>OW052221.1:233548037-234748037 GCA_932526605.1 Nephrotoma flavescens
AAAATCGTTGTCTTGTTGAATTTTGACAAATGAGCTCCAATGAACCATACTATTTTGTACTTTTATTTCGCTGATCGTAGTAATCACGTGCGATATTTCTGATTTACGTACATTCGTTGTAAAATAAAGTCAGATACACACCATAAATCCATTTTTTAAATGACGTTGAAAAATTAAATAGCAGTAGGTTTTTAAAAAAGTACTAGATTAAACATCCTTTGAATCCCGGGAGTTCCGTCTCAGGCAGTCAACTTCCACTAAATCTTCGAAAATTATTTTAGTGTACCATTTCCAACGCACACAGCCAATTCAATCAAAAAAAATCGATTAAGAAATGGCCGAGTGTTCCCAGTTAGTCATATTCCAGGACTTCTTCCAAAAATCGTTTTAAAATCCAATTTACATCCAGCATTTCTAATTTTCCAGGTGGCCGTATTCCAGAACTTCTTCCAAAAATTATTTTAGAATCCCATTTCTATCCAACATACCAAACACCATTGTGATTGGTTAAGGAATAGTTGAGTTCTGTCCCGGTCATATTTCAGAATATCATTAAAACCATTTTATAATCCCCCCAATTCAATCTCCCCATATTTAGTTAAGAAATAACCAAGTTCCGACCAAATTGGCCATATTTCAAAACTTCCTCGAAAAATAATTGTTGAACCGCCATTTGTAAAAAACGGTTGATAAATGGCCGAGATCCTCTTCAGGAAGCCATATATCAAAAAAAAAATCGAAAATCATTTTAGAATCCTATTTCCGTCCAATATCCCCAACTTGATCAAGATTGATTAAGAAATCATCGAGTTCCGTCCCAGGTGGCCGTATTCCAAAAGTTCTTCAAAAAATCATTTTAAAACCCCTATTTTCTCCCAACATACCATCTCAAAAACTATTCTCTAATCCCATTTCTTTCCATCATACACAATCCTTTCATCTCATATCTTGGAATCCGGGATTTTTTCATGATCAGAAATTTTTCCGCGATTTAATTTCTGATGTTTCGATTTCCTGGATTTCGATTTCCGGCAATTTGATTTTCGGGATTTTGGTATTCGATAGGGAAATGCACCTGATAACGAAAAATAGCACTGAAACTTCGCGCGCTGTGAATTTAATAAATCAAAGTTAACGATATCTGGGATAGTTTCATATAGCTCGATCACTACGCAAATAAACTTTGTTTGGAAGTAAACAGTAGCAAAATCAAATTTTTATCAATATCCAAGGAGTATTTCCTATGTCGGATTCCAACTACAACCAGCCGGTATACATTGTAGAATAACACCCCAACTCCGCTGGTGTAACGACGTCGAACAAGACCTTCGTATAATATGATATCGAAACTTGATAGCGAGAGTGATGAACCGAGATGGGTAAAAAAACCAAGGTACAGGCAACAAAATCCCTTCAAGGGATGTAAAAGCTAGAGAGCAAGAGAAAAAAGGAATAAGACGTAGGATTTGCAGAAACCACCATACAAAATTTTTCAAAACTAATGTTTTATCTTTATCTACTTTTATCTGTATTGGTCACGTTTTTTCACTTTCAGTTTTGTTTTTTCTTTCAATATGGCGGCATATCATATTTATAATAACTGTTTCTGAAACTGTGTGGCGTATACAACTGTGTAGATTTCGTTATTTTGGTAATAACTTCACACCGATGAATGGAACCCTTGTTTCGCGAGCCTTTCACTCATTTTACCGGATTTTGAATCGTATACGCTCCTGTGGCATAATTCTTGCTTATTCTGGAATAGAGAATTGGAAAAAATATATAATATTTACCTGTATAGCTATTTCGACAAAAAAATATGTAACCAACTGAGGCAAATACACTGATGTTTTTTTTTATATACTGTGGTCTTTTGGAATAGGTACAGAGGGTCGAATGTTGAAGGGTCGAATGTTGAAGGGCCGAATGTGTCGAAGGGCCGAATGTGTCGAATAGCCGAATTTATCAAAGGGCTAAATGTCGAAGAGCCGAATGTCGAAGGGCCGGATTTTTTGATTTCGTTTCCAGAATTTTTTTTTTAAATTGTTGTTTTATGGAATATTTTGTATTTTTTTTTTATTAAACATAAATGTAAATGAATATCTTATGAATTTATGTGTTTTACTATTTTTCATTTTTGGATATTCATGAAATTTCACGTATACTGTCAGCGATACATTTTGGTGAAGGAAAATTTTGGGGTTGGGGTCGTTTGCCCGACTTTCAAAATCCCAACATCAAAATCCTGACTTTTCAAATCCCGACTTTCAAAATCCCTACTTTCCACATCCCGATTTTCAAAATCCCGATTTCCAAAATCCCGATTTTCAAAAGCCCGATTTTCAAAAGCCCGATTTTCAAAAGCCTGATTTTGGGTTGGTATCGAAAGGCCAAAAATTTTATTAGCGAAAAAAAAATATCCCAAAATGCCATCCCGAAAATAATAATCCAAACAACAAAAATCTCAAAACACAATACCAAAAATATATTTACCAAGAAAAAAATTGCTCGAACCCAAAATCTCAAAAAAATAAAAATATCGAATTAAAAATCCCAAATTTTACCGAAAATAAAACCAAATGAGTCGAAATCTGCGCGCGCTTGTATTTTCGGAAGATTCGAAAAAATTAAATAATTAGATAAATTTTCCTAAGATATATTTTTAAAATATAAAATATATGTTACTCTTATGTAGACCCTTATTTCATTTTCATATTTTCATTTAATAGTCTTAAATAAATATAAAAATTAAATGAAAATTATGGTTTTTTTATTTTTTGAGATTAAATTTTTCGCCCAAATAATCAAAAATTTACAATAAGTGATTTGGGATATTTTTCGGACTATTTATTTTGGGCAATTTGAAATTTGAGAAACAGCCTACTAGTAAGTTTCTGATCTAGTCAAAAACATCATTTTGGTAATAAAAATTTCGGGAATACGATGGTATCCCCCTGATTTAAAAAAAAAATATGAATTCGGACGCACACCGGCCGGCATTTGAAATGCAATAATAGTAGAGGCTAACGGCCTCCATAATTCTCACGGGCACGTGGGAGGTCGCTGCGCTCGCTTATCTATATTAAAACAAAATCAAATATTTAATATTTTTAAGGTTTCCGCAAAATCGGAATTTCAAAAATCGGGATTTCAAAAATCTTGATTTTGAAAGTCGAGATTTTCAAAGTCGGGGTTTTAAAACTCGGAAATTTTTTTGTCGGGGTTTTGATAATTCGGTTTTGAACCGACCCCAAAATTTTGTCATGCACTACTTGAGATACTCGTCTCTATGTCAGCCTTCAGATAAAAGGCATATGGTACAAAAAATAAAAAATATATACATATTTCTAAAAACCAAGAAAAAAAATTATCATAAAAAATCGGCCCTTCAACCCATTCGGCCCTTCGACACATTCGGCCCTTCGACATTCGGCCTTTCGACATTCAGCCCTTCGACACATTCGGCCTTTCGACACATTCGGCCTTTCGACACATTCGGCCTTTCGACATTCGGCCCTTCGACATTCGGGCCTTCGACACATTCGGCTCTTCGACATTCGGCCCTTTGATATCATACCGGTCTTTTTCCCCCAAGAATAATTACGAGTAAATACATTTTCGAAGCCGGATTACTGCTACCGGTTGATAGTATTTCTAGTCAAAACTCTGATTAAAACATTACGTCATTCTTCGGATGTCTTATCAGTAACGTCATTATCTCTCTCTCTCTCTGGCTTTCACATCCCATGGAGGGATTTCGCCGCCTGCACTAAGGCACTCCATCCATCTCGATCCACCGCTCTCGCCCTCCAGTTTCGACATCCTAATGTTCGAAGATCTTGTTCGATGTCGTCGCGCCAGCGTAGTCGGGGTCTTCCTCTACGACGTACTCCGGCTGGTTGTTGGTGGAACGCTTTATTTATCATCCGATGTTGTGGAGACCTTGTAACGTGACCGAGCCATCTCACTCGATTGGATTTGATGAATCCGATAATATCGCTGCCTCCGAGGAGTTTCTTTATTTCGTGATTCATACGAATCCGATATTCGTTGTTCGCAACTTTAATTGGACCAAAGATTGAACGAATGACCTTCCTTTCGAAAGTTGATAACAATCTACAATCGTTAGTGGTCATGGTCCAGCTCTCGCTTCCGAAAGCCAGCACAGGTCTTATGAGTGCTTTATAAAGTGCGAGCTTGCACGACTGCGATAGATGTTTCGATCGCAATAATCTTGATTTGGCGTAGAAAACTCGTTGTCCGGCAGCGATTCGGGCTTTTATTTCTGCCTGCATATCATTCGACGATGTTATAACTGACCCGAGATATTTAAAGTTTTCGACGCTATCAAAGTTGTGGTCGCCAATTCCGAGATTTGCCGTAGAGATGTTCCTAGGTGTTACTAAATATTTGGTTTTACTGCTGTTCACCTCCAAACCGAGTCTTCTTGCGCAGCGATCGAGCGGTATGAAACTGTCTTTGATATCGCTAGGTCTTCGGCCAAGAAGCACGATATCATCTGCATATCCAAGAATTTGGCCTGACTTATTAAATATACAGCGCGAGGTTTCGATGTTGCTTTTCCTCACTACGTACTCAAGCGCAAGATTGAACAGCAAAGGCGCGAGTGCATCACCCTGTCGAACACCAGATGTTATTTCAAAGGAGTCTGACACAGATCCTTCAATTACGATTCTACATACAGATCCGGATGTTGTTAATTTACACAGAGAAACGTCATTATCTGAAAACACTAAAATTTCGAGGAATCCTAGAGGTCATACCGAGCTCACAAAATCGAATAAATAATTTACGGACATTGTGGTTTAAAAGGAATTGTTACAATAAAATTGTGTTGTCATTGTGGTACTAACTATCGGCTTTGCCTAGGTGTCTGTAACCGGGCCGATTCGTAGAATTAAATTTCAGAAATTTCCAGATAAATACATGTGAAATAATATTTTTTTCTCAGGTTGCTGATTTAAAAAAGCCATTGTCGAAGACCAATACCATCGTTACCTCAGAAAAATAGAATTGTGTTGTCTTGTACAATGGCATAGCTATATTGGAAACTGCTTACAACGTGTTTGTTGTTGTTCTACACTAGACTCTACTGCTAGACACATCCCGCTCGGCGAAACCACCATAGGCGACTATCAGGGTGGTTTTTTGTCCCAACCGATCAACCACGGACCAATGCTTTTCCATGAAGAAGATTTTGGAATAATTATGAAGTATAAAACAACCATGGGAGACGCTTGAAATTTCATAATTCGGGACTTCAAAAATCCGGAAATCATAATCGCGGAAATTAAAATCCCAGAAATAAAAATCCTGGAAATAAAAATTATCTAAATAATCATTTTTAACCGATCAAGCTGAAAATAGGAAAGTCCGATGAAAATACTCTAAAATGATTTTTTGGAGATGTTCTGGAATATTGCAACCTAGGATAGTACTCGACCAATCATCAACCGATCATTATTGGATTTGGTATGTTGGATTCTATAATGATTTTGGGGAAAATTTCTCGAATATGACCACCTCGGTTGAAACTCGACCATTTCTTAACCGAATATGATGTGATTGGATTGGATATGTTAGAATGAAATTGGATTTTATAATTTTTTTTGGAACAAGTTCTGGAATATGGCCACCTCGGGCGGAACTTGGTCATTTGTTAATCGATTTACACATTCATAATAGTATTACCCAGTTATTACCAAGATAAGAATAAATTATCTGATGTTAAAGGATCTTCAATTCAAAGAAGGTAGTCGAGAACTTTTTTAAAATCCTATCACCATTTTATTTTTCAACGTCTTTTAAAAAATACGGACTGTTGTTATGAAAATCTGAGCGCTTTACTGTTGCAACACAGGTTAACTAAGTTTGTATTTGACACTTAAGCCTTTTCCAAAAGTTTTAAAATTCCACAGAAATTTAGCGGATCAGGTATATCCGAGGTAGCAAGTTTCATAGAACCAGTTGATTTTTTCAAATATTTTAAAACGTAAAGCATTTACGAAAAACCCGATTAAGAATAAACCGGGTTTTAAATTAAATTTTCAACAAATTAATTTTCCAACAATTTTAGTGGAAATTCCGACAATAACAGCTGTCGAAACCACCTCAAAATGAAAGACAAGACAAGAAAGTTGAAATGAAATCGTTGTATTGTTGAATTTTGACAAATGAGCTACTTTAAACCATAAAATTTCTTCTTGATTTATGTATGTACATTCGTTGGAAAATAAAGTCACGTGTGGCCAACAACATACACACCCGCACAAACTTTTTTTTAAATAACGTTGAAAAATAAAATAATGGTAGGATTTTTTAAACAGTACTGGATTATTTTCATTGAATAATAGATCCTTTATCCTTTGATATTATTATGCAAGTGAATCGGTAATTAAGAAGAATTGGCCGAGTTTTAATTCATATAGCCATATTACAGAACTTTTTCTAAAATTCGTTTTATAATCCCATTTCCATCCAACATACCTAATCCCATCATGATCGATTGAGAAATGGCCAATTTCCAACCACATTCCAAAACTTCTTCCAAAAACCATTTTAGAATCGTATTTCCATACATCATACCTAATTTTATCATAATTGGTTAAGAAATAACCGAGTTTCGTCTCAGGTGGTCGTATTCCAGAACATCTTCCAAAAATCATTTTTGAAGGACATTTCTATCAAACATACCAAATCCCATTATGATCGGTTAAGAAAAGGTCGGGTTCTATGCCAGGTGAGCATATCTCAGCACTTCTCCCATAAACGTTTTTATAACCCCATTTCCATCCAACATATCCAATTCAATCCTATCACAATCAGTTTAGAAATGGCAGAGTTCCTCTCCAAGATACCGTATACCAGAACTTCTTCCGAAAATAATTTTATATCTCTATCCAACATCCCTAATATCATCATGATTGATTAAGAAATGATCGAATTCCGTCCCAAGTGGTCCAGAATCCCATTTCCATGGCTGAGTTCTATCCCAGGTGGCCATATTTCAGAACGTCTCCAAAAATCGTTTTATAGTCCCATTTCAATCCAACATACCCAATCACATCATAATCGGTTAAGAAATGACCGAATTTCGTCTAAAGCAACCATATTCCAGAACCTCTTTCACAAAACATTTTAAAATCCCATTTCCAATTTCATCGTATACAGTTAACAAATAGCTGAGTCTCATCCCAGGAGACCATATTCCCGAACTTAATCAAAAATCTGTTTAGAATCCTATTTTGATTTCATTGATTTTGATTTTCGGAATTTTGACTTCTGGGATTTTGATTTCCGGTATATTAAATTCCCGGATTTTGATTTCCGAGGTTTTAAATTTCGGGATTTTGATATCCGGGATTTTAACTTTCGGGATTTAACTTTCGGGATTTTGAAAACGAAATTTTTAAAAGCGGGATTTCAAGGGTATTAGAAATTCCAAAGAAACTCATTTCTCAGCGTAATTAAACAACTTCTGGATTTGTGTGTAAAATCATGATCTATATTTAATAAACCAGGCCAAATTTATGGATTTGCAAACCATACCATGCTTCCTGGCCGAAAGCTTGAAGTACAGTTTCATACAACTGATCGCTACGCAAGAAGCCTTAATTTAGAAGAGACCAGTATAGGAAAATCAAATTTTTATCATCTCTCAAATCCATGTCAAATCTCGGGATCTGCTACCATGATTTTGATAACATCGTCGAATGATATGCGGACAAAATTAAAAGCTCGAATTGCTGCCAGACACCGTGATATCTACGCGCTAGTAACGCAAAGTTATTGCGATCTGAAAATCTATCGCAATCGTACAAATTCTAAGGCCATTCGTTCCATCTTTAGTTCAATTAAAGTTGATCAAAACAAATGTCGGATTTGTATAAACGGGGAGAAATAGCAACTCGCAGTGATTTCATCGGACAAAAAATAAAATCTGATAAAATCTGATAAACAATTTACGAATGTAGTGGTTTAAAAGGGATTGTGTGAAAATAAATTATTTTCATGTTAAGACATTAAAGAAGTTTAACATGAAACAATTTAAGGACATCGTGTCTCATAAACCAGCCGTGAAGTTACACAACAAAAGAACCCAGAAATAGAGGTGAATAAGATACTGGGACGCGGTATGATATCAAAGGGCCGAATGTCGAAGGGCTGAACGTCAAAGGACCGAATGTCGAAGGGCCGAATTTCGAAGGGACGAATGTCGGAAGGGGCGAATGTGCCGAAGGGCCAAAGGGCCGAATGAGTCGAAGGGCCGATTTCAAAGGGCTGTTTTTGTTTATTTATTTTGAGAAATTCTACAATTCCAACACACCACTGTATCCCGTTCAGATTTTCACCACAATTAGGCCGGAGTTGACCAACATAGTGGCCTATCAAATGACCAGAGTGGTATCAATGACACGACATGTTAACCTAGAACGACATGCCATTCAATGCATTTTCGATATATTGAATTAGCGAAATTTTGCTAAAATAGTTCCATCCCTGTATCCCCTTCAGAATTTCTCCACAATTAAGCCGAAGTTAACCAACATAGTGACCTATCAAATGACCATAGTGGCATCAATGACACGGCATGTCAACCAAGAACGACATGCCATTCAATGCATTTTCGATATATTGAATTAGCGAAATTTTGCTAAAATAATTCCATCCCTGTATCCCCTTCAGAATTTCTCCACAATTAAGCCGAAGTTAACCAACATAGTGACCTATCAAATGACCATAGTGGCATCAGTGACACGGCATGTCAACCAAGAACGACATGCCATTCAATGCATTTTCGATATATTGAATTAGCGAAATTTTGCTAAAATAATTCCATCCCTGTATCCCCTTCAGAATTTCTCCACAATTAGGCAGAAAATGACCAGAGTGGCATCAATGACATGGCATGTTAACCTAGAATGACATGCCATTCAATGCATTTTCGATTTATTAATTTAGCGATATTTTGCTAAGCTACACCGCTGTATCCCCTTCAGCATTTCTCCACAATTAGGCCGAAGTTGACTAACATAGTGGCCTATCAAATGACCAGAGTGGCATCAATGACACGGCATGTTAACCTAGAACGACATGCCATTCAATGCATTTTCGATATATTGAATTAGCGAAATTTTGCTAAAATAATTCCACCCCTGTATCCCCTTCAGAATTTCTCCACAGTTACGTCGAAGTTGACCATCATAGTGACTTATCAAATGACCATAGTGGCATCAATGACACGGCATGCTAACCTAGAACGACAGGCCATTCAAAGAATTTTCGATATATTGAATTAGCGAAATTTTGCTAATTACGCCCCTTTATTCCCTTCAGAAGTTCTCCACAATTAGGCCGAAGCTAACCAACATTATTGTGTATCAAATGGAAATAGTGACATCCCCACCATAATTTATATTCATTTGAAGCAATTTTAACAACATTGCTTGTTAAATTATGAATGATTGATTTAAACATTTGTATTTCACAAGTTTAAATAGAATTAGGTTTAACAACAAACCTCGCATAATAATACATTCAAATTGGTTTCAGTTGCTGTGTTGTTGAAATAAATTTTTTCTGCTGATGACTTTCGGCTGAAGACGTATTTATACACTTTCGCCTGAGAAAGCGGAGACACTATTTGCATAATCGATTTTTATTATCTTTCGGCTGGAAACTTTCGGCTAACTTTAGTATACCAAAATGTATCACTGACTGGGTACGTCGAATTTGTGGACGCCTTTCGACTCATTCGGCCATTCGATATTCGGCCCTTCGACATTCGGCCCTTTGTACCCATTCCTGGGAAACAATGTAACTAAAAATTAGATTTTTTTTATTCTTCAGGATATTCTTTATAATTGTGATCACCACATAACTCCACTAGAAGAGACATAAAATTTTCAGTCTATAAAATTTTGATTTATTATTATCCGTTGTTCAAAAAATATAAAAACACCATTTTGAGAATTTCCTATTTGGTCTAGAAGAGAGAAAATTTACGCAAATACATTTAAACCAATGTAAAGATTAAAACGTGGGTGGGTTATCAGCTTGGCGTTGGGGGCGTTGTAATTTCTTTATCGCATTTCTATTAGTGAGTGATTTTTTTACAATTTACTTTAGAAGAAATATTTTAATGTCTCTTTCTAAACTTTCAAAGTTTCAAATCAACCACAAGACCCTACAAATAGAATAAAAAGAATTTGGAAGTTACCATTAAACATCAAAATTGATTGATTGAAAATTCTTACTTTCACGTCATCGCCGTGTGTGCTTCGTTGGTCATGTGTTACTACTCAAAAAGTAATTAGCTGACTAATTATAAAAGCTACCTAATGGAATAATCTATTAAAAAAATTCTCTCAATTTTATACAAATTATCTAAACATGATTTATTTGCATAACAAATTTTTTAATGTTTTTAGTCCGCATCGCAAAATATTTTGCTAATTGATAATCAATCAACCAAAACACAGCAACAATTCAATATAACTGCGATTACTTGCAAAAATCAATAACAATTATTTTTTTTTGAGTATCCACCTACATTCGTTTTTTTGATTTTCCCTCTCCATATTTCATTTTCAGGTGGACGAGGGCATCGAAGCGATGCTATGTTGTTGGTTGCAACAGCTACAAGAATTTGGTGGTCCAGAGGTAGACAAAGTAGAAAAACCGGATCTACTAAAAGGGTCGATTGGCTCATTAAAAAATCTTGGGCTACCAGCGGCAAAAAATAGTTCCGGTTCAGGTAGTCTAGCGAGGCATAACAATAATATTGTGGATATGAAGGCAAGATATAATGTAAGTCAATTAAATTATAACGTATATATAGTTGTTGTTGTTGTTGTGCACGTTTCTAAAATATTACGAAAAAGATTATTTTTTTAACAACCGGAAAAATGAGGAAAAATAAAATAAAATTAAAAGGAAATTCAATTATTTAATTTATTTCGTTTGTTTCTTTTTCATGTTTTTTATTTTTATTTTTTTTTTTTGTTATAAGGGCGATTTAGTACAACTTAAGGAAATACAAATTGGTTCTATGGCCGAATTAAAATCAAAGGCCATGGATTTTTTAGTGATGACCCACGGGCTGCGACATGAAAATATCAACCCATTTATCGGTTGGTTGAGTGATCAAACCCGCACGGCTATGGTATTTGAGTATTGTTCACGTGGTTCGCTGCAAGACGTTCTCATAATGGATGAAATAAAATTGGATTGGTCCTTTCGCCTAAGTCTGTTGACGGATTTAGTGCGAGGCATGAAATATTTACATTCATCTCCGCTACGTGTACACGGTGCATTATCATCACGAAATTGTGTCGTTGATGCACGATGGGTGTTGAAAATAACTGATTATGGTCTCCCAACATTTTACGAAGCGCTAGGCGGTCAACCACCTATGAACAAAAGTGCTAAGGAACTTTTATGGACGGCGCCTGAAGCTTTACGTAATTTAAAAAATTATCCAAAATGCGGAACTCAGCCGAGTGATGTATACTCATTTGGGATTATAATGCAAGAGGTAGTGGTTCGTGGTGAACCATATTGCATGTTATCGTTATCGCCTGAAGGTATACTATAACAAGTCTTAAACCGGTTTAAATATTTTAATATACAATTTTTTTGTCGTCCGTTAGAAATCATTACTAAAATAAAACGACCACCACCACTGATACGGCCGTCAGTGTCGAAAGGAGCCGCCCCGCCCGAAGCAATAAACATAATGAGACAGTGTTGGGCCGAAATGCCTGAAATGCGTCCTGACTTTAATACGTAAATATTAAAATTACATTTAAACCAATACATAGTCATCTAATCTGAAATTTTCTTTTACAGTGTCTACGAACGATTTAAGCAATTAAATCATGGCCGTAAAGTAAATTTTGTAGATACCATGTTTCAAATGTTAGAAAAATATTCAAATAATTTAGAAGAATTAATTAGGGAGCGTACTGACCAATTAGATATTGAAAGGAAGAAAACGGAACAGCTGCTAAATAGAATGCTACCAAGTTCGGTAGCAGAGAAACTAAAAATGGGTTTGGCCGTTGATCCCGAAGAATTTGCCGAGGTGACAATATATTTTAGTGATATTGTTGGTTTTACCACGATCGCGGCACATTGTAGTCCTGTGCAGGTTGTTGACTTGCTAAACGATTTGTATACGTGCTTTGATGCAACAATAAATGCGTACAACGTTTATAAAGTAGAAACCATTGGTGATGCGTATATGGTGGTTTCTGGGCTACCCGTCCGAACTCCAGACCATGCGGAACAAATCGCAACAATGGCTTTAGATTTACTGCATCAAAGCGGGCGTTTTAGAATTAAACATTTACCGGGTGTTCCGCTGCAACTGAGGATTGGACTGCACACAGGTCCTTGTTGTGCCGGTGTTGTTGGTTTAACAATGCCGCGGTATTGCTTGTTTGGCGATACCGTAAATACCGCATCACGAATGGAATCTAGCGGTTCATCGTGGCGGATACATTTGTCGGAGCAAGTGCGGGATCGTTTAGAAAAAGCCGGTGGTTATTACTTGGAATCACGAGGCCCGATCGAGATAAAAGGTAAAGGATTGATGAATACATATTGGCTTTCCGGGAAAAAAGGATTTGACAAGCTTCTTCCGACACCACCTAATATTGGGTAAGTCACTATTATTTTACTAAATTATTCGTAAAAGTTCTACAATTTTTTATTTACTTTATAAATACGCTATCATTGTAATAGTGAATCACATGGGTAAGTGAATAAAATTGTTTGAACGACACTTGGTTTTACATAAATAAATTTTGATTTCAGTTTGGACGAAACGTTAATTCAAAAGTCGTTATTGATGCGACAAGCGGTAAATAAAAGTACTACAAATCCTAGTTCAGCATTTACATCTTCTAATCAATCGCCGTCGGGACCCGGTGAATCATTTGAAATTAAAGTCGAGATAACACCGCCAGGACTCCAAGAGTCTGTGTCCATGTCAAATTCATTCTCGATCGATTCAAATGCAACTCTTCCGAATGTAAATCTTAACATTACTTTACCAGATTTCCAATCTAAATCTACCTCAATAAGTCCACAACAACGGAAGCTGTCCGAACTACCGGCCGAAGGTTTATTAAATCCGGCAAATTTTACTCGATTAAATCCTGCCACCGGCGGTTCCGTAAATCGTTTGTTTCGTCGTCTCGAAGACATGATGGACTTAAGTTTCCCCTATAATCACTATCGCTGTCTAAGTCCAAGCGAAAGTAATTTATCGCAGTGTGCTGATGGCAAAGCACAATTTATGCCACCAAAATTCGATGGTAGCAGTAAACCGGGTTCCACCCGATTATTACGACGGCAGTTTAGTCTCGACAAAGAGGATGGATTTCAAAATCAAATACAAAATAAAACCGTAACAACAAACGATAACACATCAACGGTGATAAATATGCAAGATAAACAACAAATTTTGAATCAAATCGTGAAGTCACAAATGACGGCACGCGCCTCAATGATCCACAAACAAAATTCGAACAGTATAGCACAGGATTTAGAAAAAATTGAAGAAATCCCAATATCACCTTCTTCCCAAATCGATGAGAGTAGCCCGTGCAGTGTAAAAACCTTAACGCTCGGCACCACGGTACTCGATGAAAAATGCGATCGTGAAACGATATCGGTTATAACGGAAACAAATACGTCGTCACCGACAAATACGACGAATACCGAAATAAAATTAAATGTTGAATCATTAATGTTGAGATAATTTCGTTTAGTTTACTTCCCAAACAAGAATTGGGTTTACCTAAAGGGACAATCAATTTAGATTGAACATCATCAAATTTCATTTATTTTTTAACCTACAAAAAAACTTTTTTTTATCATACCAATTAACTACTAAATACAATATTAGACAATCGTAATTGCTATTTGGGCAAAATAATAATTAAAACAAAAATTAAATTAATAATTAGAAAAAATATAGTATTTGCCAAATTAAACTCGATCTGAGTCAGGCGGGAATTAAGATTCTCATAATTATTTTTGTAAACTTACTACAAAACAAAGAATTTTATTAAATCTAGTTCTTCAAGAATTTGATAAAATCATTGACCTCTAGTCTTATATAAATTATAAATAAACAAATGAATGTTAATATTTAACAATATAAATTAATACAAGTTGAAAAATGTCTAATATATTTGCAAAATAACAAATAATTTTTTTTTATATATAAATGTTATAGTTAAAAATAATATTAGATAATTTTAAAATAGACAAAAAATTATTGAATATTTTTAGTTTGGTGGAAAAACTCTTACGTCAAAGATCAAAGCATTTTAAATGAAAACGCATCTGCTAAACGAACTCATTTCAAGGATTTTTCTATTTGTTCATAAAATTAAACTGAACCCTGATTTTCTATATATGTATGTTTATTTCTTATTTATTTATGAATTTATTTATTTACTATTAGAATATTTTAATTCTGAAGCTTTCAATAAATTCGTTTTCAACTCGATTAATGTTCCCTAACCAGGCGTTTTGCTCATTGTTAAGAATTTTTTATATTTAAATTTGAATTTTTGCATTTGTGGTAAGATAACTCTGTTTAAGATCGCCGTCAACTTTGTTTTAAAGTAAAAAAAATATTTGCTTCTCTCGCTCTCTTTTTATTTTCTTTATGTTCATGAAAATAGCGTAACGCACTCGTAATTGCAAACCTCTTTGGTGGAGAGTAACAAAGCATCCCCAATAGGGGATTTCCCTTACAGAAAAGTAAAAAAAAAAAAAATTTGAGAAAAAAAAATTCTCAAATTTATTTTTAATACTTTTTCTGTAAGGAAAAGGGAAAAAGGAATTCTATTGGGGATGCGCTGTAATTTGTAATTGATAAATCAGTAAAATACAGTAAAATAAATTGATTGACAATAGTAGTAATATTGAAAAATCGAAAATTTATCTAGTTATCATGGATGCGGAGTTATGCTGAAAACTCATGAGCAGATTTTCTGCACAGCGCTGCCGTCAAAATTTCAAGTGGACACGACTTTTTGCCAAGCACATTTTTTTTTGTTTTTTTGTTATTTTTTTGTTTTTTTTTATATTTTAAGTTTTTTGTTTGGTTTGACCTCTTCGATCACATTGCCAATGATTGTGTTGTGCTTTCTTAATTTTATTATTTTTCATATTGATCTTATTATTCATATGTTATTTTTCATAGTAACATTGCCTCTGGTTCTTACAGTTTTGACTAATTGGATCTGTATCCGAACAATTTGTACATTTTTGTATGCCTTTGAAATGTTTTTTGTGTGTGTCCATAAATCAGACAATATTTCCACAACATTGGTTTCGGTATAAAATATCAATGTCATTCGGTAAAACATTCGACCTAAATGTTACGTTGATTGCTGTCGTGTCTTCTATTTGATCTGCATTGTGATCCTCTCGAATTTTGTCACTTTCGCATTTGCTTTTATGTTTTCTTTAATACTTCTCAGGTCTGCGTTGGCTGGTATTTTGTTCACCTATCCAGTGATCTCTAGTAAGTAGTTTGGGATGTATGAATTACAACGATGTAATTTTTTTAAGTGCACATTTTTTAAAATCTTGACATGTTTTTTTCCATATTGCTTTATACTCACTTTTGCTCCGAAATTCAGCGAATTTAATTTCTCTGGTATCACAATATCTGCAATCGTTTTCTCCATTATCACGTAGTATGTGCCTTTGTCTCCTGGCATATATCTGTTGTTTTTGTATATTTCTTCATTCGTTTTCTATTCAACATTTTGTTCATCATTCGTTTCTGTATTTCCGGTTTGGATATCTTGTACCGCATTGTTTTCTGTATTTGTTTCTTTTTCGTTCTGTTCGAATCCATTGAAATCTTGATCATTTCGTCATCTTAAATTTGGATTTCATTTGTTTTTATTTTATTTGAGTCCATATGTTTCATTTCATTTAACACTGGATTTGTTTTCTTTTTTTTTTAATATTATTTAATTCCAATTTTCTTAATTTGTTTCATTTTTCTTATTTTTCTTCCTTATCGACTCTATGGCGTCCCTCACAGACGCTTTCGTTTTTACTACTATAACACACAACAATTTTTATTTAATAATTATTTAATTAGCACGCTGGTTGCCTTGTCAAGAATTAAAACAATTATCTTGTTGCTTGTTGACGATTGTTTTAATAATACTTACCCCCATTTTAATTGATACCTCAATGGTAATACCACAGAATATATACAGAAGCGATATAACTCCATTTTTTTATGAATTTCTTTCGACTCGAAATTTGACCTTTCACATCAAAAGGTGCGTTGCTTTCGCAAAGCCGAAAAAGATTACAACAAAAATTGCATTGTATAAAGCCGAATTGGCTTTAATGTAAGCCAACAAATTTTAGGTTTAGGGGAAATAAAACCATTTTATGGTTATGATGTTTACCGCAAGGCGGTTATTTTTTCTATTTTATTCGAAGGGTTGTTATCTTGTTGTAAAAAAAAACATTTGGCATTTGTTATTTGACAGGAAACTACCGAACTTAATTTGTTCTATATCATAAAATAAAAAATATATATATTAATAAAATGAAAAATTAAAATGCACAAAAAAAATATAGCGAAAAGTTGTTGCTTTCAGATTCAAAAGTGCGGGATTTGTGAAAGTTAAAATGATTGTGATAAAATTAGTAGACAATAGATAGCGCTAGTAGTTTTCAAAAAATTAAAATCAATTATAAAATCTTCGCAGTGTATATCTAAATTTCTTTTCAATTGGCTCTCTCAATTTAATGCCACTTTGTGATTTTGGCTGTGTACCAAGTCACCAACCGTATTGCTGTTATTCGTAAAATCTAAACCATATCTAAACTAACTAAAGATCTAAACTATTAAGCGTGTAAAGAATTAAACTTGTAAAATATGATGTGTGTTCGAGAATGATGGCGTTTTTATTCACGCACGGTATTTTATTTCATAATACAACTCGTTCGGATTTATATTTTAGCAACAATTTATTTATTTAATTATATTTCGTATTGCACGTGATGTAATTTTAAATATAGATTTTATTTTATTAAGAAAAAGATTTTAGTTAGTGCGCGCGTTGTGTTGTTGTTCGATCGGATGACAGCGGTAATAATCATGGAAGAGAGATTTCTATTCTTTTTATTTCATTTTTCGTTTTCGTTTTTTCGAAAATTCGGCATTGGAAAATTTAAATCGCAAACAGGGGGGGGGGGTTAGTATATCGACAACAGCAATTTCAATGATATTCAAGCTCTTCAGCGACGGACCTGATTGATACACTGGAGTGTACAATGATTCTTAAATCACACTGAATGATCAGACGATTATGTTTTTGAATAAACCACGTTATTTGAATGTCATCCAGACAATGTGTTCTCGCATTTTACGGTATTTGGCCTCATTGGTTATCATTTATCGAGGACGGCGTAATGCACTAAAAGATTTGATTAAAGTTATTCAATCACGGAATTCTAGGAGCCTTTATATATAAATCATTTTGAGGGGGCTCGGATGAAACCACGAATGCCAAACAGTAATCATCAACGATTTCTTTATAATCGGTTTAACGATTTTTGGAACATTTTGCAGAATCCATCAATGGTTTACCATAAGTATGTTATGTTCAAACTGCCAGATACGAATACCGATTTAATTGAATTTATATTTCGATTTTTTAAAGATGAATTTAAATTGATTTGTAAAATTGTAGTCCATTCTCTTCCTACTAAAGGATATCGATTCGAGTCAACAATAAAAAGACGTGCGTAATTTTCTAATTTGTTTCTGAAATTTAACATCCTGATTTTCTGACATTCTGATTTCACTGATTTTGTTTATTTCAAGATGTACCCAACATTTTTCATTTTTCTTATTACTATTTGAAATGGTAAAAATTTGTTCAATCATATCGCCAACATCGACATCTTGAACCAATATCTTTTAGAATTTGTCTCACTTTTATTAAAATAATTTTTTGGAAATTTGATATGTCTATAAAAATTATTTCTTTTTGTACCTTTCTGTATACTTTGAACTGTTCCCGAAGTATTGCCTAATCGGTGTATCTCGGCACTTTACTTCGGTGAAGTTTTTGATTTGCTGTGTCGACTATCTTATCACTAAAGACAAGTTGTTTGTCTCCTTTTCAGTTTCTATTCTTTTATCTGATTTGAAGTATGCGCCATTTGTGCGGTAAAGCGTTATAAATGAGAAAAAAACAAATCGTGATAACTGACAGTTGAGGGTTATCAAAAATGGAGGACTACAGAAAAAACAACGCGTTTTTATTGTTGAAAAATATTTGAAAAATAATGAAGACAGCTACAGTTTGCAGTTTTCGTACAAAATATGGTCGGAATAGTGGCTTAACATCATCAGCTGTGAAGAGCAATGTTGCCTAGTTATAGCCCTTTCAGTGCTAGATCTAACATTATCAATCTGGTAATATTCGAACATTTTTGGCATTTTATTTTAAAACTTTGAAAAATTCTACTTACATGAGGAGCCTGACAGTTCCCTAAGCCTATAATCATGCCGTTTTGGAACTGAAATTTATTTATATTGGTTCCCATTGAAAGCGTGCGTAAAAGTATTATGAAACTAGGGCGCACACTCGATTGCAAATTTAACGAAAACAAAATGTGGAACTAACAGAAAATATTTTATTTACATTTCATGCGACACAATTAGGAGAACAAAAAAAGTAGGAAAAGCTGTTTAAAATCAAATAGACATTTGATTCGCCTCACAGAACGTTCGCCTCACAGAACGTTCATTTATTTGCGCTCCTCGAACCTCTTCCAAAACATTGCAGGGTTAAGTTGCTGTTTGACGCCTGTTTCCCAAAGTTTTAAGAACAATAAAACGGTCATGTCTGGAGCCAGTAAAACGTTTTCGGCCTAGGTCCCGTCTTCTCTCGGAAGCACCCGTTTGTCTGTGTCGTTGAGCATACCGATAAATGGTAGACGTGGACACTACGAATCTTCTGGCCACTTGGTGGTAACATTTCTTAAGTTTTGACACGTATTTGTTTTAGTAGAAAAATAATTATGAGTAGCTCTTTCATTTCATTTTCGACACGAGAGCTGGAACCGTCCTAAAAGGAAAACTGTCAGTACCGATTAATTTATAAATTAATAAACCTAATTGTATTACGAGTTATAACGTACATACATAAAGTTTTATTTATTCTGCCTATGTAAAAATTTCTACTGTGCTACGTTTGACAGATCGAGAAACCTTAGTTACCTTTCTACAAATTCGGGAGGCCAAAACCTTATCAAACAGTAGCCATTCTCGATCGTTGTCACAGCCCTGGTGAAGAGTGCATCTAGCTTTTTGCCGCTGTACCAATGTTCGAGCCTTGCCGTTACTTGGTGAAAACGCTCGCCGTGCTCATCGGATTCGGCTGGTGATTGTTCGGCGAAATTTTCCACATGACAATGCAAAAAATGTATTTTCAGTGACATTCTAACGTTTATATTATGAAAAGCAGTCAGCATATTTTCAATATATCTGCGCCAATCATCGGCTCGGTTAATTCCGAGAACATTCTTAATAACTTCTTTTACACATTTCTATGCCACCAGCTCTCGTTCACTAAGAGCATTTTCAAATGCATCATCTTTCATCAGACGACGAATATCTGGTCCATTAAGTATTCCTGTAATAAAAACAAGATGCGAGATGAAATTTCATTTGATCAAAACTTACATTCGAATAGATGTAAATACCAACCTTCTTTTATTTTCATTCCACTAACCGTGGAAAAATGCGACGCAATTCGACGAACCCATTTCCATCTGGATTCAGCGCTTTTATAAAATTTTTAACTACTCCAAGCTTGATATGAAGTGGTGGTAGGAATATTTTTTTAATTGGCACAAGTGGAGCCTCAACGATGCTGTCGTATCGCAATCTAATGATCTCACGTAAAGCCCAGTTCCGGTCGTTGTATTGGTCGCCTTTAAAACGAGTATCCCATAAGCACATAAAACACATGTTTTTAGTGTAACTCAATTGCATGCCACTTAAAAGAGCTATCACTTTTAAATCTGCACAAACTTTCCATTGATGGTTATTGTATTTAATCAAATCGATGATTTTTTTCATTGATGCATAGGTTTTCTTTGTGTTTGTGCTGAGTGCAATTGAAATGGAATTCTTTGAGTTGGTAATGTGAAGGAGAACTGCCTTCAAGCTGCTTTTAGAGGAATCGATGAACAATCGCCAATCTTCAGGATTATATGCATTGTGCATTGTGGATACCAAACCTCGGATATCAGTGCAAAAAGCGAGTGAATTATTCTCAATTGATTTGAAAAAATTCGTAAAATGACGATGACGATTTATTGCTCCCTATATCCGAACATGTGAAGCCAAAATGTTCACTTGTTTTAAATCCTTTGAGGAAAAAATAGCTTGCCGCTGCGATAGTTTCAGGCGTCGTACCATAATATCCAAACGACTTTGCGAGATTTCAATGTGATTGCATGGCGCAGTGACATTTGATGGTTGATAAATTGATGCAGATGTTTCTCCGGTTTCACCTGATTCAAATGTTGTTGGTAAATAATCCTCAGTTGGGTTTCATCTTTCCGGAACAGGTATTTGATCTGAATGCGGCAGCGGTAGATGAGTATTTGTCGTTGCAGTGTATGTCAAAGAACCAATTTTGTTTCTGTTTGTACCGAGAATATAATTCATGCACCCTTGAACTGCATCATGTCCTTGTGGATCGATCCATATCATCGAGACACCAAATGGCATTGCGGCTCCAGTGTTTTGCCATCTATGCAAATGGAAAATGCATGTTGTACAAACAAAAGACGGCGTCCAATTTACACCACTAATAACTATTTGTCGATATAAATCAGCGGTTTCATCACTTATTTTGCGGCGATTGCTCATAATTGTAAATTTTCCAAGCAAAAGCACTTGAGTTTAAAACACCTATCCATATTATTTATTTCACCAGATTTCACAAGACGATTTGCACTTTATTTTTTGTATTCTTTTGTCACTTTATATATTTAGATGAAAAACTTTTTATTTTTAATTTTATATTACCGTTTTTAGTTCTTACTAATAGTGCCAATTTTTTAACTTTTTTAGAAATATCGATTTCGAGAATAATCTTTTCTTCGGTTTATTTTAATTTATTTTGAAGCTCTTTATATACTGTAGTTAGGCGCTGCTGTTTGGTACCTCGTTTGTTTTTAAGTTATGGAGCTCGTAAATTTTATTGGGGTTTTGTGTTGATTTTGTCGCGAAGTAAATTGTGGGTGTTTTTGTTTTTGTATATTTTCAGGGTGTGAATTTTGGCCGTAATTTGACTCATGACTCATGAGAAATTCGTATACGTACAGTATACAAATGTCTCATGACTCATGAGTCAAATTGGTACACCTGTCTAATTTCAGTCCTTTTTTGATTCTGTGCAAAATGGTTACATTTTTATTGAATTTAGTGTATGGTTTTCAGTTTTTATGTGATGTACGAAACTTGATTTTATGTACTTGTGAATTGTTCTTTGTATTTTATCTAAGATGACCGTCTTGTTTTGCCTAAGTATGCCGAATTCCAGTTGTATTTAGCCTTACTTGTGTACTTATGTTTCTCGAAACGGCAAGGTAGGAGCCGGAGTCTTCTTTGAGAAGCTTTTGCCAAAACTGACAAGACCCTGCCTTTTTGGGGAACATGCGAGAAGGCTGGATCTACAGACGAATGACTTTGTAGAAGTTGCATGGATGAAAAGGAAGAAGAGACTTTAGATAACTTCCTATGCTCGTGTCCGTCACTATCATACAGAAGGCATAGGTATTTGGGAGTGTCCAGTGTGACCAGCCTTTCAGATCTCGCTGAATGTGGAGTGCGACATATTTTGAGGTACGTACGTAGCTCCGAATGGTTTTGAACAGGGGTAAAGAGGAAATAGATTCCTGTGGTATCACAACGGGGCACTCCTGGTCTAAATGTGCGGAAGTGCCACTCCAAGCTAACCTTGGCCTAAGTAAAACACACATATATAGAAAAATAGCACAAAAAATGTTAATGTCGTTTTTCGGTCTTGATATGTTCAGCGAGGTTGTTGGTCTTGACTTGCGCAACAACTTTGCTGAAAAACGCATAACGAAAATCTTAATGGTTCAGGAGCTATCAACGTGAAAATGAGGGTATGTTTGACCAGAGCCAAAACATGTCGATAGCGATATCTCAAAAATGGGGACTAACTTTGAAATGTGACTAGCACCATTGAATTCAGCATACTCGAATTAGGTTTACCCCCCGGGTGCCCAGCTTGTCACATTTTTCAACTAGCACAGTGTAATTAACTAATTATACAATAAATTCAAATGCAATTAAAAAAAAAATACTTTACCACTAAAACAGTTAGATATGTCATACACTTTTCGAAAATTTCGAGCACCAAAACACAACAGCGCTGTAGACGGATTCATTGTTGTAGTTCGTTGTGTTCGTTCCGTTCGTTGTGTTCGGTATTTTTACTGGAGTTTTATTTTAATGAGTTCATTGTTGATGAAAAAATTACAGAACGATTTTGCTTCCACCTATCGACGAAAAATCGAAGTTTTCGACTTTTGAAGTTTTGCGTTTTGTAGTTTTGAAGTTTATTCATAAAATTTATTTTTTTTTCTCGATTGATTAGATACGCATACAATTTTTATTAAGAATTTAATTATTAAAAATTTTAACAATAAAACAAAAATACTGAAAAATTCGTAAACAAAACATAAACACACAAAATGAACAACGTACTTGATAACAGAATAAAAAGTGTCTGTATTTGGTATTATATATCATGTTGTCTCTTTCTTGCCATGTTAATTCGGTAAAAAAGTTGGAGATAGATCAACTTGATGAAAAAAATACCGAAGATAAAAATGTAATTTTCGACAAATCCTATTGGTTTAAAAAAAACATAACGAACGGAACGAACACAACGAGCTACAACAATGAATCCGCCTTGTCAAAGACACTTTTTTTGTTTCTATCCAAAACACCAATGTCTGTTTTTTCGTTTTCATTACACATATTTTCATTCTTCTTAATGTTACTCATGATATCTACATTTTTGTTATTCAGCTATTAATACCATTTTATGACAATTTCGGCCATCTTGTATAGATGACGTCCTCGTCATAACAGACCAAGGGCGGTATGTTATATACCATCACTTCGAATCGAAATTCGAAAAAATTCGAATGGCGGTATGTTGTATCATTTTCGAAAAGCAAAAATGATACAACTTTCACTTTTTCGATCCGACTTTTTTCGAATTTCGACTTTTTTCGATCGAAGTGATTGTACAACATACCGCCCCAAGGCTACTGTGTTTACGCGCTTTATCATTCAAATTCAATTTACTCGGCAACGCAGTAAAATATTTTCGTGTTTACAATATACGAGTAGACTTAAAATAATCGTACATATAAATTCAATTTCGTTTGATCTTTATTGATTACACAAGATAAACTTAAAATCTCAATTACACAAATTAATAGAGATTTCTCTTTTTTTAATTTAATTTAATCTATATGATTTTAGATGTCGAAACATTATTTTGGGTTTTCAGTTTGCCAGTTCTAATCGGTCAATCGCGAGTATAGCTTTGTAAATCCGTCCCGTTTGCTGTTCGCCTTCTATATCTCGTATCAGATACCTGTCATTTCCTATACATTTCGATACTTCGTATGGACCCTTGTTGTTTGGTAATAGTTTTCTACTTTCGCCGGTTGCAATTTTTGATGCATGAACCATAACTATACGTCTCCTGAATTCAACTCAGTTGGTTTTTTTTCCGTTTTTATCGTAATTTTCTTTAATTCGCTATCGATTCATCTCTAAACGTTCAGACACATTATTCTCATCGCAAATATGACCTTCGTCCAACATTTTGTTTATTTAATCGTTCCATCTCTTGACCCAATTTATTGTCTCCAAAATTGCTGAAGTGATAACGAAAAATGATCTCGGAGGGAGTTTTTTGCGTGACACTCTAGGCACCGTATTATTTAGTGCTAATTGCACCTCTAACAATTTCTCATCTCAATCACGACAATCAATACCAGAATTATTTTTTGTTAAACATTTAGTCACCTGCTTATTTACAATTTCTATACTTGGCCATTCGAGCGTGCACCACCGGTGGCTATCTTTATGTGTCGTATGCTCATCGCCTTACTAAATGCTTCAAACTTCGAAGCGGTGAATGCTGATCCCCTATCAGTAATTAGTACGTTCGGGTTACCATAATTACGTAACTGTAGGCTAAGCAACTCTAACGTGCTGTCAACTCTCACATCTCGCATTGCACCTAGCATTACGTGTTTACTAAATCCGTCTACCACTACTACCACGTACTTATTGTGGTTTTAACTTTTTATATAGGGTCCTATATGATCATAATGAACTACCACCAAAGGTTCTTTACCCTTTTCTAACGGATGCAGGAACCCGGGTTGTTTACCACCGGATTTTTTTTATAATATATACATTTAATACATCTATTCACATACCTAGTAACAAAGTCTCTCATTCTTGGAAAGTAGGAAGACTCTTTTAAATTTTCCGTCGTTTTGTCGATTCCTTGAGGCCCGACTGATTTGTGCGCATCGCGAACAATGTCATACTCTAAATCTTGATGAAGATATAGTCTCCATTTACTTTTAGTAGTTCGATAACCTCTCCCTTTATACATTGTAAACTTTTTAAATGCCTTTTCGTCACCCAACTCCAATAAATCTCTTAATCTCACAAACGTTTCAGCCGTGCACTGCAAAGCAGTGATCCAATCTGTATTTAAATTAATCCCCTATGCCATGTCTCGTTCGAATTCTTTCCCTGTATTACTTACGGGATAGCGACTTAACGCATCTGGAACTAAATTCATGTTACCTTTAACGTATTCTACCGTGACCGTAAATTCTGATAATCTAACGAACCATCTATCTATTCTGGAGTTAGTATCTTTCTTGTTTGATAACAATTTCATGCTATTACAATCAGTCCTGACAGTAAACTACCCTACACGCTACACCCAATACATATACTCTCCAATACTCTCCATTTTTCTAGACATGAAACTATGGCCAAAAGTTCTAATTCTACTGCGGCGTATTTTCACTCCTCTGGAGTTGTTTTACGACTATAATAAGTTATAGGTTTAAACACTTTAGATGTCGGTTCTTGATAAAGAACACCACCTAATCCCAACGCGCTGGCATCCCTGTGAATCTCTAGTTGTCTACCCGAAATGTACATTGCCAATACTGGTTTATTGGTTAAACAATGTTTAATTTTATTGAAGGCGACTTCTTGTGGTTTACCCATATGAATTCTTCTTTTTCCAGGCCGTTAATAGCCTAGCAACTGTAGCGAACCGTTCAAGGAACCGCATAAAATAACTAGATAGTCCAATGAACGATCTCACATCCCTTATACAATTGGGAGTCGGAAACCGCTCTATTGCCTCTGTTTTACAACCTCCTAGATTTAAAGTTAAGTTAGCTTTTTTAAGGATTTTCAATATTATCTCCAAACATTCCAAACCTTCCGCTATCATTTTACGCGGAATAACTATGTCGTCCAAATATGGCATTGCAGTCGTGTATCTTTGACTTCCTAAAATTTTATTAATTAGCGATTGGAAAACCGCAAACGGCGTCCGTTTGAATTGAAAGTGACCGTCGGGTGTTATGAATGCCAACTTTCTTCCGGAATTACTTTCAACTGGCACCTGGTAATAGCCACTTGCTAAATCTAGATTGGTAAAATATTGATGACCTCCTAATCTGTCCAGTTGGTTATCTATTATCGGGATCGGGGAATGTTGCCGTACAGTTTTCTTATTAATTGATCTATAATCAATGCACATGCGTAATTCACCTGATTTTTTTTAACCAAGATTATCGGACTGGCATAGTGAAAAACTGAATCCTCTACTATATCAGCTGTCTTTAATTCATCTACGTGATTTTTGGTCCAATCCGGTTTAGCGAAAGCTAACCTATATGGGCTGTAATATACTGCAGTATGTCATCTACTAATGTATTTTTCAGTTCGATTATTTATTCAAATTGCTAGTCCCTGTATTCATATAATAACTTATTAATCTCCTTACCAAGTAATTCCGTAATTATTTTTTTGATCATTTCCCTTTTGACTTGGCTCGTACCATCTGCTACTCGTTTTACATTGTCGCTGCTGGTTGACCCAGCTTCTCTACGTTTTCCTGCTTTCGTAATCTCGTAAGAAATTATTGAGAAATATATGGTGCCGCAACGTGTATATTACATGTACTGATTTCAGCTCGTTAATCTTTATTTTTCAATCCCTGGCCAATTGGCTGATTTTATGGAGTGCTTGCTGTAAGTATTTTACTGCTTGGTTCTGCGATTCGCTTGATGCCAATACTGCGGTATCATCTGCAATAGTTCCGATGAATGTTGTTTCCGTTCACTCAGAAAAAAGATTACTACCAAATACTTAGTTATATTAATTTGGTTGTTTTAACACAAAATTCTGAGCTAGATAAACCAAATCTCTTGTTTAATTTAGAAACTTAGTATTTTCTTACTTGGTTACTACAAAAAGCGAGTGAAATTTGAGTACCAGGATGTTGGTACGTATAGTTTTGCTTAATTTAACCAAAAACAATTTTGTTAGGTGAACAATATTCTTATTATAACTAACCAAGTATTTTGATTTATCTTAATTAGTTGTTTTAACCTATAAGTTTTGTCAAATAAACTAAGACTTAAATTCTAGCGAATCAATAAAATTCGCTAAAGCATTGTGATTATAGTTAATAAAAAATTCAACGTTTCATTAGTTCGAATTTTCGAAATCAAACTTCCAAGGTGTTGGTTTGGTAACCCCACCTTGATGTAATATGTTCAGCCTAAAACGTTTGCAACATTTACCGCCATTTTTGTTACATCTACTAAGAAGTTTGGTAGAATTAACTAGTAAAATAATAATAATAACTAATTATTAGTAAAATAATTTTTACCCTTGGTTAATTTAACAAAATAGTTAGTCACTGTTCTGTTACCAATTATTTTCCATTTCGTGATTGTCAGTATATCAGAAGTGATATAAGATGGGCCCTAATACGCTACCCTGGGGCACCCCTGCTATGGCTAAAAGTTGGAGTATGTTTCTTCATGTGACACTTTTAAATATTCGTTTGGAGAGATACGACTCGAGCAATTGGTAGTAAATTTTTGGCACTAATTTACTTATTTTGTAGATAAGAACCTTATACTACACTCTATCGAAAGCCTGTGATATATCTAGAAATAAGGAAGGCAATATTTCTTCTCTTCAAGTGCTTGTTCTATCTTTGCAGTCACGCGATTGATCACAATTGTCGAATGTTTATTCCTAAATCCAAACTGGAAAGCAGATACCATTGGTTTTAGCCGTTTCAACAACAACTTCTCAAACAACTTTGAAATAGTATAGATAACAAAGAGATCGGCCTGTACGATCCCATTTGCTCGTGTCCGTCACGCCAGCCGGAACCATATCAGCCGAACCAAACAACGATGGCACAAGTAGCACGATGCATTGTGCATCATTGTGCACTATATAATTTTTCAGCCGGAACCTTACAAATCCAGAAATATACGATTTTTCGAGAAAAAACCTTACAAATTCAGCCGGAACCATACCCTCTACAGCCAAGCCTACCCAACTATGGCACAAACAGCACGATGCATTCTGCATCATTGTGCATTATATAATTTAAAAGCCGGAACCTTAAAAACAGGAGCAATATAAGATTTTTCGGGAAAAACCTTACAAATTCGGCCGAAACCATACCCCCTACAGCCAAACTAACCCTGGCACAAATAGCACGATGCATTGTGCATCATTGTGCACTATATAAATTATCAGCCGGAACCTTATAAGTCCTACACTACACGATTTTTCGGTAGAAACCTTATATACAGCCAAACTAACTATCAAACAAGAAGCACAATGGATTGTGCATTATTTTGTCCTGTGTTATTTATCATCCGGAACCTTATAATTCTATCCGGAACCTGTTAAAGCCAGCCAGAACCATACTACCGCCAAACCAACTATAGCATAAGAAGCAGCCGGAACCTTATAAATCCATCCGGAATCTAATAAAGCCAGCCGGAATCCTCTTCAGCCAAACTAAATATAGCACAAGTAGGACAATGGGTGGAACACTATATGTGTTTGCAGCCAAACTATAATGCCATCCAGAACCATAAAAATCCAGTCGAAACAAAATGTTTACATAAATAGTGCAACCTATGATTTTTCCGGAACGATCAAAACGTTATGCACTACAATTCCAAATCAACCAGAACCAGCAAGACCAGCCGCAACCGTATGAAGTCGGTGTGAACCATTCGGAGCAATAAAGAGTAAGCCTGGTTGACGGTCATTGAACCTGAACTAGCTAAAATTTCAAGTGTAATTATTTGAACACATTATAATTCCCGATCCGCTAAAAGTGTTTATTAAATAAAAAGTTTAAATAACATTTAAAAAAGTCCGGAAATAACAGCTTATTTTCTAATAATTTATTAATAATATTTTATAACATATTTCATCGTTTAGAGAAGAACTTTGATTGATTTGGGTTCTTGAACATACATAGAACAAAATGTAGGCAAGCATTTTTCGTAAAGTATTGGTGTTGGTCTCTGCCTTTTGCAATTCGTCGTACGTTTTCCATATGCCACCGTTTCTATTGTTATAAATCTCCGCAGATAATTTACCAATGTTTGTCGAGGATATGTAAACATTTTCTAAAAATCCGGCAAGTTTAAGCAAATTAAAATCTGGCTTTATCAGATTTTGGTAGAAATTACAAGGTTCCGGCTGAAAAATTATATAGTGCACAATGATGCACAATGCATCGTGCTACTTGTGCCATAGTTAGTTGGGCTGTAGGGGGTATGATTCCGGCTGAATTTGTAAGGTTTTCCCAAAAAATCGTATATTTCTGGATTTATGAGGTTCCGGCTGAAAAATAGAATAGTGCACAATGATGCACAATGCATCGTGCTGTTTGTGCTATAGTTGGTTTTTCTGTAGTACGGTTCCGTCTAGCTTTATCACGTTCTAATCGGAATTATAAGGTTCCGGCTGAAAAAGCATTTAGTGCATAATGATACACAATCCATTGTGCTACTTGTGATGTAGTTAGTTTGACTGTAGGTTTCAGCTGAAATTGTTAGGTTTTTCCTCGAAAAGTTGTATATTTCTGAATTTGTAAGGTTCCGGCCGAAAATTTATATATTGCACAATAATGCACAATGCATCGTGCTACTAGTGCCATAGTTGGTTTTGCTGTTGTATGGTTCTGGATGGCTTTATCTGGTTCCGGATAGAATTATAAGGTTCCGGCTGAAAAAGCATTTAGTGCACAATGATGCACAATAATGCACAATGCATCGTGCTTCTTGTGCTTTAGTAAATTTAGCTGTAGAGGGTATGGTTCCGGCTGAAATTGTAATTATTTTTCTCGAAAAATCTTATATTTCTGGATTTGTGAGGTTCCATTTGAAAAATTATATAGTGCATAATAATGCACAATGTATCGTGCTACTAGTGCCATAGTTGGTTTTGCTGTTGTATGGTTCTGACTGGCTTTATCAGGATCTAAGCAAAATTATCTTATATATTATAATCTTATATTGCTAGATTTATAAGGTTCCGGCTGAAAAGTTATATAGTGCACAATGATGCACAATGCATCGTGCTACTAGTGTCATAGTTGGTTTGCCTGTTGTAAGGTTCTGGCCGCCTTTGTCAGGTTTTTACAGAAATTATAAGGTTCCGAATGGAAAAGCATTTAGTGCACAATGATGCACAATGCATCGCGCTACTTGTTCTATAGTTAATTTAGCTGTAGAGGGTATGGTTCCGTCTGAAATTGTAAGGTTTTTTCTCGAAAAATCGTATATTTCTGGATTTGTGAGGTTCCGGCTGAAAAATTATATAGTGCACAATAATGCACAATGCATCGTGCTACTGGTGCCATAGTTGGTTTGCTGTTGTATGGTTCTGGATAGCTTTATCAAGTTCCGACTGGAATTATAAGGTTCCGGCTGAAAAAGCATTTAGTGCACAATGATACACAATCCATTGTGCTACTAGTGATGTAGTTAATATGACTGTATATTACCATACCATCGTTCCCGGCTGGAATTGTAAGGTTCCACTGAAAAATCATATATTGCTGGATTTATAAGGTTCCGACTGAAAAATTATATAGTGCACAACGATGCACAATACATCGTGCTACTTTTGCCATACTTAGTTTTGCTGTGGAGGGTATGGTTCCGGCTGAATTTGTAAGGTTTTTTCTCGAAAAATCGTATATTTCTGGATTTGTAATGTTCCGGCTGAAAAATTATATAGTGCACAATGATGCACAATACATCGTGCTACTGTTGCCATAGTTGGTTTTGCTTTTGTAGGGCTCTGGATGGCTTTATCAGGTTCCGGCTGGAATTATAAGGTTCCGGCTGGAAAAGCATTTAGTGCACAATGATGCACAATGCATCGTGCTACTTGTGCCATCGTTGTTTGGTTCCGGCTGATATGGTTCCGGCTGGCGTGACGGACACATTTGCTCGGCTGGTTTGTCTGGTTTTTTTTTATCATGATTATTTGTGCTACGGTGAAACTCTCAGGCACATACAGTGACTCTCATAATTGATCACGATTTCATAAATTTGAAGCATTTTGGTTATTGCACTGAAACTACATATAAACGCTTAGACATATAACATAATCGTTTGGATTTTTTTTTTTGAGAATTATTATAAAACAAAAAAAACACTGTTATAAGAACAATATGAAATACCGTGTTATTTGTGTTTTTCCATTTTTCTATACACATCGACTGTGATCAATTTTTTGGTTTAGTTTGTTTTTGAGAGTAGAAGTAATTTAGCGCGAGGATTTACACCGCATTTTATAATAATTATTGTAAATAATTTTTTTTTTAAATTGGAAAAAACTAAAGGTATGAAAAAAAAAATTACTCCGAAATAAAAATAGCGTATAATATGCCTTTTCTTTGATAGATGCTTCCTCAAGTACAAAACTGACTTCCTACAAATAAGGTCTGCCAAATTGAACAATTTTTGGGCGAAGGTAAAACACATAGAGATATTTTCCAAATATTAAACGTCTCATTAGGAGTAATATCGAAACCGAGAAAGAAACTGAACTTAAATGTCCCCAAAAACCGGGCGGGAGCTAAACCAAAACTAACAACGCGCACGAAACAGTTTTATCAAAAATATTCGTAATGGAACAGTAGAAAACGCTATAAAAATGAGGACAATTTTGTTATCCAATAATTTAGCCAATGTTTCAGCGGAAACTATTCGACGAACATTGAAGGAAGTTGAAATGAAGAGCTACGTAAAAGCGAAAAATCCACTCCTTACAAAACGGCATCGGCAACTTCGGCTCGATTTAGCAAAAAAATACAAAAACTGGAAGGTTTCTGAATGGGCTAAAGTAATATGATCAGATGAGTCCAAAATTAACCGATTTGGCTCGGACGGTCGAAAGTGGACTTGGCGGAAATCTAGAGCTCTTTTATTACTACATAATGTAAATGAAACAATGAAATTTGTAGGTGGTTCCTCAATGATATAGGGATGTATGATGGCTCATGGTATTGGTCAGATAAAAAAAATCGAGGGTAGAATGACGTTCGCCTAGCGTAAAAAATGGCGTATGGGGGGGGGGGACGTTGTTTTTCAACAAGATTACGACCCTAAGCATACCGCTAAAATTACGAAAAAATGGCTGGAGGATAAAGGGTTCGTAATGTTGGAGTGGCCACCTCAATCTCCGGACCTAAATCCTATAGAGCATTTCTGGGGCCAGCTTAAGAGATCTTTTGCAGATTTTTCAAACGTACCACCTACTGTAGACGATCTTTGGGATAGAGTTCAGTTAAAATGTAGAGGCATTTTTGCCGAAACAATCAGAAAGCTGGTAGAAAACATGCCCAATAGAATAGCTGCAGTTTTGAAAACCAAGAGCCTATACCAAATATTAAATTAAGATTATGTAATTCGAAAGCAAGCATTACAACTATATGTATATATGTTAACATAGTGACTGCTCTCTTTGATAACTCCGTAAACATCCTTGGCGAAATTTCATCAATCCAGGTGACTTTTTGGGATTCAAATTCATATCTATTTCTTGTGCAATTTCTAGTGGGATGACACTTCTGATGTTTGATGGAGATCTATAAACTGGTTCTTATTGCAAGCGCATACTAGAAGCGCATAATAACTGGTTATTATTTGCGTTCTTTTATTGATTTTCTGAGCACCAAATGCAATAATTTTGCTTATTAACGTAGCCTCCGAGGTGAAAATGGGCCTTATCACTGAAGATGATTTTTCGATGAAAATGCGGATCATTTTGATGCATTTGAAGGACCCAATCAGCAAAGATACGACGTTTATGGTCATCGGCCGGCTTGGGTTCTTGTGTTAACTGAACTTTAAAAGCCTTAAGACGGTGCACCCCTGTGCCTTACGGTGTAATGTCGTTTATGGTATGTCTATATGTTTCGATTCTTCACATCACTTATTTGTGCAAACAGCTCAAATTTTTTGACCAGTTTGCTTTAGTTTTGCAAAATTTTTACCATTTTTGTAGTGAATTTTAACAATTTCAGTGCATTGTTGAATCGTGTATCGTACCATTTTTAGTAATGGCGTAGTTTTTACTTGCCAACTGTCAAACGATGACAGCTTCTAAATTGACAGCTGCCTAAATAGCAGGCCGTTCAAAATGAAACCTCTAAAGGTGCCACAAGAAAAATTCCAGAAATTTTACTGATAGTAAAAAAAAGAAAATAAGAGAAGAATGTATGAAACTCTATGTAATATACAAAGACAACTTTTTTTTATACACTACTACAGACACAAATATTTTGTTACTGAAAAGGTTTTTTGTTTCATTCCGCCAACTACCAAATATATATTTTTTTCTTCCTTTAATTTTACTCACAGTACATTTTTTCTAGTGGAATTCAGCTTAATGCGTGAGTTCCACAGTGAAACAATTTTTTTCAGTAAAATTAACACGAGATAAAAATATAAATCCTTTACTTGTTAGAGAGAAACAAAAAAATATTTCAGTAAAATTTACTGGCAATAAGCGAGGAAAATGTTGCCATAAAAAGTATGAAACTCAATACTTTTTATGACAATATTTGTTTGTCTTTATCACTCTAACGTAATTTTAATATGTATACTCTCCTCTTTTCGATTTTCCAGTATATTTTACTGAACAAAATTGTTTCATTGTGGAATCCAGGCATAACAAAGCAAAATTATTTGGATCTAACATTTTTGATTATGTCAAAAAGAATTAAGTTCCGAAAATTATAAAAAATTTAAAAGTTTTTCATTGAAAATTGATATAAATTTACAAAAAAATCTAACAAAAATGGAGAGTTTCAAAACGGGTATATCGTTAAACGTAATTTGCAAGAAAACAATTTCAGAACTCTAATTTTTTAGAATGTTCATAAGAATTACGGACGTTCATCGAGAAAATTTAATTAATAGTCATAACACACATTCAAAACATAAAAAACATCAAATTAAAACATGACTTTCAAAAATTTGTGATTTGACGAATTTTTCGCCATATTTATTAATTGTTAAAATAACTCTTTCCCAAAATTGGTATTCTTTATAAATTGAAGAAACTTTAATTAATTGGATCATACACAACCAAAATACATTTATATTTCTTACATGTACTGTTGGCGATACATCCCATGAAGAGATTTTACCGCCCCCAGGTGATTGAAATTCGATAACTAATAGAGTTTGGATACCGTTCAACGTCATCCTTCCATCATGTAGGAGGTCTTCCGTGAGATAATATTTTCGTAAATCGGTTTAAAAATGGCTGAGTTCCGCCTCAGGTTCCCATATTCCGGAACTTCTTCCAAAAATCATGAAAGAATCCCATTTCCATCCATCATACCAAAATCCCATTTTAATCGGTTAAGAATTGTCTGAGTTTCTTGTATGTGACTATATTTCAGAAATTCATCCAAAAATTAATTGAGAATTTCATTTCCATTCGACACATCCAACCGCATCATAATCGATTAATAAATGGCCGCACAAAATCTGTTTCTTACATCAAGTACTGGTTCAGAACTTCGATCACCTCCGTGCGATTCGTAGTGTGTTTTGTTGCAAAAAATGTTATTTTATAAATTTCACTCAAACATATTTATACAAAAACTAAATGTTTCATACTTATAGTGTAAACATATTTGTGTTTATTAAAAATTTTCAAATATTATTAAGAAATTTCAATTTTTGAGTGTTTTTTTTTCAATTCTAAGTACTTATAGGTCTGAGGCCCTTTTCCAATTACTTACTTATTTGAAACTTATTGACTTATTCATCGCCATATTAAATAAGTAAGTGAAGCCGTTCCAATTCATGTACTTACTTATTTTGACAGCTTGTTAATGAAATTATAAATAAACTCTTGCTGACTCAAATTTTTTATTAGGTATGGACAGAAATATCAATTAATAACTACTTCATAAATAGAAATATGAAAAAATTACTACTAATAAATAACTATTTCATAAATAAATAATAAATGATTAAAAATCACGTTTTAGATTAAGATTGCGTTACAAATACATTAAAACTTGATTTCATATTGGCAAAATAGGTCCTTGAGACGAAAGAGACCAATTTTGCCATCTTGTATGCCACCGTGCACCTTATCATATACAATTTTAACTAAGGTTCTCCTAGGTACAAATTTTTCTCAATTATCATATTTAAATGGACAAACTGGAATTATTATTATTTTATTAAAGATGTTTACATATAGAGTCGAAATATGTCATTTGGATATCTGAAAAGAAAGCAGCAACAACGAATGAAAGAAAAAAAAATCTTGACAAGTTAGTCGTTGTCACTAGATTTGAAAATAAAAACGACGTGTATTACATTTAGTCAAGACACAATTTTGGAGACATTTCTGTGTAGACGTACTTATTCAAATAAGTCACCTCGCAAGGTTACTTATTTGAATAAGTACGTCTACACAAATAAGTAAGTAATTGGAAAAGGGCCTGAGTGTATATTTTGTTATTTTGGCATAAACTTCACTCCATGCGTCCCATTTATTTATTTATTTTACAAAGAAACCCTTCCTGTGAGTTACTGGTATGATTTCAAATTTTAAACAGAACATACAATTGAAAACAAAAATTTAAGTAAAACAAAAAAATTAAAACAACAAATTAAAACAAAAAATAAAACTTTAATATTTTGATTTAACATTTGAAATTTTTAGCTGAAGTTGTCCTTGCATGAATCAATGATGTTAAATGATTTTAGCAACCTATGTATTAATGAGATTGTTTTCCTCATAGTTTGGGGAATGGTGGTCCAGGGCTAAAAGTCATGGTTTCGAAATGTCCTGCATGGCAGGAGAATTAATCTATTTTCCAAAATGTATTGGCTGTCTCGTAGGAGCACTAGGTGGTTCTTTTGTTCGTTATGAAATTAATGTATGTTGTTTATGGTTTTAAAGGTTAAAATTTTTGGTTTGCGAAATTCGAAAGCTCATAATTCTGCACTGTCTGTTTTTTTCATTTTTACAAGGGGCACTCAACAGGTATTAATTAAGGATCATGATCATGAGTACTTACTATTGTTTTATTATAATTTCTATTTATTTATCACTCAGTTAATCTGTAGCCAAAGAAGGGTTCGGTTTGAAGACTATAGAAAACAAAACATTATAAAATTGTTGTTAGACCTCTAAACCAAAAATATAATACCATAATGTATATGTAACTAGAATAGACAAATTAAATGTTTAATAATAATTAAATAAACAAATTTATCATTAACGTTGTAAAATATTTTACAAAAAAAAAAGAATTTAATAAATAATATTGGTGTTTTATATTTAAATTTAAAAAATATTAAAAAAAATTCTATAGAATTTATTAGAAAATGCTTCTAACGAAAGCAAACTACAAATAACAAGACACTTTATGAATTTAATAATTTATGAAAATTATTATTAATATTATATATATAATTTATATAATGACTGTTACCTAAATAAAAATTAAAAATAAAAAACTTAAAAAAATTATATCTGCCTTTCCGAAATAAATAAATAAATAAAAATGATATAAGAAATTAAGAGAATTGTTAAAATATTTAATTTTAGGTTTTAATAAGTGTACGTACATTTTGAAAAAATTTAATTATGATTTTTTATCTATAAGTGTTATTACTTACTAAATATTTTTTTTTTATAATTTTTAGGAATCTTAATTAAATTAAAATTAATTATAATAAATACAACAAGGTGTAAAACGTATACATGTGATTAGATGATTTATATAATTTTATCAATCGGGATTAACCCAACATAAAAAATCTATTTAAAAATTCGTGTTCTTGGAAAAAAAAAAATTCGAAGGGATACTTTTTTGGTAAATGATTTTTAATTGAAATTAAATGTTGTCGGCATAAACAAAATTACCCCAAAAAAACCTTTCGATAAGTAGTAGTTACGACTATTCGGGGTAATATGAACCCTTGAAAGCGATTAGAGTTATACACAGAGGTGTAATTTATTAGATTTGGATATATTTAGTTTGGATAAACATGCTACATAGTCTTCCGTCGAGGAGAGAAAATTAATTCATCGTACTAAATATATTTGTTATTGGATGGAATGGTTGGACTGATAGAACAGAATCCCATCATGGGGGTTCTCTTCAAAAATTGCGTTACATACATGCTTGTACGTCATATACATTTCTATCTTATAAAATTTTCTTTCTTCTCAAAGATTGAACTTGCATTTTGATGACAAGCAGAACTAAAGTTAAGCTCTTTTCAAAAGTTGTATTCAGCGCCACTTTTCTTTTTCGCTGAATTTCATTTTGCGGTACAGTTTAGCCAATGATGTCTAGCTAAATTTATACGAAGCGTTGCGGTTTGTGAAGATAGTTGATAAGATCCGAGAGGTGAAACGGTGTATCTTGAAATTTTGGATTTCTGAGATTTCTGAAATTTTGGATTACGAATCTTTCGTAATGGCCAGATAACGTTTTTCGTCAATAATTTAATTGTTGCTTTAATTCCGGGTTGCGAACGATTGTGAAATGCTGCAGAAACTATTTTCCGGAATACAATTGAAATAAAATTGGAACCACTGCAGCAATACCTGATAGCGAGTTTAGCCGTATACATGAAGGATGTACAAGAAGAGTAGCTTTACACAACTTCTCCTTAGAATTGTCGAAGGCATCAATGGACTCTGCTGACCAATTAATTGGAATTTTAGTATTTTTCTTATAGCCTTTACGAAAATCGTTAGGTAAAAGACTATGGCTATATCGATATAGCGAAAGATGTTTATCATATCTTTTACGATTATAATTAGGCCGTACTCAATTCAGTAAATAAATATTTGATTTTTTGAAAACAAAGCATCTCCTTGATTGGTGCTTACAGTAATTTTGCTGCTATATCTCATTAAAACGTTTGGGCGTCGAAATCGTTTTGTCTTTGGCAAAGCGGGTTCACGCTTAAACTCAATTGGCCTTGAAAGATGAGATGAAACATTAAAATTATTGCTCTGGTTTGTTCTGTATACCGAATAATAATAGCTAACTATTTTTGACCGAACCCCTGATAAGATTTTTTATTTATTTCAAGCGAAATATTCTTATCTTCAGGTCTTAAGGTTATAAACAATTATTTTGCTATTTTTTTGTATTTAATGTTTAGTTGCTGTTAGTCAAACTATCAAACAAGGTTGAAATCATGGTTTTTAAATTGCTTGTAGTACTGCTTGTTGTAATTGTGGCCGCCACGCTAGGAAAAATTAGTGTTTCGAATACAATTATTGATTCAGACGACACGAATTTTTCGAACAAAATTGTTGAGCCAACTGTCACGAATTGTTCAATTTGGGTATAGTATTTCAATGTGCATTTATTATTATGACGTAATTTTAAAACCTAACTAATCCACCACAGGATGTTAAGCTTCAGTATGATAAATGTGGACCAAAAGGATTTAAAGCGACATCTATCTTTAATAATATTGTGGAATACAATGATAAGGTGATAAGTGACACAGAGTTTGCAAACAAAATTTCGGAATTTTGTGATACACTAAACAATGCCACCAAGTGTAGTATGGAAAATACGTCGAACATTAGGAGTGGTTGTCGCCACAATGTAGGAATACAACATCTTGAAAATTTAATGCGTATAATTTCGAGAGTCGGAGGTGATTTGTGCTTTCATACGGTTATATATGAAATCACAACTGACAAGGGGTTTACTCATTGGGATTCAACAAAATTTCAAAGTTGTGTACAAAGGAATTCACCACCACAATCAGCTAAGCCATTTTTTGATGAACATTTTTTACAAGATAATAATATATGCCAAATCATTCGTCTTATACAAAACTGTAGTAATGAAATGTTTGACGAGAGTCCACATGACGGGAAAATTAAAAAGTACGTTGATCAAACAATAAACGGCCTAACACAAGATTTTTCTTGTAGTGTGTGAACGATGAACTGCATCTAAAATTGTATCTAAAATTATAAAAGTCTTGCTTGATTGTTTCAATAAAGATTTGTTTATCTACAATAAATTCGTAGGTCGCTGCCTGCAGTGGTGCATAACTTTGCATGCAGCGAAATAAAATTTAGAATAGTTGATACAAATGATAATACGTTTATGCGGATTTATATTTTTTTGGTAGCACCCCTGACTTTATTTGACCCTCCTCACACTAACAAAAATTGTCAATGAGCAAACAACGTCGGACTATTCTGTAGAAGATATCCCTGAAAAAATTTTTGTTCAATTCCACGAAATCTAATCTTGAGGTCACAAAACAATACGAAAAAATACTTTTTTTTATTTATTAACCCAATCAATGGCTGGGTTATGATAATTATAAAAATTAAAATTGCAAAATTATTAAAAACTGTTCTAAATTCAACACATAAGCACCCTAACTATGATCCTGATCCATTATTTCAATCCGGAGCGCATCCCTTGCAGCGATATGGAGCATTTAAATTTGAGTCTAATTTGCCCGTATATTATAGTCGTTAATGGCCGACATAATTTATTCGTAGAGAACAAAATTATCAATGTGAGTAAATCGTCTTAAATATTGTGGTCTTGGACCTTTCCAAACTCACCGCAAACACATTGGAAAAAATTGGAAAGTGTATAAAATTTTCACAAATGCTGCTTCATTTTTGAAGATTTATAGTACAAAATTGTTTTGAGACGAAACTCCTCGTTCTGCCACCGCGATCAAAAATCACCCGATATGGAACAAGTAGTACCTGCCGGCTCTAAGTTATGCAGAATCCTACTACAGAGTATCTTGCTAACCCACAAATGAAAACCGTTCCAAATCAGGTTCTCTAGGTAGTCATCATTTACTTCCACTTTTGAATCCAACCTATTCAACAATTATAAAATAAAAATATTCTCAGCTAGCTCTACGTTTTCAGATTTCAGTACGAGATAGTGGGAAGAAAGGGCACTCACTTGGTTTAACATGCCAATCGAAAAATGAATAATGGAAGTTCGTGAGCTTGTGATTCACTCAGGCCATCATTTAGTTTCTCGCTCGCCCATGCTTAGTCCGATTGAACATTTATTTTTCAAAAATTAATAATATTCGGCAATCCATAGAAACCATAACACCCAACGACTACAACAAAACGATTTCTACTTGGATATGCCGATGAAATTACCGTTCTCAGCCACACTGCAAAGATTGCCCATGTACAATATATGAAATGAATAAGCGTGTCTGCCTGTCCGTTTGCTTGTTCCGAATGGACGTTTCAGCCGCTTTACCGATCGTCATGAAGTTTTTACCGCATGTAACCAACCTCACGATATTTTTGAAGCGGTCTAGAGGCCCCGGTACAATTTTTTTTGTAAAATTTCTTCGCTTAAATCGCTTGGTCTAGGCGATTCCATACAATTTTTTCTCCCAAAATGTCAATTTTTTTTAAATTAATCACAGAAATTCCGTAGTGCCGTAACATTTACTTGAACTTAGAAGATGGTGACCACACTTAAAAATTACATTGCCAGTAACAAAGCTATCAAGAAATTGTGGATTTTATAATCATTTGATTGTTCGTTACTTCATTTCTATATATTTAAAATATATGGAACCTATTTAAACGATAAAGTATAATATATGTATTCTATCAAAAAGTAAATGGAATTGGTCAATAAAACATAGAAAAATTATTATTGATTCAAATTTATTGTATCGCCTACAAAGTATGCCGCTTCCTAAGTAATACGCTTATGCCAACGAATAATTCAATCATCAAAACATTTTTCAAACGCATTTTCCGAAATCACCTTCAGTTCTCATCGCGAATTCTTTTTTAGGTCTTCTATCGACTGAGAACGGGTGCCTCGAAGTGGTAATTTGGTGAGGTGAATATGGTGGTTGATGATATTTATTGAATTTTTGGCCAAAAATTCGTTCACAATGATCACCTTGTGCGCCTTTGTGTTGTCGTGGCCTTTTCTGACGAATTTACTCTCTCAAACGGCACATAATGCCCAGACAACCTACTTTATTTAACGTCAGACCGTCTGACCAGAATTCCGAGTGCACAACACCGTGATAATCAAAGAAAACAGTCAATATTACCTTGACTTTTGATCGATCATATGCGATCGTAAATTATCTTTACTATTATATTTTTTCTGGCGAATCGTACACTCAAATTTCTTCTCAGAAGGAATGTGGATTATAGTATGTCGATCCAAATGTTCCTGCCGATTTAAGATTAAAATCCAAAATATTGATAATTACTTAATATTTTGTCAACAAAAAATAAAATATTTACTTATAGCAATTTCTTTCCAAAAAAAAATTATTTATAAATCAAAAAAATTGATCTGAGATCAAAGCACGTTCTTTCCAAGTAAAAAAATTGATTTATTTTTTGATCGCAATCAATTTTTAAAAATTTCAACATTTCATTAGATTTTTTTTGACGTTTACAAACACAAATAATATTAATGTCAAAAGTATAAACATAAACAATAAGTATTTATTTATTTGCTGATTGTAATTTGTTGTAACTTTTTTATTTTATGATATAATCGTGAATAAATCTATTATATTATAAGAAATAAATACACGAATGTTTTAAACGTGTAACTGTCAATATAAAATTTTTGACATATTTTGAATTTCATGTTTCAATTTTTTTTTGTACCGTGTTCTTTAACACACAAAAAAAGATCAATTTATTTTTATTACTTACCTTAAATCTTTTTGATTGAATGACGTTTATGGTCACTTGATATTTATTTGAAACTTTTGTGAATTTTTTTATTTTACTGCTATAAACATACTCGTAGAAACATTCCCAGTTGTATGCCCTATTCCATGGAAAAAATCTGCTGCCAGTAAAAATAAAAGCGAGAAAAAATATAGATTTTACTGGTTGTGTACGAAACAAGACATGTTGTCAGTAAAATTTTATTGAGAGAATAGTTGTGATGGTGGTAGTTTACTGCATAATACTGCGATAAAAATGTAAATTGGAGTATTTTTCACAAATCTACAAAAAATGTATGTAAAGGTAAGAAATTTTCTCACGTGGGTTTTTGTGGTACATATATAAAACTTAAAATAATATAAAAAAATTTCGAATTGTACGAAAATGTACAAATTAATGAAATTTTTAGGTTATGCCAAAATGTGAAACCATAAAATTTTACTATAAAATGAAATAAAAAATATTTCTTTTCTTTGGCACTTTTATGAAATTTTAATTTTTTTTTGCGTATTATCAATAAAAAAATTACTGTCAGTAAATTTTTCCCATGGACTTAAAGCCTTATGCCAACATTTGCTCAAATTAAAAAGAAAATATCCAATTTTATTTTTATGGAGTTTGTTTCGTGCTCCTCTCTCAAGCAAAAATCGTAATATACGTAACCCTTCATTTTTTACTGGGGGAAAAATTGGAACATGTAAATCGTCCATTATGGACTAGCCTCCATTCGAGCAGCACGCACGAATACGCCACAAATAAATATACATGATCATTTCGTAATCCGCTCTAACAGTTATTATATAGTCGTCAGGATGTTTGTTGCCTTGCGGAGTGTTTGAGTAGTTTTCTGAAGATTTAAAATGCAATAAGCTTCCATTTGAATCGCACACTGCTTCTCTGATTTTAATGGAATTAACTCTTGCTGTCTTAATGGGGTTTTCGGAGCGTCGATCGTTATCGCTTACACTATGGCAAATGACACGAGGTTTACTCATTGGGATTCCGCAAAATTTGAAAGTTGTATGCAAAGGAATACACCACCACCACTAAATAATGATATTTTTTCGGGAGATTCTTCAGAAGATAATAAAATATGCCGGTTTATTCGCCTTATACAAAACTGTAGTAATGAAATGTTTTTCGAGAGTCCACATGGCGGGAATATTAAAAAATATGTCGATCAAGCAATCAATGACATAACTCAAGATTTTTCTTGTAGTGTGTGAACGATAAATTGCATCTAAAATTAACAAATCTATCTAAATTTACCAGAATGGGAATGCAAGAGTTTCGAACCGACTAGGGAAGAAGCGTTGCATATCTGGATATTTTAAAATACCTAGTTCAAACTGACCTGTGACACTATTCTGGTAATTCCCTGGGAATAGGGAATTGGGGAAAGATTTTATATGTAATTTCTAATTAAAATTTTTTTTTCTGGCATACTGAGGCAAAAATCTAGTGGTAATTTTTTTGAAAACAAAATAAAATTGGGAATAATTTTCCCTGCCAATTTAGATATGGAAAAATTATTCCCAATTTATAAATATTTACATCAAACTTTTCTCCTTAGTAGGCCGGAAAAAAAATATTTGAACTGAAATTGCATATAAAATCTTTCCCCAATTCCCTATTCCCAGGGAATTACCAGAATAGTGCCACTGGTAAAACTCAAAGAGCACATCATTCCAAAAAACAGGAGAAAATGTTGCTACTTATTTGAACCTATTTCTAGCTTTTAAACAAATGGACAAATAGCCATTCACTTACTACAAACATATCAAAGGCAAAAAATGGTGTTCGACCATTGTATAACGTTTATACAAAAACAAAAAAAAAATGTAAAATTAACCAAAGTATTGCAAACATTTAGGCGAACCTCCATATTTATTTCGAGTTCGACTTGTTCTCAACACTATCCTGGATATTTTCTTTATTTTTATTAAAAGTGGTATGACAGTTTGAGATCGCCTTAGTGATACAATAATTTTAATCACTATCCAAATCATCGTAAACTTCACAACTCAATAAAACATAAATAGAGGCAGACGTTACGAACCTCGATACGGCTAGGACAAACTGACTCCATTTGTGAGTTAATCAAAATCCCAAACATAATAAAATTAATACCGTTCCAGGACTTCCACTGTAGTTCTCGAAAACAAGTTTGCTTCAATAACTAACCGATACCACCGTGTTGATCCACTTCTTCTTATATGAATGTGTGGAGTTTTAGTTTTCGCTGGATTATTTATTTTTATGTTGTTTCTTGCGTATTATGGCCGATCTGTGAATGTGATTGGTTGATAAATCTTGGGTTGTATGATTAAAGTAAGTAAAATAAAATATTTTGTAAGATAATGTTACTCAGACCTGAAACATTATTTCCTTCTTTGTTCTCCTTTGAAAAAAAGTTTTGAGTATAGACACACTCACAACTTAAACTGCTGACAGATTAAGTGACGAAATAATTATTATTTGCGCTGGCGGTGTCAGTTAAAAAGGCGCCAAATAGTCCTGAAAAATATTATGGAACTAATCGACAAGACTCTTTAAGGAATTCGTTGTTATGCTCAGATTCTCTCGAATGCAATAAGCACGTAATGGGAAATATAATAGAAAAATTACTAGAACACTTTAAACTAATCGGTTGACTTTAATGACAGCTATTGAACGGATATTACAATTATTTATGAACCCTTAAAATCGTGTTTTTTAAGATTGTAGCCCTTCTCTTTTTTTTTTAAAGAAAGTATTAATTATCGAGAGGATTTAATGTCCTATTAAGGTCAATTAATACCCCCCTTTTTCATTCCCGCACGGTCCATCCATTCACCTACTCATACAATTAGAGAATAGCACCTGCACATTGCAAGCTCCTTGTCAACCTGTAAATTGACATGGACGGTGGGTCGGCGCTGAATTCTGCACTCCAACAGAGGGTCATAGCTGTGTTTATTAACATCACTGATCGTAATCGATGACGAAAATTTGCTTTACATCCTGCCTCTGATGGGATTCGAATCCAGTACCTCCCGTTCCAAGTACCGAAGCTTTAACGACTGCACCATGAATTGGCAGAATCTACTCTCAATTTGATTTAGCAGTGGTGTTAATTCCTTGTAGGGAAGTGTTACATTTCCTATATGATCATTTTTAGGTTGGTTTTGACTGATTTTTACAATAACTGAAAATGCTAAATTATTCCGTCTGCTGACAATTGTTGAGCGACATTATCATTGAAGTTGGCTGTTTGACCTTTATGTAATCTTTTCAGCTGATTATTGGCTCCAACGAAATCCATGCCATTGTCACTATACAGGGCGTTTGGCAAGTGAACCGCCAAAAATTTTTGACAGATTGGAGGGGTCATTTGGAAGCTTTCATCCCATGGAACTGATGTCCTAAGTGTCATGATGACTGAGATATGGTATTTTTAAGTTTTTTTTAATTGCCCAAAATCTCACCTTTAAACGGGCATAACTTTTTTGTTTGTAGTCATAAAGACACGAAACAACTTTTTTGCATTCTGCAATGTGATATTATTCTAAATAAATCATTATTTAATACAATAAGTTTAAGAAAAATGAGTTATGGGCTGCCAAATCCTAAAAAAGGTGTAAACGTGAAAAAAATATCTACTTTCAAAAATGTCTTTTTTTAAAAATGAAATAACTTTTGTTTTAAAAACTTCTCTATTTTATGCGCTTTCCAACGGTATGTTACGTGTCATAGAAATCATTTATTTTGTGGTCAAAATAAGAGGTACTAGTTTGCCCGGGTCAGGTTTAAGAATATACAGATATGTACAGGTGTTAAGTTATTTGTAAATTTTTAATCAACTTCATTTATTAGATTTTGTTCAAAATGACCTCCTCCACCCCGTATGCTGGCATGCAAGGTATCTTTTACTTATTTCAACGGTTGTTGTGTGAAGTTGGATTTTATTTTTCATTTTTTCAAATGTGGCGCTGATCATTTCAATTAAAATTTCTATTGTGGGTACCTTTGTTGCATACACCAATTCCTAAGCACATCCCCATATGTAAAAAATCCATGGATATGAGGTCTGGGGACCGTGCCAGCCAAGGAATAGGGCCACTTTTACCAATCCACGAGCTTGGGAATGAATCATCCAAGTATTATCTTACCGTTCGTTGATTATGTGCCGGACTTAAGTTAAATTGTTAAGAATTTTTTGAGCGTGAGCTTCCTCCTGAATACGTTTACATAATTTATCATGATGATGTTATGAGGTTTTTCATATGTGGAAAATAATAGGTTCTTCTAAAAAATTCATAGTTTTCTAATATTCCTCTGTGATGATTTTCCTCGTGCCTCTTTTTAATCATTGCATTCTGATATTCGGGGTCTAACACATCTGTTAGAAGGACATGCGCTCTTACCAGATAATTATTTGAAGGGTTTCCGATTTTTTCTTGATAAGCTTATCATCACACATAATACCTGTAACTCGATGTTTTGTTACAAACGTTCTGATGGTTGGTAAATGGTAAGTGATGATTGGGCATGATTATTATTATTCTGTGTTTCCCAAATAGATATTCGTGTTCGATTTTAATCCTAACATTTCGGGATCGATTGTTATTATCAGTTGGGAACTGAAGTGATTTATAGGGGAGTTTGTATTTGGAACAAGGTCTTGAGAATCACTTCCAGATTCTGTGCCCGCGAAGGAATCAGATACTTCTGAAGTGTAAATGTTATTATTTACACGAGGTTCGTATTAAATACGTGATAATGCATCCGCATTTGTATTCTTTGCACCCTTCTTATATACAATTTCATAATCGTACACCTCTAGTTTCGATCTCCATCGAACCAGCTTCGAGTTGGGTTTTTTGAGATTGGAAAACCATGTCAATGGCTTGTGATCCGTTACAATTTTGAATTGTGGCCCGAATAAATATGACCTGAAATATTTTGTGAACCAAAACGATGGCCAAAAGCTTCTTTTCTATATAGTGGAGTATTTTTGCTCCGTAACCATTAAGGTTTTGGAGGCATAACAATTTGGTTTATTCTTTCCTATGGGACGCTGAGGACCGGTCCAATGGCTACGTTACTTGCATCGGTAGTCAAGATAATTGATTCATTACACAATAGCTCTTTACAATACTCGAAACATTGTAAGTGGTTGACATTCCGTCAGTGGTTGTGTGACGTCGATGAAGTTCTTGATAAATGTTCGATAATATCCCAGAAGACCCAAAAAGGTTTTAATTTGTTTCTCCGTTTTAGGAACGGGAAATTCTTTAATCGCTTTAATTTTGTCGGGATTGGTTTTAACTCCGTCACAGGTAACAATATGGCCCGAAAAGACGATTTCTCGAGTTAGAAATTTCAATTTGTCCATCTGAACCTTTAAATTGGCATTTCGTAATTTGTATGTCGAGAATACTATGATGTCATCCATATAACACAAGCAAGATTTGCCTTGAATATCGCCTAGCACATTATCCATGACGGGATGTCTTGTTTTTGTACCTCTGTCTGGTGGAAGGCAGATGCAAAATCTAATTTTGAGCATTACATACATTTCCCCCAATTTATCGAGTATATCGGTGATGTTTGGTAAAGCGTATCGATATTTGATAGTCTTCTTGTTTAACTTGCGGTAGTCTATTACTAACCGCCACTTAACTTTTCCGCTGGCGTCTGCTTTTTTCGGTACAATCCAAATAGGAGATGACCAGGGCGAGAAGCTCGGACGTATGATTCCTTCTTGTAACATTTTATCGATTTTGCGTTTTACTTCCCTCTGCACATGAGGGTATCGAGAGCTTTTGATGAAGACGCGGGTTTGTCATCCGTAAGATTTATTTCATGTTTTATGGCGTTTGTAAAGATCAACCGTTGTTCCGTTTTCAGAAATAATTCTTCGTATTGACAACACAATTTAAAAATTGCTGTCTTTTATTCTGCATTAAGGTGTTCTTATTAAATTAGAAATAGTTTCACCGTGAATAAAAGAATCGCAATTTTGAATGTTACAATGATTAGATTCAGCTCGATATTATTTTTTAAATGGTTCGGCTTTGATTAGCTGTTCAACCACAAAGGTATGGGGTTTGTTACCATAATTTATGACTTCTGAAAGTATTTATGAAAATTGAAGAGAAGGAATTCAAGAGGTTCTCTTGTTTTAAATTCCATAAGTCATGAGACAATTACAAACACAGTTTTAACGTTTATTGGGGGTATGGAACGTATCCGTGATGGATGAATAAACTCTGGGTTCAAAAAAGATTTATTTGATCCCGTGTCTATAAGAATTTTAAGGATTTTTGTTTTATTTAGATGAATGTGGATATACGGAAGAGAATACGAATGATGTTTATTGATATCTACGTATCCAATTCCTGTTGAGAGGCTGCTGGATGGAAATTTTCGTTATCCACCTCACCCTTATCTAGATCCGGAAAGTACAATTGGGGCTGTTCTTCATAGCACTCCTCTGTCACTTTCTGTTGATCTTCGGATGTGTGTAGTTCTTGGGAACGAATCTTTGGCGAACCCATTGGCTGGAATTGATAGTTATTTCTAGGATTGATACTTGAATATTGCTTATGTGGGTTACCGCTTGATTTAATGTCCATTGCGTCTGCCCTTCTAGGTGGAACAATTGGAGCTTCATATACGAATTTATTACTGTTATGGTTCATGGGAGAATTCTGATTCATACTTTAGTTGGGGAATGGTCTATGGTTATAGTATTGAGGGGTAGGTCGAAGGCTAGGTTGGGGATAGAAATTTCTGTTTTGAAAGATAGGTGGACCGCTTGAGTATAGTTATTCCGTAAACGATTTCTGTTTAAGATTTTTGGAGCCGTTCTTTGCGGAACAGGTACAATATTTATGTTTGCCCCTTTCTTCATGTAGGACATGTCCTGCTGTTTGAGGCTATTTGTGACTGCCTCAGTGAGAGAAGTGGGCTGCATTGCCCGAATCATGGAACCCATTGACGTTTAACCCTAATTACGCTGGCACTAATTTCATTTAATTTGATATGGTTTATGATGGTGCTCTGTATGTTGATTATACGAGCGAAATATATTTCCAACGTGTTGGTGCACTGGTCTCTCACTAAATTTGTCTCATTGCGCTTAATGAGTGACTAAATTATCTTTTATGGGTGTGCCATACGTTGTGAGTGCCTCATTAGCCTCACCCACGATTTTGTTACGGATTACCCTTAGGTAGATTTTTAAACAAGGATGTCAACGATTTTTGAACAAGACTATATCATAACGTGGAAGGTCTTTCATTGCATCTGGTATCCTCAGACTTTTGAAAAGATCGTTCACGCAAACTTCATTATTTGCAGTATCGTTGACTGACATTTCCGTAATATTTTTTGGTTTATCAGTACGATCGAAATTTTCTGTAATTTTGAAAATTGATTTAAAATTATCTGTTAGGATCCTGACTTCTTCTGTTAGATTTTGGTTTCTAAAGGTTTTATAACTCGTAGCTTCTTTGTCAAAATCGTCTTCAATTGTCGTATTTATATTTAAGTATTGAGTTATAAAATACTGTTAACCAATTTTTTTTATTTTTAGAACCTTTAGTTATTAAATTTTTTTTTATTTTGTGAAAATCCATAAACCATGGAATTTTCTTGAATTGTTAAGCTAGACTTAAAGGTTTTTTATTTCAAAGGAATTTGAGTTGGTTAATTTTTTGAAGATAAATTATTTATCAAAAACGCTTACCATGTGATAATTATATGATTACCGCTTTCATCATCAATTTTCAATGCTCCGTTGATAAAATTGACTTCACTTCGAATTTTTATGTATTTTCTTATTTTTGTCTTTTATATTTTTTTTCACTGTACTAGTACCTACGCTAAGGCGTCTTATTGTAATAGTTACATTTTTTTATGCTCTATTTACTTACCGTTGGTCGGGGTAACCGGTAAATAGATATCGACGCGATGCGCGTCGTTTCGGATGTAATACTCCGCGCCTATTTGAAAAGTAGATCCCATCCCAACAAAGTTATGTTGTTGTATTGTCAAGTGTAGAGGATCGTAACTTCCCCAATCTACCAAAAAAATTTGTTGGTTCAACTTCCAAACACCCTGTATATGTCAGTGCATAATACATGCCTAAATATGAACGTTTTAAGGGCCGCAATCAATGCTTTTGCAGCTAGATCGGTTGCTACTGTATTGCTTTGGTTGATAGGCAAACAACAATTTTTTCGAATGCCTTATATGTGTTGCATTCTCTACCATTGGTCATTTTTATTTGTACGGGACCGGCATTATTTGTAAATAATCGGCAATGTGTAAATGGTCTTGCTGGCTAAACTCTGGTACACGATTCTGTGGATGGATGTTCAGCCTGTAATATTGTTACGAGATCGAACTATATGGCTACGCCTGACATAATGCTCACTCTCTGCCTTAGGTGAAACAAAAATAAAAATAAAAGTAATCAATAATGGGTATAGGTATTACAATATTCCTCAAGTTCAACACCCATAAATACAATCGTTCAATATTTAACCGTCGGTCGCGTTATAGCTCACACTTCAGTAAATTTCAACTTATTTGCACTATTTTTTGTCTTACTCTAATATTGTAGTTTTCAGATTTCGGTGCGAGATAGTGGGAGGAGGCACTCGCTTTCCACCCGATGCAATCCATAATGCAATTGAAAAATGAATGAATTGTGCTACTTAATGCCCCATTCAAAAACAAATATTAAAATTATTGGGCCAGTGTGCTTTCTTTAGAACGAACCCGTGACAAGATTTTTTAATCATTCCAAGCGAAATATTCTTATCTTGAAGTCTTGAGGTTAAAATAAATTATTTTGCTATTTTTTACTAGTTACAGTTTAGTTGCTGTTAGTCAATAGCTATGAAACAAGGTTGAAATCATGTTTATTAAATTACATGTGATACTACTTGTTGTAATTGTGGCCGTCACACGAGGAAACATTAGTGTTTCGAATATGCAAATTGAGCCAGATACATCGAACTGTTCACCTTGGGTACGTGTAATATTTCAATGTGCACTTATTATTATGACGTAATTTTAAAACTTAATTATATTAACTCACCGCAGTACCTTATTCGTCAGCATGATATATGTGCACCAGGAGTGAAAGTAACAACTATCTTTAATCATATGGTGGAATACAATGATCACGTTATAAGTAGCACAGAGTTTGCAAACAAAATTTCCGAAGTTTGCGATACACTAAAAATTGCCACCAAATGTATTATGGAAAGAACCTTGGACATTAAGAGTGTTTGCAGCCATAATACAGGAATACAACATCTTGGAAATTATGTCCGAATAATTTCGAGAGTCACAAATGATTTGTGCTCTCATACGGTTATATATGAAATCGCAACTGACAAGGGGTTTGCTCATTGGGATTCATCAAAATTTCTTAGTTGTATGGAGAGGAATACACCACCACAACTAGCTAATGATATTTTTTGGGACATTATTTACAAGATAATAATATATGCCGATTCATTCGCTTTATACAAAACTGTAGTAATGAAATGTTTGACGAGAGTCCACATGACGGCAATATTAAAAAGTACGTCGATCATGGAATACTCTTCCTAACTCAAGATTTTTATTGTAGTGTGTGAACGATAAATTACATCTAAAATTGTCTCTTAACTTATAAAAGTCTTGCTTGATTGTTTTAATAATGATTTGTTTCTCTACAAAAATTCTTAGGTCGCTGCCTTGCATGCAGCGAAATAAAAGCACCTTTATTTAGCAGGCACCTCTGATTTTATTTAGTAGGCACCTCACAATAATAAAATGCGTCAATGCGTAAACAACGTCCAGCTATTCTGTAGTAGATATTTCTGAACAGATTTTTGTTTAAGTCCAAGTATTCTAATCTTGAGGTCACAAAACATTATGTGTAATTTCTATTTATTTAAAAATAAGTTTGAAATATTATTTTTTTTATTTATTAACCCAATCAATGGCTGGGTTATGATAATTGTAAAATTTAGTATTACTAAACTATTGAAAAATGTTATCAATTCAAGACCTAAGCACCTTAATATACCAAATTCAAAGTTTCATTACGGAGCACATCCCTTGCAGCCACATTGAGCATATAAATTCAACTCCACCAGAAAAAAGAAACAATTGCTGTTCTCTGAAATTGGGCATTTGCCCGTAACCGATCTAAATTTACCGGACAAAAAATTCAAGAGTTTCGAACTAACCAAAAAAAGGGTTGCATATCTGGATATTTTCAAATACCTAGTCTTTTTAAACACAGAGGAATGGCTCTGGACTATTTTAAAAAGAAAACCCAGCTAGTTATTTAGACCTATTTCTAGCTTTAAGATTAATGGACAAATATTCATTTACTAATTAAAACCGTCGAAGGCAAAAATGTAGTTCGATGCTACTTCAAGAAAAATTTTGCACGATTATAAAGAGATGTAAACAAAAACAAAAAAAAAATGAGAAACTAATCAATGAATTGCAGACATTTAGGCGTTTTATTTCGAGTTCCAGTTCGACACTATTCCAGATATTTTTTTTTTTTTGGTCTCGTTAAATTAAAAATGGGATGACGGTATTATGCGGAAATAACCAATTTCATATCTCCTTGGAGACAAAAGATAAACCCTAGCTGCACCTTTCTGCCTTGCCTTGCACAGAGTATTAAGGTTCAAGATACAACATATAAAAATGCAATGCCCACACTTAGCTGATTTCAACTTATTTGCACGATTTTTGCCTTACTCTAATTTTTTAATGTCACGTCTAACTCTTTTCAACAAATGAAAACCGTTCTAAGTCAGGATCTCTACAGGAAGTCAACGGTTACACCCATTTTTCAACAGTTTTTGGAATGTACATACTATGAAATCTCGAGATTTTGACAAACCGAGATTTTGAAAACCGAGATTTCGTTACACATCCCAGTTTTTGAATCCATCTTAGTCAACAATAAACAAATCAGGATATTCTCCGCAAATTTTTTACTTTTTTTTTTAAGTTCAACATTAGACGATGGAACTGAGTTTTCGTTTTTTTTTCAATTTTACCGATTAATCATCTTGTTTTATTTTACGATATCATGTCTTAAGATTTTTCGCGTAAAAGGTACCTTACATTTTTCCGGTTTCATCTTTCATAATATAGTTTATACATTTCCGATTTTGGCATGAACAACTGCTTTTACATATAGATTTGAGAATTTCGCACATAAATTCTTAGATGCTTCATTTAGCGGATGTAATTTGGCACAATTGGTTTGACCAAAAGAATATGAGATGCAGGGCGAGTTCTTAAATTGTACCTCAACATTTTCATTCAACGAATCTATTTCACGTAGAAGATTGTAAGTTTGACCGTTTGTAACCATCGGGGTAATTATCTCGGTGCGTACTGATAAATGATACCAGCCACTGAGTTCACCTTCACTACAATAAAACCTAGGTATTTTACGCGATGCATAAAAAATTTACTTTTTCAGAAATTTATACTCAAACCAGCCTCTTTCAGCTTATTGGAAATTAGTCTTAACATAATTACGTGCTCTTCTATACTAGATGATGTAACCGGAAGGTCAGCTAAGTATAAAAACACTAGGTCGTGCAACTGATATGGCACCACTTTACCCATCAAACGGGACATAAAAAAGTGGCACGGTAAAGGCAGTTTTTTCTCTGGAGTCTGGATCAAGGGGTATCTGCCACAAGTCATCCTTAAGATTAATGCCGGAAATCACGGTGGTGTTGATTAATCTTCCAAGAAACCCAGACACAATTGAACTTTATTTTGTTTCCGTATCAGGATAATCGGCGACGACCAATCGCTGGCACACTCTTCAGTGACCTTCAAGGCTAATATGCGATCTAGTTAGTGAAGTAAAGGCAAAAAATTGTTTTCCAATCTTGGGTTTGAGACTAATCCATAACTGTTTAGGCCTGCATATATATCCTCTGGCTGATCATCATTTAGTTCATTATCAGACGCGGCGTATTCCATATTCGGGTTTGGCATGGCGATTGCGTGTTCAAGTCTGTCGTGGCTCATTATAGTTCGATCGTTCCTTACGTATTTACTTCCATAACCATTCATACTTATGGCAAATTATGTGCAAATTTTCAATGGACATGATAGGCAATTGAAAGGTAACTTGCTGCAAATCGAAACTCAAATTTTCGCCAATAATCTACAAAAGATTCATTCCATTAGCTTAGCTACTATACTTTAGCTTTGGTTGCTGATACTTGACCGTCTAGATTTTTTTATATTTTTGCTCCAAGGCACCTTCGCCATTTGCTCTATTATCGGTGAGGTTTCAGTAATATGCTATGAAATTAGCGTGTACGTGTCTTGAGATGTCGTGTAAGGGATGGCAACTGAAGAACTAAATGGTTCAGTCACTGATACAACAGAATTTTGTAACACCCTAATTCTGACGTGAAGACTTATAAAACTGTCTTAAATAAGACAGTTTTACAAGACTAAACAAAATAATTTCAACTAGCAAAGCAAAATTGTATTTTGAAAAGTCTCCAAAGACTATGGGAGACATGTCAAATAAAATGTATGTGATTTATTTTTACCAAAAATTCGCGATTCACAAATAATTATTTATATATTGATTTAACGTAATTATAAGAAAACTTATTGAAAGCATAAGAAAGTTGACAGAAAGAATCTTCTTTATGTAAAAATCGAATAAGGGACCCAATTTTGGTCGAAAACTGGCACTTAAAAGTTGGGAGTTTTACCAGTGTTACTATACGTAGTAGACGTAAATTTTAAATTGTTCCACTGTCTGTATCAAACAATAATACGATTCAATGTTGTACATCTAGTACGTAAATTAAACAACATTAAAATTCCCAATTTTCGACCAAAATTCGTACCCAGGCAGAATTCTGCAAAAACACGAATGTCAACAAAATTTCATATAAATTAGCTTAGCTTATTTATAGTTTGAAGTGATGGCAGTGAAGTAGGTCTCAAATAACAGAAATAAACAAGTATTAGTAAATACACTGTTAAAAAAAATTCTTATTAGAATTTTGAGTGGAAACTATAGAAAATAAACTCAAAAAAAATTATTTTAACGTTTTTCATAATAGTCCGGAAAACTCTCATTTTTAAGTAGAGAAGATTATATTTCAATATCTCTAAATGCTGGGTATAGAAAACTTGTGTTTTCCACTACGTGAAAATTAGACGATAAGATAATATCCAGCAGACAAATAAGACAATCAAGTTCTAAGAAAATTGGCAACATATTAAAGAATTATAAAAATTAAGGTCTGATTGCGGGCCTGGTAACAATCATAGCTCTGTTCATAACATGCAAATCGGTTTGAAATTAAAACAAGAACTAAGAACTAACTGTGCAACCTTGTTTAGAATATAATACATACTTTTCTTTACTAGTCACCGATATATCAAGACAGATCAGGCAAAATTTTTTGATATCCTCTTTCTATACTGGAGCTTATGTATACGATTCAGCGTCGCATATTCAGTCAATTGCTTTTTATTGCTCATGTATTTATAGCATAACAAATGGCTCTTCGTTATTTTATAAAATCCCAGAATTATAATTTTTATTTAATTTTTAGTTTTGATTTTAATATTTAAAATTTGAAAAAAAATTCTGGGCTAGAATAAAATTTCGAGATTGAACGAAATTACTATAAAAATTCTGGGCTGGAATATCATTGCAGTTTTAGTGTTACCCGATGAATTTTTTTTTTCCTGGGATGAAATTCTGGGCTAACTTCACATACATCTATTTTCATCTCTTTCTATTATAAAATAGTTATTTTGCCAAAATTTTAGTTTAACAGTGTAATTACTAATATGTTCTGTATTAAAAATTCCTTATTGGTTTTGTGTATCGCTCATTTGCTGCAAGAGTGACACAATCCAAAATTTTTTATTTTTCTGGAAAACGATTTCAAAATATCACTCAAAATTGTTTGTAAAAACGGCGTTTTTCAAAAATAAATAAAAATACATTCTGATTAGTAAAATATTTTTTTCTTTTCCTAAATCTTCAATCGAATCTTTTTATAATTCTTTAATGTTTTGCAAACTTTCTTACGATAGTTTCTCTGTCCTCTCTCTCTCTGGCACTATATCCCTTCAAGAGTTTGGCCGCCTCAAATGAGGTTTCGTAATCATATTTTCATCTAGGACAATGAGTAATTAATTCATTGATCCTAAACCAGCCGTGACATTCTTTTTCCTTGTCACCACCGAAAATCGAACCCGGGGCCTCCGGTCGCTGGAGCAAGCATCCTGACCACTTTGCATCCGGGGCGGATAGATAGTTTACGAATGTTAATTTCTTTCGCGAATTGAGCGATTTTTTATATGAAATTTTTCCTAATTTGCTAGAAATACTACTAAAGAGAGTATGTTTTGATACAAAAAAATAAAAATATGAATTATCGAGAATCGATTGATTCAAATATCTTAGAAATGAGTGAATTTTGAGTTGTGTCACTGTTGCAGCAAATGAGCGATATATACACGGGATTTTTGGTGAGACAAACTTCACAACCGTTTTGAAGTGCTACAAATTTATTAAAATAAATAAAAAGTTTAAATTGCACTTTTTATTCGTTGTTATCAAATTGTCAGTTGTTCAAATAAATTTTATTTTATTTACAATCGTCTATTTTTGAATTTTCAATTATCAAATTTTACGCGAGGTGTCAAATTGAGACACATAAGACCATCAAATGTGTACGTCTTACGAACGACATTTTTGTAATACTAATGACAGCTAAGACTACGAGCAGAATTCAAAAAATGTCTTAATTAAGACGAAATTTAAAACAAAGGCAGAAAGAAAGGTTTAACTAGGACAAGTTTTTAGTCCGGGATTATGCGTCAGGATTGGGTACCCCCCTATTCTGACGATAAGATCATCTTAGCTAAGACTTTCTTGTGGAGACTTTTTTTAAGACTATATCTAATTTCGTAAGAACGGCAATAGTGGATGCGGCGATCTTTTTATTATATTCTCAAATTCATATTTTGCTTCTATTTTTAAATTTTTAAATTATTTAATAATGTTTTTTTTTCAAAAATTGTTCACGGGTATAGTTAAAAGCTTGTTTAAACCGTAATTTATGATGTCGTTAATATTGTAGACAAGCATACAGAGGGTATTTCATAAATATGTAGTTACATAATATTCCCACCGATTGTGTCATGATGACAATAATTTCTTTCGAAAACCGGCCCACCTATGAAATTTTCACGAAGGATTAATGCTTTGTTCATATCGGACGATTAATGGAAGACAAATCGATAAAATACTTCGTGGTTGACATCCATGTAGTATAGTTCTGAAGGTAATTTTCCTGATATAGCACAGGGAACTGTGGAATATCTAGACAAAAACTTTGGGAACGCGCATTCTTTTGATGGATCGGTTGCAACCTGTTTCATAAACGACATTTTGAACGTTCTGGCAAATCTCATTGGTTCTTCATTATGTTTAAGACTCTTTATCACCGAGTTAAATGATAATGTATTCGGTGCTTCGCGCCAGCTTGTGCTTTAGAAGAATTATGCGCTTGAAGTTGACAAATATCGCGGAGTAAAACAGTTTGCTCGAGAGCACGAACTACTTTCCTTTCACTCGATACCCTTATTCCAACAGTTTTCAAATTTCATTAAACGTTCTTTAAAATCAGATTTATCAAACTCCTCAAAATAAGCGGTCGTTTCAGCTATTACTTCATCAGTTGACCCAAATCTTTTTCCACCGAGTCATATCTTCATGTTTTCAAATAAGAAAACGCAACAATGGGCTAGATTAGGTGAAATATGGTGAGCGGGGATGTGTTTTCTATGATGAATATGATCGTGCATTGTCACGATGGAATCATTTTTTTCTTCTTCAAATGTGGCCATTTTTCCTTAAGTTTTTCATTCAAAGTGCACCAGTTTTGGTTTTACGCTCCTCAAGATTTTCGATGAATATTATTTCTTGTGCATCCCAAGACAGTAGCCATAACCTTACCAACTGAGTCTACAACTATTGCTTACTTTGAACCAGCTTCTATGCCCATTGTTTGGACTGTTCTTTTGATTCTGGCGCGATACATCACATCCATGTTTCATTTTTTGAACATTTGTCACCAAATACGGCATCCATCTTGCTGGCCGATTTTTCATATGCAATTCGTCCATATGAGATGTTTACAGTAGCACTATCCGCACTAAAATTTCTACTGAAAATGTGAATAATCACTAAAAAATGCAAAATCACTGTCCTAATAAGGTTTTCGGAGCACGAAAAGTACGTCAACTCGGTGTTGACGTCACCAACCTCATTCCTAGCACCTACATTGAAATTGAAACCACCGTTAAAATTACGTGTTGAGTAGCCCGATTCACATGTTTTCAAGGTGTTTGGCTGATGTTTCTGGTATTCCGAAAAATCAAGTGCTTTTTTGGAAACTCAAATCCCTTTCAAAAAAGTCTCTTTGGTCAAGCATCAGAATTGATCGTTGAATCAAATTGTGAGGTTTGGATGAGAGTTGAGGTTCGACTAAGGTTCATAGACTGCTACTATAATTCCGTTGCATTCAGATAATAACAGCACTTACTTGCTATCTCTCTTATACGTCGAGGGTGACGAAATTGTTGACTATTTTAACAAAGCGGGCTTAAACTTAATCGGCCCTCGAAGCTAAGGCTAGTGCGCCTAAACATCTTTAGCCAAATATTTTATTGGAGAATTAACAAAAGTCTATCTAAGAATATGCTCTTAGAAAGAAATATTTGAGAATTCTTGTTTCTGTTCTAAATCGATTTGGATAAAGTATTCCACTTTCACTATAATTTTATGGGAGATTTTTTATATGTGTGTCGCATCTATGGTGTGTTCTGTACCGAATAATAAGCATAATCAACTATGTTTTCTTTAGAACGAACCTCTGATAAGATTTTTTGATCATTCCAGGCGAAATATTCTTATCTTGAGGTTACAAAAAAAAAATATTTTGGTATTTAAAGTTTAGTTGCTGTTAGTAAATAGCTATCAAACAAAGTTGAAATCATGCTTATTAAATTACTTGTGGTACTACTTGTTGTAATTGTGGCCGTCTCACTAGGAAACATTAGTGTGTCGAATACACGTCATATTGCGTCAGATGAATCGAATTTTTCGACTAAAATTTTTGATTCAGTCGTCACGAACTGTTCATCTTGGGTACGTGTAACATTTATTATTATGACGTAATTTTAAAACTTAATTATATTAATTATCCGCAGGATCTTATCCGTCAGTATGATATATGTGCACCAGAAGGATTTATAGTGACAACTATCTTTGATAATATTTTGGAATACAATGATCACGGTTCAAGTAGCACAGAGTTTGCAAACAAAATTTCCGAATTTTGCGATACTCTAAAAAATGCCACCAAATGTAGTATGGAAAAAGTCTCGAACATTAGCAGTGGTTGCAACCATAATATAGGAATACAACATCTTGGAAATTTAATGCGTATAATTTCGAGAGTTGGCGGTGATTTGTGCTTTCAGACGGTTATTTATGAAATCGCAACTGACAAGGGGCTTTCTCATTGGGATTCAACAAAATTTCAAAGTTGTATGCGAAGGAGTACACCACAACCCAATAAGCCAATTTTTTCGGGAGATTATTTACAAGATAATAATATATGCCAATTCATTCATCTTATACAAAATTGTAGCAATGAAATGTTTGACGAGAGTCCACATGACGGGAATATTAAAAAGTACGTCGATCAAGCAATAAACGGTCTAATTCAAGATTTTTCTTGTACTGCGTGAACGATAAATTGCTTCTAAAACTATATCTAAAATTATAAATGTCTTGCTTGATTCTTAAGATTCGTATGATTCGTTCACAATCTGCTTGAATAAAGATTTGTTTCTGTACACTAAATTCATAGGTCGCTGCCTACAGTGGTGCATAACTTTGCATGTGGCGAAATAAAATTTAGAATAGTTGATACAAAATATAATTCGTTTATACGGCCTTTTTTGTAGGCACCCCTGATTTTATTTAACCCTCTTCACACTAATAAAAGGTGTCAATGAGTGAACATTGTCGAGCTATTCTGTAGTAGATATGCCTGAAAAGATGTTTGTGTAATTCCAAGTATTCTTATCTTGAGGTCGCAAAACAATACGAAACAAGATTATTTTTTATGATAATTGTAAAAATTAATGTTACTAAACTATTAAAAAATGTTATAAATTCAACACTTTGAGTACCTTAAGTGCCAAATTTGAAGTTTCAATTCGGAGCACATCCCTTGCAGCGACATTGAGTATATATGTAAATCCAACTCCATCTGGAAATAGTAACAATTAATAGTCAACATGGGTCTAAAAGTATGGCATTATATCATTCTCTTAAATTGGGCCTTTTCCGTGTAACCGATCTAAATTTATTCGATAAAGAATTCAAGAGTTTCGAACTAACCAGTTCGACTTCGCACGATTACATAGAAATGTAAAGTTTATACTAAAACAAAAATTAATGTGAAATTAACAAAACAATTGCAACATTTAGGCGTTTCACAAAAATATCTAATTTTGCAAGTTAATGCGAACCGCCATATTTATTTCGAGTATGACTTGTTCTAAACACTATTCCAGATGTTTTCTTTGGTTTTGTTAAAAATGGTATATGACGGTACCATGCTGTCCGAACAATCAGTTTCAGATCTCCTTGGAGACCGCGATATTATCGAATACAATAAATCCAACCGAGTTACGGTTGTCAACGGTTGATTCTATCGGCTGGTAGGTGTTGTTTGGTTCGTTCGGGTCGAATAGATACCAGTAATGAAGGCTGTTAAAGCAAAATTTGTTAGAACGAGACCTTCGGATTTTAATATTTCGATTGATTCATTTATAACGCTGATTAGCGCAGAAACTGTGAAACCGGAACATGATATTACACTCAGTGGGGAAGTTATTTTGATCGTTATTTTCTACACGGTATAAGGTATTAACGAAAAATAAAATGAGCTCAGTGGGTCGATTCTGGTGTCTTTAGGAAATAGGAATTTTTTTCCTATTTAGAAAAAAATTTTGATAGCAGTTTTTTCCTAAAAGATTTTTCCTATGGATTATTTTGGTACACATAGGAATAAATTTTTCCCAAATTCTTGATTAAGTTGAATATTGAAAACCATGCTCTGTAAGCGGTTAAGAAATGTAAAACATACAAACAACTTAATTGTATGTAATTATAATTTTTTTGTCTAATTAAAAGAATTAAATTAAAATAATATTGCATGTGTTGTAAAGGAATATCTTTCCGTACCCAAAGTAGGTGCGGAAAGATTAACGTCAAAACCGCGATAAATAGGAAAGAAAAAATTCCCATACGACACACTAGAATAAGCTTATAGGGAAAAAATACAAAACTGGTATAAAAATTTCAAATTCTTTCCTATTTCCTATTCCCATAGAGGTCGATTTTGTTCAAAATCTGAGAGACGAAACATAACGTTTTCGTATACGTATAAGGAATATTATAGTAGAAAATTTTATAATATTGTGTGTAAGTTTGCTGTGGTTATATTTGTTTGTTTTCTGCGAATGTATGCATCAACAATTAAGAATCGGTACAAATATTTGAGTGGCGAGTTAACACGTTCGCGCAAATGACTGTCGAATAAATTGCTTTATTGTGTTTCATTGTTTTCGCAGAAACACAGAATTAGAAATTATTTAAAAACTAAATATAAATAAATTTAATTTTATTTAAAGCATATTTACAAATTTTAAATTATAAATGGAAATGTTATCTAGACATGTCATATCCAATAAAACTAGTACACATTCGCACTAACGCAAATACACATACCACTACTATATACTTATATATATACTCATCTTGTTGAATTTTGAACAAAATCGGTTATCCATATTTCCAAATAAAAATTGAAAATTGTGGTCGTGGAATTCGGGACGAATTTTCCGGTATATTTTTTTTTTTTTTCATTAACGGCCGACGTAGGTAACGTTTTCTGGTTTGCTATGTAGTTGTTCAGAATTTAATTTTTCTGATATTGGATTGAAAACTGTGGGGTATATACAAGTAACTTAGGTGCGCTGATAAATCGGTTGCTCGAACGAACGGTTGTTCAAAACGACGTTTGAACATTCCGACAAATCGCGGTGGTTCTTTAACGATTCCATTAGGTAATTGTTGGTTTATAACGACCCCAATTCCGTGAATTGGAAATTCAATTTTCCAATAGCACTGAGAAAAATTTTGGTTTGTAAAATTAAAAAACGAAGTTTTTAATTTCTAAAAGTTATAAATTTTTTTGAATTTAAAAAGTATTTTTTTGAAATTAAATGAGATTTTTACAAACTAATAAATATTTTTTTTATTTTAATAACACACATATTTTATAAAATGATTTATAAAATACTTTTTAAATTTAAAAAGTTTATTTATTTAAACAGAATAATTTATTTCAAAAGAAGAGTTCTAGAATTTTAAAACAATTTTTTTGAACTTATGAAAATGTTTATATTTATTTTTTTGCCAGAAATCCCGTTGTTTTATTTTTAAATTCGTCTATATTTAATATAATTCGCCAAATCTATATGTTCTTGTGTTATATTTAACGTATAAATATTTGATTTTTTGCAGTTTAGTTTTGAATTTTTGATCGTTGCAACCTGATGAGTGGATCAACATTTTATCAGTACGAATTTACGAAACCAAACTGCCAAGAAGAACTTGAAGAAGTTCTCATTATATTTTTTAAGGGTTGTGTGTATTTTTACACAAGGGCCCTGGGGGTTAAAAATTGGGGGCATAAGTTAATTTCTACTTTTTGTGGCTTATGAGTAGATGTCCTCTTTGTCTTTGCTGGCTTTTGAACAGTCTCAATTCGTAAACAGTGTGGCTGAGGCTAAGGCATTTGTTAAAAAATAATTATTTGAAAATTAAAATAAATCTAAAAACTAGCCAATAGTTTTAAAAAACAATCTCTTAAAATTTAAGAAAACTCTTTGACAAAAGTAAGGAAAGTATTTTTGAAAATTTATTTTAAAAATAAAAAGATTATCCTTTTGATTTTAAAAACGAGACTTTTCGCTTAAAAAATATGTGTATATTTTTTATTTTTACTGTTTTTTTTCTCAGTGCGGCTACAATCATTCGTTTTGGCTCAAATATGTGCCGTTTTTTCGATAACTCGTTGCCATTTAGCCAGAGCCATTTTAAAACATTGACGTTGTCAAGCCTCACAAGTCCATATAGCTCGAGGCTCCCCAAACATCGAGGTTCTTTTTGAAGCCAGCCTTAAAAAAAATTGTTCAAAACTATGTGTGGTCAAACTTGAACTGCTGGGCGATGCTACGATAGCTCGCATGCCAGTCTATTCCAATAGTGCGTGGTGCATCTTTGAGATCGAAATTATCGGAACGGAATCTACAAGACCAAAATTGTGCGTGATTGGCTGTGACAGTATCGAAACCATAGACGTCATTACTGCGTTTTCGTCTTTTTCGAAGCAAAATTGTAAAATACAGCAAATTTTGTCTATGCTTACCTCCACCCTTGATACGTTATAACTCAGAATTGAATTGCTCAATCTAAACAGTGACAAAATAAAATATTTTTGTTAAATAAATACTCCTTTCCAACGCATATAATTATGGTCTACTGCGACGACTACATCACGAAATATATATCACTAAAGCCATCTAGCGAAAAAATAATGGATTTCTTTTTCTCCAACCCATTATATTCCGGTCCATCCTCTAATTAAATCCAATATTTATTTCTCTCTCTCTCTCTCTCTCTCTCTCTCTCTCTCTTTACGACTCGTGTAGAAAGGGATTTTAATTGTTCCAGTTGCACTTTAAGAGCCCGGTTTCAGATAACACGTGGTCGAGTTTCATATAGCTAGGACCATAGAGTAAGTAATGTCAGGAAACAGAGGAAAGATTTTCATCAAAAATTGGTTGGATTATTTTATTGTTTAACCATAGAAAAGTAAGTTTACCATAGATTTCTCTTCCTTAACAATCGTATTTAATTAATGTATTTTTAAATTAATAAAAAAACAACAACCCCTTTGGCGTAATTGCCAAAAGCTCGGAAAATTTACTTGTTTAATTAGCCTACCTGTATTTTTAATAAATATTAGCAAGTATCCGTATTTTTACTAAATATTTAACTACACTTTGCATCACAATATTGATATACAAATTAAATTTTGATTGATCAAAATCAAATTCAGTTTAAAGTATGGTAGAATTGGACTACTCAAATGGAGTTTATATAAAATTCTAGAGGCTAAATTTAAGACTGAAAAGTATTCTGAAAATTATTTCAATTTATTTATGGAACGTAACATTTGTCTTTAGAACTGTAGCCATTGATTAACTGAGTATGACAAATTGGATTTTTATGAAAGATAAGATAGGGAATCAAATCAAAAGAGATTCACTACGGCTCGCGTTGTGTTTAGGTAAGATTAATTTTTTACAAATTGCGTACATTTAACGGATAGTCCGGGTAAGGCTATAAATCTTTGGATATTTTTTGCTTAATTTCTGCATAATCGTAACTAAGATGAGTTGCAATAACGGTTGTTTCAGGAACTGAATAATTTTAGAATACTGCAGAAAAGACGGCACATTTAAATTATGAAGTTATTATATATTTTAGTTTTCTGTAGCATTACTTTAATCTCATTATAAATAAACTTATATTATAGTTAAATTATAATAAGAATGGGCCATTCTAATTTTTTAAATTAATTCTTCCTTAACTCTTAATCTATTTCTTATTTGTACATATTTGAGTGACAATTAAATCCATTTTATTAATAATTACAACTGAAATATTAAAAATATAATAGAATTATATTCAGGTTTATACGAGTATCAAATATTCGATTTTTTTGCAATGGCGATGGGCGCTTTTAGTGAAATCATCGCTAATCATGACATTTTCGGTAAACATTTTCATAACGTTAGCCACGATTTTACTCAACTGTTCGATGTCCTGAGAGCACCCAATGTTCGAAAAATAATGTAGATTACGAACGTGCATTTTGAATGTAAGGAACTTCGAACAGTACAAAACATAAAGATCTTAATACTAAAGTCTTCGCATATTATCAGGTGCCAGACTAGAGACATCACACCGAACAGGTTACTGTTCCGACGTGTTAAGGAGACATTTTGTAATGTATTAAGGATGAATACATATAGATGAACGCCGAAAATTAGTATCTGTTAATAATTTTATGCTCGATAGAATGCAATATGGATCAAATGCATTAAGGTTATCTATCATCTACCTTTATTTCAACGGTTTCTGTCAGCGGCACTCTTCAAAAGTTTGTACTCTAGCATCAAATAAAGAGTAACTGAGTTTAAAACATCTTTTTGTCGAAAATCTGATGTAAAATAACTTTAGATTAGAGCCGGTAAACGGGCCAATACCGCCCGCGACTGTTAAGATTTACTTATAACACTAAACGCCAGAAAAATGTACCACCATAAGTTTCATTGACCGGTATATTATTGTCAAAACAATTGAACAACTCCTGGGAATTGGCATAACCTACACGCCTTTTCGGACTACACAGCCTTTTAATTTTGTGCCATATTTCTTTTCAAACAATTGACAAAGAAAGAATTTAATAAAAGCTACAATATCAGAATCAATGAAAGGTTTGAATATACCACCAGCTCCTGTAATTATTGTGGTATTATCAATAGCAACAATTACAATATCATCCTAGTAGATGAAATCAAAAATTTAGAACATATTGGGTCATTGAGGAGGATTGCCAGATATTTGATTTACCTTGAGGTGAGCTTACAAAGAATTCTGGCAGTTCGAAACCAAACTACCAAACCTCATGATAACCGCATCTCGACGTAAAAAATTGAGTCTTTACTTTTGTAGAGAATGAATTATTTATCAAATGCAGTGTTATTCACTAACGCCGGTTCTTATAGATTGGTTTCTACAAGTTACTAATTTGCAAACATTCGCTTATAAGGATTTTTTTCAAGGAACATATTTTGAAGCGTTTTTGGAGTAATAATGTTAGCTCGCAAACAATTTCAAATTGGCCTCAATACAAAGCGATTTTGCTTCTGCTAACTCATGGGGTTCGATAAACTCTATAGTTTTAAATAGAATTCCGCGCAAAGAATGTGCGAAACACGCAGCAAATGTTAGAACTAGCAACGGAAGAGTTTGTGCGGTCGGAAATTTAGTATTTAACCGAAGAACGCTTGCCTTTGTAAGACATAGTGAGTGGCACTTCTAAAAATCAAAATCCAAATAAAGGTTATGCTGAGAATTATTACAGTGAAATCCTTTATTAATCACCAAAACAATTGGTTCACTAAAATTAATATATTTGCTCAATTTTAGGATTTAGACAAAGAGACAAAGAAAACTAAAGTTTTGACCAGTTTTTGTTAAAGGACGCCTTAAACTCATTGCAAATATACTCCAAATAAATTAAACCCGTACAAAAATGAGAACCTTCTTGAGTGATATATAATTCGCTAAATCGTTCTTGTTTTGTATTACCGGTACAAAGCAAGAGTTGAATTTTTGCAGTTTGGTCGTTCCAACCTGATGAGTATAGACCAACTTTTTATCAGTACGAAACCAAGCTGCCAAGAAGCTACCTAAGGGGGTTCTCATTTTTGTAACGGTTTGTGTATCTTTGTGTACACCAGTGCCCTGGGGTTTAAAATGGGGGGGGGGGGGAGTTCATTTTTCTACAATACTTTTGTGGTAGAAATATTGTGAGTAAATGACGTCTTTGTTTTCTACGACTACAATAGTCGACAACAATGTATGGGTGTCCATTAAAAATAATATTTTGTCCGAAAAGCCGAAAAAAATCTTTAAATAGAATAATTTTATTTAATTCAAAAATTTGTGAATTTTGTTTTTCCTTTCACGAATAAATTTTACCTTTTACAAAAACAAGAAAAATACGATTTAAACAACAAAAAAAATCTATTGAACAATTAAAAAAAGCACATTGGACGTTAACAACAGAATATTAATCTAACAATCTGAAAAATCATATTCTACAAATCTTTTTTTCTAATTAAGATACATTAAAATCATAAAATTAAAACACGACTTCTAAAAATTTGTGATTCGACGTATTTTTCACCAGTGACACTATTCTGGTTTCCCTGGAATGAGGAATTGGGAAAAATATTTTCATAACATTTTTGTATAAATTGTATTTTTCTAGCCTACTGTTGGAATTAGTTTGTTTGTTATAAATATTTTCGAAACAAAGTTGATTGGGAAACTTTTATTCCACAAAATGTTAATAGGGAAAAATAATTCCCAATATATCTTTGTTTCAAAAATACTTACACCAAACTAATTCTGACAGTAGGCCAGGAAAATACAATTTAGACAAAAATGCTATGAAAATATTGTTCCCAATTCCCTATTGTGCCACAAATAAAAATATTGTGCCACAGATACAGAATACTTACTGATTGAAATAAAATTTTTAAAACATTTCTTCTCTTTCTGTTTTTACCCTTTCCGTGAAAACTGGAAATCTGGAAAATTTCACCAACTGTTAGGTCCGAAAGCAACATTACCAATTTTTAAAATATTTGGGCCAATATTTTCTTGTTCATACAGACAGTCCTGAATAAATTTTACATTTCCTATACATATACGTATTTGGCCGCCTCCACGATATTTTTCCCAATTGTTTGGTCTGCAGCAATTGAGTTTGGATACCGTTCTTTTGGGTATTATTGTAGTGGACTAGCAATCTGTACTACGATCTGTGTTGGGCGACTTGTAGTTCATTAGCATTCTGTATTATTCGCGCTTTCCCTAATTGCTAACCTCGTTGTTATATCCACAGAAACTGGTTTTCCATGTTACCGCACCAATCTCAAATATTTTAACTTTTTTTGCTTTTCGAATTGCGTGCATTCTAAAATAAAGTCTCTACGTATTTGACTTTTTGTACCTTTGAGTTAAATGCAAGAGAATGATCTTGCGAAAATGCAGATGTGGCTGCTAGCACGGCTGCTTTCAACAAATGCTGATAGTGTATGTTAAAAGCAGCTGCTCTATTCTATGTGAAGCTAAGGTAAGCTTAAAAGTATCACCTCTTAACGGTGATGTCTGAATGAGATTTTTAGCTTATCGTAAGACTAAATATTTCAGAATTCTTGTTTCTATTCTAAATCGATCCAGAAAAAATAGTCCACTTTCACTCTAATTTTTACGGGAGAACTCCAGCAATTTGGGCTCTTGTGTTCTGTACTGAAGCTATCAACTATGTTTTTTTAGAACAAACCCCTAGTAAGAGCTTTTGATCATTCCAGGCGAAATATTCTTATCTTGAGGTTACAAAAAAAAAAATATTTTGGTATTTAAAGTTTAGTTGCCGTTAGTTATATCTATCAAACAAGGTTGAAATCATGTTTTATAAATTACTTGTGGTGCAACTTGTTGTAATAGTGGCCGTCACACTAGGAAACATTAATGTTTCGAATACAATTATTGATTCAGATGACACGAATTTTTCGACCAAAATTGTTGATCCCACTGTCACGAACTGTTCATCTTGGGTACGTGTAATATTTCAATGTGCATTTATTATTATGACGTAATTGTAAAACTTAGTTATATTAATTATCCGCAGGATTTTTTCCGTCAGTATGCTATATGTGCACCAGATGGATTGAAAGTCACAACTATCTTCGATTATATTGTGGAATACAATGATCACGTGATAAGTAGCACAGAGTTTACAAATAAAATTTCCGAATTTTGCGATACACTAAAAAATGCCACCAATTGTAGTATGAAAAAAACCGCGGATGTTAGAAGTGTTTGCCGCCACAATATAGGAGTACAACATTTTGGAAATTTTATCCAAATAATTTCGAGAGTCGGAGGTGATTTGTGTTTTCCTACGGTTATATATGAAATTGCAGCTGACAAGGGGTTTACTTATTGGGATTATACAAAATTTCAAAGTTGTATGCGAAGTGATACACCACCACAACCAAATAAGCCTATTTTTTCGGGAGATTATTTACAAGATAATAATATATGCCTACTCATTCGCGTTATACAAGTCTGTAGTAATGAAATGTTTGATGAGAATCCACATGACGGGAATATTAAAAAGTACGTTGATCAAGCATTAAACAGCCTAACGCAAGATTATTCTTGTAGTGTGTGAAACTGTGAATGATGAATTGCATCTAAAATTATATCCTAAATCATAAAAGTTTTGCTTGATTGTTTTAATAAAGATTTGTTTCTCTACACTAAATTCGGCCTTTTTTGTGGGCACCCCTGATTTTAAGTAACCCTCCTCACACAAATAAAATGCGTCAATAAGTAAACAACGTCCAGCTATTCTGTAGTAGATATTCCTGAAAAGATATTTTTTTAATTCCAAGTATTCTAATCTTGAGGTCACAAAACCTTATGTGTAATTTCTATTTATTTAAAGATTCGTTCGTAACATTATTTTTTTTATTTATTAACCCATGCATCGGCTGGGTTATAATAATTGTAAAAATTAATATTACTAAACTATTAAAACATGTTATAAATTCAACACTACCACACCAAATTTTCAATCTGAAGAACATCTCTTACAGCGGCATGGAAAATGCCGAAATGTTTTAAGCAACCTGTATCTCAAAGGATATCAAAAACTGACCCCTTCCTCACATACTATTTTTACCACAGGATGAACAAGGAAGCTCCTTAATGGATTAGTATCCCAAACCCGGACACCTTGTATAGAGATGTAAAGTTTATAAAAAAAACTACGTGAAATCATCAAAAGAATTGCAAACATTTAGTCGTTTTCCAAAAACTTCAAATTTTGCAAATATTTGCGAATTTCCATATTTATTTTGAGTTTGACTTGTTCCACATATTTTCTGTGGTTGTGTTAAAAGTGGTATCAAAATCCCGGTTTTGTATAAAAAAACCCCGATTTTTAGGAAATCCCGGTTTGAATCTTTAAAGTTTGACATCTGGGAAAATGGGACTCTTAAATGATTTTTTGACAAAATTCAAAAATAAGTTTGCGATAAAGTTTTAGAAAATGGCTAATAGGGATGGAATTTGGCAATTTCTTAAGAGATTATGTTGAAATTCTACTCGTGCGATGGGAATGAATTTCTAAAATGATTTTTTGATAAAGTTCTGAAATATGGTTATTACTATGGAACTAGGCGATTTTTTAAGCGCCGAGTTAAAATTCGACGTGTGATTCTAAATGGGATTCAAAAAGTGCGTTTTTGATAAAGTTCTGGAATAAGGCGGATAGGGATGAAACCTGGCCATTTCTTAGCCGATTATGTCGAAAATAGGCATGTGGGATCTAAATGTAAAATCCCATTTAGATGTTTGTTAAAGTTCTGGAATGTTGTTATTAGGGATTGAACTAGGCCATTTCTTAATCGATTATGCTGAAATTCGTCAGGTGCGATGGAAATGGGGTTCTTAAATGATTTTTTGATAAAGCTCTGCGTATCTGGACAAAAAGGCAATATATTTCAGAACTTAGTCAAAAAATCATTTTAGAATCCATCACACATGTCGAATTTTATCATAATCTGTCAAGAAATATCCAAGTTCTGTCGCTAATGACCATATTCTAGAGCTTTAGCAAAAAATCATTTAACAATCCCATTTAAACCTTGTAGTGTTTTAACATAATTAGTAAGGAAATGGTCAAGTTCCATTCCTATCGACCGTATTCTAGAACTGTATTAAAAAGTCAGTTTTGCATTCGAATCATTCACTTAGAATGAAACCAGTAAAACCGTTCCTTTATTCCAGACATGCTTTGGAACCCCGCTTTCATGGATTTTTTCCAAAGGTCCGCGACTTCTCCCGTGTCCACGAGAGTTATGTATCGCGCGAGCCGAATGTGTCGAAAGGCCGAATGTCTCGAAGGGCCGCATGTGTCGAAGGGGTTCCTTTTCGTTTTTGGAAATCCAATTTTTTAATTTGGTTTATGAAATATTCGTAATTTTTTTTTATCAAATATTACTGAATTTGCTTGATAAAATTTGCCTTCACCTAAATGTATCACTTACTGAATACGTGGAGTTTTGAAAGTCGGCTGCCGGCCCTATAATCAGTTATATTCAGAAACAAATAGCAGAGTCATAAAAATCAAAAAGAAATAAAACATTATTAAATGTTAAACAATATTTCAAAAATCACTTATTATTTAATTTACTATCCATTTTATAAGGACGTTGTTCTCCGTTTAAATGTACTACGCATTTATAAATGACAAATATAGGCATACCAGTTTGATATTGGGGGCTCGCAGGAACTGTCTAATATAGTCAATCTGTCCAAATTGATCGTCAAAATCGATATCAAAGCATTATTTTACTTTTCAAAACAACCCTAGTTTACTATGGTTGATTTAGATTATCCGTTCCTTTCAGTTCCTACACACGATATGTGTCAATACACAACATCATCAACACGTTTCAGTTCAGGCATTTTCCTCATATGCTTATCGTATCAGGCAAGATATCAAGATATCTTATTTTTATGTTAAAATATTATTACTCCGGCCGGCCCGAATTAATAAAAATATTTTTTTCAAAATCAAGACTTTAGAACTAGAAGAAAATGAAAACCAGGATTTTGAAAACCGGGATTTTGAAACCGGGATTTTGAAAACCGGGATTTCGTAGTACACCCGGTATCATGCTGTCCGAACAAGCAGTTTCAGATCTCCTTAGAGACCGCGATGTTATCGAAAATACTGCGTGTAGTAGGATATAGATTTTTCTTAGTGAATCTTACGGCTGATTTTATCGGCCAGGTGTAGTTGTTTGGTACGTTCAGGTGTAATGGAAGCAAGTAATGCGTGACTACTTGAGCAAGCATTTGGTTAGAATGAAACCCCCGGATTTTAATATTGCGTTTGATTCATTCTGGCCTGATAAGTCTTTCGCGTATTTTTTTTCAAAGTACTCGCTTTCATAAAATCAAGTGAAAATTGTGTTCGAGAGATTCGTGTCGAATTTGTCGGAATAATTTTTGTAGGTAACGGCCACTGCAACGTACTTGAACTGTCGGAACGAGTGATTTTAACGACCAGAAAAGTGCCGGACGTAACCTTAAACCTTTTTAAACTACCCGAAAATTAGTTGGAAAAATAAATTGGAAAGTTTCAACTTCTCACAAACACGGCATCGTTTATGAAAATTTTTAATACCGCGATCAAAAACCGTCATTCCTCCTTTGAGTTAAATCCATGATGCTTTTGTAGACTCTTGCAACTCCATTTTACCTTCCAAAATTGTCGATCGCGTTACAGCTCACACTTTAGTTGATTTAAACTTGTTTGCACTATTTTTGCTTTACTCCATCTTTGTATAATGCCATACAACCCTTTTCAACAAATCAAACCCATTTCAAGTCAGAATTTTTAGGCAGTGAACGTTTACTCCCATTTTCAACAGTTTTTTAATCCAACTTAGTCAACAATAAACAAATTAGGATATTCTCCGCTAGCTCTGCGTTTTCAGATTTCAGTGCGGGATAGTGGGGTACTCACTTGATGTAACATGCCTCGAACATTCCCTTGTCAACAATTTCCATTCATGGTACATTTTTATGCTATTTAAAAATGAATGATGTATTATGTATGATCCTTGCAGAACACCAGACGTAACTTGTCGCCGGTTTCTTAGATATGACTTCAACAAATATCCAGTGATAATCCAAATGCGAATAAGCTCTTTTGGTCGATTCTGGCTTTCCCATAGACAACTGGAGTTAGGAAAAATATTTTCATAGTATTTTTGTTCCAAAAATTTTTTCTGGCATATTATGGTAAACAGTTGGTGTAAATTTTTTCAAAAAAAATATTGGGAATATTTTTCCTGTCCAATTTCGATACGGGAAACATATTTCCTAAATTATAAAAATTTAGGTCAAACATGAAGTCTCAGTAGGCCAGAAAATGATATTTTTAACAAAAACGTTATGTAAATATTTTTCCTAATTGGTTTCCTATAGGAAAACCATAATCGACCTACTGTGGCCCTATTCTGTCTTTCCCTGGGAATAGAGAATTGGGGAAAATATTTTCATAGCATTTTTGTCAAAATTATATTTTTCTGGCCTACTGAAGGAATAAGGTTAGTGCAAAAATTTTCAAAACAAATTAATTGGGAAACTTTTGTTCCTCAAAATTTTTATTTGGAAAAATATTTTCCCATTTAACTTTGTTTCGAAAATATTAACACCAAACTTGTTCCCTCAGTAGGCCAGAAAAATATAATTTTGACAAAAAAACTATGAAAATATTTCTCCCAATTCCCTATTCCCAGGGAAAGCCAGAATAGTGCCACAGCTGGAGTGCTTTATGATAACCGATAGAATAAAATGCTTTACTGAATCCGTGCACACTATATCAACTTGATGAGGAAACACGCCGGTTGAGTAAGGAGTGTTTGAATGTGTAACATAATGGAGTTCTCAAAATGTTAACGTATACTCCTTCAGAATAGATGAGGGTATATTGTCAAAACCACTTTTTAAAACCAAGGAAAAAATAGGAAGAGTTATTGATACTTTGTTATTGCTCGGTTTTTTGTGCTTTGAGACTGATTCAAAAAAATATGGACACATTTCAACTATTCCTTTGGAGGAGTTCGTATAGTTGTAGGTTAAATTTGCAATCAAATATTAAGCAGCAATACGAGAAAAACATTTTAAGGACAAATAAAATATACCCGACAAACATTAACATAAGCAGCGGCGAACTTCTAACTGACAAACTTCCTCACGCTCCAATAGATCATGTGCACTCATTACATCGTCAGATTGTCAAAAAGTCAAATGACCTTGGCCATCAGTAATGGTTTTATGAAACCTCTAACAATTTTCTGTTTCGCTCCATTTCTCAATAGCTGACGGCTGCATGATCACTCTGTACGTAAATACAAGTGTTACTTAGTTTTTGTCGATGGAATTTCTGCATGGGAGCATAGATACTTTCTGATATTTTTCTAAAATTCTAAAATATAAAATTCGATACAATCCGTCTTTGTTTAGGTTTCCATAATTATGAATGTCTTCCTGCTTATATATACGCAAATTGAAAGGTAACGTCACTGAAATTTTTTTCACTTGAATTTAATGCAATTATTATTACTAAATTCAACCGATCCCTTTCAATCTTTCAATTCACTATAGTAACTAAATTTGAGTGTGTGCCTAGTTAATTCAACTATGGAATGTGGTAAGCTCTTATTTAGTTTATTTTTCTTCTGAGACCCTTTCGGGTCTTAACCCTTTCGATCGTGCTACTGTAAGTTAGTCGAAAATTTAAGCATATTTTATATAGCTGGACCCTGAGTTTTGACCCAGATGCTCAGTGCTACAACTCAAATGTATTGCCTCCTAGCACGACAAATTATAAACATGCAGGATTCAGCCATTTATGAATTGGTCTCACCACACCACACCCATTCCATATTACTTTTAAATATGCCAATTATGTGAAATCAATTTTTATTTGATAATCCAAATTTTTTTCGGCGAAAATTTTCTGCTAACTTCAGTAGCATCTTTTAAACGTTGACCCTTGAGTCACATGGATGGTAAAATTTTTTCTGGAATTTTGAAGTTTGAATGTCGTGGTTAATTGTTTCATATCGGTTTTTGTAAAAGTTAGGTGCAACAATATCAATGATGAGTTTGTTAAAACTGTTAGATGATTCGAATTGGATTTTGATCACCGAAGGTATTGGAAATTTTCATAAAATGTAAAATTTTCCGTATCGAGTTCTAGTAGTAGTGGTCAGGTGTAGCATCGTTACAGTAATTTGGTATGGTTGGAAGTGTTTAAGCCTTTATTATAATTAGTGTTATTCGACACCTGTGTTCGTGTTATGTCTGTAACCCATGTTGATAATGATTTGTAGCTGATGCCATGTTCATTCCTAATGATAGTAATTCCTTTACGAGGCTTAGATTTGATTTTTTAAATACGGATTTAAATGATGCTGGTCTTATCGTAATTTTCTAAAAATTTCATACGATCGCATTCCTGTTAAAATCCAAATATTAAAATTATTGTACTAGTGTCTTTTTTTAGAACGAACCCCTGATAAGATTGTTTGATCATTCCAGGCAAAATATTCTTATCTTGAGGTTACAGAAAATTATTTTGCTATTTAAAATTAAGTTGCTGTGAGTGAATAGCTATCAAAGAAGGTTGAAATCATATTTATTAAATTACTTGTGGTACTACTAGTTGTAATTGTGGCCGTCACGCTAGGAAACATTAGTGTTTCGAATGCACATATTGAGTCACCTGCTGTTACGAACTGTTCATCTTGGGTACGTTGAAACGTTGAAATATTACTTCAATGTGCACTTATTATTATGACGTAATTTTAAAACTAAGTTATATTACTTCACCGCAGTACCTTATCCGTCAGTATGGTATATGTGCACCAGAAGGATTTAAAGTGACAACTATCTTTGATAATATTGTGGAATACAATGATCACATTACAAGTAGCACGGAGTTTGCAAACAAATTTTTTGAATTTTGTGATTCGCTAAAAAATGCCACCAAATGATGTAGTATAGAACAAACTTCGAACTTTAAGAGTGGTTGTCGTCATAATACAGAAATACAACATTTCGGAAATTTTATCCAAATAATTTCGAGAATCGGAGATGATTTATGCTTTCATACGGCTATATATGAAATCGCTACTGACAAGGGGTTTACTCATTGGGATCCAAAAAAATTTCAAAGTTGTATGCTAATAAATACACCACAACAGCCCAAAAAGCCAATTTTTTCGGGAGATTTTTTACAAGATAATAATATATGCCGATTCATTCGGCTTATACAAAATTGTAGCAATGTAATGTTTGACCAGAGTCCACATGACGGAAATATTAAAAAGTATGTCGATCAAGCAATAAAGGGGATAACTCAAGATTTCTCTTGTAGTGTGTGAACGATGAATTGCATCTTAAATTGTATCTAAAATCATAAAAGTCTTGCTTGATGGTTTTAATAGAGATTTGTCTCTCTGAAACCGCAAAAATGTCGAAAAAAAATTATTATTCAACTTTTCACAAACGCAGGATATATTATCAAGATTTATAGTACAAATGTCTTGAAGATGAAACTAGTTCTACCACCGCGACCAAATATCGGCCACCACATTCACCGCTAGCTCTGCATTTTTAGATTTCAGTGCGAGATAGTGCACTAGGTCTTACATGTGTCCTCGGGGAGCCCTGGTTGCAACTACTAACGATTGATTTTGAGCTGTAGTGTCCAACTCTATCTTGGGCTTCGAGTTGATTAAAGTAGTCCATACCTCCCAATCTATATCTAAAGGCAAGATTAAAAGAATAAGAGCATTGGGATTGCCGTTCCATACTCCTGATATCATTCTAAAGGCATCTAAAAGGTTACCATCGATATTTATCTTATAATTTCAGATTATCCTTCGGTAATTTGACCACATAATATACATCAGATACTGTCTGTCATCTGTTGAAAATCTATAAAAAAATTCTGCAAACATACCCGTTTGGTAACATTTCTTTAATATGATCATCAGAGTTCGGTTGTTGTTCTGTTTGGAAAAAACCTTTATGGTATGATTTTTCGTAAATTTCGTAAATTTAAAATTTCCAGTAAAACATGGAGGAGATTAATCCCTTGAAACCCTAACTTCCTTGGAAGTTATAGACTCTCGAGCGGGCGAAAAGATAAGTAAAATTCTAACATTAATGCTGTGAGTCTCAGGTTAATTTTTGCGACTAAATAATGAACCAAACTACATTTCTCAGTAATTCACAATAAACATGCATATAGGCAGCAACAGCAACAAAAAAAACTTTGCCTGACTATTCAAAATACTAAATTGTCGACTTTTCGTGGATAAAGGAAATTTTAAACTGAATTAAAATAATGGAAGATGATATGAAATTTGCATTATTTGTAAATGTTATTGTAAACTACAATATGTTTAAAAATGAAAAAAGTTTCATGTAAAAATTTGTTTGCATTAAATACCAAAAAATGACATTTGACAACTAAATTGAACAGTTTCCTCGCGAGGAGATTTTTCGTTTTTCAGTTCATAATTTATCAGAAAAAATCGACCTGATATACACAGCATAAATTTCAACTATTTCCAAAAGGTCTTGCATCGGTCCAAATTACTTGCAAGTTTGCTTCACTGAGGAAAATGTTCACTGAGTTATCAAAATTTTAAAATAGCGAATAATTTACCCATATTCTCATTCTCGTCTCGCCATCCATTATGACTCCAACTTATTTTTACCATAGGATGGTCTTGAAAATATTGTTTGTATTCCTCACTACTTCGCAAGGATGTCGTTCTATATATGTAATATGCTGTATAAGATAGCGGAAAATAAGAAATTACGTTACTCGCCGCAAGTGGAAGCAGAATCACAAAAGAGATTTTTTTATTATTATATTCTGACTTCGGAGATCAATCAATTTGTCATTTTAAAGATCACTTTTAATATTTTATTCCGCTGGGTGTTGTATTTAGTGATAAAAGAGACTTAAAGTAAATAAAAAATTTCCGCTGGTAACTATATAACAGAAAATTCTTATTTGTTATAGTGCTGCCACTTGCGGCGAGTAGCGTAATTTTTTATTTTTCGCTGTCTAATTTTCGCTATACAGCATGCTCTGTATGATGTTCCTGAGAGTTGGGATAAACACTCTACTTTTCGGAACTTGCTTTCTTGTTATTTTTGACACCATGGAAGGTATTTTAGCGTAAAATTCCCTAGCTGCAGTGTAATTATAGACTGTTTCTTTAGCTGATTTAATACGGTTAATTGTAGAGTTTGCTTGTTCAAACCTATCTGATGGTCGCTACACCTTAGACCTAATTGTTAATACAAAATCTTGAAATTCTGAACGATTGTTATCGAATTAAATGCCGATTAAATTGAATTTTAATTAAAAATCAAATACTTTTTTTTGTAAAATTCATGATACAAAAATTAATTGTCTTATTAAAACTTTTAGTTAAACCACAACAAATAAAACAGAAATTTATAAAATTATTAAAATCAACATTTATTTTAAAAATTGGTTTTATTTATTTAAAATTGGTTTTATTAAAAAAAAAACACGTTTTGTGACAAAATATGTGCGATTTATCCGATTGCATTGAATTTAGAAAAAATCTATGAACTTTTAAATAATTGTATGATTAAGTAATTTGTACTTAATATAGTAATTTATATAAATATGTATACTTATAATTTCCTATAATAGCAATAAATATATATTTAAATTAAATAAAAATTATTTAATATTCGTGTTTTTATGATTTTTTGGTTTGTATCCGAAAACAGGAAAGCGTAAGGTAAGATAAGGATCGAACCAAATCATAATTTTAATTTCATTCCAGAAAAACAAAGTGATTACAATCGGTAAAGAAACGGTCAAGTTTAGTTTTAGATTACTATAATACGTCACAAAGTTTATTATTTGGATGTCCAACGCGATGCTTACGGCGAGTAGTATAGAGAGATAAGGCTATACACCTTCAACACCAACAAAAAACAACCATTGCTTGGATAATACAAATATTGATGCCAGCGAGAAACATTCACAAAATAAATGCATCGAACAATTATAGTTCGAAAATTGGATCCAAGAAATTTTAGCTGAAGGATTTGGGATACATTTGCTTCAAATTGGGTATTAACGAAGAACTCCGTGAAAAGGCACTAAACTCAAATAGTTGGCCGACTGGTGCATTTGTTCGACGATTTCAATCGATTTTTTTTTTAAATCTGGAATGCCACGAGCCAAATTTCGGATATCATCTCTATAATGGTCTACGCAACATCATTTTTGTAGGTAAGTCAAAATTTTTCTTTAAATTGTGGCCAGCTAAATATATGTAAGTAGTTTGGTCAAACATTTTGATGGCATGACCAATCTGTTTCATAGTTGAGAAATGGCCTACTTCCATTCTAGTTGTAAATTATCCAAAACTTGGAACTCGTATGGAAATCGCATTTTCATCATTGGAACATAGTTTCGTCTGGTTTAGAATTGGCTTAGTTCCAATCACCAAAAGCAGTTTCTAGAATTACATACGGAACTCAAATTTGAATTCAAATTTTATTAAATATATACCGACGTTTACCACAAATAAAACCCTGGGCAGAGAAAATAGTAGAATTTATGCACAAACGGTAAAATTTATATCAAAATCGTTCTAAATATGCTCAAAAATGCACACCTTGAGTATCACTACTGTCAGACATATATATTTACGGTAAAAATTTTGAAAAACTGCGGTTTTCAGTGAATTATCAATTTCCGTGACTTTTCGAAAAGTTGTTTCCGCTGAATGGTCGTTTGCGGTAAATTGTTATTTCTAGCAGGCACCAGCGGTTAGTCAATTGCACAACGATCCAAGGTCATATGTAAATATGTCAGTTGATTCATAATATAAAAATCAAAATTATTCAACACAAAAGTTTCCACAAATTTGACATTCTTTAACTAAAAACACACTAACGCTATACAAGTGTTGCTTGACTGAAATACAACCTCGTCATACGATTTTGACGTCCTTTAAGTATCAGAACCCATACAGCAGAACGTAACGAGATAAAATTTATTCTTGTAGGCTGATAATAAGCTAATTAATTGGCCCATTAAAAAATTTTGGGCTCCATCCATTCCAATTTCAACTAAAACGATGGGTTCTGCTAGCTTTAGAAAAAGTTAGCAGAACCCATATCAAAAAATGATTTAAAAACATTTTTTTTTTTATTTTAATAAATTTATTTATTTATTATACAATATTACAACTGATTCAGTGATCATCATCTAGTAATTTATCTTTCTTAATTTAAGTTCTCGGATTACGATGAATAACCTATTGGTTACTCATTTTATAATACTTTCTTATTCTAAAACGAACTGCCCAGCTCCAGCGGTTTCTGCCTTTGGAGTCTCTTCACTCCGCTAGTGGTGTCCAACATACGACGGATATCTGCATTTTCGTGTAAAGATAAGCGCTTTACGTGTTTCCTTGCTTGGTTCTATATTTCGTCGGTGACGTATTCCATCTTCAAGTCTCTATGGAGGTTGTCATCCTTAATGTACCATGGGGCATTCACAATCCCTCGTAACACTTTATTTTGAAAGCATTGTATCATTTGAACATTGGTCTTCTTGGCACAACCCCAAAGATGGATACCATAGGTCCATACTGGTTTTAGCATTATTTTGCCTGTATAGAAGCAATTTGTTGTGTATTGAGAGCTCAGAATTTCTACCCATGAGCCAGTACATTTTTCTATATTTGATGTTTAACTCTTCTTTTTTCTTCTTGATGTGTTCTTTTCATCTTAGCTTAGCATCGAGGGTCATGCCAAGATATTTAGCTGTATTTGCATAGGGAATTCGGTTTGAGTTAAGAACCACGGGAATACAGGAAGGCTATTTGGGAATTCGATTCGATAACGAAAGTACAAGATTCATATTTGATTTGAATGTGATTCGAACGATTCTTATTTAAAATCCAATATGAATCTTGTACTCTCGTTATCGAATCGAATTCCCAAATAGCCCCCCAGTTTACATTTTGATTTGTAAAGTTGACGTGTATTGATTTGGCTTCATTTAATGAGATGCGGCATTTTTTAGTCCAGTTGATCACCGTGTTAACTGCACTTTGAAGTTTGCTTGTTGCTTCCGAAATATCTTTTCCAACTGCTAGAATGGCTGTATCGTCTGCAAATGTTGCTACAGTAGAACCTTCAATATTCGGTAAGTCTTTCGTATAAAGAATAAACAGAATAGGTCCAAGTACGCTACCTTGTGGTATACCTGCTGATATTCTTTTTATTTCAGAGTACTCATTTTCAAATTTGACTCTAAAGTGTCGATCAGCTATGTACGATTTAAGAATTTGATAAAATTGCTTAGGCATGTCTCGATGCAGTTTAAATGCAAGCCCTTGGTGTCAAACTTTGTCGAAAGCTTGAGCTACATCTAAGAAAATACTGGAGCATATTTTCTTATTCTCGAGTGCATCCTCAATGACATCCGTTATTCTATGAACTTGTTCAACTGTAGAGTGATTTTCTCTAAACCCAAATTGGTGTGGTGGAATTAGGCATCTCTCTTCTATTATAGGTTTGAGCCTTTTCAGCAACAGTTTTTCAAATATTTTTGATATGATTGGAAGTAGTGATATCGGTCTTTATGATTTTTTATCGTTTCCTGGTTTGCCTGGTTTAGGAATCATTATTACTTCGGCCACCTTCCATTGTCGTGGAACATATTTCAATCTGAAAGCTGCATTAATTATTTGATTTAATTTACGCAAACCTTTCTCGGGAATGGCTTTCACAATTTGTCCAGTCATTAAATCATAACCTGGAGCTTTTCTGATACTTAAGTTACTATTGATTTCAGTTTTAAGCTCCAATAAAGTCACATGCCTTATGTCAAGATCATCTGCTTTGTTTACGACTGTTGTATTTTCATTTGCTGTTTGCCTCGGCAACGGTTGAAAAGTCTCTTCGTTGCTTTCCAAAGCGAGTAATCGTCATCCTTTAATTCAGAAAGACCTCGTAGTCGCTTAGTTATGCTTTCGTTCTTTATTTCTTTTATTAGTTGTTTTAATTTGTTGCACAAAAAATTTAGAATAGTTTTGTGTTGCGGTGCACGAGAGTGCTGCCAGATTTTGCGAGCTTTCCGTTTCTCCCTAAGTATCTCTCTGACTTCAAGAGGATAGTTATGTTTCATTATAGCGTTGGTATGAGAAATCGGTGAACTTTCCCAAGCCGCTTGTTGTATATTGTTATTAAATATTTCTAGTTCATCTTCCAACTGCACCTTCGTTCTAATTGGTTCGCCGAGATTTGTTCGATCTTCTACTAATTTCTTGAATAGATCCCAATTGGTTTTATTGTTTGTTAACTTAGGTGAATTATCTTTTTTTATTATCATTGTACTCAGTGTCATGATCACAGGTGAGTGGTCAGATGATAGTCCTTCACTATTTTCAATGCATGTGTAGTCCTCTAAAACTCCTTTTGTTACAAAGAAGTCAAGAAGATCTGGAATTTTATGTATGTCAGCAGGCCAATATGTTGGTTTATCGCCAGAGAGGAATTCACAGTTGTTCTCGCGAGCTGCATTAAATAACTCTTTCCCTTTAGAGGTTGTAAGTCTAGATCCCCAGTAGGTGTTCTTTGCATTAAAATCACCGCCTATGATAAAATTTGATCATAGTGATTTAAAAAGTCGACTGTAGTCTTCTTTTTTTAATTGATGGTGTGGGGGACAGTAAATAGATGAGATACTGAGTTCCCTATTATTTATTGATTCAACTATTATGGTTTTAACCTGCATAATTTCTTCCTCAATGTCGGGCACTTCATAATGTTTAATATTATTTTTAACAATTCCGGTAGACCCGCCTCTAGCGTTTCCTCCTGGATGAATAGCATGGTAGCATTGATAGTCACGTATTTTAATAAATGAAGTTTCTGTTAAATGAGTTTCTATTTTTTCTAAGTTTAGAAAAATTTCTAGTTCTGGAACATGCTGTGGTAATCCATTCGCGTTCCAAATAACAATTCTAAATGATCTATTCATTTGATTAGTATAGCATTGATGTAAGCTCATTCGTAGCTTCTTGTCTATCCAGCCGCTTATATATAGCTTCTAGACCACGTTCTTGTTTTGCTAGGCGTGCATTTATCGTTTCTATACTTCGAAATATCCTTTCTATTGGATTTTCTTCAATAGTATTCTGTTGCGTTACCTGAGAGTAGGATCTCCTCTCTGGCCCTATGGGCTCTGGTTGTGTCGGCGCTTTAGTTGTAGTTGGAATCCTTTCTCTCCTAACATTACTGTTTTGAGTCGATTGGCGTGTTTTATTTCTTAACCTTTGCAGTTGTACCGCTACTTTGCATCATCTATAGTTGGCTGGGTGTTGTCTTTTACAGTTTATACACCTTGCAGGTTTGGTTCGACTAAGAGAACAGTCTTTCGCGTTGTGTCTGCCGGCACTAACATCTCTCCCGCAGTATGATTGGGTGTGGTTATAACCTTGGCATTTCTTACATTGAGGTTTTAATCTTGTGTTCTTTTTCAGTGGTTCTATTTTAACCCTGATATTAAGTTTTGCTTTGATATTAAATGTATTTTCAATTTTTTCGCTTTTGTTGAATGTGAGCATGAATAGCGGGAGCCCTCTTTTAACGATCTTGGTTCCTTGACTATTTTCAACTTTCTCTCGTTTAAGGATATTTACTGCGTCTTCAATTTGCAGTTCTTTCATTTTGAGATCTTCTACTATATCCCTCTTCTTGGTGGGATGTAGACCTCTGGCCATAACCTTGATTTCTCAGTTATTTTTTTTTTCATATGTATACCATTTTTTACCTTCTTCAGTGAGCTTTGTGGCTAGAGCTCTGTATGCATCGAGATCTCTTGTGTTTATCTTCCAAATATTATTGGTTAGTGCAACCACTCTATAGTCTTCATTGCAACCTTGCGTTGTTCTTGTCGCTGGTGATGTTGGGGTACAAGCACTGGTTTGACAGCAGTTTAATTAACTTTTGCTTGCGAGAGCTCCTTAACTTCTGGCGAGAATTCTGCTATTCGTTTTTTCCTTGGTCTTTTCTTCTGTTTGTTTATCCAATCAGTTTCTCTTACAGGTTCCTCCTCATCTGTGTGAAACTCAGCGTCAGTACGGGCAAGGGTACTGGTTTCGTTATAACAAGTAAGAGGAGTTTCCACAACCTCTATCAGATTGGGCTTCTTTAGCTCCTCGTTTTCTTTCTTTAACTTAGCGATTTCATTGCTAAGTTGCGATGCGACTTTTTCTATTTCACTCAGTCTTCTGCGTAGTTCAGCATTTTCGATTTCCTGCTGAGTTGCGAATTCTATTTGTCTAGGTGGTGACCTAGCTAATTTTGAACTTCGATCGAATGTGAATAGCAATGGTTGGCTCACCCCAGAATCCTTTGAGCCGGTCTCGTTAGAGGGTGCCAACTGAGCAGTTGGTGTACCATCTGGGGTAAAAATTCCTTTTTGTTGAAAACTCATTGTATGAGTTTTGTTGAAAACTCATTGAAAACTCATTGGTTATTGAAGCAGCTACCAATCTAACCAGTGAAATTGGCAGTGGGTCAGTGAAGAGAACATCATTTGCTGTTCTCGGTGTTCGGTTATCCCGCCGTTACTCGGTCGCCAGAGCCTCGTTGGTTAATTAGCAGGGAGCACCACGTGCAGGTGAGGTTGACATTTGGGCTGGTGTATTGACCTTCTAGACCGATGCCCCTTTCCCCCCGTTTTGAAAATGCTACAAATTTATTAAAATAAATAAAAACAATCGTTTATTTTTGAATTTTCAATTTTCATATTATACGCGAGATGTCAAATTGAGACTCCTAAGACTACGATGGTCTTATGAGTCATTGTACACATTTTTTGATGTGTAAACATCTTTACGCGCGCCTACCAAAATTTTTTGTATTAGAGTAAACTTGTAAATGAAACGAACGGAAATGACGTATACCTACTTCGTTTGAAAAAAAACGCAAGAAACTCAACAAAAACAATTTTTACTATACATGGCATGCTTTTATGTATATGTATAATAGTAGGGAAAATGAAAAAATTAATTTAATGAATGAAATAGAAACCATCGACATTTCCATCGATCAGAAAAATCAAAAAAAAAATTACGATACGAAATACGAATTACGATTACGAAATTGCATACTCATACGATTAAAAACACAGTCAACAACTGCTGTATATTGCTTTATCACGAGTGACGAGTCTCTAGGCGCTGTTCATCACGTCGGCTATCAATGATCATGTCTTCTACTGAATGGGGTTATAATGACATCTCGTTTTTAACATTGAACTGCCAGAGTCTCATGTCACAGTCACGCAGGTATGCTCAATTCATTTGGTTTTCGAGACCTGGCTGCGCAATGACGAACTTGTTAATATTCCTACGTTTGAATGCTATTTTCAGTTCAATAGAGATGGTCAGTGGGCTGCCGGAGTAGCAATTCCGTCAAAAGATCCATAAAATGAGCATAGTGGACACAAATAATTTGCCGTACTTTTTCAAAACCAATATTGACGTAACAAATGGACTGGCGAATGGAACTATGAGCTGTCTAAAGTATATCGAATGCATAGGCAGCCTAACCAGGACAACGAGACCGATGAAAACGTCGACAGTAAAAAATGTCAAACGACTCTCGATGGATTTTGGTTCAAATTCACAAGTTGGCAAGAAGGTCAGGTGGCTTGAAGCTGGATGGGCGCAGAAAACGAATATCGACCGATGTTTGGTGAACATTTCTAGAAAAAGCTCAACTATTAATCGAAACAACAATTAATGTTAAAGCATAAACAACAATTAATGTAAAGCGTCGTACCTTCATGTGCCACCACAATTCATGCATCACACGGTGGTACCTATAACGAGATAGTCAGTATATACTCTTACGATAAAAGACACAGTTAACAAATTGTGTATATTGCTTTAGCACTAGTAACGAGTCTCGAAGGACTGTTCATCACGTCGGCTATCGATGATCATGTCGTCTACCATGGACGTAAAAATGGGACCTGAATGGGTCTTCTTCAAAATTAGCTATCACGCCTCACCACAAATCCGCTTTATCCGTTGTAATGGCGAATTTTGTACGAGATAATAATGACGTCTGGTTTTTAACATTGAACTGTCAGAGTCTTAGGTCATACACATCACCTCGACCTAACTGACACAGTCACGCAAGGATGCTCAATTTTTTTGCTTTTCCAGATCTGCGTTCAGTTCAAGAGAGACGGTGAATGAGCTGCCGGAGTAACAATATATAAAAATTCAAATAGAATACTCATACCACACAGTCACCTCGCATAAAGAAATCATCGTTGGACAAACAACTGGTATGAGTGTAACAACACAACTCATTGATGATATATCTTATTTTAGCTACCAAAATCCAATTGCGTCGATTATACCGAAAGAGTAATAGACCAATTTAACGATAATAAACAAATGAAAAACTCTGGTTAGTAAAATTGCATTCCTTCTTCCTTCAAAGTAAACTGTACCCACGTACTATACACACGCCATGTTTACACATCTCCTTGAGAGTACTAATGGACTCACTCATTTTTTTTTATTAATCATGACAGCTAAGACTACGAGTAGAATACAAAAAATGTCTTAATTAAGACGAAATTTAAAACAAAGGCAGAAAGGTTTAACTAAAACAAGTTTTTAGTCCGGGATTGGGCGTCAGAATTGGGGTACTCCTTGATTCTGACGATGAGGTTATACTATGACCAACTTAGCTAAGACTTTTTGGTGAAGACGTTTTTTTACGATTAAATCTAATTTCGTAAGAGCCGCAATAGTGTCGTTAGTATTGTAGACTGATGTACTGATGTACTGATTACCGAAGGTATTTCATAAATATGTAGTTACATAATATTCCCACCCATTTTATGCCAAGACGATAATTTCTTACGAAAACCGGCACACCTACAAGAAATTTTCACGTAGGAATAATGCTTTGTTCGTATCGGACGATTAATGGAAGACAAATCGATAAAATACTTCGTGGTTGACATTCATGTAGTAGTCCTGAAGGTAAATTTCCTGATATTGGATTGGGAACTGTGAGATATGTAGACAAAAACTTTGGGATCGCGCATTCTTTTGATGGATCGGTTGCAACGACATTTTGAACCTTCTAGCAAATCTCATTGGTTCTTCATTAGGTTTAAGATTCCTTCTCGTCGAGTTAAATGATAATGTATTCGGTGCTTCGAGCCAGCTTGTGCTTTAGAAGAATTATGCGCTTGAAGTTGACAAATATCGCGGAGTAAAACAGTTTGCTCGAGAGCACGAACTACTTTCCTTTCACTCGATACCCTTATTCCAACGGTTTTCAAATTTCATTAAACCTTCTTTAAAATCAGATTTATCAAACTCCTCAAAATAAGCGCGGGTCGTTTCAGCTATTATTTCATCAGTTGACCCAAATCTTTTTCCACCGAGTCATATCTTCATGTTTTTAAATAAGAAAACGCAACAATGGGCTAGATTAGGTGAAATATGGTGGACGGGGATGTGTTTTCTATGATAAATATGATCGTGCATTGTCACGATGGAATCATTTTTGTCTTCTTCAAATGTGGCCATTTTTCCTTAATTTTTTCATTTAAAGTGCACCAGTTTTGGTTTTACGCTCCTCAAGATTTTCGATGAATAGTATGTCTTGTGCATCTCAAGACAGTAGCCATAACCTTACCAACTGAGTCTACAACTATTGCTTACTTTGAAGCTCTTGCACCAGCTTCTATGCCCATTGTTTGGACTGTTCTTTTGATTCTGGCGCGATACATCACATCCATGTTTCACTTTTTGAACATTTGTCACCAAATACGGCATCCATCTTGCTGGCAATGCAATTCGTCCATATGAGATGTTTACAGTATCCGTGTTTTATTATTCGAGCACTATCCGGAGCCGAATGGAAAATTTCTACTGAAAATGCAGCTATTATTCACTGAAAAATGAAAAATCATTGTCCTAATAAGGTTTTCGGAGCACGAAAAGTACATCAACTCAGTGTTGATGTCACCAACCTCATTCCTAGCACTTATATTGAAATTGAAACCACCGTTAAAATTTCGTGTTGAGTAGCCCGATTCACATGTTTTCAAGGTGTTTGGCTGATGTTTCTAGTTTTCCGAAAAATCGAGTGCTTTTTAGAAACTCAAATCCCTTGTAAAAAGTCTCTTTGGTCAAGAGTTAAGGTTCGACTAAGGTTCGTAGACTGCTACTATAATTCCGTTGCATTCAGATAATAACAGCACTTACTTGCTATCTCTCTTATACGTCGAGGGTGACGAAATTGTTGACTATTTTAACAAAGCGGGCTTAAACTTAATCGGCCCTCGAAGCTAAAGCTAGTGCGCCTAAACATCTTTAGCCAAATATTTTATTGGAGAATTAACAAAGGTCTATCTAAGAATATGCTCTTAGAAAGAAATATTTGAGAATTCTTGTTTCTGTTCTAAATCGATTTGGATAAAGTATTCCACTTTCACTATAATTTTATGGGAGATTTTTTATATGTGTGTCGCATCTATGGTGTGTTCTGTACCGAATAATAAGCATAATCAACTATGTTTTCTTTAGAACGAACCTCTGATAAGATTTTTTGATCATTCCAGGCGAAATATTCTTATCTTGAGGTTACAAATAAATATTTTGGTATTTAAAGTTTAGTTGCTGTTAGTTAATAGCTATCAAACAAAGTTGAAATCATGCTTATTAAATTACTTGTGGTACTACTTGTTGTAATTGTGGCCGTCTCACTAGGAAACATTAGTGTGTCGAATACACGTCATATTGCGTCAGATGAATCGAATTTTTCACCTAACATTTTTGATTCAGTCGTCACGAACTGTTCATCTTGGGTACGTGTAACATTTATTATTATGACGTAATTTTAAAACTTAATTATATTAATTATCCGCAGGATCTTATCCGTCAGTATGATATATGTGCACCAGAAGGATTTAAAGGGACATCTATCTTTGATAGTATTGAGGAATACAATGATCACGTTACAAATAGCACAGAGTTTGCAAACCAAATTTCCGAATTTTGCTATACTCTAAAAAATGTTACCAAATGTACTATGGAAAAAATCTCAAACATTAGCAGTGGTTGCCCCCATAATATAGGCATACAACATCATGGAAATTTAATGCGTATAATTTCGAGAGTCGGAGGTGATTTGTGCTTTCAGTCGGTTATTTATGAAATCGCAACTGACAAGGGGCTTTCTCATTGGGATTCAATAAAATTTCAAAGTTGTATGCGAATGAATACACCACAACCCAATAAGCCAATTTTTTCGGGAGATTATTTACAAGATAATAATATATGCCAATTCATTCGTCTTATACAAAATTGTAGCAATGAAATGTTTGACGAGAGTCCACATGACGGGAATATTAAAAATTATGTCGATCAAGTAATAAACGGTCTAATTCAAGATTTTTCTTGTACTGCATGAACGATGAATTACATGTGGCGAAATAAAATTTAGAATAGTTGATACAAAATATAATTCGTTTATGCGGCCTTTTTTTGTATGCACCCCTGATTTTATTTAACCTTCCTCACAACTAATAAAAAGTGTCAATGAGTGAACATTGTCGAGCTATTCTGTAGTAGATATGCATCAAAATTTTTTTGTGTAATTCCAAGTATTCTTATCTTGAGGTCACAAAATAATACGAAACGATTTTAACCCAATCGATGGCTGGATTATGATAATTGTAAAAATTAATGTTACTAAACTATTAAAAAATGTTATAAATTCAACACCTAAGTACCTTAACTGCCAAATCCGAAGTTTCAATTTAGAGCACATCCCTTGCTGCGACATGGAGTATATAAATCCAACTACATCTGCAAATAAAATCAGGATATTCTCCGCTAGCTCTGCAATTACAGATTTCAGTTCGAGATAGTGGGCACCCTCTTGGTCTATCATGAAATGAACTCCTTCGACACTTTCCGTGTGAACAAAATGATGTCGTTTTTATTCAATCGAAAAATAAGTGATGTATTGTAGTGGTAGTTAAAATCGCTTTAAATTGGCTTTAGTCAATTCCATTTTTGAAAGCGTACGCGTTTTGCTGGTCCAGATACGTTAACTCTGCGTCCGCTATAAATATGGGATGAAATTTAGTCTTACAATCGGTTTAATCACTTAAAACATCTGGAAATTTCGATACATTTCATTTTGACATCCGGACAGCCATTGTACTACTAACTACTAACGATTGGTTGGACCTGGAAAAATTGAAAACTCATGTTCGAAATCGATGATTCGCCGGCACACACTTGATTTTAATCTTTTTGTGGTACAAATCTGACTGTTTTATGACTTAGCCTTTCGAAACTACAATATTGGTTATAAAATGGTTACAAAATGGTTATTCTCATCAATAAGGCTCCCAGAATTAAAAAAGGCTGACTTAAAAATTGTGTTTTCGGACTTAAAACCAGCGTTTTTATTTCATTTTAAAATTGACTTTAAATCTGTAATGAAAATGAAACAAAATAGCTGACTTTATTAATGTATATCATAAGTTATTAAACACTTGTTTTTTATTTCGCAAAATTATATTTTTGAATTAAAAATTTTGTTCAAAAAGTTAAAAAAATCACTGATCGATTTCGACTTGTTAGGTCATCATCAGGAGTATCTCCGATGACCAAACAAGTCGAAATCGATCGAGTGATTTTTTAAACTTTTTGAACAAATTTTTTAATTAAAATATACAAAAATATAATTTTGCGAAATAAAAAACAAGTGTTTAATAAAATGTGTTTATTAAGTATAAGTGTGTTTCGCCAAGTGCCTACGGCAAATAGCGTAAAAAGCATATCATAAATCATTTTGAAAATGATTTAAGAAGTGTGTTTTTAAATGACATAAAATGTGTATTTTGAATCATTTTGTAAATTGAAATAAAACGTGTATGTATTTAAGATCGAAATAAAACGTAAAATTGTTAACAGTAAAAGCCAGATTATCCGGCATCCAATTAACCGGAACACTCAGTTAACCGGAATTTCAATTTATAGGATTTTTTGCATTTTTCTCGTCGTGATGCAAATAGAGGTTAAGCCTAGAGGAGGTTTTGAGAAAGAGTTAGCACTTTTGTTGTCTTACACACTACGCAGTTCTTGGCGTAATCATAAACTTGTTTTTCTGATCCCTGGCCAATAGAAATGCTGCCGTAATCTTGTTAAAGTTTTCATAATGCCACCATGTGCAGCTAGGGGGATATCATGATATTGTTTTATTATATGCTCGGTCATACTTCGTGGTATCCAAAGCTTCCAATTCGAGACATCGGTTAACGTTGGATCGGAATTTGAACCAATTTTTATGTAAATCCGCTCTGATACAATCTTGAACGAAGTATATTTATCTGGGGATTTGTTAATATTTTCGCGTAGTCGACAGTAACCGAGATCGTTGAAACCCACTGAGGACAGATCAATAGTACAAACCATTTCTGTATTCATCGTGTCGCAATACATTCTCGATAGGGTATCAGGCACTACATTTTCTGAACCGCGCTGGTGTTGAATATCGAAATCATACGCCTGAAGTTTCAGGCTCCAGCGGGCGAGTCTACCGTTTAAGTCGTTTTGTGCCATTAGCCATTTAAGCCTCGAATGGTCGGTTATTATGGTGCAGTGATAACCTTCAATGTAAAGGCGAAACTTTTGTATACTTAACACCGCTGCTAGGCATTCCAGTTCAGTCGTTGTGTAATTACCCTGCGCTTGGTTCAATTTTTTCGACATGAAAGCTATTGGTCTTTCATTACCTTCGATATCCTTTTGGAATAGAACACTCCCAACTCCGGTCTTCGAAGCGTCACAACGAATCCAGAATGGTTGTGAATAGTCTGGGTTTGCTAGGAGAGTGGCGGTTGATAACAAGTATTTTAGCTTTTCTAGGGCAACTTGAGCTTCCCTTGTCCAAATAAATTTAGATTGTTTTTTTAATAAATTAGTGATAGGGGTGGTCACCTGTGCGTAATTAGGTATGAATCGCTGATACCATCCTGTCATGCCGAGTAACCTACGGGTTTATTTTACTGTGGAAGGGGATGGGAAATTTTTGATAGATTCCACTTTTTCTGGATCTGTTTTTATTCCTCCTTCTCCAACCATGTAGCCCAAATATTTGATTTGCTTCATGAAGAAGTGACTTTTATTGACATTTATGGTCAACCCAGCATCAGTAAGGCGTTTTGATACAGTTTAAAGTGCTCCTCAACTGTACCAGAAGTGATCAACAAGTCGTCAAGGTAAACGAATATTTGTTGATGGTAGCAATGCGGCACCACTTTGTCCATCAGGCGACACATCGTCTTTGGAGAATTACATAAGCCGAATGGCATCACTCGAAATTGGTATAACGGTCGGCCAGGAACTGTGAATGCCGTTTTATCTCTAGAGGTAGGGGCGAGTGGTATCTGCCAGAAGGCACCTTTAAGGTCAATGCTGGATATATATTTTGTACAGTTTAATATACCTAGGAGACCATTGATTAAAGGCAAATGATAGGCGTCTTTTTTCGTCACAGCATTGACCTTTCGCGAATCAAGACAAAGCCTAATTTTGTTAGGTTTGCGAATAAGCACAACTGGTGATGACCATGAACTCGAGCTCTCTTCTATTACCCCTAGAGATAACATCCTGTCAAGCTCCTGGTACATCAGTTCCTGGATTGCCAGCGAGACAGCGTAATATCGTTGTTTTATTCGCAAACTATTTCCAACATCGATGTGATGTTCAATTAATTTCGTATGACCTAAACCATTCTTTTCATACGATGGAAAAGAAGCTAAAATCTTATCGAATTCTGTGGATTGGACAGGAGTTAGGGAATGTTTATTCTCATCCGTGGTTATAGAAGAACTAAGTTCGAGGGAATCGACTATTTGATTTTTTGATTTAGTTGAGGTTGAAAACCGACATTATTTGCAAAACTCTCTATATCCATCAATCTTTTTTTTTTCTCTATATCCATCAATCTTTTTTGATATTGAGAAAATGTGGAACAAAATCGGTAAGCGTTAAAAGGCACGTTTATTACAGATCTGATGTTGAGGCTTATAAATCTATAATGAAAAAAGGAAAACAGTTTTCTAACATTAATTTAGAGTTACTTTCGATTGGTGTCTCGGTAAAACGAGAAAAACTAAGTGACGTTGATGCCCTGCTTAAAAAGCATTTTGGAGAGAATTGTCGAGATCGTGATGATTTGAAGTTCTATCAAACGATGCTGAACCACAATGATGTTATACTTCCAGATGAACAAGAGGAAGAAATCATACAGGAATTTTTTATCGAAGATATGGAGTTAAGAATTTAAAATTATGATACGTCTTTTAGTCCTCGTTGCTTAATTAAAACTTTTTATCAATACCTATCATTTTTAGGAGGTGTAAGCTAAAAATTTCGGAAAAATCACCACATTTTCCTGGAAAATTTTGAGTTTTTCCAAAAATATTTTTTTGATTTTTTTCATCCAAAAATTAAAAATCTGCTGTTTTTTATTTATCAAATTTTAATTTTAATGATAAAAATTCGAATTACACTGTGAAACGAGTAACAAATTGCATTTTTGCGTTATTTTAATAAAACAGTTTAATTTTCCGGAAAATTTTTCACTTTTTTGTATTTTTTCAATTTTGTTTTTAGTTTTATTTATTTATATTAATAATAATTGCTTCGTCAACCTTGCAGACACAGATCAAAGAGTTTTTGTCGTTCTTATCGCTTCTTCTGATAGTGCCACAAATGTTAAAAAAATCAACTTTTGTAAATATAAAATTTTTTTTAATGTAATTTTAATTCGTTGTACACCTTAGAGGATGGGGTCTGCACCTTGCTGTACACCTTAAAGGATGGCGGCCCCAAACCCCCGCTTTTCCAGAATTCTTCAAGTGGCAAATTTTATTTATAACTTTAAGCTAAGTAGAAAAAATTATAAAATTTTCCTAGAAAAATTGCAAAATTTTCCTGGAAAAATTACTTGTACTGTCGAAAAACTGTTAAAATACAATGCTTATATTAAAATTAAAAAAAAATACACATTTGTACTACATATTTTGAATAAAATAATACGCAATTTGTCACTCAAAAAAATGGAAAGGTCAAAATTTCCCCGGAAAATGTGATAATTTTCTCGAAATTTTTGGCTTGCACTTCCTAAAAACGATAGATGGCACAATCCTACAAAGAAAATTTTTTAAAAAAATTTCATCTTACGCGCTTCCCGCGATGTATAGGTCATCTACACTTTAGCCAAAAATTTTATCAAAAACGCCATTACATACTATGATTTTTTTACCCACACATTTGTGTGGTTTAGACTTAAATAATTTTTTTTTTAATGTATGGCCTACTGCGACGAATACGTCACGAAATATATGTCACTAAAGCCATCTAGCGAAAAAATAATGGATTTCTTTTTCCTCAACTCATTAAATTCCGGTTGATCTTCTAATTAAACCCAATATTTATTTTGCTCTCTCTCCACGACTCGTGTAGAAAGGGATTTTAATTGTTCGAGCTGCACTTTAGGGCCCTGATTCGAGATAACAGATGGTCAAGTTTCATATGGCTAAGACCATAAAGTAAGTAATGTTATACAGAGTCAGGAAACAGAGGAAAGATTTTCATCAAAAATTGGTTGGATTATTATATTATTTAACCCATTTAAATAGCATAACCAACGCATTTTTTGATGAAAATTTTTTCTCTGTTTGGTTATTCTTTATAACATTAGATAATCTTTGCGAAGACACAGTTTTTATTTTTATATTATCTAAGAGATGGAGCTTGGTTCGCTACCAGTTTGACCACTGTTTGTATGTTCAATTAAAAAAGGCAAATTGGAGTTCATCGAGAAAATGTTCATACCCATACAACGTCATGTTCGTCATTGTTCTCACAATTTAACACCCTGTATCTTTAACAACAACAATAACAATAGAAAAATCATATTCTACAAATATTTTTTTTAAATTAAGTACATAAAAAAATTCAAAACATAAAAATCATAAAATTAAAACACGTCTTCTAAAAATTTGTGATTTGTCGTATTTTTCACCATATACAGAATTACTGTTTGACTTAAAATTTTTAAAACATTTCTTCTCTTTCTGTTTTTACCCTTTTCGTGAAAACTGGAAATCTGGAAAATTTCACCAATTGTTAGGTTCGAAAACAACACTTTCTAAAATATTTTCAAAGTGATACCAATATTGTCTGAATAAGATTTTTAGCTTATCGTAAGGCCAAATATTTCCTTGGAAAACTTGACAAAGGTCTATCTAAATACGATCTTAGAAATATTTGAGAATTCTTATTTCTATGCTAAATCGATTTGGACAAAATATTCCAATTACACTCTAATTTCATGGGAGAACTCCAGAAAATTCATATGAACTCGTTCGGGTTAAAAACCAAATATTAAAATTAATTGGCTGGTGTGTTCTGTACCAAATATTAATAACTATATTTTCTTTAGAACAAACCCCTGGTAAAGGCTTTTGATCATTCCAGGCGAATATTCTTATCTTGAGGTTACAGAAAATTATTTTGCTATTTAAAGTTAAGTTGCTGTGAGTTAATAGCTATCAAAGAAGGTTGAAATCATGTTTATTAAATTACTTAGGGTACTACTTGTTGTAATTGTGGCCGTCACGCTAGGAAACATTAGTGTTTCGAATGCACATATTGAATCACCAGCTGTTACGAACTATTCATCTTGGGTACGTCGAAACGTTGAAATATTACTTCAATGTGCATTTATTATTATGACGTAATTTTAAAACTAAATTATTTTAAAATTCCGCAGTATCTTATCCGTCAGTATGGTATATGTGCACAAGATGGATTTAAAGTGACAACTATCTTTGATAATATTGTAAAAACAATGATCACATTACAAGTAGCACAGAGTTTGCAAACAAAATTTTTGAATTTTGCGATACACTAAAAAATGCCACCAAATGTAGTATAGAACAAACTTCGAACTTTAAGAGTGGTTGTCGTCATAATATAGGCATACAACATCATGGAAATTTAATGCGTATAATTTCGAGAGTCGGAGGTGATTTATGCTTCCCTACGGTTATATATGAAATCGCAGCTGACAAGGGGTTTACTCATTGGGATTATACAAAATTTCAAAGTTGTGTGCGAAGTGATACACCACCACAACCAAATAAGCCTATTTTTTCGGGAGATTATTTACAAGATAATAATATATGCCTACTCATTCGCGTTATACAAAACTGTAGTAATGAAATGTTTGACGAGAGTCCACATGACGGGAACATTAAAAAGTACGTTGATCAAGCATTAAACAGCCTAACGCAAGATTATACTTGTAGTGTGTGAACGATGAATTGCATCTAAAATTGTATCTAAAATCATAAAAGTCTGATTGTTGTAATAGAGATTTGTTTCTCTGAAACCGCAAATATGTCGAAAAAATTAATTGGGAAGTTTTTACAAACGCAGCACCGGTTAGATGAAACTAGTTCTACCACCACGATCAAAAATCGGCCGCCACATTCACCGCTAGCTCTGAATTTTCAGATTTCAGTGTGAGCTAGTGGGGCACACACTAGGTCTTACATGCGTCCTCGGGGAGCCCTGGTTGCAACTACTAACGATTGATTTTGAGCTGTAGTGTCCAACTCTTTCTTGGGCTTCGAGTTGATTAAAGTAGTCCATACCTCCCAATCTATATCTAAAGGCAAGATTAAAATAATAAGAGCATTGGGATCGCCGTTCCATACTCCTGATATCATTCTAAAGGCATCTAAAAGGTTACCATCGATATTTATCTTATAATTTCAGATTATCCTTTGGTAATTTGACCGCATAATATACATCAGATACTGTCTGTCATCTGTTGAAAATCTATAAAAAATTCTGCAAACATAGCCGTTTGGTAACATTTCTTTAATATTCGTTCGGTTGTTGTTCTGTTTGGAAAAAACCTATATGGTATGGTTTTTCGTAAATTTCGTAAATTTAAAATTTCCAGTAAAACATGGAGGAGGCTAGTCCCTTGAAACCCTAACTTCCTTGGAAGTTATAGACTCTCGAACGGGCGAAAAGATAAGTAAAATTCTAACATTAATGCGGTGAGCCTCAGGTTAATTTTTTCGACTAAATAATGAACTAAACTACATTTCTCAGTAATTCACAATAAACATGCATATAGGCAGTAACAGCAACAAAAAAAATTTGCCTGACTATTCAAAATACTAAATTGTCGACTTTTCGTGGATAAAGGAAATATTAAATTAAACTAAAATAATGGAAGATGATATGAAATTTGCATTATTTGCACATGTTATTGGAAACTTCAATATGTTTAAAAATAAAAAAGTGGCATGTAAAAATTTGTACACAATAACACATTTGCATTAAATACCAAAAAATGAGAAGAATTTTCGTTTTTAACCTGGCGGCGAGTAGCGTAAGGTCACCTTAAAAAGTTTTGTTCATAATTTATCAGAAAAAATCGACCTGAGGCACACAGCATAAATTTCAACTATTTCCAAAAGGTCTTGCATCGGTCCAAATTGCTTGCAAGTTTGCTTCACTGAGGATAATGTTCACTGAGTTATCAAAATTTTAAAATAGCGAATAATTTACCCATATTCTCATTCTCGTCTCGCCACCCATTATGACTCCAACTTATTTTTACCATCGGATGGTCTTGAAAATATTGTTTGTATTCCTCACTACTTCGCAAGGATGTCGTTCTATATATGTAATATGCTGTATAAGATAGCGGAAAATAAGAAATTACGTTACTCGCCGCAAGTGGAAGCAGAATCACAAAAGAGATTTTTCTATTATTATATTCTGACTTCGGAGATCAATCAATTTGTCATTTTAAAGATCACTTTTAATATTTTATTCCGCTGGGTGTTGTATTTAGTGATAAAAGAGACTTAAAGTAAATAAAAAATTTCCGCTGGTAACTATATAACAGAAAATTCTTATTTGTTATAGTGCTGCCACTGGCGGCGAGTAGCGTAATTTTTAATTTTTGCTGTCTAAAGGGTCAACTATAGATAGAATAAAAAAAATAACAGAAAAACGTAAGAAACGAAGACAAAAAAATATTATTCCAATTTGACTTTTCGGCTATAGATTACTTAAAATATTAAGTTCATTCTTATATATCATGTAATACTTTTTTAATGTATTTGCTAAAATATTGAGTGAAACTACAATAGTTTTGAGCATAAACGAATTATATATCTCAACAAATATATGTGTTTAAAATAATAAAAATTATTTATATGCGGTTTAAATTACCGCAATTCGATAAATTATTTTTTTAGGTCTGCTTTAGAAAAATACAATTATACAGTGTAGTGAAAATTATTTTTGATTTTATAATCATAGTAGTATATGTGTACATGGATATTTTATAAATAGGAAACATAAAATACACCAATTATTCCAAATTCCCATATATAAAATAATAAAAATGCATATTACTTGTAACGCACAAAAATTTGTTTGAGTTTTGTTGTTGTAATTGTTAAGTTTTTTATTCTTGCACGAAAATTTTCGCTCTGCTATTCTTTTTACGTGACAGCAAAATTAAAACGCAATTTCTTTTAAACTTTTTATTTTTGTTATTCTGAGTATGGTCGTATACATTTAAATCCTATCTCTCGCTCTCTTACGTTATTTTTTTTATGTTTTTTATTCTATCTATAGTTCCCACTTAATTTTCGCTATACAGCATGCTCTGTATGATGTTCCTGAGAGTTGGGATAAACACTCTACTTTTCGGAACTTGCTTTCTTGTTATTTTTTGACACCATGGAAGGTATTTTAGCGTAAAATTCCATAGCTGCAGTGTAATTATAGACTGTTTCTTTAGCTGATTTAATACGGTTAATTGTAGAGTTTGCTTGTTCAAACCTATCTGATGGTCGCTACACCTTAGACCTAATTGTTAATACAAAATCTTGAAATTCTGAACGATTGTTATCGAATTAAATGCCGATTAAATTGAATTTTAATTAAAAATCAAATACTTTTTTTTGTAAAATTCATGATACAAAAATTAATTGTCTTATTAAAACTTTTAGTTAAACCACAACAAATAAAACAGAAATTTATAAAATTATTAAAATCAACATTTATTTTAAAAATTGGTTTTATTTATTTAAAATTGGTTTTATTAAAAAAAAACACGTTTTGTGACAAAATATATGCGATTTATCCGATCGCATTGAATTTAGAAAAAATCTATGAACTTTTAAATAATTGTATGATTAAGTAATTTGTACTTAATATAGTAATTTATATATACTTATAATTTCCTATAATAGCAATAAATATATATTGAAATTAAATAAAAATTATTTAATATTCGTGTTTTTATGATTTTTTGGTTTGTATCCGAAAACAGGAAAGCGTAAGGTAAGATAAGGATCGAACCAAATCATAATTTTAATTTCATTCTAGAAAAACAAAGTGATTAAAATCGGTAAAGAAACGGTCAAGTTTAGTTTTAGATTACTATAATACGTCACAAAGTTTATTATTTGGTAGGCCAACGTGATATTTGAAGGCGAGTGGTATAGAGGGATAACGCGATACAACTTCAGCACCAACAAAAAACAACCATTGCTTGGATAACATAAAATGAACGAAACAGTTTCGCTTGGTTTACACATGGCTTAGATCCAATCACCAAATGCAGTTTCTAGAATTACATACGGAACTTAAATCCAAATTCAAATTTTAATAAATATACCGACGTTTACCACAAATTAAACCCAGGGCAGAGAGTTATAGATATATATCAAAATCGTTCTAAATATGCTCAAAAATGCACACTTTGAGTATCACTACTCTCAGACATATATATTTACGGTTAAAATTTTGAAAAACTGCGGTTTTCAGTGAATTATCAATTTCCGTGAATTTTCGAAAGTTGTTTCCGCTGAATGGTCGTTTGCGGTAAATTGTTATTTCTAGCAGGCGCGAGCGATTAGTCAATTCCACAAGGTCATATGTAAATATGACAGTTGATTCATAATATAAAAATCAAAATTATTGAACACAAAAGTTTCCAAAAAAATGACAATCTTTAATTAAAAACACACAAACGCTACAAGTGTTGCTTGGCTGAAATACAACCTTGTCATACGATTTTTACGTCCTTTAAGCTATCAGAACCCATACAGCAGAACGTAACGAGATAGTAGGCTGATAATAGGCTGATTCTTGTAGGCTGATAATAGGCTATTTAATTGCCCCATTAAACAATTTTGGGCTCCATCCCTTCCAATTCCAACTAAAACGATGGGTTCTGCTAGCTTTAGAAAAAGTTAGCAGAACCGATATCAAAAAATGATTTAAAAACAATTGGAAAATTAAAGGTAATTAGGCTAAATAAATGCCCTATTTACATTTTTTGGCTGGGGGAGACGGGGGGGGGGGGGGGGGGGGGTCTAGGACTCCAGCCGTCGATGTGGCTAAGACTGGTTCCGAGGCTTGCATGCCAGGAACTAGCGGTAGCGGAAAAAAGGAGAAAGTCGTTGCTCCTTCGGTTCGGAGATACAGGGCTAGGCGTTAGGCCTTCCGTGTATTGGACAGACTGGCTACAGTCCCGGTGAAGCAATAGACGGAGGAACAGAGGCAATCGGTTAAGTGGGCGAAGAATCGCATTGCCGATGTAATTAAAGAAAAAAAGAGGATCTTGGGTCTAAGAGACAGAAGTCTAGCGAGGATAAGCATGAAGTTTTGTGATGCCGATAGGAAGCGGGCCAGGCTTCAGGAAGGACAACAGTTGCAAAAGGGGATTAAGCTCTTCAGCGACGTTGTGAAGGAGGGGGAGGTGGTGCTAGCCGTCTTGGACGAGAGCCATGTAGATGGGAGCATCACCGGGGGAAAATGGAGGTTGGTGTTTAAGGCACTTAGTTTTCCTTAGAGTCCTTGGACAATATCCGGGACCATCGCTAATTTGTAGAGATGCAGGATGGTATCAGCGAAGGCTGAAGCAGACCGCGTGCTCAGACCAGCGATTGGCCTTCTTATATAGGAAGGCTATCGAGGAGGCATTCGAGGTATGGTCAGGAGCCAAGCTCAGGGCAGTTCCCAAGGAGGAAACACCAAGCAGACCTAGGGCAATGGTCTTAATTCCCACGGAGCCGGCAAACTTGGATGAATCCCTGAGGATAATCTAGGTTTGTAATCCGGATCTTCCGACAGGGAACTGGAAGATTGTCAAGCAGGAGGAGCCTAATGGTAGTTTCAGACAATCTATCATGGTGATCAACAAGGAATTCCTGGCTCCCCTGGCAAAAACAAAAGGGGTTATAAACTCCGGCTTTGGTTCCATTACACTTACAGTGTTCAAAAAGGACGAATTCGGAGTTAAAACGAGTACTGCGCAGCCCGAAAAGGAGGAGGAAGAGGTCCATCCTGGAAGAGGAAGCGCGGCGAGTGGTATATCAGAGGAGATACAGCCGGTGGCGAACCCTAATGAGGTGCCGACTAGCGAACTTCGTGACCGACTATTCGTTGGCAGGGGGAAGGGGGACACATCAGACTATGAAGGGGGAGATGTGGACCTCTTTAAGTTTAGGGACTGCGGGGGGAGTGAAACGGAGGATACCGTCCACTCCGTCGGGTCCAATTAATCGACGTAGCACGGCTGTCGTAATAAGGTAAGTGATTGTTAACAATGATCAGGTTTGTGCAGATAAATTTACATCATACCAAGGCTGCTTCGGCGGCGATACTTCTCAGACTTGCTAAGTCAGGGGAGGAAATAGTTTTGATCAAAGAACCTTCCAATTCTACTGTTGGGTAATAATATAAATGCTTATTTACTTCCACAGTATTGCAATGGGGACATAACTGCGGTCTGTATAGAGACGGAGGGGAGGATATTCTGAGAATAAGACGGAGGGAAGGAGATTTGTGAGAAGCCAGTGCCACCAGATATACTGGGGGCACTTGTTTGCGACGCGGAAAGGAGGTAGGTGGGAGCTATCCTGGGGTGTGACGCGAATGCACACCATACCATCTGGGGCAGCTCGGAATTCAATGATAGGGGTGAGTTACTTTTCGAATTTCTTTTAAGAACTAACCTCACTATTAGCAACATAGGTCAGGAACCCACGTTTATTATTAGTAATATTCAGGAGGTTCTGGATATTACTCTGGTCTCTGAGTCTATTTCACAGATGATTAGAGAATGGAGAGTGGCAAAGGAGCATTCGTTCTCCGGCCATCGTTATTTAACGTTTAAACTCAATCTCCAAATTACAAATCAATACGTGTTCAGAAATCCCAGAAGGGCAGTATGGCGTGTATATAGGGATGTATTAGAGGGGATCATTCCATCTAGAGTTCCAGGACTCCCCGACACGAGTAGTGAACTGGACTCAATGGTGGATACTCTTACTAGGGCCTGCAATATCTCGATAAGAGAAGCTTGCCCATTAACAAAGCTGAGGGGAAAGCGAAAACCTGTCTGGTGGACCTCGGCACTTGCGGAGTGCCGAAAACTTGCGGGTCTGCTTTCAACAGAGCGAACAGATCTAGAGAAATGCAAGATTGGGACTTCTACAAGGAATGCCTCAGAGTTTACAAAAGGGAAACAAGGAAAGCGCAAAGGAAGTCGTGGAGGGGCTTCTGTGATAGAATGAAAGGGGTCTCGGAAACCTCGCGCTTAAGAAAGAGTCTCTCCACTAGTTCCAGGCTATCTGATAAAACCGGATGGCGAATGGACGGTGTCTAGTGAAGAGACTCTTGATCTTTTGATGGAAACTCACTTCCCTGGAAGTGAGGTTGTGTCAACTGCGGGTCCTTTGGATGACTGCGAGTCTAGAAATGACTGCGGAGTCCAACTGTTACGTATAGACGATCTTCTGAATACACGAAAGATAAAATGGGCTATTATAGGGTTTAAACCCTTTAAGTCAGCTGGCCCGGATGGGATTGTACCAGCAGAAATTCAAAAGAACTCGGAGGTCTTGCTTCCTTGACTGGAAGTTATCTTCAAGGGGTGTCTGAAGCTGAGGTACATCCCGATGAAATGGAGGGAGGCTAGAGTGATCTTCATCCCCAAAGCAGGTAGAAGGTCGCACAGCAACCCTAAGGACTTAAAACCAATATCTCTGTCATCCTTTCTGTTGAAAATCATAGAAAGGCTGCTGGACGCCTATATTCGGTCGAGAATTCACAATCTCAGCATGCGTATAAGGGTAAATCCATAGATACGGCATTACACACCTTGGTTCGGGGAATTGAGAAGTCACTGGATTTTCAAGAATTCTCGTTGGTGGCGTTTCTCGATATCGAGGGCGCTTTCAACAACGTGAAGGTGAATGCAATTAGGGAAGGATTGCTTCCACTTGAGGTCGGAGACACAGTAACCAAGCTGATTGATCACTTACTAGGAAGCAGAAGAGTCATAGCGAGGATGGGGGAAGTTTCCGTCAGGAGACGAGTCGTTCGGGGAACATCCCAGGGAGGTGTCCTCTTTTCCCTTCTTTGGAATGTAGTAATCAATGGACTACTACTGGAACTGGAGGGGGAAGGAGTAAGTGTGGTTGCTTATGCCGATGACGTAGCGATAGCTGTCTTGGGTAAGCACCGTGGTACAATCAGGGATATAATGCAGAATGCGCTTTCATTCACTGCGGGTTGGGCCAGTAGATGTGGATTGGGGATTAACCCAACTAAAACAGAGCTGCTCCTTTTCACCAAGCCTGAATGGTACTAGGCTGGTTCTTACTGAAAGAAACCAAACACGATAGAAAGAGTGAAGAAGGCTACTTGGCACTCTACTCTTGTAAAAGCGCCATTGGAAGGAAATGGGGCTTAAAACCGGAGCTGGTACACTGGCGTTACACGGCAGTTGTAAGGCCCGTACTGCTGTATGGTGTGAGTGTATGGTGGCCAGCTCTGGAGAAACTATCATACAAGAACATGATGGAGAAGGTGCAGCGGGCAGCCTGTCTGCTCATTAGTGGGGCGCGCAAAACGACCCCCACAAGTGTCTTAGAGGTCATGCTGTACCTTCTCCCGTTGGATATCCTTGGTAAGCAAATGGCGGTCAATACGGCCGCCCGGTTATCGGGGACTTTGGGGTGGAAGTTGTTACGATTTGACAATCTCACATGGAATTCTCATGCATCGGACAATTTCATCCAAACATTTCTAACTTAACGATTAGCTTATTTACAGGGAACAATGTACTAGCCACGCGTCGTAATGCGTTTTAAAATTACTTGTTGCTACTCTAATGTACCATTAACAAAGTCTATTGTTATTGTATCTAGTACTTACATACATACACGCAATTATTGTTAAACAGGATTGTACTGCTTATCATAGTAATGGTGATTCGTGTTCCGTTGTCTTTGCTTCTCCCACTACTCATTTTTATGCGACCAGCCAAATTAATACGAAAAAGTTGAATGCAAATCACTTTTATTTTGGACGTGTACCTTAAACCTAAACTCTAATTGTGGTGGCAAGTGAAATAAATTAAAAGTTGTGGTACATTAAAATAATATATAGCGTGCACATACACTGTGAGCGAGGATTAAACGCGGAAGAGGTAAACTACCTAAGATAGATTTTGTTTTTATTATAATTTGATCAAATAATTATGTAGATTAAATTTCAATTTGGTGTTATTTTATTTTATTTCATTTGTGTAGAACTGCAAGTACATGTGTTTACAAATTCGTTTATATACAATAATTTATAAGCAAATCGTCTAAAATATATCGCCACCGCGGCTCTTCCGCGTCATAATAAAAATTTGCTACGAAGCATAAATATTTATTGCAAGCATAAATACAAATATTATTTTCAAAATCTTAAGTAGTAACTATATCGGATAAGTTACGTACGATTTGGCGTCGGTATTACCGTCAAACATCCAGGTCATATCGGTGTAAAAGGGTCGAAAACCGTTTCAATTAAGAAGACCCCGTGGTTACAGTAAACACACGTATAGTCATCGTCACCTTGGGATTCCGGGGATATGTATATGTAAAGCATTACATTTCGAACATTACATATCGGGATTTCGGATTTTACAACTGAGTCGTAGCGTTGGTTATACGTCATCTTGCCGCTTACAGCTAAGTGTACAATTTTGTTGATTTTTTTTTTTTGTTTTCTTATTTATTATTATTTATATATTTAAATTATTATTATATACTTATCAAATGATGTAAATTTTGTAGTTTAAGAAACGCCAGTTACATGTTTGGCTAAATAATAATTGTGTTTCTTAAACATAGTGTACCGCTAGAAATAAGATTAAGTTAGATAGAACCGGTTCAGGAAATAGAAAAATTTTAGTAATAAACTTAATCCCGTTAAGTTATAGTGATAAAAATTAATATTATTAAATCATAAATATTGTTTTCAATATGGTACAGTGTTAGCAATAATTAAAATTAATTCATGTACATATATACATCTTTCGTTTTCTTTGCTATTTTCGTTTTGGTTTTCGGTAAAAACATATTGGTGATATGAGAATTTCGTTTGCGGTGTTTTCCAGTTAAATTTTCAGTTATGCGATTTTTGTTTAACATTTCTCAAATTTTGGTGATACATATGATACAATGTTAAGTTTCGAGTAAAGTGATAGTGATAGTGTAGTGCTGTGACTTCATATGGGTGGGAAGCGTCAAAAAAATCATATTATGCTTCACGGGTGGTGTATGACGCCCGCGACTCACCTTCTGGGAGGTCGTCGGGTATTAAAACAATGAGGTAAGTTAGTTTGGGTGTTTGTGTTATTCGTCCATCGTATTTATTAGAGTTCAACCAAATTTTGTTTGCTTCTGTTCTGATCATGGAATAAATTTTTTTTGTTATGCAGCACCTCAAGCTCCTTGAATTAGTGGCAAAAACCCCGCCCATCCGCTGAAGCCTAGTAGGCAACGTGCTGCAGCCACTTAAACTTATAAAACCCAGTTTTAGTTCAAGGAGATTTTCTGATTACGCGTGGCATGATAAGTCCGTTACATTTTGATTCGTGTAACGTGATCCCAACTGTATTGCCAAAAGGTATGCGCGTAACAAAGTGCCTGCAAAAAGGGCACTCAACTATAGTCAATTCTGTGAGGCATGACCTGGCTAATTTGGACTATATAACACCCCTGTTGTGCTTTGGCAAGCTTTTTAAGGTAATTCTCCTCTCTAGGGAGGATTGGAATAGTGGTCTCATTATGGAGACCGGGACAGTTAATTTCTTCACCGACGGCTCCAAGCTCGATGGTAGAGTGGGAACTGGTGTATTCTGTGGGGAATTAAATGTAAGTTTATATTTTCGTCTGCCTGATTACTGCAGTGTGTACCAGGCTGAAGTTATAACGATTGAAGAGGTCATGAACTGGTTGAAGCATAATGTGATATCGTTAACTGATATCACTATCTATGTGAACAGTCGGGCGGCCATTTTTCCCTGGATTCAGTTTCCCTAGCGTCAAGGGTGGCCTTGGATTGTCACACATCTCTTAATGAGATGTGTGAACATTTCAATATCCAGTTGGTCTGGGTTCCGGGCCATTCTGAATTTGAGGAAAATTGTAGGGCAGACGAGTTAGCAAGGTACGGTACGACTCTCCAGCTGGATCCAGTGAGAGAATGTGTAGGAAGACCTATGTCTATGCTGAAAGCAGAAGGCAATAGAGAAGCAGTTGCCTTGGCAAATGCTAGGTGGATCACTAGTTCAACTGGCAGAGTAGCGAAACAAGTATGGCCTGAGCTGAACTTGAATCGCTCCAAAACCTTAATCACACTAAGGAAGCGTGACTTAGGTAGAATTGTAAGGATAATTACCAGGCATTGCCTTTTCGGGGACCATGCGAGAAGGCTGGGTCTGGATGCAAATGACTTCTGCAGAAGCTGCAGGGACGCGGAGGAGGAGGAGGAGACTCCTGCTCACTTCCTTTGCTCGTGCCCTGCACTAGCTGGCAGAAAACATGATCACTTGGGAAAATACACTATGGACAGCCTCTGTGAACTCGAAAGCTGTAATTTGCTAGATCTTTTACGCTATCTTAATAGTACTAAATGGGTTTAGAGAGTTTATGATGTCGGATCCTCCTGTGGTATCACAATGGGTATATAATTGGCCTAAGTGTGCGATAGCAACCACTGAAACCTAACCTGAACTACATTTTTTTATTATGCTCGTTCTAGCTTAAGGCATTACCACTTCAAAGCTAACAGAACGCAAAACAAGATCAATTGACATACAAATAAGTTTAGGCTTATTACAGCCTAATCCGATGCCCAATTAAAAATTTTGGGCTCCACTCGTTCTTGACGAAAGTTAAGGTCATTTAATTTAAAGCTAGCAGAACCCAAGTCGAAAATCGGACCAAAAACCGAGATTAGAACGCAAATCAAGATGTCAATTGATCTATAGATTTGTGTTCTAATCTCGGTCTAATACGGATAATTTTAGGCTCATTATTCGCCCAATTAAATGCCCCAGAAGGCTTACGGCGAATCAACTTTATCTACTGTACTGTTTGTTCTATTACTGCGGCACCAGTTTTCAGTCGATAAAGACATAAAAGAGAATTCGTGGCGAAAGTTTTTAGTGGGGCATTTGATTAGGTCATAATATATGAGCCTAAAATTATTTGTTTATCAATAGATCAAGTTTTTCGTTCTAATTACTGTTTTGGTCCGATTTTCTATTTGAGTTCTGTTATCTTTGAAGTGATAAAGCCTTACATTTTTTCTAAAACGATCAGAATAAAAAAAAATGTAAATAAGGAATTTATTTAGCCTAGGTTAGGTTAGGTTAGGTTAGAGTGGCTGCTATCGCACACTTAGACCAGTAGTGGCCCATTGTGATACTACAGGATCCTATCTCCCCTTTACTCCCGCTGAAACCATCCAGAGCAACTTATGTAGCGTAAAATATCTCGCACTCTACAGCCCGCGAGTTCCGAAAGGCTGTCCATACTGTACACACCTAAATACTTATGCCTTCTGCATGATAGTGCCGGATACGAGCATAGGAAGTGATCTAACGTCTCTTCCTCCTCTTCGTCCAAACAACTTCTACAAAAGTCATTCGTCTGTAGACCCAGCCTTCTCGCATGTTCTCCAAAAAGGCAGTGTCCTGTCAGTATCCATACGACCAATCCTAACTCTCGTTTTCCCAGGGATACTAGTGCCTTGGAGCGCCGCAGGTCCAGTTTTGGCCAAACCTGTTTTGCTACCCTGCACGTGAGAGTGTTGGTCCGCCTCTCATCTGTCAAGGCGATTGCCTTCTTACTGAGCGCCAATTTGAGCGCTGCTATAGGCCTCCCAGATCTGCCCTTCCCGGCTGCATCTGGAGAGTCGTGCCGTACCTAGCTAGTTCGTCTCCCCTGTAGTTTCCCGTGACGTCCGAGTGACCAGGGATCTAGATTATCTGGATGCTGAAATACTCGCTCATCTCGTTAAGAGATGATCTGCAATCCAGCGCCACCCGTGACTTCAGACAAACCGCCTCCAGCGACCTGACCGCCGCTTGACTGTCCACATAAATTGCGACATCCCTCACGGATACCACGTTATGCTTCAACCATGTCACGACTTCGCCTTTCGCCACCACTTCAGCCTGGTACACGCTGCTGATTTAACCTAAAATTATTCTTTAATTTTCCAAATGTTTTTAAATCATTTTTGGATATGGGTTCTGCTAACTTTTTCTAAAACTAATAGAACACATCATTTTAGTTGGAATTTAATAGAGCATTTAATTAGCCTATTATTAGCCTATAATTATCCATACTATCTCGTAATGTTTTGCTGTATGGCTTCTGCTACCTTAAGGGACGTCTTGTTTTGGTGTCGCAAGCAGGAAATTATTGTGTACCCATTTCTACTTTTAATTTACTTTTATTTGGGAATTTTCAATTGTTTATAACATCCGATACTACAAAATTATTTTATTTTAACTACTTCCTTTATTGTGTCGCTTAGTGTATAGTACTGGAAGTAATATACTAAAAGTGACACGCGCTGCTACGTCTTACAAATTATCGTTAATCGTATTCTAGATTGAGAGTTCTAGGGAAAACACAAAACTATGTCATTCAAATCACTATTAAGCCTAAAAACAACAAATAAAATCGATGCAATATTTTTTTTTAGTTCAAACCTCTAGTACAATCCCAGTAATCTTAAATAGTAACCTAGTTCTGTTATCTTAAACAAGGTCACCAAATGTCATCGAATCTAATGTTATTTAAAGTGAAAGCAAAATAGTTAAATTATTAGTTAGTTAAATTTCTGAAGATAGAAATGCTGCACTTTAATTTAATTAGTTTCATTTTATGCATACGGCTTTGTGTGATAAGTGTTTCGGCAAAAGATACTGTTCCAGCTTCCGCGAATTGCTCTCTCGAACTACAAGTAATTTTACATGAATTTCTCAAACTAAAATCACAAATATTTTAAAGTAAACGAAATACAAATCAAATTTATTTGCAGACACTTGAGTTTGAATACGACACTTGTGCACCACCACCATCTACCTTTATAATGACGTCTATTTTAGAAAATATTGTGGAATACAATAACCAATCTATAAGTATTAGTGAGTTTGTGAATGAAATAAATGATTATTGTGCTACTTTGAAAATTGCCGCCAACTGCAGCATGACAAAAGCCGCTAATGTCAGTTCTGAATGTCGGCAAAATCGAAAAATTCAACGGCTCGTGAATTTAATGTGGATATTCAACAAATTTGGTGATAATTTATGCAATGAGTTAATTATCTTTGAAATTGCTACTGATAAGGGGATTAAATTTTGGGATGGAGAAACACTTCTTAGTTGTGTTGGAAGGTTTCTGCGTGACCGGGAACATGGCGATTTTTTAGAAAATCAAAATGTCTGCCAAACCGCACGTACCGTACAAACTTGCTTTATTGAAATGTTAGATGGAATTCCGAATGATGGGGATATTAAAAAATATGTCAACCAAGCAATTAATGGTGTGAATCAAGCGTTTTCTTGTTCGTAACGGTTTGTAATATTTAAAATAAAATTGAGTGTACCTGTTATATTTGAAATATGTATTTTTATCTAGATTTCTCTAAAACCCATCGAGTACCACACTGCAATGTTACTAGCCAAAGACCTAATAAGCTTAAATTCGAGACATCTTTACTAACGGTGGTTCGTCATTCTCAATTATTACCTCGAAACGGAAGGGTATGCGTTTTTAGATTCTTTTTTCAGGTTTTTTCTAATTTTTTTGCCGCTTGCGCTGTGGTCCTACATTCATATCGAATTTTCTAATAGCTGTGCCAATTTTCTCCGCTGTGGGATATTTGACAAAGATATTTTCACCTTTCTCCACCAGAATTGCTCTAATTTGGTTACTTCGTCTTTGATGGCTGTACTCGTCATTGTTTCGCTAGGAAGCTGGTGTCTTTCATGCATGATCTCATATGTTCGTGCTTTTTTTGACGGTGGTATTTAGTTGTAGCTTTCCTACCACGGAGATATAAGAGCTAGGTTTTCTTACAACGAAGCATTCGTTTTTTCTCGTCTCGACGCCCAGATGGCGCTGATCATTGAACCAATCATTGCTGGATCTGGGTGGTCTTCTTTCGATAGTTATTTGCGCCGGGCTAGTTATGGCTGGATTTATAGTGTACCAAGCCTCCCGGATGTTAATAGAAGTTAGATAGTCAGTGACAGCTAATTGGCAAAATGATGATAGAAAAATTAATTGAAAAATTAATGCATGAAAATTACGAAATGGATCATTCAAAACTTTTAAATAAAATGGAAAATTAAATTTAATATCCAGATTTAACGTTTATTTCACAACTTTAGTACTTTCTTTTACCACACAAAACGAGATCAACGTGACGTAAAGGGGTTGACATTCGAAGTGTTACCAATTAAAATGGCTGTACATTCGTCAATTTTTATTTTTTTTATTTCAAAACTTTAGTATATCGTAAAAACATTTCAAATCTAACAAATCATATGTTATTGTTCGATGTTCCAATCTTTAGCACGGATAGTAGCATCGAGTCTATCCGAGAAGGTTTCACACGCTGCACGAATGTATGGTATTTGTCCCATTCTCGACGAAGAGCAATCTTTAAATTGTCGACCGTCTCAAATTTTTTACTTTTTGCAAATGCTTAGCAACGGAGTGAATTTTGCCCCTACGCCAAACAAAATCGACCTTCGATCATTCGAAAATCTGGCTATAGATGCCGAAACAGCCTTATCTGGCCAGATAACCCAAATAAAATCAGTGTGTGCGTTACAAATAAAGAAAGGTATTGATAACTCTTCTACTCCACCATTCTCTTCTTCTGCTGCTTCTAATAATACTAACTTCAAAGTGATTGGTGCGATAAAGAAAAAACTACGTGACCATGACCTTATAGCGTGTAAAGCGGATAAAGGCAATACAATTACCGTGCTCACAAAAGTCGATTACTGCAATAAAATTTCTGATTTTATTACAGAAAGTAAAGCAATAGAGCTTGGCAGAGATCCAACTAAGTCTTTTAAGACTTCGGTTAGTAAGTGTATCAACCAATGCCAGAAGTTATTTGATGGAACTGGTTGGAAGTACTCTGTCATGAATCCATCTGCCCCGATCCTTTATGGTTTACCAAAAATCCATAAGGAAGGCATTCCGATTAGACCAATAGTAGCGTATTGCAATGCTCCTGCCTACAAGCTATGTAAGGGTTTCATAAATTTTTTCAATTGTCATACTAATTTCTTTTCGGCTTACTCGGTTAAGAACTCGGTAGAATTGATTAACAAAATTCAAGACGTCGACATTCCGTTACATTCAAAACTAGTTTCATTTGACGTTGCCAGTCTTTTCACTTCAATTCCAATTAATACTTTGTCCCAAATAGTTTGTAATTACTTAGATAGGGATGTTGTAGATGAGAGCTTACGTCGTGAACTGAAGTTAGTTTTTGAGACTTGTATTAAACAAAATTATTTCTGTTTTGATAATAAATATTTCAAATTCGCTGATGGTCTACCCATGGGCTCCCCTCTGTCACCTTTGTTGGCTGAAATTTTCATGAATTTCTTCGAACAAATGATCATATCAAATAACAATCCCTATTTTCGTCATATAATCTTTTGGTATAGATATGTTGATGACATATTATGTCTATGGAATGGAACTGATAGACTGTTAGACTCTTTCCTTACTTGGTTAAATTCTCAATATCCCACCATTGATTTTACGTTAGAAAAAGAAGAAAATAAATGTATTAATTTTCTAGATATAACAATAACCAGGATTAATTCTACTTTAGACTTCAAAATTTATCGGAAACCCACGTATACAGACGCTGTTATCCCTAGTTCTTCAAACCATCCCCATAATATTAAAATGTCAGCTTTCCACTCACTCATAGATAGACTAATAAACATCTCTCTGTCAAATTCAAATTATAACACTGAGCTTAACATAATTCTTCAAATAGCAACAAATAACGGATATGCAACTAGGACTATATTAAAGTTATTAAATAAAAAGCTAAAGCATAAAACTCTAACGGGTATTTATCCACCGGACAGTCCAACGCGGGAAAATTGGCGTCGCTTAGAGTATATAGGAAAAACGAGCCAACGGATTAGCAACATCGTGTCCAATTATACCAATATTAGTTTTGCTTTTTATAATAATAACACAATAAAGAAAATGATTTTTAACAATAAACCTAGAGTTGATCGCCTTTCCAAATCTGGCGTTTATAGGATTAATTGCAATGATTGTAGTTTCTCCTATATTGGTCAGACTGGGCGCAATTTTGGAGTTAGAGCTAAAGAACATTTATCTGGTTGCAATCAATCAACTTTCCATAACCATTTAACTTCAGAAAATCATACAGCTAGCTTGAACAATTTAGACATATTACATATACAACCCAAAGGCAGACGTTTAGATACCTTAGAATCTTACGAAATTCGAAAATCAATATTTCTTAACCAAAATATCCTTAACGAACAGAGAGAAATCCGGTTCTCACCAATTACAGACCCCGCCCTTTTCTATTCTCACGTACGCAATAATATACCTTGAATTTTGTTACTCAACCTATGACTCATCGCCTACCTGCGCGATCCGTAGATTAATTTTTATTGCTTATTTTTATTTTTTTCCCCTCCTTTTATTTTTATTTATATTTTGCTTTTTTCTACTATATAACAAAAAATTTTTACTAATACAATTCAGTAGATACTCCTGATGATGACCTAACAAGTCGAAATCGATCGAGTGATTTTTTAAACTTTTTGAAAAATATTCTGCGAAACAAAAACAAGTGATTAATAAAAATGTGTTTATTAAGTCAAATTTTTTAGTTAGTACTTTGACCTCCAGAACAGACGATATGGAAAAATCGATTGGGTTTAAGTCCGGGGAATATGGTGGTCATTCTTGTGAAGAAATGAAGCCGGGAACTTTTTCTTGTAAACATCGAACGACTTTATTGAACAATTATTTTGTAAGTGTCAATTTAATGATCTAGTAACCAAGAAGATGAGTAGTCCTATCACTTGAAGTGGATGCGACTAGGAGAATAGGCGTGGAAGCATAGTTTAATAAATGTTCACGGTAGAATTGTTGATTTACCTTTACGCCGCCCTGTTCAATGAAAACGAGTGGTGACCCTGGCACTTACCATGGCCCAAACCATCACTAATGCGGGCGCTTGCTTGCGCAGAGCAATTTGCTGGTCTAAATTGTCTTTTGGTTTGCGCTCTAACTAAATACTGCTGAAGCGTAAATAGTTTTACATCAGAAAAGACCAAATTCTCTAGCTCGCCACCAACGTTCTAGTGTTTTAACACCTTTGCTCTTGCTAGGCGCACTTTCTTTTGTGCAGGTCTTAAATCTTGCACTTTTTGTATTTTGTAGGGCTTCAATCGTAGTTCATTTTTTTAATATGCGCTCCATGGGCCATGCTACTAGTAGACACATTCAGATTTTTTGTCAATTGATACTAAATAAAGTAAAATAAATGAAAATTAAATAAAATAACAACCGTAACAATAACAATCATCAAATTGTAAGCTAAGATGATGTGTAGTAATCAAAGCACTTCTTCTTAAAACTTCTAATGGACTCAGCTGAACGAATTCTAGTCAGCTAGATCTAGATCTAGTCAGCTTAGAAGACGGTTGTGCTTGTTTTCCTGTCGTAAAATCAAATTATTTATTTATTTTTTTGATTAATTTTAATTTGCGGCTTTCTCCCTGGATTTTGGCTTCATGGATTTTTTCAAATGATAAGTATCGCTCCTCTTACTTAGTTTTCTGTTACCTATATTATTTGGCTTCTTTTTGTTTGATTCTTTTTAGATTTTGATACTTGGAGTCGTGTGCCTTTGGTGTCCGCGAACGAAGTTTCTTCTTTTAATTTGAATTTTTTTTTTGCATGTAAGTATTGTTATTGAAGTGCGCTACGACTCGTGATGCCCACCGAGAGTATTTCTTTGCCCTCGGTTGTATTAAAATCGATGCTTCGGACTAGGTCCAACAATTTTAGTGTAGTTAGTTTGAATGTCCAAAGTCTTCTTTTAAATATTGACGAACTTCGTCACACATTTAATCAATTGAGATCGGTTGATGTTATTTGTTTATCGGAAACTTTTTTGTCTTCTGATATTTCATATTTCATTCATGGCGTTGGCCATTAGTGGCTTTAATTTGTTCAGGCGAGATAGGGTTAATCCACCGGTGAATTATGGTGGGGTATGTATATACGTTAATGAGCGTATTAAATGTAGTATTGTATCCGTACCCCCCTTAATTTCTCAGGAGCTCGTTTCTGACCTTGAGTTTCTTTTTTTAAATGTCTTCGTGGATAAGCGGAAATTTGTTTAAGGCGTAGTTTATAATCCTCCTAAAACGAATAAGAGGTCGTATACTCGATTTAAAAAATCCCTTTTAGACATTGAATGTCTTTTTAGTTATTTTTCCTGTCGGTATGATGAGGTTTTCATTTCGGGTGATTTTAATTTTGATATTTCTCAAGAGACTTTATTTTCTCGTAGCTATTTAAATATCTTAAGTAGCATTAACCTCTCGGTTTATGATACTGAAGCGCCCACTTACTCTTACGCTACCGCAAGTGGGGGTTCTTGTTCACTCAATGATCACGTTGTCGCTTCTGCTGATAATTCCATTTGTTTTTTCAATCAATTGTCTCTTGGTATTGGCTCTCATAACGATTTTCTTGTTTTTTCTGTTAATTTTTGCTCTCGACCTAAACCTAAAAGTTTCAGCTTTAGGGATTGTTCTAAAATTGATGAATCTCACCTTTCATCAACTTGTGGCTCTATTTGTTGGGACAATATTTTTTCTCTTTCTAATTCTACCGATCAAATTGACTATTTTAATTCCTCTATTAATTATGTATTTAATAATTGCGTTCCTTTCACTACTGTTTATTTCAGACCTAGATGCCCTCCTTGGATTTCGCAAGAGATCTTGAGTGCTATTTCTGTTCGTTTTTCCAAATATCGTCTTTGGAAAATTAGCCCTAATTCTTTTTCTTATCTAGCTTATAAGCAATCTCGAAATAGAGTGGTAGGTTTACTTCGTATTGCTAAGCAAAATTTTTTCAAGGATAAGATCCCTCGCTTCCCTCTAAGATATTTTGGCGTAATGTGCGCAACTTGGGCCTTGGTAGTTGCAAAGGGGCTGCTTCTGTAGATTTCAAAGCTAATGACTTTAATCTTTATCTTATTAACTCTAGTCCTTCCCATTGTACGGATGTGTACAGATTCCAATGTTAATTATTAAGAGAAAATAAAAACTCAACAAAACTACTGTGGTATTTGTTCGTTACAATTATAATTTTTATTTTATTCACAAATTAATTTTATTAAACAATTTGATGAAGCTGCTCTGCGGTCAAAAGGTAAGTGAACGAGAAAAATAAATTTCATAACAGCTTGAGCTTATCAGCATATAAAAAAGCGGTAACATAAATTCAAATAAATATGCTGAATACTTGTGCTGCCAATTATTAATTAAACTATTCAAACATAGAGCGCACCTTACAATATCAAGTACCGATAAAACAGTTTACTACATTATCTACATTCATGATGACATTTCTAAATGTCAATAGAATTTAACATTTTTAGGTAAGTAAAATTCATTTAACAAAATTCATTTAACAATTCATAATAATAACTTCCAATTTTAACACTTACAGGCACAAGGCACATATTGAGCAGTGCATGTAACTACAAAAAATATATGGCTAGTGCTACTGCCAAAAAATAATTAAAAGGATTTCAACTTCAACCAAATATAAGATAAGTAGGTTAGGTTAGGTTAGGTTAGAGTGGCTGCTATCGCACACTTAGGCCAGTAATGGCCCATTGTGATACCACAGGATCCAATCTCCCCTTACTCCCGCTGAAACCAACCAGAGCTACTGATGTAGCGTAAAATATCTCGCACCCCAAAGTCCGCGAGTTCAGAAAGGCTGTCCATGTTGTACACACCCAAGTACCTATGTCTTTTGTAGGATAGTGCTGGACACGAGCATAGGAAGTGAACTAACGTCTCTTCCTCCTCTTCGTCCATACAACTTCTACAAAAGTCATTCGTCTCTAGACCCAGCCTTCTCGCATGTTCCCCAAAAAGGCAGTGTCCTGTCAGTATCCCTACGACCAATCCTAAATCTCGTTTTCCCAGGGATATAAGTGCCTTGGAGCGCCGCAGGTCCAGTTTTGGCCAAACCTGTTTTGCTACCCTGCACGTGAGAGTGTTGGTCCACCTCTCATCTGTCAAGGCGATTGCCTTTTTACTGAGCGTCAATTTAAGCGCTGCTATAGGCCTCCCCAGACCTGCCCTTTCCGGTTGCATCTGGAGAGTCGTACCGTACCTAGCTAGTTCGTCTGCCCTGCAGTTTCCCGTGACGTCCGAGTGACCAGGGACCCAGATTATCTGGATACTGAAATACTCGCTCATCTCATTAAGAGATGATCGGCAATCCAGCGCCACCCGTGACTTCAGAGAAACCGCCTCTAGTGACCTGAGTGCCGCTTGACTGTCCACATATATCGCGATATCCCTAACAGATACCACGTTATGCTTCAACCATGTCACGACTTCCCCTATCGCCACCACTTCAGCCTGGTACACGCTGCAGTAGTCAGGGAGACGAACAGAAATATTCACATTAAGCTTCTCACAGAAGACTCCGGCTCCTACTTTGCCGTCTAGCTTAGAGCCGTCCGTGAAAAATTGCAGTGCCTCGTTTTCCAGTATTGATCCGTTCCTCCAGGATTCCCTAGAAGGACAGATGATCCGGAAACCTATATCGAAGCACAACATTGGTTTAATATAATCTAGATTCACCAGTTCTTCCCCTAGTGATCTAACTATCGTCGAGTGTCCCGCCTGAAGACACTTCCACTGAGAGACAGCCGAGAGCCTTGTAGCCACATTGGCTGCCATCTGCTTACCAAAAAATTCGATTGGAATAAGATGGAACATAACCTCTAAAGCGCGTGTAGGTGTTGTCCTAAGCGCCCCGCTTATAAGCATACAGGCCGTTCTTTGCACCTTCTCCAACATCCTTATATAGGTTACCTTTTCCAGAGCTGGCCACCACACGCCCACCCCGTACATCAGCACAGGCCTTACCACTGCGGTATAGAGCCAGTGTACCAGCTCTGGTTTCAAACCCCATTTCTTCCCTATGGCGTTTCTACACGAGTAAATGGCTACATTAGCCTTATTCACCCTTTCTACAATGTTAGGCTTCCAGCTGAGCTTACTGTCCAAGATTATGCCCAAAAATCTCGCTCTGTCAGCAAAAGCCAGTCTAATGCCGTTCACGGTAGGAGGGCTAACTACCGGAATTTTATATTTCTTAGTAAATAGTACCAGCTCTGTCTTGGAGGGGTTGATCCCTAATCCACATTTGCTGGCCCATTTCGTAACGATCAGGAGTGCATTCTGCATAACATCCCTAATCGTATCCAGATATTTGCCTGAGACAGCTATTGCTACATCATCTGCATACGCTACAACCCCTATACCCTCTTTCTCCAGTTCCAACAGCAATCCATTCACCACTGCACTCCAAAGAAAGGGGGACATTACTCCTCCCTGCGGAGTTCCTCTAACCACCCGCCTTCTAATGGTGGACTCTCCCAGTTCCGAGATAATAATCCTGCTTACCAGCATCTGATTTATCAACCTACTTATAGGATAATCCACCTTCAGAAATGACAATCCTTCCATGATCGCCTCCGTTTTTACATTATTAAAGGCACCCTCAATGTCGAGAAATGCTACCATACAATACTCTTGCGAGTAAATTGACTTCTCAATCATGCGTACTAGATCGTGCAGAGCTGTGTCCACCGACTTTCCCTTACAGTACGCATGCTGCGACATTGCCCAATTCCTTGGCTCAACTTTTGTTCGAATAAGTACGTCTATCAATCTTTCCAAGGTTTTCAACAGAAAGGATGATAGAGTTATAGGCCTCAGGTCCTTTGGATAAGCCTGTGAGCTTTTTCCCGATTTCGGGATAAAAACCACTCTGACCTCCGTCCATTTCCTGGGAATATAGACCAATTGCAGACATCCTCTGAAGATAACCTCCAGCCAGGGGAGGATAACTGCAGAGTTTCTTTGGATCTCTGCTGGTATAATCCGATCCGGGCCCGCCGATTTATAAGGCTTAAAACCGTTCAGCGCCCACAGGATTCGTTTCCTGTCCACGATGCCATCCACATCTGTTAAAGGTGTTCCTCGATGAGCTTCAGGCTCCATCGAGTCATCAATGCTTCCCGGAAAATGGGTCTCAATGAGAAGCTCCAATGATTCCGCACTTGAAGCTGTCCATAACCCGTCCGGCCTAATTAAGTAACTAGGACTGGTTGGGTTGGTAGATAGAATTTTCCTAAGGCGAGAAGTCTCAGAGACTTCCTCCATTCTACAACAGAAGAGTCTCCAAGACCCCCTTTGTGCCTTCCTCAACTCTTTTTTGTATTTTCTCAGGTCTTCCTTATAGGAATCCCAATCCCGATTTTCCCTGGTGTTCTTAGCCTTATTAAAGGCTGTCCTACACACTCTCCGATAGGTTCCCAACTCCGTGGTCCACCATGTCGGTTTCTGCCTGCCCCTAGGTTTTATCAGGGGACACGCAGCGTTAAATGACAGATTGCATGCTTTTGTGACAATATCAACCATGTCATCTAATTCCTCTACTGTCGCCGGAAGTCCAGGAACCTCCAGCGGCAATAGTTCCTTCAACACCTCCCCATATTTGTTCCAGTTTGTCCTTCTGGGATTCCTAAAGGCTTTCCGGGCAACAGGTTTGATGTTGAGGTTATATGTAATATATCGGTGATCAGAGAATGAGTGCTCCTTCGCCACTCTCCACCCACTGATCATATCAAAAATTGTTTCTGACGCACAGGTTACATCTAGAACCTCCTGTCGATTTCTAACAATGAATGTTGGTTCACACCCAATATTGCAAACTACGAGGTTAGTATTTAATAAGTAATCAAAAAATAACTCACCTCTTTCGTTAATGTCTGTGCTTCCCCAGATTGTGTGATGCGCGTTTGCATCACATCCAAGTATCACACCTACCTTTTTCAGACCTGCTTCCCGGATCAGTTCCCCCAGATTATCCGGTGGAACCTCCTTTTCACGATCCATATAGGCTGAGGCTAGCCATAGTTTTTCACAGCCTACCTCAGCGCTCACCGCTGTAACGTCCCCGCTACTAAATTGTGGAAGAAGAAAAATATTCAAATTATTTTTCGCTAAGATACACGATCTGATCTTTTCAGAATTGCTTGAGTATAATACTTTATACCCTTTCATTCTGAGGCCACAGATCCTGTTATTGTTAATCCAAGGTTCTTGGATTAACACCAAGTCCTCATCTGACTTAGTCAGTCTGAGCACGAGAGCTGCCGAGGCAGCCTTCGTGTGATGTAGGTTTATTTGTACAATGCTAATCATTGTAATGGACCTTACTCACCTCTTCCTGCACTCCCTGCATCAGGATAGTGCAATTTACCTCATTGTTCCGGACGCTGCCTTCCTCTCGTCGAGAGCCTGACAGGATGTCCCCATCAGGCTCCAGAGAGAGGAGGCTGCTTCCCATCACAAACTTCCCTTCGTCCGAAATATCGGAACGGCTACCTTGGTCGTCCTCAGTCCGCTTGACCATTTCCTGCCGGGTCCGTTCGCCGTCGCCCCTAGGCTGGTCTTCCGCGCCCTTATCGACCTCGTCTTTCTTATAAACTTTAAGAGTGATCGATCCGAAACCGAAGTTGATCACCCCCTTAGATCTAGCAAGGGAAGCCAAGGATTCCTTATTGATCAGCATGATTGCCAATCTAAAGCCCCCCCTGGCCTCCTCCTGCTTCACAATCCTCCATCCTTCCGTTGGAAGATCGGGATTACTGGCCCGGATAATCTCAATGATCTCCTCTGGCTTATCCGGCTCAGTTGGTAACCAGACGCGTGCCCTCGGCCTGCTCGGGATTTCCCCTCTGCTGACTGCTTCAAGCCTCGCGCCCGGCCACACCTCGCCTACCTCGGCCACTGCCCTTTTATAGAGATCGACCGATCTCTGGTCCGAGCACGCGGTTAGCTTAACGCGCCCTTGGTGCCATCCCGCATCTCTGCAGGACGGGGGGGATCCCGGATTTTCTCTCAGGATCCTCAAGAAAATGGAATTTAGTGCATTATACACTATCCTCCACTTTTCCGATGTGATGCTCCCATCTTCCTGACCTTTGTCAATGACGGCTAGCACCAGCACGTGCTCCTTCAGGGTTTCACTGAATAATTTCAGTTTCTGCTCCTTAGGAGCCCCCGACGTCATGTCTGCTTGCACTTTGGCCCGCTTACTGCCTTCTGCTTCAAGCTCATCCTGGGACCTCTGTCTTTTAGACACAAGGACCCTCTCCGAGCTATTGCAGCCGACAGTTTTCATAGCCCATGCTACAGATTCCTTCTGCGCAACTGTAAGCTGCCCCTCAGGGGTCGCAGCCAGTTTCTCCAGAATTCTAAACGCCGACCGTCTCTCTCTGTACCGTCGCTTTGCTGGGGGGATCTCTTTCGGTCCCCCACTCTTCTGTTTGGCGGTTCCGCTTTCACCTGGCTTCGATGCCATGGTGTTGCTTGCCGCTGCCTCAGATGAGGGAACCGCACCTTTCTGGTTAGAGTTACTCCCCTCTATAGTACTTTCCGGTTTTTGGTGGGTACCGGTCCCCTTGTTTTTATTATTTTTTTTAAAATCTTCCATTTATTCCCACGAGAATCGGAGAAATACGTCCACCTGCGCAGAGATCCGTATACGCAGGTAAGGCTAAATACAACTGGAGGTCGCCAGGTATCCAGAGGGCTCCGTTCACGACTGGGCTTTGTTAAATGGGCCCCCAGTCTAGTCGATCATCAGCACGGGTCGCGTAACACCTTAATCCAGCCCATTGGCTTACCGAGCACCCCGTCCGCCGCGCCCCGACCTCCTCCCACATTCACTCACTCATTCACCATTCATATGGATATCCCAAACAAATGGGACCCACTTCATTCATGGGATACCCGTTTATAGGGTTCCCCATTCACTTCCTGGAAGCCCGGAAGCGCAAGGAGGCGTGACGCTCAGTTCACCGTGGTTGTGGTCGATGGTTTTGTGGCGCCATCAGTTCGCCTTTCCCTACTGGGTATCATAGGCACTCAGAATTTAGTGAACAGAGGTTAACCACTCCCCCATTCTCTGAGACTCTCCTTCCAGCAGAGCTGCGGTTGGGGACGGCTTATTTAATTCACCGCTAACCTACCTATCGATAGGCCGTTCACGATCCACCACCTGTGACCCCCCCGATAGCTGCAGCTCGCCACGGGATAAGATAAGTAACATTAATTCAATTTGTTTACATGTACTACATATTATTCATAGTTTTCTTTTCAGCTTCTGATCCTGAACACCCATGATATTTCTAATATTGATTTAGTGTCCGTCGAACCACTTAATTCTTTTTCGTTTACCAATATATCTACTGTTGATTTGCATTCTGCAATTTGGGAAGTTAAATCGCAATCCACTGGTCCAGATATGGTTAGTTTAAAATTAGTTAAGCGTATTTTTCCTTTTGTATCAAGGTACTTGTTACATATTTTCAATTTTATTTTAAAGACCTCTTCATATCCCGCTCAGTGGAAGATGAGTAAAATTATTCCTATTCCTAAAATTAGCAATCCTTCTGAGCTTTCCCATTTCCGCCCTATTAGCATTTTAAGTTCTCTGTCCAAGGCGTTTGAAGTGGTAGTAAAATTCAATCAAGCAAATTCAATCTCATATCGGTAGCTTTAATTTGCTTAGTCTTTTTCAATCGGGTTTCAGAAGGTTCCACGGTACTACCACTGCTTTACTGAATGTTTGAGATGATATTCGTTGTAGTATGAGTAAAAGAGAAATAACTTGTCTTACTCTGTTAGATTTTTCTAAAGCGTTTGATTCAATTAATCACCAAATTTTGTTTAATAAGCTTATTTCGAACTTTAATTTTTCTCTCCCTGCTGCTAAATTGATTTTTGACTATATTTCGGTTCGCTTTCAGGCAGTCTTTTATGACAATTCTTTTTCTGACTTCTTACCTGTTTCTTCTGGAGTTCCTCAGGGGTCGGTTCTTGGTCCTTTACTATTCTCAATGTATATTAATGACATTGCATGTTCCATTCGTCATTCTTCTTTTCATATATTTGCTGATGATGTCCAAATATATAGGAGTAGTCGCTTGGATAATGATTCCATTCACTCTAATATTTCTCTTATTAACGATGATTTGGTAAGAATTTATAATTGGTCATTATCTAACCGGCTCTTAATGCTAGTAAATCCCAGTCCATCATAATTTATAAAAAATTTATGGATACTTCCTCTTTTCCTGGAATTTTTCTCGGTGATTCTTTAATTCTATTCTCTAATACTGTTAGAAATTTAGGGTTAATTTTTAATAAAACTCTTACTTGGGGTGATCATTTGATTAAGGTTAGTAAAACGGTTTTTGGAATGCTTAGTTGTTTGTATAAAGTTGTAGGGTTCACTGATACTAATTTTAAGAAGCGTATGTTCCTCTCGCACCTTCTTCCACATTTTCTTTATGGTGACGTTGTTTTGTTTGGAATGCTTCAGGATAATATGAATGTTCTCCAAAGACGTTTCAATGCTTGAACTCGTTTTATTTTTAGTATTAGAAAATATGATCATATTTCTCCCTTTTTAATTTTGATCCTTGGTTGTAGTTTGGTAGATTTTATGAACTTCGTGTATGTCTGTTTATTTTTAAGCTTCTCAGAACGAAGCAACCTCCCTATTTATTTAATAAGTTATTGTTCAGTAGGTCCCATTCTTCAAATTTACGTTTACTTCCCCCTATAAACCTGTGCAGATCTTTAAATACGTCCTTTTCTGTTAGGGGTATTTCTCTTTGGAATTCTATTCCATTAGATATTAAGGGTCAGCTTCGCTAAAATCTTTTAAAGCGTGCTATTTAGCGTGGCGCGCTTGAATGACAATGCATATTGTTCTATTTTTGTAATAATACTTTTGCATTTATTTGTATTATTTTTGTATGTAGTCTATAAGTATTCACTTCTTGCAGTGTTCTCTATAACAAATGAGCTTGAGCTCAATACGGAGAGTACTAGCATGGAGTGGATTTGTTTTTTGAAAAAATCTGAGGTTTTTATGCCTAATGGAAGCTTTTTTTTTTGTTGTTCATTTATATTGCTTCCATATGTGCTTTTCCTTTGCCAAAATTTTTAATGACAATGAATAAATAAATAAAATAAATAAATAAATAAAATTTCTAAAGGAAGCCTATTTATTTCAGAGGAGAACACCTCGGACCAATAAGGCATCCACTCATCACACAAGAATTATGAATAGCCACAATTAATATATTGGTTCTCTTGGAAACAGAGAATTTTAATTTGCTCGTAATATAATTAGGAAACTCATCAAAATATATGGCTTTATAAACAAACAATAAAAGTCTTAATTCAAGATAATTATTAAGAGATAAGCCAAAAATATGATTTTTAAGATGAGAAATATGATCAAAACGACCAAGATCATAAATATATCTAATATGCAAGCATTAAACACTCTATAGTCACTTTAGCCATTAGTGAGAATTTTAAGTTAGAAAAACATAATGTCACAGTACAGTAAGTGGCTAAGAACAAGTGACTTAACTAATAAAAATCTCGTAAAATGAGGAGTCCCATCTTTTGCTCTTTAATAGCCATAATGCAATATACAGTTTTTTACAAATTTCACTTATTTGATGATCCCAGCTGAAATCGTTGGACAATATTAAACTTAAATTCATAGTAGACTCCACATAAGGTATAGGATTTGAATTCATGACATTACCGCATGATATTTAGTCGAATTAAGTTCCAATTTATTTTCGGCAGAACACTGCGATATTAAAACGAGATCGTAATTAATATTCCTAATGCCATCATTAATAGATTGAGTATTGGTTAATAGAAAATCATCTGCAAATAGATATGATGTCTGCAATTTAGGGCTAGCTTTGAGATATCATTAACATATAGAGAAAAGATTAAGGGACCCAATATTGATCCTACCCGTGGCGAGCTGCAGCTATCGGGGGGGTCACAGGTGGTGGATAGTGAACGGCCTATCGATAGGTAGGTTAGCGGTGAATTAAATAAGCCGTCCCCAACCGCAGCTCTGCTGGGAGGAGAGTCTCAGAGAACGGGGGAGTGGTTAACCTCTGTTCACCAAATTCTGAGTGCCTATGATACCCAGTAGGGAAAGGCGAACTGATGGCGCCATAAAACCATCGGCTAGACTGGGGGCCCATTTAACAAAGCCCAGTCGTAAACGGAGCCCTCTGGATACCTGGCGACCTCCAGTTGTATTTAGCCTTACTTGCGTACACGAATCTCTGCGCAGGTTGACCTATATTTCTCCGATACTCGTGGGAGAAACATGGAAGAGCTGGAACACCAGGAAGAGCTGGAAAGGGGCGAGAGTAAGCGAGCCAAGGTTCAGGTAGAGAAGACGTCGGGTGCTCCTAGTTATCAAAAACTGAAGCTATTCAGTGAGATCCTAAAGGAGCACGTGTTGGTGCTAGCCGTCATTGACAGAAGTCAGGAAGATGGGAGCATCACGTCAGAGAAATGGAGAGTAGTGTTTAATGCACTAAACTCCATTTTTATGCGGATCCTGAGAGAAAATCCGTGATCCCCCCCGTCCTGCAGAGATGCGGGATGGTACCAGGGGCGCGTGAAGTTGACTGCGTGCTCGGATCAGAGATCAGTCGACCTTTACAAAAGGGCAGTGGCTGAAGTAGGCGAGGTGTGGCCGGGCGCGAGGCTTGAGGCAGTCTGCAGGGAGGAAATCCCGAGCAGGCCGAGGGCACGTGTTTGGCTGCCAACCAAACCGGATAAAGCAGTAAAGATCCTCGAGATCATTCAGGCCAGCAATCCCGATCTTCAACGGAAGACTGGAGGATTATAAAGCGAGAGGAAGCTAAGGGAGGCTTTAGATTGGCAATCATGCTGATCAATAAAGAATCCCTGGCTTCCCTTGCAAAATTAAAGGGAGTGATCAACTTCGGATTCGGGTCGATCACTCTCAAAGTATATAAAAAGGACGAGACCGACGCAACTACGAAAGACCAGCCTGGGGGTGACGGCGAACGGACCCAGCAGGAGACGGTCAAGCGGGCTGAGGACGGCCGGGAGAGTGATGCTTCGGCTCTGGGGAGCATATTTAGGTGAGGTAGCCTCCTCTCTCTGGAGCCTGGTGAGGACATCCTGTCAGGCTCTCGACGAGAGGAAGACAGCGTCCGGAACAATGAGGTAGATGACACTATCCTGATGCAGGGAGTGCAGGAAGAGGTGACAAATATCTGGTCCATTACAATGGTTAGCATTGTACAAATAAACCTACATCACACGAAGGCTGCCTCGGCAGCTCTCGTGCTCAGACTGACTAAGTCAGATGAGGATTTAGTGTTAATCCAAGAACCTTGGATTAACAATAATAGGATCTGTGGCCTCAGAATGAAAGGGTATAAATTACTATACTCAAGCAACTCTGAGAAGATCAGATCGTGTATTTTACCGAAAAATAATTTGAATATTTTTCTTCTTCCACAATTTAGTAGCGGAGACGTTACAGCGGTGAGCGCTGAGGTTGGCTGTGAAAAGCTATGGCTAGCCTCAGCCTATATGGATCGCGGAAAGGAGGTTCCACCGGATAACCTGGGGGAACTGATCCGAGAAGCAGATCAAAGAAGGGTAGGTGTTATACTCGGATGTGATGTAAATGCGCATCACACAATCTGGGGAAACACAGACATCAACGAGAGGGGTGAGTTATTTTTTGATTATTTATTAAATACCAACCTTTTAGTTTGCAATATTGGACGAGAACCGACATTTATTGTTAAAAATCGACAGGAGGTTTTAGATGTCGCCTTTGTGTCAGAAGCGATCTTTCATATGATCAGAGGGTGGAGAGTGGCAAAAGAGCACTCATTCTCTGATCATCGATATGTAATTTATAACCTCGACATTAAACCTGTTACCCGGAAATCCTTCAGGAATCCCAGAAGGACAAACTGGAACAAATATGGAGAGGTGTTGAAGGAACTACTGCCGCTGGAGGTTCCTGGACCTCCGGCGACAGTAGAGGAATTAGATGGCATGGTTGATATTGTCACAAAGGCAATCTTTCATCTAATGCTGCGTGCCCCCTAATGCCTAGGGGCAGGCAGAAACCGATATGGTGGACCAAGGAGTTGGGAACATATCGGAGTGTGTGTAGGAGAGCTTTTAATAAAGCTAAGAACACAAGGGAGGTTCGTGATTGGAACTCCTATAAGGAGGACCTCAGAAAGTACAAAAAAGAGTTGAGGAAGGCATAAAGGGGGTCTTGGTGACTCTTCTGTAGAATGGAGGTTTTGTAGAATGGAGGAGGTCTCTGAGACTTCTCGTCTTAGGAAAATTCTAGCTAGCTACTAACCCAACCAGTCCTAGTTATTTAATTAGACCAGACGAGTCATGGACAACTTCAAGTGCGGAATCATTGGAGCTCCTCATCGAGACCCATTTTCCGGGAAGCTTTGAAGACTCGACAGAGCCTGGAGCTAATCGAGTAACACCTTCAATAGAGATGGAGGGCATCGCGGATAAGGAGCGAATCCGTTGGGCGCTGAACGGGTTTTAACCTTATATATAAGGGTATATGTAGCGGATGTACCAGATGATGTAGCGATAGCCGTCTCAGGCAAATATCTGGATACGATTAGGGATGTTATGCAGAATGTACTCCTGATCGTTACGAAATGGACCAGCAAATGTAGATTAGGGATTAAACCCGAACAGAAGGTAACATATAGTAAGATGACGGAGAAGGTGCAAAGAACGGCCTGCATGATTATAAGCGGGGCGCTCAGGTCAACACCTACACGCGCTTTAGAGGTTATGTTCCACCTTATTCCAATCGAATTTTTTGGTAAGCAGATGGCAGCCAATGTGGCTACAAGGCTCTCGGCTGTCTCTCAGTGGAAATGTCTTCAGGCGGGACAGTCGACGATAGTTAGATCGCTAAGGGAAGAACTGGTGAATCTAGATTATATTAAACCAACGTTGTGCTTCGATAAAGTTTTCCGGACCATATGTCCTTCGAGAGAATCCTGGAGGAACGGATCAATACTGGAAAACGAGGCACTGCAATTTTTCACGGACGGTTCTAAGCTAGACGGCAAAGTAGGACCCGGAGTCTTCTGTGAGAAGCTTAATGTTAATATTTCTGTTCGTCTCCCTGACTACTGCAGCGTGTACCAGGCTGAAGTGGTGGCGATAGGCGAAGTCGGGACATGGTTGAAGCATAACGTGGTATCCGTTAGGGATATCGCGATTTATGTGGACAGTCAGGCGGCGGTCAGATCGCTAGACGCGGTTTGTCTGAAGTCACGGGTGGCACTGAATTGCCGATAATCTCTTAATGAGATGAGCAAGTATTTCAGTATCCAGATAATCTGGGTCCCTGGTCACTCGGACGTCACGGGAAACTACAGGGCGGACGAACTAGCTAGGTACGGCACGACTCTCCAGATGCAGCTGGAAAGGGCCGGTCTGGGGAGGCCTATAGCAGCGCTTAAATCGGCGCTCAGTAAAAAGGCAATCGCCTTGACAAACGAGAGGTGGACAAACACCCTGATGTGCAGGGTAGCAAAACAGGTTTGGCCGAACTGGACCTGCGCCGCTCCAAAGCACTAGTATCAATGGGAAAACGAGAGGTAGGATTGGTCTTAGGGATACTGACAGGACACTGCCTTTTTGGGAAACATGCAAGAAGGCTGGGTCTACAGACGAATGACTTTTGTAGAAGTTGTTTAGACGAAGAGGAGGAAGAGACGTTAGATCACTTCCTATGCTCGTGTCCGGCACTATCATGCAGAAGGCATAAGTATTTAGGTGTGTACAGTATGGACAGCCTTTCGCAACTCGCGGGCTGTGGAATGCGAGATATTTTACGCTACATAAGTAGCTCTGGATGGTTTCAGCAGGAGTAAAGGGGAGATAAGATCCTGTGGTATCACAATGGGCCACTACTGGCCTAAGTGTGCGATAGCAGCCACTCTAATTTAACCTAACCTAACCTAATATTGATCCTTGCGGAACCCCAGCGAAAAACGGAAGAAGCGTTGATTTACCATTCGACGAGATTACATATTGAAATCTATTAATTAGATATAGTCTATTAATAATTTGGTGGCGTCAGTAGACATATTAAATTGACTCAATAATTTGTGTTTAAGAATTCCAAAATCAATGGACTAAAACGAATTGGAGAAATCTAACAGAACCAATCCTGTCAAGTCACCTTCTTCAATACTCATTCTGATAAAATCAGTGACGTCGGATTAGAACCTTTATTCACAACTTTAATCATTAATAAAATCGTTCCTAATGTAAAAAACCACACAACCTCCACCTCTATACCAAATCTATCTGGTCTAAAGATTTTATAACCCTCAATTCGTAAAGAATTCATCTCATATAGATTTGTTTTACAAAGCAGATGACAATAGGCGAAGCGTTTTGTTATTTCTATTCACATTAATCACTCGAAAACACTTGAAAATAGCATCACTTGTACAATTAGGGCTTATGCAATGCTAACGAAAATGACAAAATAAAATCGTCTGCTGATATATTCACATCATTGGGTATCACCAAATTTTTGGACCGCCATTCTTTATCACATTTATCCTGTTTCTTTTCAAGTTCCAATACACGTGTTTCCAAATTTGAAATAATAACATTTTGATTTGACACAACAGCTTTAATTTTATCGTCCACAAAACTTTCCAATTTTGGCCAAAAATTATCCAGCATTGTGTCAATCCAGGGACTAGGGTCAGCCTGATGCAGAGCATTATTCATTTTAGACCATTCATCCATTGCAACCAAAAGCGCCCTCTTTGTTTCAGTTTTTATATTACTATAGCTGATGCATGATTTGCAATAATAGCTGTGTTCCAATGGGACAAATTTGCTACTCACAAGTACTTTCAAGTAGATAACCAATGGAACGAGCTAAAACTATGACAGAAGCAAAACAAAACTTTTTTGTGTACAAAGTTAGCTATGTGTATAATTTTGCTGTCGTCTTATTTTGGAAAATTAATTTTTTTTTAACTAAAACCCACAATAAAATCTCAAAAATCTCAAAGAACTGGTCTTACAATGAAGGCAACGGTTTGATTATGATATACGCCGGCCGAAAAGAAGAATATGTCAAAAATCGCTTGGTATTTCACAGAAGTAAACAAAAAATATTGTTTGTGATGACATTTCAACATAGCCTACCCCTCACAAAGCCATCTATTAGAATTTTTTGAACCAAAATACCTACCGTTAATTTTATGCGTAACTACTTTCAACATCTACACCACCATTTGGGCATGGGTAACTGCGAGTAGATACAAGTACTTGTGAGTAGTTTGCTTTCTCCATTGGAACACAGCTAATTATAATTTAGTTCTTGCCAGGATATCAAACTCCTCCATACTACGCGAAATATGCATTCACTATGGCACCAACATTTGCGTTGATCGCATTGGAACCAACCAAATTTTGGATCACTCGACGAACCACAGTCAGCACATTTATCGTCCATCATCTTGCGGTTACATGAAAACGAAACACAAATTAAAATAATTTATCAACTAATGATGATTTGTATTATCTCTTTCCCTGCCTGCCCACACAATTGGGTGGGTACGGCAAAAGAATCATGTCAACAATTTATTTTTTTATGTGTTTTGAACCAACTTACAGATTTGTGTTTTCCTACCAAATATTAAATAGTATCAATATAGGACACTGCCTTGTAAAATCGCGTTCCAAATTTTTTTTATAAGACAAGAGTGAAGGTAGCTGTTTTAGTATAAGTTCGAAAAAAAACTCGGAAATCAACACAGCTGGTGAAAAAGTAATAATTGTTTTAAGTATTTAATTGTTTCAACTGTTTAGGTTAGTTGTCAAAACAAAAAAGTAAACAAACAACGGCATACTTTCTTTTTAATATATGGTCATACTTCAAATCAAGCGAAATTTTTGTAATGAAAACGCCATTACTGTGTAGTTTTATTCGCACATTTGTGTTGTTTGGACTTAAATTGAGCCAATTTTGTTTTTAGTTGAAAAAGGGACATATATAATCATCTATCACCTTACTTCAGTCACAATTCTCATCATAATTCATATACATAATTACATAATTCACGCGCGAACGATTATTCGACGACGACGACGATTGATGGAAAATGGGAAAACGACTAGATTAAATAGAAATTCAATTGGTAACAAAAATTATAATATAATAGGGCGTTGGTGTGAAGTTCCCCCGTGCTGCTAGTAGTCATATATTGTAACCGATACAAAATTCAATTTAATAAAACATGCGTCACCATCTTACGTCGATTACAAAAACTTTTTATTATCCGAGATACATATTTCTAAAACCACGGAGATTGATGGTGGCAGCACCATATGCCATAAAATAATGTGTCTTAACTAACCATAAATCGTATTTTTTTTTGTTTTTTTTTATAGTACACATTTTAGTTGTCATTTTATTTGTTATAAAAACCTCAAAGTTTACGGACGAAACGATGTGCGTAAAAAAAAATTAATTTATTTTATTTAATATTGCACGAAATATAAATGTTTCGATTCGAAACAATGCACAAAATCTACACCTAACATTTTGTGTTTCTATAATTAATTAAAACATATACAATTAACAGTATATTTGTGAAAGTGAATGTTTTGTTGTTGTATTGTTGTGTAGTAGTTCGTCGTTACGTGTGTGGTGTAGTGTTTAGTTTACTTTCATACGCAAAAGTTTTAATTTTTTTTTTGATTTAATTAAATCATTACGCGATATACGAGAATATGTATTTAGGTTTCCGTATTAATTAAGTGCTTTGTGTTAAGTAAAACATTTGGTAAAATCGAACGGAGTACGGTACGGTACACCAAGCTACAAAACACCCCGAGTTTTAAAAATGGATGAAGAATGAGAATGTAAACAACAACAAGCACAAAACGCAAGAAATTAATAAAAATTCTTTGTTTCTAATTAGTATTAATCGTGTTAATTAAAGAAACCGAATTCTAACAAGTGTGTTTGTGAATTTGTTAAGTGGTTTTGTATAATTATTTATGTATCGTGGTTCTGTTTGTATCTCAAGTTTTACAGTTTGTGTGCAATTAAAAAAAAAAAAAGTTTAATTAGAGTTCAATTAAAGAAACAGCAGAACTAGTTACAGTAGTTTGTATGTAGTTAAGTACGCGGTTGTCGGGCGAATAGAGGAGCAACAGCCAGAATTACTTAGAAATTAGGTTTTAATTCAATTATCTACTTATGTAAGTTAAAAATTCTTTTGCTTTATTATTTATGTTTATGATTCATCTTAAGATAACATTTTACTAAATTATCCAATAGAATGTGAGTCTCCAAGGCGAGACTCTCATTTATTGCACGTCTTATTCGCGTTTATTCTCTTAGTTTGTCTCCCACCACCTTGAGATTTGTATTTCTTTTCCTCATTCAGTGCACATGAACCGGTAAGCCGCGAACTTTACTATCTTACAATTTAACTGTTTTGCTATACGTAGTTGGGTGTGTTTCAAAACATTCGTAAATCTTTTAATCTATCTAAATGTACAGAAATAAAATTTGTAACAACAATCGTTCATACTGTAGGTTCAATTTTGGGACAGTCGTTACTTGGTACCTTACTATCATTATTGATTTCCCATAAATTTGTTGTTTCTTTTATACGATACAATTTCTTTGTCTAGGCAAGGCCATAAATACACTTAAATCTAAGTATGAGTATTAGTGGTATTTAGCTACCGTTAATCGTTGGTTATTGACATTTTCAAAATATTTTTTCTCTTATATAAGTAAGTAACATTGGGTGTTTCTTCATAAGTTTGAACCATTTTAACAAATTTTTCTTTAAATCATCTTTCATTTTACTCAAGAAAGGCGAATTCCTCATTACAAGATTCCCCATAAATTTTAATTTCCCTGAAACAGCACTGGCTCCATCTACTATTACTCGTGCTTCATAAATCTAAGCTAATAAAGGTTGCGAAAACTATTGTCAACAGGAATGCCTGCAATGCAGCTTGTTATGACACGACAATTGTTCTCAAATATGATAATATGAGTCACTCTCTTGTTAACACGAAGCTGTTATTAAGGTTATCGGGTATTGACGCTGAGCCAAGAGATAATATTGTCGATACTATACTAAGGTAAATGTCCCAATTACAGATCGCTATTTAAAACAAAGGATTGATGATTGCTTGATCATATACGGTATTTAAATATTTAAATACTATCCTTTCTATTTTTTTCAAGTTCGAGTTCAATATTTGTAATTTATTGGGCACATAAGGCCTTGATAAATCATTTTGATGAAGTTGGAAAACTATACTTATCAACTAAAGAGCCAAAAGGGTTGGTTGTGATGTTAAAAGGAATTAAGAGCTTCGTTGACCCAAACGAGATACAAGCTGCTCTCGATGAAAAAACTTCCATGTTAAATCTAAAACTAATATTATAAATCGGGAAAAGGTGCCACAGCCAATGTTCCATCTGGAATTAGAATCAGATAATAAAAAAAAACAAAGGGAAGCATGAAGTACATGAAAAGTATCTTTTACATATAGAAGAATTGCTGTCGAAGAAACCGGAAAAAGAACTGGACCGATACAGTGTGTTAAGTGCCAAGAATACGGCCACCCTAAAGCTTATTGCACTTTGAGCGATGTTTGTGTAATCTGTGGTGATCTCCATAATTCAACGAAATGCGATAAAAATAAAACTCACACTTCTGTCAGAAAATACAGTAACTGTGGTGGAAACCCCACAGCGAATTATAGAGGTTGCCCAGTTTATATTGAATTCAAAAGGAGAATTAATCCTAGACGGCGAGCTGAGCAACGATTGCTTAAATTACATTCAGATGCTCAAGTTCAAAATGGAAACCAGAATATAAATATAAACAGTAGTGTACATCACGGTGCTTCGTACGCAAGCGTACTTAAGGGTGCCGTTCCAAAAGTGGAGGCAAATGAGGAAGGAAACATCTCATCAGCTTTAAACAAGCTATCTGGTATGATGCAAAGCTTCATGGCGATGATGGAGAGAACTGTGGATATAATGATGCAGAATATGAACACGCTGATACAGATAGTTGTTAAAAACCAAAAATGACTCCTCAAAATAGCAATATGGAGTGCAAACGACCTAGTGCAGCATAGAGCGGAGGTTCCATCATTTTTCATTGAGCACAATATTGACATAATGTTAATATCTGAAAACGCTCCACCAACAAGAAGTACTTCAAAATTAATGGGTACTCTACTTATGACACTAAGCATCCGGAGGGCAAAGCACACGGTGGCACTGCTGTATTGATTAAGAGAAGATTAAACCATTATGAACTTACTTATGTATTATGAGAAAGATTATATCCAATCAACGAGCATCCGAGTCTGCAGGATTGGTCTGGAAATTATGTGATATCAGCAATGTACTGCCCTCCAAAGTACGCTATAAAAAAATTGCAATTTATTGATTATTTTGGTCAGCTGGGTAAAACATTTCTCGCGAGAAGTAAATTACTACGTCAAACATACTCAATGGGGTTCAGGACTAACAACGCCTAAAGGCAAACAGCTTTATGAAGCTATAGAGGAGCAGTCCCTGGATTTTTCATCTACCGGTCATTTACTGGCCCACGGATAAAAAGTAAGTAACTGATCTAATTGAGTTCTGCGTAGCCAAAGGCATTGCGCGTAAGTATGTTAGGGCCACAGATTGCTATGATCTGTCTTCTGATCATTCACCGATAATAGTAACAATGAGTAATATTGTCTTAAAATCAGAAAAACCGAAACGTCTGACAAACAAAAAAACTGATTAGAATCAATATAGGAGACTAGTCGACCAAAATTTTCATCTTGATATCCCGCTGAAAACACCAGCAGATATTGATGTGGCTGCGTAAAAGCTAAAAGAGGCACTGGAAATATCAGCTGAAACGGCTTCACCAATCATCGTCAATTCTGAAAAAATTAATAAATTATCACATACTTAATATCCAGTCACTAATCCAGGAAAAACGGAAAATTCGACAGCAATGACAACAAACAAAATCACTATTGTTGAAATGCAAATTTAATCGAGCTATTAAAACCTTGAAATTTGCACTGCAGGAAGAATAAAACCAATGTGTCCAGAAGGCAACAAAACCCTACAAAATCGAATCCACCGATTAGACTACAAACTGGAAATTGGGCGAGAAGCGATGAAGAAAAGCCATTTCTTTCGTTGCCTATCTAAAGACGGTGTTTTCACCACACGAAGGAACTAATAATATCGTGCTGCCTCACCAGATGGATGATGATTCATCCGTTAAACCTATAAAGTTTGAATGGAAGAAAGTGAAGAACACAATAAAAACTGCATTAGCCCAAAAAAGGCGCCAGGATTTGACCTTATTACTGGAAAAGGGAGTAAAGGAATTATTACCAGGCAACTGCATAAAACTAATAACCTACATCTTTGATCACAATGATACATAAGCCTGGGAAAAACGAAACTCAAATTTCGTCTTATCGGCCAATAAGCATGCTTCCCACAATCTCAAAGCTGTTTCAAAAAATGTTAATAACAAAACTGAAACCAGTATTAGAAGGAAGGCAAATCATTCTAGACCATCAATTTGGGTTCCGAAACCAAGATGGTACCATAGAGCAAGTGCATAGAATTGTAAATGCAATCAGACATCAGAAGTTTGGCACGATGGATTAATGTACAAACTTAAAGCGCTCCTGCCGAGGAATATTCACTCAGTTCAGGAAAACTATCTCATCCAAATGCAATACATGGTCCAACACTGTGGTACAACAATTTCCCTAAATGATATAAGCGCGGCGGTAGTCACACAAGGAAGAGTTCTAGGATCTATTTTATATTTGTTGTACACGGCACTTACCTGTTACTGATAATGTAATAATATCAACATATTTTGCTGATGATACAGCCATCTTGGTATCACATGAAAACCCGCTCAGATAAAACCCCTCAAGAGAAATGCAAAGTCATCTGAGCAAAATTGAGAATCCTCAAGATCTGGCGAATAAAAGTAAACGAAAAAAAAATCATCTCATGTCACATTCACGCTGAATAAACGCTCCTGCTCACCAGTGTAATTAAACGGTGTGTATATCCCTCAACAAACCAAGGTCAAATACTTAAGCTTACACCTTGACAGAAGGCTAACGTGGCAATAACATATTGAAGCAAAGTGCAACCAAATAAAAATAACATTTTCCAAAATGTATTGGCTGATAGGAAGTAAATCCAAGTTGTCATTAGACAATAAGGTCGTACTGTACAACGCGTTAATCAAGCCAATATGGACATATGCACTCAGAGAAAAAAGTTGTTGAAATAACAATTTTCATATGCAAAATCAATAAGAAACATAGGTTGTTTTTGGCCAATAAACGAAGTTATTGCCGTAACAATTTTATAGTTATTGATTTTACTACCTTTAAATCGACACAATAATTGTTATATCAATAAGTATTTAGTTCCGTTCAATAACTTGACGTTTTAAATTGAACGTTCTTTAGTTATTATTCCAAAAAATTTAATTATTAATTTTCACAAAGAGCGTAATAATCATAATAAAGAATATTCTGGATAATATGGGAGATGATGGTACCTACCCTGATAGGGTGAGGTTGAGGTGAGGTTACCAAGACGTTGGAATTGGAACGTATTTTGAATATATATAATATATACTACATATATATGTTCAAGACCATCTTGAATGGGGGCATTTGCCCATAGGGGGTGCGAGGCCCGTGTAGAGACTATAATCTACCTGAAAAAGAAATCTCTACAGAGTCGTGTTGCTGATATTGCGGCATTTACTTGGAGATGGAGTTTACCACCAAGTTAGAGCTGCAATATCAGCAACACGACTCTCTAGAATTCAATGTTTCCATTAGTGCGAAACACTGAATTCTTTGCATTAAAAATTCAGTCGTCTGATGCAGTGACCAAACTACAAAAAAATTGAAAATTTGTGAACTTACATATAAAGTACAAGCATAATGCTTTAGCGAATTTTAATGATTAACGAGAACAGTCACGTTGTAAATGTAATAACTTTAGTTATTGAATTAGTAATTTAATCAAGTCCTAATATTTATTTTAACAACGAACATTGTCCGATCAATAAATTTAGTAAGTTTAGACTTGATAACTAATACATTGTCATTACAATAAGTGTATTTATTAGTAAAACTATTTTATTTTATTGATAGAATACATGTTTTTGTTAAACTTAAAACTAAGTTATTCTTAAACAATTTTATTGCTGATTTTCGAAAAATACGATTCAATAAGTCAAAGTTATTGAATTAAAAACTTTTTTTTTCTGGGTGTGGTATTCAGTTATAGGAATCCACCAGTGCATCAAATAGAAAACTCCTGCAACGAACTCAAGCGAAAATACTCCGATGTATTTATTGCTAATGTTCCATGGTATATCCGAAATACTAACATACACGACGACCTTGGTATTAAAACCGATAAAGAAACAACGCATTCAGTTCGAAATACTAGTCAAAACGTCAAGGGCATCCTAACGAATTGGCCCGAGATATACTAAAACAGCCGCGATTTAAACCATTGAGAAGAGCAAATCCACTCGGACTAATGAACCCGTAATATCATTAAATAAGTAGATTACGCCTACGAGTAGGATCTAAATTAAATTATGAGCACTAATATTAAGTATTAACATTGGTTAAAACTTAAAAAATGTAATTAGAAAGATTCAAGAATAACGCCATTGGCACCATTTAAAAAAATTATTTTATGAAATGTTAGTTTTTTTTAAGCCCGACAGAACTTGAAATTGTAAAAAATAACACATAAAATTAAGTTGTAATCAAAAAATTTTTTATTATTCGAAAAAGCGGCTCTTTTTGACTAAACGCATTCTGGACGTCCAATTTTGAGTCACTTTTTTGAGCACTGCTGGGTGTATATCACGAATAACATGAACAATGCTGGCCTCCAAGGCGTCAATTGTTGGTGGTTTATCAGCATAAACCAGTGACTTTACGTAGCTGCACAGGAAATAATCGAGAAGTGTCAAATCACACGATCTTGGAGGCCAATGGACAGCTCCATTTCTCGAAATCAACTTATCGTCAAATTTTGATTTTAATAAGTCGATGGTTGCGGTACCCGTAGGGCATGTAGCGCCATCCTGTTGAAACCAAATCTCGTCCGAATCAATGTCAGCCATATTTTCAAACACAAAATCACTGATCATGGTGCGGTAAAGATCTCTGTTGGCCGTAACGCGATCCCCGGCTTCATTTTTGAAGATCCGATGATGCCACCAGCGCGTAAACCGCACCAAATGATGCATTTTTGTGGATGTAATTAAGTCTGTAGGGTCTCTTATAGATCGGTCTCACTCCATATGCGGCAAAACAGTTCGACGGATGGCTTGCTCAGATGGATGATTATGTGCGCCATAAAAATCACGAAGTTGTCTATAAGTTACGCAAATAGACAAATGATTTTGAAAGTAAATTTTAATAATTTCGTAGCGTTGTTCAAGCGTGAGTCTATTCATGATGATTTGCCAGAGTATACTGAGAGCTTTGCCAGGGTGTATTTTGCAAATTTTTTGTTTTATTTTTTTACAATTTCAAGTTCTATCAGGCTTATAAAAACACCCTTTATTTTTCACGGAATGCAACGGTCAAACTTCCAATGTTCTGAATTAAAACTAATATTTTTTAGATGTATTTTTTTAAACCTAACAATTTATTTTGATAATACTTAAATAACTTAATCTTATAAGTACGCACTCGTCGTACACACATTTAATATTTGACTAATGCTTTTATAATTTAAAAAAACATTGAATTCATATCAGATAAAGATACTTTTCATTTACATCACATCACATAAGTAAAGATATGTAAAGATCAAATAAAGATATTTAAGATTTTAATAAATTCTGAAATACATACTTAAATAATTTCGAATTATACTTAGATGCCCGAATCGCGAACCAATCTAATTTCTTCAACAGAATATCCTCCTCTGATGTTAATCAGTTCTGGTCTTGCTATACGTAAGACATATACACATTACTTTTACAAAATATTCTTCATTGTTCTTGTCTTGCATAATTCCAGGGAAGAATACACCTTCATATTGTACAATCACATATTGTTGAAGTTTAAAGTCAGACCCAACCCTTTCCACTCGAATGTCCATTTGCTTTTTTTGCTTTCCGCTGCCTTTTTCGTTGTTGGTTTTCGTTCTGATCCTTTTATTTTTCGTTTAATTTTGATTTGGTATATTTAAACCATTGCTCAGAGGATACCACTGCTGGACGGTTTTTTTTATTTATTGGTAGTGAATTCACAGGGGATGGCCAAATTAAATTTTGTTTAAATGGAGTCGGTAAATTGTTTTTTATTTAGCTTTCAGCAAGTTTGACTGGTGTTTGGGGCTGATTATTTACTGTTACTGTTACCCAAAAGTTCGTCTAGGTCAAGTTCAATTCGTGTTTTTTTAATAAATAATTAAATAGTGTCGCATCCTCTGTGTCACCATTCCGGGAATTATAGATGAAAGACTTCTCGAATTTGGCTAATTTTTCAATTCCTAAGTAACGCTGTAGATGATCGAGATTTTGTTGTAGAATTTTGGAACACTCATTTCTATCAGTAGCAGTGGTATATTCGTTGTTTCTCATTTCCCCTGGAAGTAATCTTTGTAATCCGATGCATTCTCATGCCATTATTGTCCATTCGCCACTTTTTAACTGCCTCTCTCAAGTTTTACTTTTAAAGGGTTAAAGTATGCCATATTCATTTGTTGTAGGAGTGATGTTTAATTTGGTAGAAGCGTAATCACTACAATTTCCTTTTCATTGCAAAATTGACGTCATGTGAGATGTGTGGCCATCTAAGCCAGCTAAGAGGAATTCTTTTATAAAGTAAAACAATCATTGGATGATCAAGTTTCCCTAACGCACAACCCATGACAAGTGTTGTTACATTTGCTTTCTCAACATTAGGGTGGTTTCGTCACAATTGAAAATTCGCTCCGGATGATCGAATATAGACAAGTATCCGTTTGTTTCTAAGTACTCTGTTACTTCTGTGAACCATTCTTTTATTTTAGTTTCCGTAACTTGTGCTCAACTCTTAATCAGATATTTTGCCACTCGAAGGTATTTTGACAGCTTCTAGGGCATTACTTAAGGTATCTTTAGATTTTTCTTTAGTTCCTGCGAAACCAACACGATCTCATTTATGTACAAAATAATTCCCTAATGTCACTTAATTCAGATCGCGCGATCCACATTAGAGCCTTCAACATAATTTTGGAAAAATTGTTTTCTTATTTGAAGTAGTTAATAACTATTTTATATACTTAATAGTTATTTTAATTGCCAAATATTGGAATAAACAAGTTTACCTAAGTTGGATCTACCATTTTTGCTGGATGTAATAACTATTAATTAATTTTTCTGTTAAGATTAAAATTTTTAGCGTTTTTAATTAGATTGGCTTTCCAGAAACAAGAAAATACTTAACAAAACTGTAGGTCCAAATTAGCTCACCAAAAAAGCTCATCTAATTTATAATTAAAAAAAAATTTAATAAGTAATTTAGTTAAAATTTTTGGTATTCGTATTTAAAATTGTTAGGTTATGTACATAACGTAGATCACGCGATCCGCAATCAGGCATTTATGGAAAAATAACCTAGCCAAATTAATTAAAAAAAAACATTTTTGACTTTTGTGCTCTCTCTATGCACCTATTTCTCAGCTACGATATCAATTAGTGAGTGTAATATTTTAAATTTTCTGTTTAAGCATTAACAAAATTTCTTAGCCGAAAATCAATTTTTGGGCTGAAACTTTTTTATTTTTTATTTTTAGGTTTATATAAATACAAGTACTCTAGCCCAAAACAAATCAGTAACCTTAAGCTTTTTTATATAGTTAGGCATTAAGCAAAATTTCAAGCCCCATGTTCGGTTTTAAATTTTTAGTCTAACAACCCGAGTCTGAAGCACAGTCACTGACTGAAAAATGGTCTTACGTAAGACTTTTTGTGTTTGTTTTGAGTTTAGTCTTAATTATGAGACTTTTCGTATTCTGCGCGTATAGAGAGTTCTTTTTAAGACCAATGTCAACTATGTCCTGCTAAGACTACGCGCAGAATACGAAAAGTCTCATAATTAAGACTTAACTCAAAACAAATACAAAAAATCTTACGTAGGACCATTTTTCAGTCAGTGACTGTGCTTTAGAATCGATCTGTTAGGCTCAAACTTAGTATTTTATTGGTTTAAATGATGGGTCTACCTACAATCGAGATAATTCATTTAAAATTATTAATTCTCGATAATTACTTAAATATTAACTCTGCCGTACTTAATTTATTAGGTAAAACTTATATAAAACTATATTAGGAGTAAAAAAAGTCATTAGGTGGCTTTGATTGGTTTAATCTCCATTCGATCAAAGGCCGGGACGACTCTTGCAAAAATAGCACAATAAAAATGTCTATTTTATTTAAAATAAATTTTTTAACTTCCGGAATAAGTACAGTATAAGTATACAGCATCAACTCAAAATGGCGCAAATTAACTTAAATTGAACGGGAAGCCCATTCCCTTGGTCTGAACGATCACTGAATTTAGTAACTTTCCATTAAACTTGATATTGCAGACTTACATTGTAAAATATCTTTGGCTCCTAACACATCAAGTAATCCCACACACATCAGTCAGAAAGATCACAAAATTTCTACTCTTTTCAGTAATCTCCAAACAAACAGAAATTCCTAATATTTTTTCATCGATATTGTGAAGACAGTTTTTAGATTCGTCAAATTAAAATATCTCTTAAAATTATTAGGCGGAATTTTTCGATCTCAATCGATAGCTTCGACATTCTAGACGTTTTTAAGACAAAGGGTATTTTTATTTTAACTAGCGTTATGATCGGTACGGCCTTAATGCTTATCTTGGAAATCTTTCAAGAACAATATCAACGGTTTAAGTTCCGTGGCCTGCCAAACAAAAAATGGTCGGTCGGTTAATAGTACATTTGTTAGGTATGAGGTTGTTTGTAGTTCATGGACTACTTCAAAGTAAAACATAGAATCGAAATTACCCAAAATTATGATAGATATGCAAGAACCATCTATGTTGGCTTGAAGATAGACTAATTTAACTTACTGTTGGCTAAACTTTGCTGTATCAGAATTTATTATTTGAAATTGTGACTTGGCTCCTGAAAAATAATATTTTGGTGTGAGTCTAATCAGACACAAATCAATTTGCCTTGAAATTTGTTTGTAAAGTTGCTGAAATATTGGTGGTGTCAGTATCGGTTGATGTTGGATCAGTACTCTTCTCCTCGAAAATGCAGTTCTTGCAATATCATCCATTCGTTAATCTATCATTCCAGAAATCTGTGAACTTAACCAATATGTATTTTCAATGTTGGCAGTTTCAATAATCTCGTTATCTTAGTCATTAATTGGCCGTCATCGAACGATTCGGTCAATCATGTGGTTTGTGATGCCTTATAGAGCCTAAAAGAAGCAACGATGTAATTATAGACCCGTCGACAAGAACAGCAAATGCAGATGATATTTAATTTCCGAGAACTTAAGAAATCTTCTTAAGGCACAATCGGGTTCAGTCGTTTGTCATTCTGTGCCCTAATTCTCTAAGCAGTAAGATAATTTGTAAACGTGTAAACGATAATTTATCTTCCTTTTTTACAATATTCGCATTCTGTAATTGCACTCCATGATAAAATTTAAAACGGTTTCGATAAATAAATGTCAAAACTTAACACACTCTTATTTAGACTTTGAAAGCCCATAACTACCGTTCTTATTTAAATTTCAACATTAATCTTATGGATATAAGTTATTCTAATTAGCATCTGTTCACAAACTATAGTTCAAGTTGCTATGGGTTGTGGTAAGGGTATTTTTACCTTGGCATTTTAAAATCGCATTCTCTAAACAGTTTTTTTACCCAAAATAAACCTATTGACAGCAAGCGAGCAAGATAACATTAAACGTCAAAACGAAATTTTAATTATTTTATATCCTTAATAGCTCAAAAAATATAATCCCTAGAAAAGTAGAAACGTCAATTCTTGCAAATACATTAAAGCCATCTAGAATCACAAATAGCCCTAAAAATAATATTGACAAATAATCGGAGTCGGGGGTTATTTGAAATTCAAATCAAGATACGGTTAGATAGACTAATAAAACAAACCAAATGTTTGAAAAGAACATTACAACGGTCAAAAATGTCTTTACTTCGTATGGTAAAGACGTCTACAATATAAGTCGTATTTATAATTGATCAACCCGTTGAATTTTGATTAATGTTGTGTATTCTAATTTGTTTAAAGGTTATTCTTTATACTAAGTGCAAAATCGCATTATTATGCAATTATTATTATTTGCGATATGTTTTAGAAATCCAATCAAATCTGTCTTAAGCAGATCATAATTTCAGTGTATTTCGTTGTTGAAGACGAAATGCCTTATTTAGCTCTTTCCGCACATGCGAGTTGACAATAGTAATAGTATAATAGTTGGATCTCGGAAAGCCCGGGATTGTCTTACTGGAATTTTAGAATTTCGAGAGAACTATAAAAAGCTAAGCGTTTTAAGCAACGAAGCTCATTTAACCATCAAATTTAGTTAGTCCCTGCCAGTTTTCCGGACTCCACGAGTTCCTCATCCAATATTTTTTTAAGTGCCTTCTCAGTAACACCGAAAAATTATCAATCTAAACCATTTCTAGTATTTGATGTACGTCTAGTTATGGAGGGACGTTTTAGTGATACGATTTGTTTTTTACCTAGAGTTAATTTTTAATCTTTGTAAAGTATTTGGGTTAATCTTAAGGATCGGTAACGAGTAGGAGGTGAGACTTTGATCAATTACCTTCACTTTAAAAATCGATTTTATGCAATATACATCTTGTTTGACCTTAGTGCTAGTTAAAAGCTAGTTTTAATGCATCATATAATTAAATTTTGTACTCGTTAATTACTGTTCGAAATTTGTCCTAATTATCAATTTCTCAAACACAAATTAATAAGTAATCTATGATTAAAGCATTGTAAGATCTTAAAGATTGGAGAGCTAATAGTGCCTCTAAATGAAATAATAAACAACAACAAACTGAAATTTGTTAACTAATTTAGATTGTCTATAGGCCGTCAAATTTGTTTTACTCGTCCGTTTTTTTAATTGTGCAAGTGTGATCAGGTAAAATATTGCAAGTGCACACCAAGATGAAAGATTTGCTTGAAAGAAAATTGAGCAACTAAAATTTCTTTTGCTGTAATCCACAGACCATCTTGTTCTAGGACGTTTTACCCTTTAGGTCTTCTTCTTTTTCTAATATAAATAGGCACATTATTTATTCCCTACTTTAAACATAAAATCATACATAAATAATAAATTTATTTGTTTTGTTGCTTTTGTGGAAATACTGGAGATAAAACTAGGTAAGCAAAAGTATAGGTAAAAGTGAAGACGATTGATTAAAATATTCGAATGTTTGACTTGAAAGAATATTTTAATTCCAACAATGACAATCCATATTTACATTCTAAATAGAAAGAGTTTTATAACTTGTTTATGTAAAGTATCGCAGTTATTTAAATTGTTAGAACTAAGATTGTTTAATTCTAAAATATAACGATAAACTAAAATTTCAAAAATTACAATTTATTAATAATATTCAAACGAAAGTGTTTTACACATTCAAGCAAAGTTATTCCGCTATAAATTGCTTGTGTTACTTTTTGACATAAATTTATGTTGCCACTTTACATTTTATCTTGAAAAAAATTTAGTGAATGCGAATTTACTAAAACATCACGATATCCAATATAAATCTAGACTTCTCCGATAATTTTTTTCGTGTGTAAAACTTATCACTTTTACCCACCTTTTTTTAATAGGCTAGCTTGTTTCTAAGCCTCCTTAGGTAAATTAAAAGAGAAGTAATGTCGGTGTTGTTGGTTCTATAATAATCCAAACGATGGAGACTCGTTTATGACAGTTTAAATTTTATAAAAAATTTGTTGCTTATTTATACATTTTAATTTCAAATATCTTCCAAAATGTCTTTCCCAAATAAAGGCTTTGGTCGGGAGTATAGTTAAGTATGGGCAACAGAATTAATTGCCTTGTGTTTTGTCCTACAAAGGCCATTGAAGTTGCAATATCTCGGCTGAGATTAGGCGGAGAACTCTCGATTCGTCTTTCACTCCGAAACGACTTGGAGAACTTCATTTTGATTGATATTGGGGTGGGTGCAATTTGTGTTATCGGGAATGGATAATTGCCAATCCTCCATTTATCCTTCATTTGTTTCCTCAATCCATTATAGCACATAAAAATCAATTTTATTGATTGAAATCAGATTTTTTTTAAATTTAAATTGTTTTTTTTTTTTATTTACTTAAATATGATTTTTGGTAAAACCACTTCGCCATATTCTTTTGTAACACACGCACATCGTATTGGTTCGTTTGTAATATTTGATCATCTAAACTTAAACAATCCATATGATTTTTTAAACATTCAGTACAATTTTGCTTATCTTCATTGTACACAAAATTTAATAATTTTCCTGCTAAATCTCGTTCGCGTATATTTCCCTACCGTTAGTCTCGAAATCGAACTGATGCTTTTTGAAGTCAAAATTACACTACTATAACTATTTCCTGGTATTAGCAGTCGATTGAACAGAATTGCTGTCAGAATTTGGAATAGTCTATTTCTATCACAACCTACTAGAATAATCATGAGCAGTACCACTTCTTTTGCTCCAACTTCGCTAAGTATCGAACATTAATTATTTGGTAGTATAAATGGATAGAAATATCACAATTTATTAATCTACCAGGCTGGAAAATAAAACAGTAATACAAAATGAAACAGTATCCCATTCGATTCTAATGTAGTTTTCGATTGATCATAATAACTTGCACTGAGTGTAAAAAGGGTACTCTTTTTACCCTGAAAATGTTCGATTGATCAAAACAAATTGCACTGACAGCTAAATTTTATTACATCGAGTAATTTTTGCTACGCTGGGTTTTTTGGTAGAGTAACCCCTCTTTTCACGCACACCAACAACTGTATTGTCATTGTGCTGTCATTTTGGATTTGACAATTGTCATTTGTGACAATATCTATATTTCAAATTACGTACGTTATGCTCAACAGCTAACACACACAGACACATAAATAATCGTAAAAAAGTTTTTTGTTCGATTGACGCAAAAAGTCAGTGCACTATGTAAGTGAGGGGTAAAAAATCAATCGAAAACACCATAAAGAATCGAAACATAAATTTCGTTAAATTATTGAAACTGTGATGTTGTAACATATACCACCTGTGGCATTATACTAGCTTTCCCTGGGAATATAGAATTGGGATAAATATTTTTATAGCATTTTTGTCTAAATTGTATTTTTCTGGCCTAAGCGAGAATAAGTTTGGTGTAAATATTTTTGAAACGACAATTTGGGCAAAAATGATATGAAAATATTTTTCCCAATTCCCTATTCTCAGGGAAAGCCAGAATAGTGCCACTGGTTCCTGTTTTAGTTGAGTTTTTTTAGCAATCCCGTGCCAGGGGTGCAACCTTTTCAAAATCCATAAACCGGCATCAATTTTACAAGAAAAACATAAAATCGTTAATTCGTTGTATTATTCGTTAATTTTTGGATTTTTTTTTTTAAATTAAAATTTGGTTTATTGCTTAGCTAAGAAATTTGCAAAGGAATTTAAAATTGTATATACTTAGAGTGTTCCAATTTGTATATAATTTTTAAATTTGGCGTCACTTATATTTTTTGTACTAGAGTGACAGATGACAAATAATATATGGCACTATAGTACAAAAAATATAAACTACCAGATATTATCTGGTTAAGAAAGACTACAACTTTAATCAGATTTAAAATAATTTTTAACGCATATTTATTGCTAAAAATTATTTTAAATCAGGTTAAAGTTATACAGAGGCTGTAGGTAACCTAACCTATGCAGATACTGTAAGAAAATTTCGTAATAATATGGTTGAGAAAATTGTTCGTCAATTGAAATTTGAAACCTTTTTTTTGCAAAATTTGGGGAAACTGGTTCGATAAAGAATAAAAAAAGGAAAAGGTACCATCGTAGTGTTCGTTCAGAAGAAAATATTCGAAAGAAGTTGGGGGTGCGAAACGACCGAACACTACGTTCGTTCAGAAGAAAATATTCGAAAGAAGTTGGGGGTGCTGTAACTGTAAATGGACTGCAATATCGAAATATGGAACATTAAATAGCGGCCGAGAACTTGCTATCTTACGCCCTTCGATTTGAAGGCAAAAGTCTATTCCCACGATCCACAAACAACTGATGTCCTGAATTAGAATAAAATAAATGGTATTCAAGCAAAATTGAATGGCAATTATGCCAGAATGTCATCGAAATTTTGGTAAAAGAATGGTAACTTGCCGTACAGCAACAGGAGGTCACTTACTATAGGGGCAAACCAATATTTTCCATTATTAAACCGGAAACTTTGTACTATCATTTGTGATAATCATCAGAACATCATTTGTGAAATCAAAATTGATATCTCTCAAATGACTGATGTGTTTTATTAAACATTTAAAAATGAATCTCAAATTGGAACACCCTTTAGTATTAGCAGTTCACCACATATACGATTTTTATTTAAGGAGTCGTATTCGAGCATCAACCAACTATTTCCCATTACACTACCAAACAACTTTCTCCGTATGATTTTTGGCTTGAAACACTGCTTCATGAACATCTATAGATTGCTAATAATTTTGTAATATACACTCGCGAGCAACTAAATCGACTCAAACCTTCAGCGCTCACAGAAAGGCGATTGTTTTTAAAACGGCTTAACCGGTTTTCGTAAGACATTTTTTTGAAAGCCTGATATTTTTACTTTAAAATGACACTATTTTCATGAAAATTGGTTTAGTACTTTTTTTATAATGCATTTTGAATGAAAACGGAACCGAAATTTATGATTATGAAAAAATTCTTTGGGATATTTAAATTTAAATTACAACAAAAAATTCAAGCAACACAAAAACATTTTTATTGGTTAATACTTAATTTTGGCCCTCCTTGCGTCTACAACGGTTCGCATGTGGTTCCCCATTGATCTTATTAAGGTTTTGACCAATACTTGGGAGATCACATCCCACTCCTCATCCAATGCAATCTTGAGGTCACTGATGCTAGATGGTTCCGCGTTTCTGGCTCGGACCCTTCGTTTTAGTCCATCCCATAAATTTTCAAGTGAATACATGTCTGGTCATGTGAGGGCTGACCACTCATCGTCTTGAGTCCAACCTCATATATGCACTGCCGAGAGGTTTGAGCTGTGTGACACCGGGCATTGTCATGCATCAATATGAAATCTTCTCCTATATATCCCGTGTAGGACACTACATGATCCAAGAGAATGAAGACCTAGGGGTTACTTTCGTTGAAAACATGAGTTTTACAAGCACATTGATCTGTGCATCGCTAGGGCGAACTCCATGCTCGGTTTTGTCAAACGTTGGACGGGTGACAATTTTGATGTGGAAACTATTAAGATCCTGTATTGTGCCTAGGTACGATCCCAGCTGGAATATGCTGTAAATGTGATGTGCGCGTTCTACGAAGATCATGTACAGAGTATTGAGAGAATTCAAAAGAAGTTTATACGCTAGTTGACCTGGAAAGGCGAATGGGTTTATGACCATGATCTACTACACCAAGTAAACATACAGCGGCAACCACCATATTTAACCGGGTGCAAGACATACAACTTGACAACTCTTGAAAATAGACGCGAATTGCTAAAAAGTGAATTTATTGGTAATCCCTACTTACTAAGTCTAATCGACGCACTGGTTGTGCTAAAGTCAATTAAAATAAGGGTTCCTGGTAGACAAATAAGATATCATGACTTCCTGCACTTAGATAGACACAGAACCAACTATGGCGATAATGAACCAGTGAAGATTATGTGTAAAAGTTTCAATATAATTAGTTTACTATTTGTTTGATTTTTGTTTAACTAAAGATATTTTTAAAAATAGGTTAAGGCAATTTTATGCCTCTTAGTGATTTTTTCCTTAATATTTTACTTTTATATTTCAAATTTTCAAATCCAATGCAGACATTTATTTTATTTTATATTCTTAAATTAATATTTTCCAAGTCAAATTTGTAGACTTATTTCAATATAAATAAATAAATGCCCTCGATATATCTTTCAGCGGTCAGTTCTCCTCTATGGCCTCCATCAGGTACGAAAACAATATCTGTCTTCCCCTCAAGCGATATGCCAGCCCACACCATGCACGAACCACCGTCGTACGAGACTGTTTCAGCAAAACAGCACTGTGAAAACCGCTCTCCTGAACGCCGGTTGATCCAGCTTCTCCTATGACTACCATGGAGACATATTCTGATGCTCTAATTTATGAGTTCGCGAGCAAATTCGAGTCGCTCTAGCGGGCCGTCTTGGAGTGAGGTTGTCTTCTTAATATTCATTGACTAACAGCTCCATCTCGCACTTGTTTTAGTTCCTGCTGCACATCGACGCCCGCCAGAGTGCAATTTCGCAGTTAAGTTAAGGACGATAAACAGATCGACCCTCTCAGATATACATCGATCCGGCTGGTATGTGGTCTTCGATTGAAGGTGCTGAAACATTCTGGATACTCTTGAGACAGTAGATCGGCTTATGTTTAGCTGATGAGCAATTTCTCGTCGTTCTTTCTTAAATTCGTCCATCTTGTAATAAAACAACAATTTCTGCAGCTTTTTCTGGAGTATTATCGATGATTTTGAGGAAACAATGAATTAAAGTGGTAGAAATTTGTTCAGGCCAACGTCACTTACTGCAGATGGCAAATATTGGTCACCGTGGTATTATATAGGGAATTGCAGCAATTGTATAGATTTTAATGATAAAGATGTCCTTGTAAAGATAAAATACTAACTAAAAAGTCAAAAAAAAGTTGTTTTACAAAAATCGGTTAAGCCTTCTTTATAAAAAATACGACTTTTTGTATACGCAGAGGTTTGAGTCGATTTAGTTGCTCGCGAGTGTAGTTTAAGCCAAATATCACTGTTTTCAAAATGCTTTGTTTCTTCGTCAAAAGTACATTATTATTTTCATAGATGAGGCTAGAGTTCGTTAGATGAAAAAAAATGTTTTCCTTTAGACTGCGTACATCGAGATATCCGTTAGTTCGGAAAAATACCATGGTATCGTACTGAATGTATTAAAACAACAACAAAGTTAAAAGTATTTCAACTCGAGTATGGAACTAGTAGTTCCATACTACTATGGCCAAGTTCGGAAGCGAGTATAACTAATGTTTTTTATTTTCGATGGCATGTATGCAGCATTATCAATGATCATTAACAATATGCCTCAGTACTTTGTTTTGAAATCTTTGGATGATGTTCAGGTTACTCTGATTCGAATCCATGAACTTTATTCTTTTCAACTTTATTTACAATTACTTGTGGTGGATTTGTTTGTGGCGCCCTTTTACTTTCACCAGTATTCTCGGAATTTTTTATCAGTTTTTTGAAATTCCTCTTCGATTGATTATATCGCTCATGACTCAGGAGACACATTTGGTGATTTGTTGATTTTACACTTTTTTCCTCGTTTATTTCTACACAACAACGAGCCAACTTCCCTATTAAATTCGTCTGAGTCCGTGGATATTCTTTCTGGATATTTACCAGTTCGACAACATTGACGTCAGGTTTCTGGTGAGCGTTTTCCATCAATCCCGTCCTCGGTTGACACTTTCTATAAGAATCATTCCTTCTGTTCTTTCCAGACGCAGAGTCTTATACGAGAAGCAATCGTTTTCTATAACCAGTTCATCTCCCTCGAGTTTAACCATCATTGTTTTTGATTTTTGTTATCTTTTATTTGCGACGGTTAGCTCTTTGAGAAGAGTGGAATTTCCAGAACACAACTTGGTTTTCGACCTGGGGAAACGTTTCCTTTCGGTGTGTTTTCCATCGCATTGGTCTTTGCTTTTAGTTTGCGAGGAAAATTTGATTTACTCAGTGGAATCCTTGGAAATTAGTGAGCTTCCTCTAATCTGCCGTCTGAGGGACGCTTTTGGTCGTGAACGTGTTAATAATAAAAAAGGCCTGCAAAGATTATAAAAATAATTTGTTACGTAAAAGTCATATTTTGTGTAATATGTCCACCTAATACGCATTTACGGTATAAAATGTATCCTCTACCTAGAGTTAACCCTCATGTGAGTGAAGAAAAGATATCTTAATTTGAGTGATTAGTACCTACATGCATTTTGTATGGAAACTTATTTTTTCCACGTTCGTCCAAGTTGTAACATTTCTCAAATTTAAATATGATCGTAATCTACCAATTGAACTAGAAGTTCTCAAAAATTTAAAGTTTTATTGGAAGTAAAAAATACAAAATTAGGCGCCTAAAAGTGCAAAGGGTACCCGGATACCCACGTCACTCACATTAGGGTTAAATTTTGTGAAACTGAAGTGAAAAATTTCACAGGAAGAATTCCAGATAATATTTATTTGACATTAACACACTTAGACCCCTCTGCTCTTGGAATAGACATCATACAGTATGCAAATATTCCAACTTATCGTTTCTGTACTTAGTTCCTTTTAAGATGGTCGAGTCAACTCATTTTTTTGTGTTATATACCTGAATTACTGCAAAATTGTTGTCTTTGTTTCAGATTTTCTCTATGTTTTGTGAATCGTGTTGCAAGGTTGATGGGTTTGAGTGTCTCCCATGCATTCATAGTGTTTGTTAACAGCTTGAGTATCCCCAATTGGTATAGTGAGCTCACCGTTTGATTCCCTAACTAACTCGAAATTGGATTTGCTGACGTTAAAAATAACTTTAGATAGTCGCCAAGCTGAATTAACCCGTTCAAGTTATATTTGTAGCGGCTCTAACACGAATCGGGAGAGAACACATTTGATATAGGAATCAAATATTTTTAGGGTAGATCCATATTCTATTTTGACACAATAATAACTTTAGTTTAGATTAGGCAATTTATAGGCAATAATTCGTAAATTTAGCTTTTAACATTTTATTAAAGCGATAAACAAACACTAATGTGACAAATCTCTCGTAGTCAGCCACAATAGTGGGTTGCAGCTACACTTTTACATAAAAAAATCTTTTTCCCAAACCAAAATTTTCCCATAACGTGCAGTGTTTTGTTTTTTGTCAGAATTTTGTTTAAAAACAAAAGTGATAATGTGAAAGTGAGTAGTATTTTTTTCCCCATAGTACTTACTTCATCTAAAAATCTCATAAATTTACGTATAAAGAAATCAATCAAACCGGATATTGAATATCCGTCAATCACATTCCATAATACACCCATCCCATCCGTACGCCCAATCAATTTATTTTGAGTTATCTCTGTATTTTATCAATTTGAAGGCAAAAAAATAAATCACTATACACACACACCAAATAAATCACTATACACACACACACCAAAATATCCCATGGAAGAAATGAATAGTAAAATTCAATGAAAAGAGTTTTTCAACATTTCCGAAAAAAAAAATCAATGGGAACAAGCAACAACACAAACACAGTTGGTGCAAAGGAAAACGGAAGTATTACGAATTTACAATGAAATGAATTCTCTCTCATAAATTGTTTTGTGTATACAAACTACATTATAGTTTTATGATTAAAACTATCATAAAAAAAAGAACGTTATAACAAAACATTATGAACATAAAAGATTTTACGAGATTTACAAAATCGAAAAATTGCTGAAAGATGAACAATCATGTACCGGTAACATAAATTAAAATCTAATTGTTCGCCTGTACACAGTAGCATTAAAAGTAGTTTAGAAAATCGATTATAAGCGCAGAAAAAAGTAAGTAGACGACGGTTGAAATTTCCACCGTGCTTAATAAATGAACGAAGGCCGCGATAATATGTAAATGTTTGTGATAATTAACACCGGTGATGTAAATATTTTTTTTTTATATTCGCCAAAAATTCATTCCGATGTACAATCGACCGTGGGATTATTTTATTGTTGTTGTTTGTTTAATATAATTTTAAGTAGGAAGTACACCGTGTGTGTAAAATTGATATCGGCTTATATTTTTATGATTACTTAAATGTGTGTCGTAATTATAACAGTAACACATACCCACCATATCGGGTCTGGAAGCTGTACCACGTGAAATATTTGCTTATATACAGGCATTGAATATTTATATGCTGAATAATATTGTTAAGAATGTATCTAGGATACCTCAAGGTTTATTTACTAAGGTTAGGCTGTTAAAATGAAATATATTCTATATTTAGAATTTGCTTTTGTTTGTTTTCTTTGAAAAAGCTAAACCATTCTTCTGCATAGTTGTACGTAAAGTAAATAACAGTTTTCAACAAATAAAACAGAAAAAAGCTTAAGTAAAAAAGATTAAGTATTTTTATCATTTGAATCTGGGTAGGATTTTTTTTTTTGCTATTCGTTTGTGGGATTTTTATGATAAAAATAATAATGCCTTATATACTTGAACTGAATGATAACAATTTATTGCTTACGTATGATACGTCAGTAAAATAGTGAAAATTAAACGCTGTCGAGGATATTCTCAAAATGCGATTCGATACTAAACTAAAGATTTAAGAAAACTACGAACTACCCTGCAGTCTTTAGTTAGTAGAGTTTAAATTTAAATTAGTTTTGAATGTATACTGCACTGCAGAAAATAAAAAGTTAAAAGTGCTGTTGAAACACATCGATTAATTTTGGTACTTTCGGATTACCAAACTGAAGCCAAGAGACGTGGAAAGTCAATGTTTCGGCATGGTTTTCTATATCGTATTGTCACTGACGATGAAAAGTTTATGCATTACCAAAATGCCAAGTGTAAAAATTCATGGGGTAAGCCAAACCTTAAATCAACATGGTCGCCGAAGTCGTATATCCATGGATCGAAGCTCATGCTGGTGTGATAAAGTTGGTGTAATAGACCATGAGTTGTTCAAACCTAATAAATCCATTACATTCCATCCGCACCGCAATGGCCGCAAAACGAACAAAGACACGATAAAGTTATTCTTCAGATATGAAAATGCTGAAATGAGAAGTGATACCCACACCCGCCGTATTCTCCAAACATTGTTACTTATGATTACCACTTGGTCTGAGCTTCAAAAGAGGAATTTCCTTCTGATTTGGTTCTGATTTATGCTGCTAGAAAATTTGGGAAAGTATACCCCGTTCGTATATTGGAGGTACAAATATTTTTTTGGGATTTACAAAAGATGGCGTAACTAGTATTAAATCGCATCGTGCTATCTTGTAACTATATTCATGTTAAAGCGTCACTTAATATATTTTTTTTTTTTTGCTCTAACCATGTCAACCTTTGGGTCAACAAAACCCAATTTGTGGGAAGCACTGCTTTTTTGTTTTAATTTGAACTAAATTCCACCTGATAGAAATCAATTGCTGTGTGAAGCATATGGGGATCCTGCTCTATCAATAAAAACATGTGAGTAGTGGTTTCGCCGTTTTCTAAGTGGCACACCAGTGACAAAGAACGCGAAGGGTACAGTAAAGTTTGAAGTCGTTGAGTTGGAGGTGTTATTGGACCACGATTCATGCAAAACTCAAGAGGTGCTCGCTCAAATTTTGGGAGTGACTCAACAAGCGATAAAACCTTCTGAACTGAAGATGATGGGTATGGTGCAAAAACAAGGAAATTTGGTTCCGTATGAACTCAAGCCAGGACGTCGAACGCCGTTTTTCGCGTGCGACAACTGCTCCACAGAGAAAATAGGAAGGGTTTTTTGCATCGAATCGTGACGGGGGACGAAAAGTGGATCTATTATGACAATCCAAAATGCATCAGCTTAACCGTAAAACCTAATATTCATGGCATGAAGCTAATGCTGCATCTGGTGGGATCAGTTTGGAGTGCTACTCCAACCTAATGATACCATCACTGGAGAACGTTTTTCATTTTCAAGTCCCTATGAAGGTTGTTATTCCTAATGTACAATTAGGCATTCACAATCCCTCACAGCATTTTATTTGCATTGGAAGCATTGTATTGTACATTGGTTTTTTTTGGCACAACCCCAAAGTTGGATACCACACAGGTCGATACTGATTTTAGCATTAGAAATAGTTTTTTTAGTCCAGTTGTTCACAGGGTTAACTGCATTTTGAAGTTTGCTTATTGCTTCCGAAAAATATTTTCCAACTGCTAGGATAGCTGAATCGTCTCATATTCTTTTTTGTTCAGAGTACTCGTTTTCAAATTTAACTCTTAAAGTGTCGATCTGCTATGATTTAATAATTTGATAAAATTGCTTAGGCAGGTATCAATTCAAACATACCGTTTGAAAGAAACGTGCGAAGAAACAGACATGCCGTTCAAAATTAGAAACAATTCGTAACCTGTCACGATCAGAGTTATCGAAGTTTGGTTACAGTTTTTAAAACTGGCTTATCCTAAGTGATTTCTGTAATATGACCATATTGAATGATTTAAGTGTGCCAACCTAAATAGAACTCGGTTATTTTCTTACCGCTGTTGACTAAATTCTTATTACGAAAACGAAACATTAGATATCTAAGAACCCTTCTTAAATTGTTGATTCCCATCTGCCAATCTTCTTCCTAAATTACTTTAAATTTGGTATTGCCAAAATGCCTTGTATATTGATAAGGTCACTTAACAAAACTTCTTTATTGTGCGTGCGTTTACGATTGCCGTTATCACAATTCGACGAAAAAGGCTATTCGCCGAACATTAAAATAGAAATGTGTTGTAACGGTTTGGTTAGATATGTGGGTTTGGGTGTTGAACAGTTTTGTGTGGTTTTTCATCACTCCAAATTTACTGAATAATGTCGTCCATGAATAAATCTCTCTCAGTTTTCACTAATGAACACTGATTTTGATAAAACAATTTAACAATTTCTAAGCGTTGTTGAAGCGTTTATCTTTCCTAACTGAACACAAATGACATAATAAATGTCAAAAATAATACGCGGTGTTGCCAACCATTTTAAATTTTATTATTCTTTATATGAAGATTTATTCAGAATAGTCAATCTACCTGTACTGTAGAGATGTCGAGTTTTGATGAAATATTTTTTTTTACTGTCATTTCCAGTAAAATTAAAAAAAAATGACGTGAACTAATGTTTGAAATTTAATTTACAATCTTTTTGTTTTAATCGTTTTTTGTAAATTCTGGTTTACATTTCATTCGGGGTTTCCCAATTTATGGAAAAGGCTTAAGTATGAAGTTTTATTCCTGAAAGAAAGCTCCTATGGACCCTGTAACTTCCGGTAGACAGATTTCTGCGAAACGTCATTTCGACCTCCTAATTTATGGCAAAAGTTTCCGTCTAGGCTTGTAGGAGTCGATTTTTTGTTAACAAAAAAATTTTTAGTCACAAATTGTAATCGAAATAGCTGAAAATATATCTGGGTCGATATTGTTGCAAAATTAATTTAGAATATTTTAGTTCTTAATCGTTTTTCTTGTAAACGATATGCTTTTCAAAATATAAACGAACAAGACTGTCGCTTACAGTGGACCGATTTCAGACTGTCACTTACAGTGAACCGATTTAAGTCAAAAATCATTAGGATCTCCCAATTTATGAGAAAGCTTAAGTGTGAAGTTTCATTTTGGTCATTCAATCCGTCTGGGCTGTAGAGAAGTAACAGACATTTAATCTGCATGGAACCACACACGCAGGCACACCAAGTTTTTTTTTAAAAAATACTTTTTTGACTTTGACGAATGGTAAATCTGCAAAAATCTTGAGGTCATAATTTTTCATGATTACTACGTAAAAGAAAGTAAAAGAGTGCGTTTAGTTATTGTATAAAAATTTTGTACACAAATTGAACTAAACTATCGCAAGTTGAGCAATTCTAACAGTTTTAAATTGTATTATTATACTTTTTTTGATGTCCAGCTTTTCTCTTATCAAATTTGACAAATAGTGGTGTATCTTTCTGTTTTGTCGTTTCTGTTCTAGATTATAGTAGGATGCGAATGGAACGGTAGCTTCATAACTTCATGCAAATTTACTACTTTCTAGAGCAGCACCACAATTCCTCTAACCGTTTGCCTAATATTTTCGGTGAATCGTTTTCTTTGGTGAATCGTCGTTTTCGGCGAACTGTCTTTTCGATTAATGGTCATCTTCGGTGAATTTTTTTTCAGTGCATTGAGGTTTTTTCTGAACTGTCATTTTCGGTGAATTATGTTTCAATAAACTGTAGACACTTCAGTTAACTCCACTCTTACACAACAATGGTTTGCAGATCTATCAAATGAAGCACTTTCAATAAGATACATTTGTCTTTTAACTCTTTGGGCTAGCAGGGTTAAAAATCGTCCCACCTTTTCCTTAGCTTTTCATGCATGGTGGGATATATTTTAACCCATTTTAAAAAGTTGAAGTTAGTGCATGTTTAAATTGGTTTAAGTACCGCATCTAAATGACAATGTATTAATACCATCTAGGAGCAGTCCTACCTACGATAAACTCTATACAAAGTTAGACTTTCCTGAACAAGATAGGAAAAAATTTCATCAACAACTTTCATCTCAGTGAAAATTTAGGCGTTGATGAATCTTTGATAAAATTTAATGGACGAAGCACCATCAAACAATATCTTCCCAAAAAACCAATTAAAAAATGGTATAAGATGCGGATGTTGGCTGATAAATCTGGCTACTGCTACAAATGCGATATATATACAGGTAAAATTAACAATCATGTAACAAAAAATCTTGAAGAAAAAGTTGTAAATTATCTTACTGCTGATGTCGGTGGAAAAGAACACTAATTGTTTTTCGACAATTATTTTACTAGCGTCACTTGTTTGGAAAATTTAAAGAAAACAAAATAAATGCTTGTGGGGTTGTAAATAAAACTAGGGAATTTTTACCATCTTTAGCTTCTCGCAAGAGCAATAAACGAGGAGAATATATTATGTCATTTGTTAGTAACACAGGAATTAATGCCACAAAATGGATTGATAATAGGAATGTGTGTACATATATAGTATCTTGTGTCCATTTATCATTCTCGAAATCAGACAATTTATCATTCTCGAAATCAAACAGTGGATACATTTGATCAGCTTACGGCTAGTTATAAACTAAACGACATAGTAAAAAATCCTGGTACCCCATATTGTTCTATTTTTTGGATTCAGCTTCATATATTGTTTATAAACATTGGGTGAAAACATGGAGCTGAAACTTTTTAAGGAGCAGTGCACTGAACTGTTTATTGTCCAGACATTAATTGATAAAATTGCACCATCAACAGCTGGACTTCCACTAAAGATAAAAACAATCTAAACCCACTGTCTAATGGAAAATACGAGGAAAAGACTCGTAGCATCTAGCAAAACGTACTAGTCGGAAAAGATGTGCGTTATGCAGCACCAAAAAATAAAAAAAATGAAATTCGAGCTTCCTAGTGTTGTACGGTCTGCAAAGTTCCACTTTGCTTTAGTAAAAAGTAGTGTTTCAATAAATATCATTTAAAGCATTAGTTGCATGGTGGGATTATATATCTCCCATCCTGTAAAAGGGACTTATGGACATATTATTATTTTTTTTCTTATTTTGAGTAATGATTGCAACTAGGGTTTTCATTTTCTTTAAAATCGTGTGTGGGTATGCATTCTTTACTAAATTAAATTTGTTGTTGAACCTAACCTATAAATTAAATTTCAATGTGGTTTAGGTTAGGTTTCAGTGGATGACACTTAGGCACTTATTTTTGGCCCATTGTGATATCACGCATTCACGCCACATCATTAACCTATTCACCTATCACGTATTCACACAACTACAGTTACCACCTGCACATTGCAAGCTCCATGTCAACCTGTACATTGACATGGACGGTGGGTCTGCGCTAAATTCTGCACTCCATCAGAGGGTCTTAGTTGTGTTTATTAACATCACCGATTGTAATCGATGATGAAAATTCGATTTCGAAGTAATTTCGGATTTTATTGATGCACAGTGCAGTTGCGCATTTCTCACATGTGACAAATGTTGTTTATCTCTTGCAAATACTGTGGCACTGGCTACTACTGTGGCAGTTTATCAATCTCGGACGGACGCCCAAATGCGGTTTTTTTGTTGATATCTACATGATGTCCCGCCAGGTTCCAATCGATAATCTGCTAAATTTAAAATAAGTTTTGTATCGCAACAATATTTTATATCTCTCGATATAGTTATCGAAAAGATCAACACCGCCCATATAACGGTTATATTCTTTAATTATTCTTGGACAATCAATAGTTACTCTCGATTTCAATTTTTTTGTCAAATCGTACGGAGGTTTGTATGGGGTTACAACCCACGTAGTTTGAGATTAATGTTACGGCGTGATTATCCTTCCACGCAACGGTAGTCAAATCAGTATTGTCAATCGTTGTAGTGAATTCAATTGAGGTACCTCTGTTGAGCCCCTTCATATCCTTATCAGTGGCGAGTTTTGTATGAGGAATTCGATTTCGACGTATGGTTTCTAGGCTTAAAATTGGCCATTTCGAACTAGAGGTATCGATGAATAATAGTTATTAAAGAACACTCGATAATTTTGGTGTCTCGGGACTTATCTTTTTAAACGTACAACGATATTTGCACTAGCACCCACGTCTTTTTCTCCTGGACATCTTTCACTGGGATCATTTTCCTGCCTCGTGTATATTTCAAAATTTTAGGAGAATCCTGAAACACCCGATAGCACAAATAGTTTGAAACCCCATTTATGTGGTTTGAGGGGCAGATATTCTTTCAATGCACTTTTAGTTTTCGCTGAACAAAGCTGCTCGTCAACCGCAAGACACGACTCTAAAGGCATTTTCCTGAAATTATTCTGGAGTATCTCAACGACAGGACGAATTTTGTAGAGCCAGTCATAATTTTTATGATTGTTGGGAAGTGCTTTTTCATTGTCATTGAAGTACATAGTCTCTTGAATCAATCGATTTCCAGCCAAGTTATTGCAATAACGGCGACAGTTAGGTATTTGTATAACTGACATTAAAACACAAATCCACAGATATTTTGGAATTTCCAATACAGACGTAAGTAAACTTTGTGTTATTAATATTTTTTTGAGATGTGTACAAATTGGAAAAATTAAAACACGCGTAGGGTGTCGATAAATGTAAATATTTGTCGCCGAGGGCCACGTCGCCATGAAAATCGATGTCACTATCATCTTTAAAAAATTCTCCATACAATTTTTTTATTATTTAGTGTAGCTTCCGCTGGTAGGTTATCATTTGAGGAATTTCCGCATCGCCGACAAAATCAATGGGCATATTCTCAATATCGAATCTTTTCTCTGTCATTGTCCGTATCTCCAATTAATTCGTCCTCACTATCGTTCCAACTGGCAATAATTTGTTAATTTTCCTCTTCGGTGAGGGCTTTTCTTCTGCTCATTCTAACATTGTGGATATTCAATAATGTATCGTAAAATAAAAACATTACGTAAATGCAATATCGAGTAAAAACAACTTCCTAAATATTTAGTCGTTTCAAACGTAATCTTGCATCTATGCAAGTACAGTGAAACCTGTTAAGTTGGACACCTTTTTAAGTTGTTGTATTGGACGATTTTGTCTTGCATTTTTAATTATTATTCAACAAAAAATTTATTGTGTTGGCTGAAGCTGTTAATTATGATTTTTGTTTAAAACCTTTTCAAGTTGGACACTTTTATAAGGTACCGTGAGTGTCCAACTTACACAGTTTCCACTGTATTACATATATGCATAATAAAAGTAAATTTCAATCATTACGTAGAATTGAAAATCTGACATGTATGTTTACAAATGAATATTTTTTTAAAATAATCACTGTTAATACCGTAATAGTATTTTAAAAGTACTTACCACTTATTTATAAACAGAAATAATACTTTGTAGTATTTTTGAGCCTTTTATTGGTATTTCACTAAGAAATGTAACACCCACACTGCACCACTGATATAGCTCCGTTGGCTTACAATAAAATGAAGATTTTTGCACCAAAATTTGACAATTGAATAAATGAACAAATATGAAACCACAATTCAAAGAAATAGAAAACGAAGCAAAATTGCATAAAAAAGTTAGTGATTCATTATTTTTTAAGTGTTTTTTGGAATGTTGCATATATGCATGATTAAGTAACGAAGGGTTTTAAAATATTTAAAAACAAATAAAACTAGGTTTTAACTTTTTTATTGCGAAAACAATTTGAGTTTATAGTTGTTGTATTTTGCACAACTTCTCGAAGTTTGAGAGCTAATAACAAAATATTAAAAAAACAATTCGGGAAAAGGAATAAACTAAGCACGAATTTTCCATAATAGCTATTGAATATCAAAAAACTCTAGAAGGAAATATTCCCGCAGATGCAGATCGTACCTGTACAACTTACTCTTTACAACATTTTTAATTATCGTTTGAAATGAGGGATTAAACAAAACCAACGAAAAACTAAAAAGTAAAATATAAAAATTCGTAAATACGAAAAGTTAAGTTGTGAGAATAGAATGTAGATGGCAAATGTGAAAGAATCGAATTTCGTACACTACGCAGTAATTCGCTAATAGTACAACTACATGGTATTATGGTACTATTCCATGTGCATACAAAATTATCTCAGCAAAACCAAAACGAGACAAAAATACAGATCGACTAAAGGAATAATGGCGCATCCGATTATAGCTTGCTGAGCAAATTGTTGTTGTGCTGCCATAATTTTTCATAAAAAATATCAACTCAAGTATTTTTTATAGCAGCAAAACTGAAAAAATTCCCCCACTCCGCAAACTTTTATTTTTTTGATATTTTTATGGTAGTAAAACATAAATTTTTGTGCTTGGTCGTGGGACGACACGCTAAAAAATTAAAACATGGATGATTTTATTTTTTTTTATTTAATTTAATTTATTTTTTTTTTTTCATTTTACTAAATTAAAATTATTTATTTATTTTTATATTAATTTTAACCCCAATATATCAACTTTATCAGTGTTTGTTGTAGATTAACCGAAATAAACCGATCCCTTGGCTGGAAACCCATCCTTCGAAAAACCATCGGCAGTAAAATACTCATTTATGTTAAAACCTTTGTTCAAAATAATTTCAGTGGGTGCATACATCAAACGGAAGTTTCTGTGATCCTATAAATACATCGCGAGATTTTGTGCTTAGTCGTTTTGATAATTATACATTTTAATGTTTTGATGACAGTTGGCTTGAAGGCCTAGTAATCTAAAGTAAAACAAAATTCTTATTAGTTAAAAAATTTTACCATTTTGTATTCAAAGACTTACTTGTATTCATAAACCGCCATTCGACCAAGCCACAATCATGTTAACCTGGCCCAATGAATTGAAACCATCCATTTGATTAAGTAATTTTATTAAAGTACGTTGAATTTCACGATCGGTTAATGGATAGCACTCGATACAACTTTTAAGAAATTTGCGTCTAGTTGTGATGCTACCGCACGTGCGACTAGTGATTCGTATATTAAACAACCTTTTGGCTGTGTTATACCAACACGCAAAAATAATTCACGATTTATTTACGGAAGTTCAATGACCTCACGAGTTTGTACGGATAGGCCACCAATAGCGAATATGTTACATCACCAGGATCTTCGTGAGACATATTATAAACAAGGGGATCAACCTGACGCGGTAGATACCGCAATTATTGTAAGTGTGGTCATATCAAGAGCTACCCTAGATCCAGCTTTCAATTTTGTCTTGTCTAACTGACCCAACAACATATCGTAGCCCGTTTGTTGCTTTCACAATAACTAAAAATATAGATAAACATAAATTATCGTTTCACTGAATCACTGACATATTGGAGGTACATATTTACATTTATCCTCAGTCGATGGTTTGAGTACCTCCTCGACAATTTGCCCAACACTTTACAAGGCTTTTAAATCATTTATTGACTTATAGAACTGTTTATATTATCATTAATATTGTAGTCCCTAAATATTGTTTCATATAAAATTTCTCATTTACAACGGGTGCCCAAATATTGAGTATAAATTCATTTGGTGTTTTATCCCAGTACGGATTATAGTTATCAAATAAATTTTCCGAGTTATTCGATCCCAGTGTATTTAGAAAAGATCGATTCGAACTAGTCATATCGTTTAAATTGGATTTTATATCGACAAATACGGGATCCAAGAAAGATACCGTATCTAGTTAACCATATACCGTTGCTTTACATTTTGGTACGGTTGAACTTTGTTGACGTCGCTTTTTTGCTTTAGCCTTAGCAGTTGCTTTTGTATCCTGCAAATTCACCTTCTTTTTTACCGCTGACATTCATACGATAAACCACCGCACATTCGAATCACTTCCTTGTGAACGATATCGAAACGGTAACCATAAATTTTACTCGATGCTTCCAATGAGGCACCAAATACTTGGAAATTTTTGACATTTACGATGGCCAGTAACCAAATTGGCAAATGTATCGATAAAATTTGTTTGAAATGCAATCTCTTTGTTGATTTTCTACGAATATATAAAAAACACAGATTAATTTGAAAGACTGACTAGCCAAGCGGTCGTCAATCATCACCACTTACATTGTCCTGTGTCCATGAACTGTTACAAACTTTTAACTCTTCATTATCTTCCAGTACCGAAATATTTACAGTACTAGGCACCGATCTACTTCATCTTTCATCGTCATTCTACAATAGAAACACAGACAAAACAAATTAGGATATTTAATGAAATTCACGATCAAATCTAGCTCGTACTGTGGGCAACGGTGTTATGAATGTGAATGACTTTCGAGAGGACGTTTTCATTGGAGTAACATCACACAACACTCAAATTTTAAACTTCACTGTATTATTATTATGTAAAACTAAATCTTATTTATGAAATATTTTTATTAAATTTATCTGATTCATTATTTATTTCTTATTTTGTTTAGGTTTTAAAATGTTTGAGAAATTTTTTGGCAGCTGCACGACTGAAATTTTAGGTTAATTTACGAACTTGTCAAAAATTTCTCCTCCATATTTTATAGTAGAACATTTTTTTAGATATTTTGGTAAATTAATCAAAATAATAAAACAACATATTTTTTGCTCATCTCAAAAATGATATTAATTTTATTATTAATTTTTACGATATAAAATAATTGTCAATTTTTAAAAATAAAGATTTTTAGTTATTTATTTAAAAAATGTGATGTTAGTTTTTGTTGATTTCAAAATTTCGCCAATTTTTTCTACTATAAAATAAAAATGTTGTTTCTCAGTCACTCTAGTGTAAATTTTAGTTCTTGTCTTTCTCCGATGTTCAGCAAAATTTTTCTATTTTGTACATGAAATAGCACCATTATTCTATATATGTATATATAGACAATATTCAAATGTAAACATACAACATCAGTCGTCGCGACCTGATGAGAAGACTGATTTTTTCAAATCAATAAACTCATCCGTTCTAAACTGATTGTTGTGATTCTTACACATTTGCCAACTATAAGTCTAAAAATGGAAAGAAAAGTATGGGGTGGTTGGGAAGTTGATTGTGTATAAGTAAGTGTCGATTACCATAGTTGTTGTCACACAGATTGTGACGATAAATGGAAGAATTTCCTACGATTGTGTATTTAATTCGACAGTACTGAAAATAGACCAATATACGAAACAATCACAATAACACCACTACAATAGAAAAACTAAAAAGCAGTTAAAATGGTTAATTTAATCCATGTTTTTTTTTTCGTTTTATCGGTATGGAGGCCTTAACTCTTAATGACTTTCATAGCTCTTGGTCGAAGTTTCTCTATTAATTATTATCAGCATTTTTCTTACCGATTTCATCTATGTGTTGAACGTTTAATCGGTTTGTAGTTCCAGCCACACATTTTTTGGCAATGAATATTTTGAAGATGTTTTCTGATGGTCGCTTCTGTATTTTTTGGATTTTAAATTGTATATTGACATTGTGACAGTAATATCTGGCTGAAAGACATTTTTAACGCTTATATTTGATAGTAAGAATTGTTGAACATCGTATAGGATTCTTCTAAATGTCCATAGAAAGAAGTTTTTTCCGTGCTATATGATAATCTTGTAAAAAAACAGGATTACGGTTTCAAATCTAATTTCTATGAATAACACCGATTTTATTACAATTAGTACAATGCGAGGCTGTCTTTAGTTCCAATAGGTTAGGTTTCAGTGGTTGACACTTAGGCCATTTTTGGCCCATTGTGATACCACGCATTCACGCCACATCATTAACCCATTCACCTATTCACCTACGCACACAATTACAGTATACCACCTGCACATTGCAAGCTCCATGTCAACCTGTACATTGACATGGAAGGTGGGTCGGCGTTGAATTCTGCACTCCATCAGAGGATCTTAGTTGTGTTTATTAACATCACCGATTGTAATCGATGATGAAAATTCGATTTGCATCTAGCCTCTGATGGGATTCGAACCCAGTACCTCCCGGTCCAAGTGCCGAAGCTTTAACTACTGCACCACTTGTCCGGTTAGTTCCAATAAATTAACGCAGTTTTCGAAAAGCGATAATTGGGAAATTTGGGAATTTGTTTTATGTTTAATTTTCAAATAACCATATTCCAAATTAATCGTTCAGTTAAGAATTAGTCTATTTTGTCGTTCCAATCGTTTACTTAAAATTTTTGAGATAAAAAGGGCTAAGACCGAGGGTCATAAAAGACGGGCATTTACAACCTCCATTTACAGTTGATGTTCCGAAACTGATTTTTACGATACCTCGATTTTTTTTTTCAAAGCGCCCCTTGTTGAGAGATGTTAGCATTTAAAATTTTTGTTTAATGACCTTTCAAAACCAAATATTTATTTGAAGATATTCCCAGACGATTAATCAATTTATAAAAAGTACGAAAAAACCATACTTATTTTAAAAATATTTTTTACAGTTCTGTGAATCAATAAAATCTGCTATCCACAAGCAATTAATTAGCAATACCAATTCAAACGTGAATAAAATTCAAATAATAAAAGGTGTACGCATACTTATATTGTTTGAATTATACCGTTTGGATGTTAAGAATTCTTAAAAAGAACATAAAAAAGTTGCACACAAATCAAAGAACCTAAAGATAATTCAAATTTTATTTATCGGATTATGATGTTATAAAAATAAAAATGATAAGAAACCACAGTAAATTTGCATAAGTCTGAAACGTAACAAATTTTTTTTTTAACTCAAATACCAATATTTCGGGGCTGAGTAATTTCCTAAGTATTTCCAATTTTAACGTTATGTTGCGCGTTTGACGTTGTTTTCGTGGGAAAAATTATTAATGAAGAGTCGCCTATTAAGGGGGATGAATACAAAAATGTATCTGTAATATTATTTGATATCTATATATTTCACAAATTTTCCTTGTTTGGTTGAGAGAAAATGTCGCGTGACATCTTATCCGTATATCATCTATGTATACATAAATTATATATACAAAGGGTGAAAATACACTTATAAATTATGTTTTATTTGGGCGACTGAATTTCGATGAGAAATGGGATTTTCATAGAAAACATAAATTTGTATACTTATACATATTTTGCTAGCGTAACTTAAATTCTCGGTATATAAAATCACATTCTTTTAAACATCTAATTAATTTAGTCGTGTATACGAGTTTTGAAAATAAAATAGAATAAGTAATGTATAGTAAAATTAATAATGAAAATCCATACGTAGTTTATAATTAAAATATGGGAGAGTTCTGGGCACAATAATGTGAATAGATTAAGTATTATATGCAAACAAAAATTAATATCACAGGCAATCACTTAACTTAATTACTATATAGTGTGGCTATGACACCTGCTATACTTCCTCCAAATTTGTAAAATAGTGAAAACTAGTTTGACATTGTATAGCTAAAATATTCGAATAAAATATTCCAATTTCAAGGCTTGTGATAATCCAAATCAATTATTCTAGTAGATATCGTGTACATGAGTCATATGTCCATTATAGTCTATATTTAAGTTAAACTAAGTATGTAATTGTTAGTTTAAAATAATTGCTGGAATATAAAAAAATATACGGGGTTTATAGTACAGCATTCAGTATATCAAAATTACTCATAACACTGCCGTATTAATTAAATTCATCATTTGCTGGAACAAACTTATTCATTTACGGAATTTAAACAAATGGTTGGGTCGTAAATGCATTCAATGGTCCCGAAGGATTTGTCTGCGGTACTAAAAATTATGGGACTGAAAGAACTCCAATGCTTTAATGTTTCGTGTCTATATCATCACACGATAAACTTTTTATATAAAATGGCAGTTAAGTAATTTGATTATTGTGGGGAAAATATATCTGATAAAGTTATAGAAACATTAACTTAATGACTTAAAAACTTTTGTTTACATTTATATAACAAGAATAGCTCAATAATTGAGATTTTCGTAATTCTATAGTCCAGGTGGTAGGTCTACCCACAGCTCTCAGTATAATGGCGTGACACTACTCTCAATTTTTGCATATAGCCAAATTAATTTTTACACCTAGATGACAGCATAAAATTGTTCGGTTATTTACACTCTAGCCTCGCTTTGCACCGGAGTTTGGTTTTAAAATTAAACAACTTAAAAAAAATCGTGTAAATTAGGAAATGGGCTACTGAAAAGTTTCAAATGAATCTTTATTATTTGAAGTTCAAATCTTATCTCGCAAAACGAGAACAACATGTATCTGTTTCTGTTATAAATACATCAGCGTCACAGATAAGCAAATAGAAAAAAAAATATGTATTTAGTGTCACTCAAAAAAATATTTATTATGCGGTTCCAACCCGAAATTTTTTTGACAAAATAAAAATCAAAATTATGCCATTTTTAGTCATGTGTTCGTTTACAACAAAACAAAATCTGGCCAAAATTGGATGAAATTGATTTATGATCTTTGGTTTCAACAAGACGGTGAATATCATGTAAATATATCACTATATATCACTATATTCATTACATGAACAATACATTTGGTCCTGTGGAGTCAAGCATCGACTCCAGACATATAGGGTGACTGACACGAAGTGTTACCAACTTTAGACTGTCATTGCTGTCAAACCAGTGATGACAGAGCGCCCAAATTTACACTAATGACAGTTCATTCCATTGTTTACAAAGGCATTTTAGTGGGAAATATTCAGAAAAAAACTTATCCGCAATAGAATTCAAGCGTATTAGTGTGATTGCTCTATATTTGGCTGGAAAACCACAGCCACAGACTGTTAACCAGTTAAAACATCTGCATGTGAATAAAATGTTAGTGTATCGCACTATAAATCGTTATAACGATATTGGCAGCCGCATGGTGGTGGACCGAAACGCACTGCAACATCGCTGGATATCATTCGGAAGGTGAAGGCCAAATTGGCTTGGAATCCGCGCCGTAGCGGCAGATAAATGGCTCGTCAGGCGAATATTTCGCTCGAACGGATGTAGCACATATTGAAAGATCATCTTGGACTAAAGGTCTTGAAATTCCACAAAACGCATGGTCTCACCGAAGCTTAAAAAAAAGTTAGAATCGAAAGAGCAAAGAAATTGTTACGCTTGCAATAAAGTGGCGATCTGCCGAATTTGGTTTTATCCGATGAGTCACCGTTCGTTATTGAGCAATATGTGAACAAGCAAAACGACCGGATTTACTTGCCCGGTCGTTCCACTGAAAAGTTGGAGCAACGGATTGCCACTCGAAACAAAACGTCGCCGATGGTGATGGTTTGGACCGCCGTAATGGCAGAAAGCTGTTCACCGCTCGTGTTTTTGGACTGTGGCATCAAGATAAATGCTCAAATTTATCGGGATCATGTGTTGGAGGTAGCGTTGAAGCCTTTTGCACAAAAACATTTCGGCCGCAGAGCCTCGACATTTGTGTCGATCATCTCACGCAAGCGCTTCGCCGGGAATGGGCCAAAACACCGCACAGCTATTTTCGTGCTGCATGCAAACGGCCGACAACGTTTGAAAGCCATAATCGCGGCTAAGGGTGGCCAAATCGAAAACTGCTAATGCAATTCGAAAATCTAAATATTTGTGAACATTTTTTACTTTGATTCAATAAAATTCATCAAAAATTAAAAATTATGTGACGTTTTGTTTTGGTAATACTTCGTGTCGCTTTGTATATATCCAATGCTGCCAAACCGCAAGAACTCGGTGCTCATTTCATCTCGTTGTTTTGTTCATCAAATGCTAAAAGCCATACCAAACATTGACTCATTGTGGATGCACAGGTTTTATTTGAATGTCATGCGTGTTTTCACTGCTCACTTTTTTAGCATATTTGGAGCCTCTAACTTATGAATAAACGACGCCGAAAATTACCTCTTGGCTCCATGCCTTTAAATAAAAATACAAAAAAGACATTGCAAACTTCAAAATAACTACTGTCAAAAGTCTGCTTTAACATTTAACCACTATATACATGTAGGATAGCTTTGCTTCGTTTTATTATTCCACGCAAATTACAATAAAACATATTTGTTTTGAAAAATCTCTCTCTCTCTCTGGCTTTCACATCCCATGAAGGGATTTCGCCGCCCGCACAATTTCGCCGCCCGCCTCCATCCATCCCGATCCATTGCTCTCGTCCTCCAGTTTCGACATCCTAATGCTTGCAGATCTTGTTCAATGTCGTCACGCCAGCGTAGTCGGGGCTTTCCTCTACGGCGTACTCCGGCTGGTTGTTGGCGAAACACTTTATTTATCATCCGTTGTTGTGGGGACCTTGTAACGTGGCCGAGCCATCTCACTCGATTGGATTTAATGAATCCGATGATATCGCTGCCTCCGAGGAGTTGCTTTATTTCGTGATTCATACGAATCCGATATTCGTTGTTCGCAGCTTTAATTGGACCAAAAATTGAACGGATGACCTTCCTTTCGAATGTAGATAACAATCTACAATCGTTAGAGGTCATGGTCCAGCTCTCGCTTCCGAAAGTCAGCACAGGTCTTATTAGTGCTTTATAAAGTGCGAGCTTGCACGACTGCGATAGATGTTTCGAACGCAATAATCTTGATTGGGCGTAGAAAACTCGTTGTCCGGCAGCGATTCGGGCTTTTATTTCTGCCTGGATTTCATTCAGTGATGTTATAACTGACCCGAGGTATTTAAAGTTTTCGACACCATCAAAATTGTGGTCGCCAATTCCGAGATTTGCACTAGAGATGTTCCTGGGTGTTGTTAGATATTTGGTTTTACTACTGTTCACCTCCAAACCAAGTCTTCTTGCGCAGCGGTCGAGCGGTATGAAACTGTCTTTGATATCGCTAGGTCTTCGGCCAAGAAGCACGATATCATCTGCATATCCAAGAATTTGGCCGGATTTATTAAATATACAGCGCGAAGTTTCGATGTTGCTTTTTCTCACTACGTACTCAAGCGCCAAATTGAACAGCAAAGGCGCGAGTGCATCACCTTGTCGAACGCCAGATGTTATTTCAAAGGAGTCTGACACAGTTCCTTCAATTACGATTCTACATACAGACCCAGACGTTGTTAATTTACACAGCGAAACGAGTTTCTCTGGGATTCCTAGGCATATGAGCGCGGCCCATAGGTTGTCGCGGTTTATCCTGTCATATGCCTGCCGGAAGTCTATATATAGTTGATGTATGGTTATGTTGTACTCCCAACATTTTTCCAAGATCATCCTCATGGTAAAACACTGGTCCGTGGTTGATCGGTTGGGTCGAAAACCACATTGATAGTCGCCAATGATGTTTTCGGCGAAAGGGATGAGTCTGGCAAGTACAACATTAGCCAACACTTTGTAAGCAGCGTTCAATAAAGCTATGCCACGATAGTTTTCACATTTGAGGCGGTCGCCTTTTTTATGCAGCGGACATATGAGCGCGGTCTTCCAATTCTCAGGCAGCTCTTCTTGGTCCCAAATACAGACGACGAGGTCGTATAGACTTCTTGCAAGAGTAGCGCCTCCGAGTTTAATCAATTCTGCGGGGATTCCATCGAGACCGGGTGTCTTTCCGTTTTTCAATCGACTAATAGCTGCGTCTACTTCCTCCACTGTGGGATATTCGACAAAGACCTCGTCACCTGGAGGAGCTATTGCTCTAATGGGGGTCACGTCGTCATTCCGATTTAGCAGATTTTGAAAGTAGGTTTGCCATACTGAGAGAACATCAGCCACGTTTGTTCTCAACTCTCCATTCCCGTCTTTGATGGCTGTACTTCTTGGGTGGAAGTCTTTAGTGAGATTCCTGGCGTTGGCAAAACAGTCTCTTGAGTTTCCTAGTTCCGCTTGGAAGCTGATGTTTTCGATACATAATCTCATATGTTCGCGCTTTTTTTGTCGAAGGTATTTAGTCGTGGCTTTCCTAGCGCGCAGATATTTTGCTAGAGTGCTTCTAGTGTTGCGAGCCAACCATTTTTCACGAAGCGTTCGTTTATTTTCGACGACCCTACGGCATTGGTCATCGAACCAATCATTGCGGGCCCTCGGAGGTCTTCTACCGATGGTATTTTGCGCCGCAGTGGTTATGGCTGACTGTATAGCGTGCCACTGCTCCTCGATGTTAGAGGGAGCTTCTTCGTTGTTGCTGGGCCGCTCTAAATAGTTAGTGACAGCTGATTGGTAACTCTGCAATGACGCTTGGTCATTTAGAGCATTGATATTCCATCGAACGGTCTTTTGTGCTTGTCTGTCAAACGTAGATGACAGTTTGCACTTATATTTAAATATGACAAGCATATGATCGCTGTCCATGTCTGCACCCCTGTAAGATCTAACGTCAAATATGCTGGTGGAGTGTCTTTTAGACACCATGACGTGATCGATTTGATTTTCCGTTCTCCCATCATTCGATCTCCACGTTACTTTGTGGATTCTCTTATGTGGGAAAAACGTACTTGATACAACTAAGTTGTACGTTATTGCCAGGTCGGTGACTCGTTGGCCGTTGTTATTACTAGTTAGGTGCAGGCTGTTAGGACCGATGTGCGATGTATTTTCTGCACTCCTACCGATTTTTGCATTAAAGTCACCCACGATGATTTTAATGTCGTGGTGCGGTATGTTATTGATGACTTCCTCCAGTTCGACAAAGAAAAGATCTTTGATATCATCTGATTTATCCTCGGTGGGTGCATGCACATTAACGATCGTGATGTTAAATTTCTTAGTGCGAAGTCTGACCGTGCATATCCGCATGTTGATAGGGCGGAAATCGATGATATGATGCTTCACGCGCCGATGGATGAGGAAGCCAACTCCAAATTCTCCTCCATTCTGATGGCCGCTGTAATGAAGAGTGTAACCATTGGTGGTGTCATGGATCCCACTCCCAGACCATCTAAGCTCTTGTAGTGCAAGTACGTCTAATGTGTAACTCTTTGCTTGGTTCGATAGGTTCTGGAGATCTCCAGGTCTTAAGAGGCTAAGCACGTTCAATGTTCCCATTTTTAAAGCGTTGTCCGTGTACAATTTCCGAGGTCGAGTTTGTAATGAATCCGATATGGTTATCCGAGGCCTTTGTTTAGGGTTCATAACTTGATAGTTTTTATGAGGGGAGGTTGTTGGCCTTCCGCTCAACCCGCTTGTTACGTGTGTGGGTCACGTACTGGTGAGAATCTTGAGGCATCCAGTCCTACCTTGAACACATTTATATAGCGAGCCGCTTGATACAAGACAGACGCCCGCTTCAGCCGCTCCTAACCTGGAAAACAGACGCTGGTTTGGCATTGGTTTTGAGGCGCCAATGGCTCGCCCTGACATGTAGTGTCCATGACTATAAACAGGATTTAGCAGCTCGTCTCCACTACACCGCCTGATTCATTTAGCGTTACCCAGAGAGCACCGCGAGGAGGTATGAATCTCGAACTTCGCCCCCCTTTGAAAAATCGTATTTTCCTTTTATTTTTTCCTTTTCAATTCAACGGTTCCTTTTCGACTAAATCTATTCTATTTTTATATAGTATCTATGTTTTTCACAGAGGCGGCGTAATTTAGTATGGGTCAAATGCTACAGTGACGTTACTTACCCCACACTCGGCCATCCTTCGAAATCTTCCGTCCCGATTCGGTACTCCCACCGTCATACGTCACCCAAGGCTTCATGACATCCGCAGACGCTGAAGTTTTTAGCGGTCCTTCGCCATCACCTATTTTCCTAATATCATATCTATCATTCCCACCAATGGCAGTTACTTCATATGGTCCTAAATACTTTGCGCGAATTTTCAATCCTGTTCCAAACTGCGAACGACTTATTGCAACTAAGTCACCCATATTATACTGTGTAGACATCTTCCTTTTCTGATTGAAAGATTTTTTATTCTCGTCCTGTAGGTTTTTAATTTGCAGCCTAGCGTCTTCTCGCAACCTTACCCTCTTTTCATTGAACTCATTAATCAATTCTTCCTCGATTATTTTGGTCAAATCATAATTTTCTGATCTAGACATATCAACTCCAAACATGAGCTTAAAAGGTGTGTTGTTGGTACTTCGGCTAACCGTGGAATTTATCTGCTTCTGTATAGAGTTGTAACTTGTTTATACCATTTTAAATGCTCTGCCAAAGGCAATTTGGTCAAAATTGGTATAATTATTCCATTAACCCGCTCGACCTGTCGATTGCCCCTTGGGACACCTGTTGTAATTTTTACATGCTGTATTTTTTGTTGGGCGCAATATTTCTCAAAATTATGCGAGGTAAATGCTGTTCCCCTATCCGAAATTATTCTTTTTGGATTTCCAAATATGGCTTGCTGCTGATCAAGTTTTTTTAATACCTCTTCAGTTGACGTCGCCTTAACTGGGTATATCCATGTGAACTTTGCAAATCCATCAACAACAACAAACAAGTATTTGTAATTCTTTGCGGTAGAAGGTAATGGCCCTAGATGGTGCACGTGATATGTGTGAAGCGGAATATCAAACTTCTCAATGGGATTAAGGTAACCTTCCTGTTTTCCGTATTTTTTCGTTGCTAAAATACAATATATACAATTAGAAACTATTTCATTGACTCTCTTACCCAACTTTGATATGTCGTAGTCGTGCTTCGCTATAGTTTCCACTTTCCGTCTATGAATGTTTTTTAGTATCTCATGCTGCATAATTCTAGGCACAGTGAATACGTGACTTCCGTTACTAAATTTAAACACAATTCCATTTCTCAATACATATCCTTTATATTCCCGTTCTTTCAAGATTTCTGTAATCAACTGGCATTCCTTGTCTTGACTTTCTACATTTCTAATTTTTTGCAAAATTCCCTCCTCAATTATAAAGACGCTCGGGTTCCTACTCAGTGCGTCGACGTGACGCATAGAACTCCCAGACCTATGCAAAACTTCACAGTCATACTCTTCTAAGTACATTGCCCACCTGGCTATTTTGACACACAAATCCTTTTTTTCATCGTTAGCTGAAAAGCTTTACAATCTGTATATATTTTAAACTTCAGTCCTAACAAATAAACCCTCAGTTTCTCCAGACATTTTACAATAGCCAATAGGTTTTTCTGTAGAAGTACACCACCATATCCTTCTTTACTGGCATCCGTATGCATTTCAGTTTCCAGTTTCGGGTTGTACATCTTTAAAATTGGTTCATCACATAGCTTCAATTTTAGTGTTTCAAACGCCTGTTTTTGGCAGGGACCAAATTCAAATTTAGTATCCTTCCGCGTCAAATCACTCAACAGCTTCGCGATAGCAGAAAAGTTTCCTATAAACTTTCTGAAATATCCCGCTAAACCGAGGAAACTTTGAACTTGTTTGCTCGTCTTTGGTTCTGGAAAATTTCTAATGCTTCTTGTTTTTTCCACGGACGGCTTGATTGATCCATTTGAAATGATATGTTCCAAGAAATCAATTGAAGATCGAACAAATTTGGATTTTTTACAATTTATTTCTAAACCATTGTCTTCTGCAATTTTAAATATTATTTCTAATTTTTTAAAATTTTCGGCCTCACTAGTAGCTGGAACCATGATATCGTCCATATAAAGAAGCATAATCTTATCCCTTATCAATGGCTGAAATATTGTGTTTATGTACCTCTGGAAAACTGATGGCGCGTTGCAAAGCCCAAAAGGTACTTTTAAAAATTCATAATGCCCGTCTGGCGTAACAAATGCTGTATACTTTTGGCTATTTTCCTTAACATCTACATGAAAAAATCCGTTTTTAAGTATAATGTAGAAAATATCGTCGCATCATATAGATTTTCTATTATATCCTCTATTATCTGCAATGGATATCGATCCTTTATTATTTTTGAATTAATCTTTCGGTAATCGATACATATTCTTTTCGAACCATCCTTTTTCCGCACCAAAACAAAAGGACTTGCATATTCAGAATTTGAATGTTTTATTATACCCTCCTCAAGCCACTGATTTATTTGCTTGTTGACCTCATCCCTTTCCACCTGAGGCAATCTTCTCGGATTTTGATGGATTGGTGCTTCGTCTTTGAGTGTAATTTCAAGTTGTACACACGATTTTTTTGGTTTTTTGGGTGTATAATAGTTTATTAAAGCTGCAACTCCCCGTTTAATGCTAGAATTTTGAATATTCGCTATGCACTCTATTTCATTTTCAATGGTAAAAACTGACGAATCAATAGCATTAATATCATTCTCTGGAATGGCATGACTTTTTTTTTCTTTTCGCAATGTAACTTGTCCATTGATTATGTTTACTTCAACCGTGTTTAGTAAATCCTTACCAATAATTAAATCGTGGTTCATAACAAAATCATCCACAACATAGCAATACAAGTCAAATGACTCGCAGTCGATTTTTATCGGTAAACTTACACAACCATACGTATGTGTGATTTTCTTGCACAATCCGGTTAATGTTATATTTGCTATATCCAATTTACGAAAATTATTTAATTTACCTAAGACCGATTTTCTGATTAGGTTTACATCACTACCAGTATCAATTAGCCCTATGATACAAAATGCCAAACATTTCAACACTGACCTGCATACTAGTTACTGCTACATGACCTACGTCTTTAGAAGTGGTTGGAACTAAGGCTGAACAATCCTTGGCAATGTGCCCGAAGTTATTGCACTTGAAGCACCTGGTTCCTCTACTTTTATTAGGACAGTTTTGTGTAATATGGCCAATAGCTCCGCAATTAATGCAACGAGTTCCCCCGTTATTAAATTAGGTTTTCCAAAATTTAAATTTTTTGATTTTTGCAAAACAGTTTTATTTTCCAATCTTTTAGCTTCGATAAATTCTTTATACACGTCTAATTTTTGCCTTAACTCACGAATGTTTTTTGCATCGTATAACACCATTTTATTTGAGCCTGAATCTTGTATTCCTGCAATAATGTATGACACCAGGGACTTTTCATCAATTAAACTGTTCGCCATTTTTTTCATTTCAAAAATATATTCTAAATATGTTTCTTGGCTTTGTTTCTTCCTAGAAGATAATTTTCTGTGTATGTCCATACTAGATAGTTGAGCTGCGAATTCATCCCGCAGTAACTTTTTCAGCATATCCCAGTCATTTATTTCTGGGGTTGCTTCTACCGCCAGCTTTGCCGCACCTCGCAAAAGTTTACGCATATAAACATATTTCTGTATGTCACTTCATTTGAACGCGATCGCACTAGCTTCAAAAGCCTCTATCCATTTATCAACATCTTGGCCTGATTCCCCGTCAAATGTCACCATCGATTCCTCAACTTCGCGAAGTGGTAAGGTATTATACACAATCGATCCTTCTTGCCCATTACTGTTTGTAACTTCAGTAGTTCCAGAACTACTCTTTCCGTTTGCATTTCCTCCCACCATCATAGTACTTTCTATGAAATTTATTAATCGTTCAACTAACTCTGACTTTTTTTAAAAATAAACCGGTAAATTATGCTTCTTTAAAACTGTTTGTATCTGTTTAATTGTCAGCAACTTTAAGGAATCATCCATACAGAATAAATTCGTTTTTCGTTTTCACTTTGCCTTGTCTAATTTGTAGGTTAACGGTAAAACAAAACTGTTGCGTTCTTTTCCTTTTCTTTTCAATAGCTTGATTTGCAGAAACTTAGCGTCATCTGTCTTTATAAAACACGGCTTTTCTTTACGAACTTAACTTTACGAATTACTTAAAGAGGTACACCCCCTTTTAACGACGAATGTTCTTGAACAATTTGTACACTTATCACGGTTAACTTCCAGAACTAAGTACTATACAGCCCAACCATGTTTACAGTATAATTTTTAAATGCTACTGGATTTCAGTTTAGTTTTATAATTAATATAATTCTAATAATTATGATTTCAGGAAATTCTTTTGTAAGTTGTTGAGTTTTAGGAGGATTAATCAATAAATGTTTGTATTATTTAGGAAGCCGAAAAACATTAATGAAGAATTAAATTTCAGGAGTCTTAAGATGTTTGTGGACTAATACTTCTTTAAAATATTAATTGATGATTGTGTAGTTTAGAATTGTGTTGTGTTTCTATTACTCACTATCGGATTTAACTAGGTGACTGTATTCGGAGTGAATTAATCAATCAATTTTATTTTAGGAAGCTGGAAATTATTAATGTTGAATTATATTTCAGGGAATTTCCAGATGCTCGTGAAATAATAATATTTTTTTATCAGGTTGCTGATTTAAAGAAGCAATTTTTGAAGACCAATATCATCGTTATCCATTGAACCTATTAAACCTTTATCCCCCCTCCGTAGATTAGAAGTAGATTAGAATTGTGTTGTGCCGTACGATCGCTAGGTGTCTGAAACCGGGTCGTTCTGTCCCAAAAAAAAAAAAAAAAACCTTTCCTATCCCTCCTATTGTTATGTGTATAAAAGGCTGTAGGAATAGGCCCGGCGTTAACCGGGACACTCGTCAAGTACTTGGTTCTACAGTCCAATCAATCAATCAATCAATTAATCAATCAATTATCACGGTTAACTTCCAGAACTGTATATTTTTTTTTGATTTCTAAACCCGTTTTACTGTTAACATGTGGTTATACCGCCAGGTCGACCCTTCGGAGCAGACAATCACATTTATTTAAAAAAAAAACTATATATTTAACCTAAAAAAAAACACGTGTATCTCATCGATAATTTTCCACTTAGGTATATCTATACTTTTTCCGGTAATACCAACAAAATTATCAATTTTATTTTTTAAAATTGTTTAGGTTGAGCCCCCAAATTGTAGGATAGCTTTGCTTCGTTTTATTATTCCACGCGAATTACAATAAAACACATTTGTTTTGAAAAATCGTATTTTCCTTTTATTTTTTCCTTTTCAATTCAACGGTTCCTTTTCGACTAAATCTATTCTATTTTTATATAGTATCTATGTTTTTCACAGAGGCGGCGTAATTTAGTATGTGTCAAATGCTACAGTGACGTTACTTACCCCACATACATGGTAGTTCCAACCATTCACACTACATTTCGATGATCCACTTCGATCAAGAAAGAGACAAGCTTGCCTCTTTGCAGCACAGAGCATTGTTATCTAGTTCAAGTGCATTACCTAATATCTGGCTGGAAAATATATGTAGTTTAGATCTAAATATTAAATCTTGGCATATCCTTCTAACATGACTTAACTAATACTTAGTCGCAATTAAATCGGCACATTGAAAACTAAAAAGAGGGCTGACATTTTTACCTAGTTAATGCGAAATATAGCTATACTTACACTATAGAATAGCCTATAGGTCTTAATGAATTCCAAGAAGTACGACGCAACTCAAAATGACTCGAAATTCTAATTATTCGTTTTCAAAAAAGTAGTTACAATACTATTATTCTCGTTTATCCTCAATGCTACAGCTTGTTACTCAACAGGTACGAGTACTATTGGGATGCGTTAGAACAGTGGATATTGACCAGTGGAAAGAGTAAATTTTTAAGCTTACAACATAATAGAGAAGGAAATTTGGATATCCTAGACTACGTTTAATCTGTTCTAATTGCTAAATCAAACCAATTTATTCTGACATGTTTCAGGCCTTAAAGTTATTTTTAGAAGCGTATACAAATCCTAATTAACAAATTTTATGTTTCAAAAAAATGATTTTTAAAATTTGTTTTCAAAATCCGTTTTGTGTAAGTATAAGCTATCTTGCTATAGTTTAAAAGCCTCGGCTCAGATTTTGTTTTAAATTGGGCTTTAAACTGAATTTGATATTTCTGTCCTATCAAAGGGAGACAGCATTATTTCAAAATTCATTTAATAAATTATTCGATAAAAAACAATTTTGCAGGTAAATGTACATTTTGGCTGTCGATCTTTATATTTTTACAAATCTCAAAAGCAAATAAATAAAATAAAAATCAAAACCATTTTATGTTGGGGTATAATACTGCTTTAACCTACCACCTGCCCACCAAACATTGATTTTTCTCTCGCAACGCACTGCTCTATGTGCTTGATAAAGCACATACTTTCATTGGAAGTAACTCTGTGGTGTCCGCCTCTATGGCATATGGTAAGCTCTCAAAATGTTTATTTTTCTCATTGGCACCCAAATACCATTTTTGAACGTTAACCCTTGAGCTTCATCATGGTATAGTTTGAATGGCTTGGTTAATTGTTTTTTATCTGATTTAGTAAATATTAAGTACAGTGTTTCCGACCTAATTGGAATATCAGTGCCTTTGTTAAAACTGAACGATCTTCTATTGACGCCTAGCATCGTAGGAGATATGTTTGATTGTCATTTTACCATTGCTAATGATAAAAAAATAATAAATACACGTCTTATAAATACATATTGTGAAACCGCTTTGGCTAGAAAACTACAAACCCATTACGTTCTTTAGATATCACAATCGGCTGACACTCAGATAACCTAACGTGTACGCACTCTAATGAGCTTGGAATAAATTTGATTAATCCCTTAACCGCAGCACTAAATACCACTTTGCAGTCAGTGCCTTCCAAGGCAATGAGTGGAGTAGGCAACAAAGCGCCAGTGAAACATAAAAACGCAATACTTTGTAGATGAAAAGTCTTTTTGAACAGTTTAAAATTAAAACGGGAATCCCAAGTTAATTTAGAATCTAATTTTTTATTTAGTCCTCAAATAGTGAAAATATTAAGACTTTTATGTTTTTTGCATATAGCAAATACCAATCAGTTTTAAATAAGGATTTACATAAATACTCCGTTATCCTCCGCCACTAGGCCAAGACTCCACAATGTGGGAGCTTAGATACGACACTTAACTAGGTTATCAGCATAACCAAGGACACAAAACCCGGACTGTTGAGTCAGTGATGAAAGTACACCTGTTGACATCCTTTGGTAACTTTTTCAGAGCCTAAGGAACCATTCAACTCGACCTCAGCAATGCGAGTGTCGATGCGATTAAACCGATAGAAATTTAAACTAGTACCGTCGATACCAAATCTGACACAACCATTTATAATTGTAGCAAATGAAGCGCTATCTAACGTCGTGATATTCAGGAACGTACCCATGAGAACGAATAATAAATTCTTGTAGCATCGCTTCACAGGATCGGCGAACTCATTACGGTCACTGCATGTTTATGACGGGAAAAATATACTAAAAATGATGCCTAATGAATCTATGAACGATAATTCCAAACATGTTTAATTTCATTAGGAAAGTTCTGTCAGTACCACTCGGTGCAAATTAGAAAAAACTCCAATGTAGAACGACAGGACCTGAGTTCACTAAACTCCTTTTTTACTTTATACACTATTTGCCGTAGGCACTTGGCGAAACACACTTACACTTAATAAACACATTTTATTAAACACTTGTTTATTATGAACACCATCAGGAAGACAAATGGAGTCGCCACTGATATATAGCATGACACATGCTTGGAGTTACTAAACTCGCTTCTGCCGGACGAAACACCTGACGTTACTGGGCCTCAAGCAGAAATGCGCAAGATCGCCACTAACAGCAGTTGGACGTCAGATGCTGAAGACCCTCCATTCACTGGACTTACAACTTCAACGCTGAAATAATCCAACTGGATTGGCCCATCATAGGGAGTACCATAGTAAAATTATTAAACATCTACCTGAAATTTGGCTACTTCCCTAAGGTGTGGAAAAAAGGTGAAATGATTATAATCAGGAAACCTGGTGAGAGATCCCCTTTCTCCGAAGTCTTGTAGACCAATCATGTTGCTACCTGGCATGGGGAAACTCCTAGAAAGGTTACTAGCCGGTTACTAGGTTGCTAGACTGTTCTCGGACAAACAACTCGGCTTCCGACGTAGTCCGCCTAACAAGCAGTGTCAAAACCCAAAGTTCAAAATATGTTATGGGTATATTCTTGGACATTGCCGGAGCATTTGATAACTTAACGTGGCCTAGTGTCATCGAAAGCTTATCAGTTTATAATCTCCCTAAAAACACTATGAATACTTTAAGGAGCTACTTCAGTGAACGATTCGCAGTAATCAGAAACATATATGGTTCTGTATTAAAAGACATAACAAAATGATGTCCTCATGGCTCAATCCTAGGTCCCCTAGTCTGGAACATCGTGTTTAACACGAGCATGATGGATAACATACGAAATAACATTCGAAGATGATACAGTCATCCTGGTTCACGGCAATTCGAGGCTTGAACTTCAGCGCCCGGGTCAAATCGCCATTAATAATATGGTACACCGTGATTACAGAGTTGCAAAAATTAAAAAAAAAAACGCAAATTATAAATAAAAAAAAATAACCGAATTTCTGTCGAAATTCGTCGACCAGAACCTGAAGAACGTACAACATCATACTCGAGAGAGGTGCCCTGGTGCGCGCATCCGTTCGAATTCAAACAGGGCAAAACCCTGGTTTCGAAATCGGATGCGGTCACCAAGGGACCGCAAACAAAAAGATTTTTAGCAATTCTTTTTATATAAAGAGAAACGGAAAAAATCAAAAAGGAAATCATCCAAAATAAGAATGGCGTTGCTGAAAACAAACGACCGTGAAAATATAAAACCAAACAAAATGGCCGCCGAAAAGGAAAATATATGAGAGCGCGCGACACGCAACCGTTATTCTGTGCTCGATTACAATATTCAAAAAAAAAAAATCAAAATCAAAATTTAAGCAAAAAAAAAAATTTTAAAAAATAAACTTAAAAGTCGTACCTTAATATAAACTAGTTTGACGTTGCGGCCTTCGGTAGCCGTCATGCCACAGGCACCCGGACCGTTTTGTGTCTTCTGCCTTAACCACAAATCGACATTGGGCGTTGGTTCGCCTTAACCATAAACTTTTGGTGTACAGTGCCCAACCAGCACTATAACTTATTGAGCGGCCTTTCTCCTTAACCGTAAACAATTTTGTTCGCCTGGTTGGGCACTGTAAATGTTGGGCGTAAATTTGGCCGTTATTCAAATTTATGAAATTTTCGCCCTTCGTTGAGTAATGCGGTGCCCGATAAAACTCTTGCGGCGTCCGAAAATTCACAAAAAATTATTATTTATATCGCTGCTTATAAGATAATAGGTTATATTACTAATAAATAAATTAAATTGTTCTTGATCAGTAAAAATAAAAACACCAATATTCGCTATTTTGATGGTAAGAACCGCTTTCAATTACAAACAACACCAAATGTTGGCAAGTTGCTTCTCATGAGGTTTTATTATCACCCAAGCAAAATATTTTTATTATAATATTTTTAGTTTCCTTTTTTTTATTTGGTCATAAATGAACTATAGGTAGATATTTTACAAAAAAACTCTGACACAATTTACTACTTTTTCTCTAGCCGAGCAAAAAAAAAACTTCGCCATTATATAATAATGCACCATTATGCAATCAAACCAAAACTCGGCTGTTCAGTGTTCACAAAAATCCAAAATTAGCAACATTACCACGTGTTCGTGCCCAGGTGGCAGTGCTGTCAGATTCGTCATGGAAGTAAACTAATCAGAATGATAATATGTGGGAAAATGCGTGTTATAACAAAAAAAAGTCGTAACAACTCCTTGGCGAGAGTGTCAAGAGAGGGATGGGGTCTTAACCATAAAACACTTGTATTAATTTACAATGGTGTGGCGGTAGCGCTCTTCACGTATACAGCGGCTGGGTGGTACGACAGGTTAAACTGTCACCTTATCTGATCATTGGAAAGTGCTCAGAAGAATATTCTGCTAGGAGTAACAAAGGCTTACCGAACAGTGTCTAAAGATGCCGTTGGAGTTCTGGCCGGCGTGCTCCCTGTAGATATTCTAATCAAAAAGCGAGCGCTCTTGTACCACCTAAGAAGAAGAGCCCAAAATAATATGAGTGACCAAGTACATACAGCAGATAGTAGGCATGATCAATTTAACGATCAAATTAATAATAAAAGAGAAATAGGGGAAATGGCGATTGACCTATGGCAAAGAAGGTGGAATGAATCAGCCAATGGAAGGCATACATTTGGCTTCATTACAACTGACGAGCTCTATATGAACCAAGTAATATCTGGCCATGGTAAGTTTAAAGCCTACCTTCAGAGATTTAAGATAACAAACCAATGTCAATGGTTATGCGGTTCAGAAGTAGAAGACGTCAATCACCTACTTTTCGAATGTAACGAGGTAACAGTCTGGTCACTAAAACAAAAGTGGCTGGGTAACATAAATCTACACGAGTTACCACTGCCTGTACTACTCTGCGACGAAGTTCTCCCACAGTTTCGGCCTTATTGTGCCGGACTGATCAATATCTTAAAACTACGGAATAGTGCGCGATAGTGGACCGGGTACTCGGACGATAGTTGCCTCCACGCGGCTAGGGATGCAAACGATACAATTTTTAAATTGTAACGGCTAAGACTACTAGCACCGTCAACCGGTGGTATAGCTTATTGCTAGGAAAACTGATATAAATTTTAAATAATTCTTAGTTTAAGGTTAAACCTAGGTATAAGAATTGACGAAAATTTTTTTCGGAATGTTGACTATACGATTAATAATGAATAAAAGCCCATCACAATCAGAAAGCATGCTTGTGGTAGTGTGAGATTACCTGCTTGTGCTTTTTTTATGAGAATATAATTGAATATTGAATATTGGCTAGCGCAACTGAATATTTAGTAAACCTTTATAAACTTTCCGCATTAAAGGTGCTTGAAGCCGACGAACTATTACGTATGCATTCTCGAAAATGGGTGAATTATATTACAATTAAGACGTACACCGGAAAGGGACCGCATTTTTAACAAACATAATCACTATTTCCAGATTTGGTTAATTTCTATTATAAAACTTTAATTAATTATTTTGAATATTGCTGTAACAATGTATGTATTCCTTCTGTGGCTGCACTTTGGCTGACCTAAAAATATCTTTTATGATAATTTACAGACAATTTCGTTTACGTCCAAAATTTATTAATTACATTCGTACATAATTTTTTTTGCATTTTAAAATGTGTTATCTGTCTTGTGATTTCAAATTTAATTTATCTCAGTCGAGTCGATGTCTATGTCAACAAACCGCCAGTCATAGTAGATATGACTTAAGGTAATAAAAATTTCATCTAAAAATCATGCAATTGACGTGCAAGGTATCGACCACTATTGTGTCCCTAAAATGTGGGCTAAAATTTCCAAAACAACGATTCGTCAGCAAACCGCTAATTAACGTCAATATTTCGAGACCTACATTGTACAAAGACTTGTAAAAATTAGTACATATTAGTGTGATAGATGCTAAAATTTTATATAGTATTGATGAATATATTACGAACAGTTAGAAATCAATTTGTCTCATAAATTTGCATAATTTTTAAGCATTTTTGTTAAAAAAAATGCTATATGGTTTCGGTTTGCCGTCCGTCCGTCTGTCCGTCTGTCTGTCTGTGTGCACGATAACTTGAGAACGAATGAAGATATCAACTTAATTTTTTCACTAAAAGTTCAAGCAATTCTTGGGAATGATCCCTATTGATTTAGACATTTCTGTGTTTAGGGTGTTCGGAGGTAAGTAGGGTTTTGTTAACCCCCCTCCTTAAAATTGTTAGATTTTTTTTTCATTTTCTATTCTATTTTGGTTTCATAGAGCATGTAAATGTGGAATCAAAATATATCTCGTTTGGATGTGGTTTTGTGTGGGTGGTGTGGTTATGGGGGTGGTAGGAGTGGTGGTATGGGAGGTGGAGGGGGTGGGATGAGGTGTTTTCGTTTGGTGTAGGAATTTGGGATTTGGTGGATGAGGGTTTGTGTGGTGGTTTGTGTGTGTGTGGAAGTGGGTATGGAGGTGTGGAGGTGTTAAAGGGTGATAATATGGGTGGTGCGGTATAGGGTGGTGCGGTATAGGGTGGTGCGAGTGAGATAGGTTTTGGGGGTTTTGGATGGTGGGTGAGGGTGGTAATAATGTTTAGGTGTGGTGGTTTGTGATTTTTTTTGTGGAAAAACTATTTTCTTTTATTTTATAGGCAACAAAAATGCTTATAGGGTTCGGCTCCGAACCTTTCCCGTCTTTTTTATGTTAATTTAGCGTCTAGCATCGTAATACTAATAACTGTTGCTCGGTACATTGAACTTTACCCAGTTGTTGAAAACTATTTTTCGGTTATGCATACCGACATATGGTCGTCATTAACTGTTTTATAGTTTATCACACCCGTAGATATATACATAATTTTATGTGGATCGACAACATATTTAGAAATGTGACTCACTCGCCGCTTATTAACGAAATATTAAAATCAATAAATTGGTTTGTTTACATTCGACTGTTATTATTATTGTTGCTGCTCGCAAAATTTCGCAAACCTTGATTTTTTATGTTATGTGAAGTAAACATAACGTAAACATTTCTAATTATGTATATAGTCTCGCGTATTTTTTATGTGTACTTATCACTGACGTAATTTATGTTATCTATAAATTTATTTATTTAATTAAAACTCTACGTTTGTTTTTTGCAGACAAAATAAATTTCAGTGAAGCACAGACGGCGAATCGCGCTAAATGTCACGGAACAACAGTTGTGGCGAATCATCAGGTGCACCAGCGAATAATACGCGAGATAAAAATTTTTGTAGTAAACCAGCACGTGGATGGTCTCATCCAGATAATGTTATAATGAACGAAGGTGTTGCATTTAATGTACGATATGTCGGCTGTTTGGAGGTGAAAACATCGATGAAATCACTTAATTTTAATACGAGGTCACAAGTAGCAAAGTAAATATGGTTTAATATATGGCATTGTAAAAAAAAAATATCGATTTGAAATAACATTTTATTATTATTATTTGCAGGGAATGTATAAACCGGGTGTGCGAATTGGCTGGCCTAAAAACATACAAAAAACGTAGAATAGATAAGCGAATCGGGCAAGCCATTTCGGAGAAACCTTTAATGGAGAATGCGGGTACAAATGTAACGTTGACTGTTTCGAATAAAGGCTTAACATTAGTTAGTATTGAGAGTGGAGAATTAATAGCGCAACATGAAATGCCAAGAATATCGTTTGCATCAGGTGGTGACACAGTGAGTTCTAATTTATTTTTATTGCTAATTTGCATATTTTTGTACTTATTTACTATTTTTTATGTTTATAGGATACCCTCGATTTCGTTGCTTATGTAGCAAAAAATGTTTTAGAATTTAGGGCATGTTATGTGTTGGAATGCGGTGGTGGGCAGGCCCAAGATTTAATAGCAGCAATTGGACAAGCGTTTGAATTGCGATATAATGAATTTTTCAATAAGACACCGTAAGTATTAATGATTAGTTAAGCACTATATAGTTTTTTTTATTATTGAGGCAAATGATCTATCTAGGTTTATTTTAACACGTTGAATGCCACGCTAGTTTTAGATGTCCTAGAAGAAATATTATTTACAACATAACAGTTAATTTTTGTAATCATTCGTGACGCATTTAATACTACGGTCACCGGTGATCCCCACGACGCTGAAAGGCACTTTTATTAAAACCATTAAAAATTTACTCGAATTATGTGTTTCTAATAATATTGGCTTCGCCGGTCACCCTAGACCCCCATGGCGCAACGAACAAACTCGGTGCCGGTGGTCGGTGACCACCATGGCATTCAACGTGTTAAATTCATATTTAAATCGGTTTAGTTTCGTTTTAAAAACTTGAGTTACCGACCAAACGGTCGGTTAAAGCTTTTGGCGTTTGGATCGGAAGATACCGGGCTCGAATCTCGATCATTTTCCCCAACATTACGATCAGTAATGAAATGGTAACACACCCTTAGATTTACTTAGATTATAATCCGCAGTTTCGCTGAACGTCGTCAGCCGTAAGGCGTTGAATAAGAGGATTGCTACCATGTTATGGGTCCGTCCTTTTCTCACCGCTGGCAGTGAAGTTTTTAAGTTACAAAATCTGCATCGGCAGAGATTAAAAACAACCGCATGTAAAATCGCATCAAACGACTGCTCATTTTACAGGCTCCGACTTTTTAGCAACCCATCGTTTTGACAAAAGTGATGATTGAATTCGTTTGGTCATCGCTTGGCCAGGATTAGTCTCTAGTTTTTATCATTTGGTTACTTACGATTAAACGGTAAATAAATAAAGAAAATAAAAATAAAAATTCCCAGGAGCACCTCATTGCAAAAAAAAAATCATACCGTTTTTATCAAATTTCGTTAGGTAATCGTTAGGTCAGGATTGGTCACTACATTTTGGCCTTTGGCCACCAATGGATCAGTTTTTATTGCGAAAAACAAAATCAAAATTATATTAATTCAATAAAACCAGGTTCGTCGCTTATTTGGGAATTTCATTTTACAAAATTAATAAAAAATCCAATTTTAATATACCATTTAGATAAAAATATTTCTTTTTTCAAAAAAATGTATCTAAACTTCTAAAGTAGAAGATATAAGATATCCATTTAATTTTTTCGTTTTTCATAACTCGTTGAGAATTGGTCACTACTAGTTGATTTCGTTTGGTCATCTTAATGATTTATTATGTAAATTTTTTTTAAAAATCATAATTTCCACACGATTCGAAGTGTTTGGGGCTGGAAACTTGACCAACACTAATTATTTTATAAAACCAATGATCAGAAGTGGTTGGTCAACTGTCATTGAGGATTGGTGACTAGTTATTTTCGTTTGGTCATCCCTACTTAATGATTTATTGGGAAAATTCGTTAAAAACTCTGGAAATTATCAGTTTTAAAAGAATTTTCGCAATAAATCATTATGTAGGGATGACCAACCGAAAACAAACCAATCCTCAATGACAGTCGACCAACCGATTCTGATCGTTTGATTTATAAAATATTTAGTATTGGTCAAGTTTCCAATTATTTGAGAATTTTTAAAGAATTTTCCCAATAAATCATTAATCAGGGGTTACGAAACGAAAATAACTAGTGACCAATCCTCAATGACAGTTGACCAACCACTTCATTGGTTTTATAAAATAATTAGTATTGGTCAAGTTTCCAGCGCCGAACATTTCGAATCGTTAAAGAATTTTCGCAATAAGTCATTGAGATGACCAAACGAAATCAACTAGTAGTGACCAATTTTCAACGAGTTATGAAAAACCAAAAATTTAAATGGATATTTTATATATTTTACTTTAGATACAATTTTTTGAAAAAAGAAATATTTTTATCTATGCCCTCAAAAAAAATTTTGTAAATATACAGCACACACAATAATTTGTAAATTATTTATAAAAATAAATTGTAAAAATAATAAATTTTTTTTAATAAATTCAATAAAATTTTCATAAAATTGAAAATTTTGAAAAAAATACAATAAAATTTGTAAATTTAATAAAAAAATATTAACAATAAAATTGAAAGGGACGTTGTTAAATTTACAAATTATTTTGTGGGCTGTATATTTACAAAACTTTGTAAATTTTTTTTGAGTGTGGTATATTCCAATTGGATTTTTTTATTAATTTTGTAAAATGAAATTCCCAAATAAGCGACAAACCTGATTTTATTGAATTAAAATAGTTTTGATTTTGTTTTTTCGCAATAAAAACTGACCCATTGGTGGCCAAACGCCAAAATGCTGTGACCAATCCTGACCTAACGATTACCTAGCGAAATTTGATAAAAACGGTACGATTTTTTTTTCGCAATGAGGGAAATTTTTTTTTTAAATTTTCATTATTTATTTATCGTTTAATCCGTAAGTGACCAAACGATAAAAACTAGTGACCAATCCTGACCAAAAGAATTCAATCATCACTTTTGTCAAAACCTTTACCCCATCTTACGAGTATCAGTTGAGACTCAGCCTCAACGTGGACCATTTAATGCCTAGAACCCATGGTGATAATTGGTAGTTTGCGGAAGATTTAAGGGTTTGGAACTAAACTTCCAATTCAGGTTTAAAATATAACCAATTTGCTTCAGATTTATTGTTACATGTACTGGTATGCCAAATAGAAATTTATTTTGTTAGTTTATGATTTTGTCTTCTTTCATAAACATTTTCAAATGGACCGTTCAGAATTTTTAATGGAGATTTTGTAAATTTGAGTAGGAGTAGTATTTTTCTATGCAAATTTGAAAGAAAACTATCAAGCAAATCTCACGCAAACATTTAATTTTGATCATCCTGTCAACAAATAAAAAAATTTGCCACTTCCCGCTTTTAAGATATGATTTTTTGAAAAGTTCGTTTTCTGGCTGTTTTTAAGTATAAAACAAGTATACATAAAAATTCTCATATCATGAAGGAAAACCTGAATAACCGATGCTATCGTGCTCTAAAAAATGTGGGTTACCCTGTTGAAATTATTCTTAAACGTGCTTCCTATGTCGGCATGTAAAAACAATATGGTGTTTTTTTTGCTTCCTTCTTCCAACTATCATCATGCTCCGGTGTCGGGAATTTGCATTGACAGCGGGTGCGTCCGGTTATATGTGCGCGTTTGTCAGCGGGTATGTTGGTGCAGCCACATTACCCCGCTCCTAGTGAATGATGTCATCGATTATCTAAACCGGACGGGTCGCCTGATATCGCACCCTGTAGGTGTAGTACCTTGTGTTCCTAGCCCCGGTTCGAAAATTACCCGTTTTTTATTTGTTTGGTTACTTTTTTTGATTGATTGTGTTGACTAGGATGTCGAAGGTTGTGGTTAACTTCAACGGCCGTTCTTTCTTTATAGTGCTAACCGTTCCTTTCGATGGTGTCGGTATCTTCATTTTCGATAAAACATGGTTTGATCCGATTTATAGAGACATTTGACTCAACGTCTTTGATTAAAAGTGTGAAGTATTTCTAAGTACAGTACGTCGTACGGTATGGTCCTTCGTACGGAGGTTGCAGGGCTTTGCGCACCCCGCGTCTGTGCGTACTAGGACGTGTGAGCATGTGCTAAGATCTTTGAAGATGAAGACTGTTGATTTTTTTACATGTCTTGCTGGCAGAGTTGGACATTTTTGATTTGTGCGATAACTTCGTTCTGTGACGAGAATGATGATGGTTGCATCATGTCTCTTGGTAAAGGCAGCTGTTCTCCGTAAACAAGTTCGGCTGAGGAAGCTACGAAATCGTCTCGAAATGTTGTCCTCAAGCTTAGTAGTACTAGTGGTAAACCGGTGCCATCACTCGACCATTCGGTTATACGCCGGATTATAGGAAGTAGTTTGTTTGTGCTGGAAGGCGATTAGATTGGCTAAGCTGTTGAATAATTCCGACTCGAATTGTGCTCCTTTGTCGGAGACGATGCTAGCTGATACTCCATAGCGACTTATCCATGTTTTTAGCAGAGTGTTTGTGACTGTTTCGGATCTAATGTCTACCATTGGAGCGGCCTCTGGACATCGCGTGAATCGATCTATGATCGTCAAACAATATCGTTGTTTTTCGGAGATCTCTAGAGGACCTATAATGTCTATATGTATTTCAGAAAATCGCTTGCTTATGATGGGATAATTACCGCATGGGCTTTTAACGTGTTTCGGCATTTTGAATTTTTGGCAATTGATGCAACACTTTTCCCATAAACGAACATCTTTGTCCACATAATTTTTTTTTCGAATTAGATAGGCGTCGAAATTTTTGAGGAACGTAAGGTCTTGGTGTCCCGTAAGAAACATCGCAGTACAAGAATTTATTCGTTCCGAAGATTGGCATTTTGTCAAATTTGAGACTATCGTTGTTCTCTATTAGTGTTTTCAGGTCGTGATCCTTGGCTTGTTCATCCGCTATGTGAGCGTAATCTATGGTGCCCGTGATCGATAGCTCGACGATTCGAGAGCGTGCAACCGCCATCACGTTGTCCTTACCGGAGATGTTTTGTATATCTGTCGTATATTGTGCTATCATATCAAGATGTCTGCGCTGTCGTGGTGATGCTTTTTCTAAGTTTTGGTGTAGTGCGTACGTGAGGAGTTTGTGGTCAGTGTAAAGTATAAACTCGCGAACGTCGATGAAATGTTTGAAATACTTTATTGCTCCGTGTCCGTGAGTTTCCGCGAAAAGAATTTCAGTAGTTGCCGTCCTTCTGTTGCGAGTTGCTGTATCACTGCTCCTAGACATTGATTTAAGGCGTCTACCATGATGTCAATTTTTTGATTAGTTGTTGGGTGAGCTAACTGAGTTGCTTATGCCAATTGACTTTTACAACGCTCGAATGCTTGGTTTGACTGCAAAACACCAAGTGATTTTGCTGTTGTCATTTTCTGTCATGGCTTCTGTCACTTGTCACGAGGAGTGCGAGCCTATTGGTTTTCCGAGTTTCGACCTCGATCGAATTTGCACGGTTTAGTGCCCTTCTTAGCATTAGTGCCGAACTTAAAGAGATTCCAGCAATTTGGAAATGTTTTTGTTTGTTTATCGGATCGCGATCTGCTGCGCGGTCGCAGGTCTCCATTAGCTGTCGATTGATGTACTTCCCGCGAATTTCTTTCGTTGCAGAACTAATTATCAATGCGGACTGACAATGAATTTTGGTTATCATTTGTCGTACATTTAATCTGCTTCGAGATGTTATAAATGCCGGACGGGCTATGATTTTGTCCGCTGACGGCGATTTTTTCCAAATCGCACCCTTCCATGCAGGAGAGTATACTTCCTCGACGTTTGTTGGTAATCGCTATAGCCACAAATTTCTCAATGCTGACTCGTGAATTTTGTTTAATGAGAGTACCTGCATCTCGCGAAGTAACTGCGACGGTTTTTTGCTGCCTAGCTGCTGTCCGGAAAGTAAACGGTTTAACTTGCTTCTGGATGAGTCATATAATCTTTTGATTATTGCTGTTTCTGCATCCAGAGCAGCTATTAGATGTCCGTATTTTGTTTGGTGATCGACTGACACTCCGCTCAACTTGAACTGGCCTTCCAGTTGTTTAAACCAAATCTCGGGGTCGTCCCGGTTAAACGCGGAATATTTCACTGACACTTTGTACACGTTTGTTGTTTGATGGTTATCGACCGAAATTTTATTATCATTAGTATCGTTCATTCAGCTTGAATTTGTTGCTGTGCACACGAAAATCGTAAAGTTTTCGATAACGACGCCTTAATGTTGTGGTTGCACTCCGACGAATTTCTGTTATTTACTCGCTTTGTGCTGATTGTAGCCTTTTTCGTTTTGGTAATTCGCCCAATCCCTTGAACGACGGTTTTACAATACGTGGTCACCAAATCGTCGTGGTCACCAAATTGTGGAGGTGGGGTCACCAATTTTGTCTCGTGACACGATGGAGCCCCTTAACCACAATATTTACAAAACTGCGGTTTCGTAGAATTCTATTTTTATTGTTCTTACGAAAACTCGTCGGATGGTTTATTTTATTTTATTGCACTACATTTACATTTTTCTTGTTCTTCACTGTTGAAATTATTCTTAAATGTGCTGCTTATGTCGGCTTGTAAAAACAATACGGTGCTTTTTTTTGCTTCCTTCTTCCAACTATCATCATGCTCCGGTGCCGGGAATTTGCATTGACAGCGGGTGCGTCCGCTTATATGCGCGTTATCGTTAAATTCCCTTCATTCGAATCCTAATACATATACATATTAAAGTCAGTTGAATAGTTTTTAAAAACAGGTCTGAAGAAATTTGTATTTCTGCAATAACCTAAATTAGGCGTACGCCCTTGTTCAAAAGTACAGTGCCGAAGAATATCAAAAAATGGGTTTAGAATTTTTCGTTTTCACATGGAATCGCTGATATAGTATAACTTAGATAGCAGCGATTTATTTAAATTAAAAAAAAACAATTATTTTAATCTACATAATGGATGGGTGAATACGTTGTGGCTAACACTTTCTTTTACGTAGATCTCGAATACACCACGAACTTATGGTAAAAACTCTCTTTCAAATTTCGGAAAATCAACTTTGCCAATCTTTGATGAAAATTAAATGCTTAAATTTATTTGAATCTTTTAATTCTTTGTGGTTTTTGTAAATGCTAAAGTTTTCAACATCATTGCAAACATTGGGCAACCTAATATGACAGTTGCCACTTACACACAAATTTCAAAAAGAAATCGTATCTCCCAATTGTCAATTCACCTGGCTGGACTGTAGAGATGTCAAATTTTGGTGGAGAAACGTTTTTTTAACCAAAAATCGTCATTTCTGATAAAATTTAAAAAATGTTCTGAACAAATTTTGTTTGAAACTTAATTTACAATCTTTTTGTTTTAATCATTTTTCGTAAATGCTATACACTTTTCAAAATATTTGCAAGAAACTAGGAAACTTCTTTGGAAGCTGCCACTTTCGGTGAACCGATTTCGACGAAAAAACAATCTCTCTGGTCGAATTTTTGTTGAAGATCTGTTTTTTTTTGTAAAAATTCGTCATCACTTCGTCACTAAAAGGCGTAGGGTAAGACGTGAAAAGCAAACTGTGAAAGAGCTGGGTGTACTTCGGCCCTAGAACAGATTGCATACATTAAAAAAACAGAAAATTTCCTTAATTTTTAAATAATTTTGGATATCCTCTCTGCACAAGTTTTCTAAAGTTTTTACTGATTGAAAAATGAATAAAAATTCTCTCTTAAATCGTGAGCCAACCGAATATTCAAAACTGCGCTTAACTTGGATTCGCACTGTTACTGTGAAACCAAATTCTTCTAAACATGGGACTCATGTCAGCTTTATTGTTACAAAAACTATTTAAAAACTACCCGCGATATATGGAATAATATTCGTTGCTAATTAGCCTTTGCACGTCTCCTCAAGAATCAGTTTTTGCTTTTTGTAAAATTTAAATTTTTTGTTTTCAAGCAGGATAGAGATGTTTATTGTAAGCCCCCTCAGAGCCTTAAAAACAACATATCTATTCTGTGGTTTAACTATTAAACTGGTTGATATGGGAAATCTGAAAAGTAAGAACCTTTCTTTTATAAATACAGATAGCGTTCAATTCGATTAGCCTTTATCTTTATTTTGATTTTTAGCTCAAAACAGTCCTTTTTTATTTACTTAATTTTTTTTTTTTTTTATTGTGAAGTAGCACATCTGACAAGGAATATTACAATGATTTGCCCGACAAAGTTCCGCCAGATCTATTGTGTGATACAAAATTAACAAATTCATTTCCATTACTGGACATGAAGGCATCTTCAATGAACATAAAGGTACAAATTTTTGTTAAATCCTGGAGTTGTCCTAATGGTAGTAACATTTTTGTAATTTTTTTCCAGACACCACGTAAGAGATTAAGTAGTAATTTAATAGACTTAAACAGCCCGCCAGCTGATCATAAATATGTTAATGAAAAAATGTTAGACGCATGTCTAAATAATAACAACAATAATAATAGTAACGATAATAATAGTAGTAATACAACAAATAATTCGATTGTTCGTGATGTTTTTGATATGCGTAAGTATTTTTGTGGTACTACTCTCATTCCCATTTTCTGTTACTTTTAATGGTTATATCATTTTTAGATTCCGCTAGTTTATCATCTGAAATTCAACGTTCTCAATTAATAACCGAGGCATGGTTTCACGGTATAATAACAAGACAGCAAGCAGAAAATTTACTTAAGGAAGATGGTGACTTTTTGGTACGCGAATCTCAAGGTACAGCCGGTCAATATGTTTTGACCGGGTTACAGGCAACGCCAAAACATTTACTTTTGATGGATCCGGAGGGATATGTACGCACAAAAGATCGCCTTTTCGAGAGTATTAGTCATTTAATAAATTATCATTGGACAAATTCGTTACCAATTGTTTCGGCAGAATCTGCGCTAATCTTAAAAAATCCAATTAACAGAAATAAATCATCACAGTCTGGATTAAGTTTGTTAACATCACAACATCAACAACCGTCGCAACCATGGAACTGATAAGACGCGAAATTTTCATAATTTACTTATTATTATTTTTTTGCTTTTACTCCTAAACAACGAATAAATATTTTTTTAATTTACACAAATACTATTTATATAAAAACTACAAATTTGTATATTTTGATAAAAACTATAAACAAGTGTGCAGGAAATGTAATTATTGCCGGTTTAGTGATTTTTGATAACAGCAACATTAAAATTAACAAATAGCCACTCTATGTATAAAAATAAACATAAATCGCTTTGGAATCAAATTATGTATTAACTAAAATTCTAGATGATTTAATGTGTTATGTTTATATTCGAGTATTTAAAGCAGTGCTTTGTTATAACAGGCGACTGCAATGTTGTTAGTTTTAAGAAATATTTTATTGGAGCCATTTCATGATTTACTAATCTAGCCTCTATGTACTGGGTATACCATGAAATAAGTATAAATAAACGGATATTACTTAATATGTAATTAAAATTGTATTACATATACTATTACGATAAAATATGTAATTTGATTCCAACAATAAAATTTGGGAGCAATATTCATTCTAATTAAAATATATACACAATTTATAATTTGATACTTTTGTAGTGAATCGTGATATCAAATAAAAATAAAACAAGGAAATTATTACTTGAAACGTTGATTAAAATGATGTTTTTGGAATTATGAGGTAGTTTCAATTATGTGGTTTAAATATTTTTATTTTTAAAATTTTTTCAGATCCATCTATGGAGTAATAGCGTAATAATTTTAATACTGGGGTTGTTCGCACGTTGAGCTGTTTTTAGTACATCACGAGTGACATCTAACGGACACAAGAACAACGACAATAATGTCAGGAGTGAAAAACCTGCACTAGTAAGTATATAATGGTCTTGTTTATACAAATAATAAAAAGATGTAAATTGTTTTTTATTACTTACTTATTTTTATTTTTCTTGGTCGGTTCAATATGTTTATCAATTTCTAATTCGGTCTTGTCATGAAAAACATATTTTTGGTCTAACGTTAGATTTGAGCAAAAAGATGGGTACGTTCGGTGGCAAAGAAATTAAAAGTTGTTCAGGTACCAACCTTTAAATAATTATTGTTTCAATTTTTAAATAAGAAACCCGGTATAACATTGTTTTTCGTTATATAAAGGGAAATTGTTTTTATTTTTTCAATAGTATAATTCGAGTAATTCAATGTGAAAAGCGGTATTAATCCATAATAATAAATACCATTAATTTATATAATTCAAGTTAAGTTGTTTAAAGAAACGTACAATATTAACCGGTATTATAAAATTAAAAACCGTTGTTGTATTAATTGTCGTTTAATAATTAAATAAATATTAATTTACATTTGAAAATAAATGTGTATGTCTATATAATCTAATTAGTGAAATAAATAAATAAAAAATAAATATAAAGTGTTGTGAACCATTTACCTATTCTATAAAAAATACAACAAGCATCTAGTAAATTAAACTGTTGATACAGGATGTAATATATTGTATCGCTACAACTGATACACTGTGAAGCATAATTCCGCTTAGCAAGGAACATCATCTGTAAGATAATATTAATCTGATTGAGTGGCCGTATAGCGTTTATGTACCTTGGTCGAATGTATGGAGACTAACCGACTGTGTACCTGATTTATGAACGAGGAAATCAATAAAACTAAAGTGGTGACCCCGACGTGATCTGGAAGGAGTGCAGCATATACCAGATTGGACATCAAGGGAGGGATATTTCAACCTAAATTTAAAAAATTGTAAGTACCTGAGCAAGTTTTAATTTTTTTTTGCCGTTTTAATAAAGATATTTGTTATTTTTTTAAAAAGTAGAATAATCAAAGCAGCACCAGTACACCTTCCGGAAGTGGAAGAAAGTTCTCCAGCTCATTCAATTGATGGAAGTTTGTCAGAACCAGAAAACCAAAATATCAATATCAGTAATGCACAGCTTCAACTTTTAGTGGAGAACGGCAAAATCAAGCGATTCCTGAAAATCGCAGTCAGTTAGAAAATGAATCTAACATGACTCATGTAGCTCATGTATCTTTTAAGGCACCACAACCGTTATATACACAAAATCCAGAGACTTGGTTTGCAATTTTAGAGCAGCAATTTATGGTCGCTGGTATTAAGACGGAAAAGGTTAAATATGTGCATGCAGTCAGCGCGTTAGATGCGAGATTGCATAATCAGTTTGCGCACCTGATAACTAAAGACAAGGGTCTTAAACCATATTCGGTCTTTAAACAGGAATGCGAGTGTTGGGTTAATCCGAAAAATCAAAACTCAACAAAATTCTTCATGGTTTATTTATGGGAGATAAGAAATCTTCCCAATTGTTAGAAGAGTTTCAAGTAAATGCTTCCGGGTTTTCTGCAGCATCCATTAGACAATTGTGGATGCAAAGATTATCCTCGCAAATTCAATTGGTGTTAACTCCATTTGAACAAGACATCGATATCAACACCTTAGCCAAGAGAGCTGATGATTTGGTGGAGACATTTTGTAGTTTAAATAATCAAATAGCAGAAACTACCATGAAACCAGTTTTATCGAATTCTGTTACAGAAAAGTCTGGTACTTTAAATAGATACATAGTATTATGCAGTCATTTAAAACTGAAATTTAATCAGAAGTGGCAGGAATTTTAAAATAAAAAAGTTTCAATAACCATAATCCTGGCCAGTTTAATCGATCTTCATCTCGAAATCGATCGAAATCTAGAGATCATTCGAATCAACGAGATAAGTGCTTTTATCATTTTAAGTTTGGCGATAAAGCACAAATTTGCGTATCGGGATGCAAGATGCATGATATGTTCTTAGCGAATATGAATTTCAATAAAAAAAAACTAGAAACTCATCAACATTCAACGGTGTGTCTTGATGAGGTTAGTACATCCAACCGTCTACTAATTTTTGAAAAAAATCTAAATGTAAATTTTTTGGTAGATACGGGAGCAGATGTATCTGGTTTACCAAAAAGATTTGGTAATAAAAATATAGTTAATATGTCCTTTAAATTATATGCGGCAAACGGTACCGAGATACCAGCTTATGGGAATCAGCAAACAATTTTAAACATAGGTCTTCGTAGGGAGTACACATGGACATTCATAATTACAGATATTACCATGCCCATTTTAGGAGCCGACTTTTTAAATGCAACGGGTTTGCTAGTCGACATTAAAAAAGGAAATTTTTTTGACCCATTAACTACAGTAACAGCCATAGGTCAAATTACGCAGGCAAATATTCCCACGCTTTCCTTAGTAGACAAGACGATGATCCAACAGGATTTTCAAAAATTGCTAGTAAATTTTTCGGATATTACACGTAATACAGGTACCTTGAGTCCATTAAAACACAACGTGACTCATTTTATAGAAACAAAGGGACCACCTATCTCATGTAGGGCAAGACGATTGGCTCCGGAGAGGTTGACAATAGCCAAGGAACATTTCGATGAAATGATGAGACAAGGCATTTGCAGACCAAGTAATAGTCCTTGGGCTAGTCCGCTGCATATGGTGCCCAAAAAGGATGGAGATTTGCGTCCGTGCGGAGATTATAGAGCATTGAACAATGTTACTATTCCAGATTCATACCCTACTCCGCATTTGCAGGACTTTTCATTTCAATTGGAGGGATGTAAGATATTTTCCACAATAGATTTACTAAGGGCATATCATCAGATCCCGGTTGAACCTAATGATATTCCAAAAACGGCAATTACCACTCCATTTGGTTTATTTGAGTTTGTTTGCATGACATTCGGTTTTCGAAATGCAGCTGAAACCTTTCAACATCTCATGCATCGAGTCTTATATGGTTTGACGTTTTCGTTTGTATATATTGATGATATACTTATCGCATCGAAATCAAGAGAAGATCATTTGAGACACTTGGAAGAAATTTTTAGTCGTTTAAGAATGTACGGTCTGGTGATTAATCAAGATAAATGTGTGATTGCACAACCAGAAGTCCAATTTTTAGGACATTTAATCACATCTAAAGGAATTTTACCAAATCCGGAACGAGTTAAAATTATTAATGAATTTGTTCTTCCTACGAATGTACAGCAATTGAAAAGATTTTTAGGTATGCTAAATTTCTACAGAAGATTTGTACCAAATGCTGCTAAAGAGCAAATGATATTAAATGATTTTTTAAAAGGTTATAAAAAAAACAGTAAAAAGATAGTGTAGTGGACCGAGGAGTCATTTAAAGCTTTCGAGTTGTGTAAAGCGAGATTGAGTGACGCGTCCATTTTAGCACATCCAGTCATTGCCGCACCCCTTTCGATTATGGTCGATGCTTCAGATTTTGCAGCAGGGGCAGTTTTACAACAATATGTAAAGAATGTTTGGCCACCGCTTAATTTTTTTTTCAGTTAGATTTACTGAAGCTCAAACAAGATACAGTACGTATGACAGAGAGCTATTAGCTACGTATCTTGGTATTAAACATTTTAGAATTTTCGTAGAAGGTCGAAATTTTACAATTTTAACGGATCATAAACCTTTAACGTTTGCTTTACAACAGAATTTAGACAAAGCATCTCCTAGACAACGAAGACAATTAGATTTCTTTGCCCAATTTACGACAGACATCAGACATATAGCAGGAACGGATAATGTAGTAGCAGATGCATTATCTCGTATAGAAAATATAAAAATATAGAAATTTTGGAAAATATTGATTATAAAGAAATAGCATTAGCACAAAGTTCAGATGATGAATTAGCTAAATTAATTAATATGCCACTTTCCAAATTAAAATTTGAGCAAGTGCCAGTTGCTTTTGGATGCGATGTGAAAATTTATTGTAATAAATTTTTAGGCAAATTTAGACCTTTTATTCCTAGTGATTGAAGAAAAATTGTGTTCCAAAGTTTTCATAATTTATCACATCCTGGTATTAAGGCATCTGTAAAAATGTTAACAGAGCATGTAGTTTGGCCCTCGATTAAAAAAGATGTGAAATTAATGGCACAGAATTGCATTAACTGTCAAAAATCGAAAGTCTTTAAACATACCAGCTTGGAAATTGGTACGTATCCTAATACTGAAGAAAGATTTGCAGAAATTCATTTGGACATTGTAGGACCTCTATCAATTTCACATGGGTAACAATATGTTATACCAATGATAGACAGATATACACGATGAGCTGAAGCTGTTCCTACCGCGGATATTACGGCAGAAACAGTAGCTTTTGCAGTGTATACTAGTTGGATCGCAGGATTTGGCGTTTCCAAATTTATAGTGACGGACCAAGGGAGACAGTTTGAGTCGCAACTATTCAATGAATTAGCGACGCTCCTAGGGTTCCAGCGAAAAAGAACTACAAGTTATCATCCTCAATCAAACGGAATGATTGAGAGGTGGCATAGGTCGTTGAAAGCAGCTATAATGTGTCACGATAGGGCTGATTGGACAGAAATATTACCTACGGTTCTTCTGGGGCTAAGAACGGCTTTTAAAGAAGACCTAGGAACTTCTCCAGCAGAACTTGTTTATCGGACAGTTCCAGGTGAATTTTTAGAGCCACAGAAAGGTTGTATTCCTCAAAACGATTTCGTGCTAAGGCTAAAGAAACATTTTGCAGAGCTCAAACCTGTGACAGCAACAAGTCCAGATTTACGAGACTGCAAGTATGTCTTTATAAGAATGGATGCACTTCGTAAAGCATTACAACCACCCTATACCGGACCATTTTTGGTTAAAAATAGAAGCGACAAATTTTTTGATGTCATTATTAATAACAAGTCTTCCAAAATTTCGATAGATAGAATTAAGCCATGCTATAGCGAGAATTTAGAACCAATCGATTTACCTGTAGAAATTCATAATGAGCGGAGTAAAAATACGATTGACGGCAATGTAAATAAAAAAATTGTGTTATCAGGCGATACAAGTAAAAGTATTGTCAAAAAGATAGTTAGATTTGAATTACCGAAATTGGATAATGATTTTAAGACACAGAGTACACGGACAGGACGACTTGTTAGACCACCACTTAAATATCTACAGCAGTTGGTTTTGCGATAAGTGTGTGCAGTCTGTTTTTGAAAATTTTTCGCATACACACATTTATTTTATAAGGATGTTGTGTTGTTTTGAAAAATTTTTATATGGTGTTTACATACATTTTTATATATAACATTATTGTCCCGTGGAATTCAGTTTTACAGGAATTCCACTGGAGGGGGAGTAATGTAGTGGTCTTGTTTATACAAATAATAAAAAGTTAATATTATGTAAATTGTTTTGTATTACTTACTTATTTTTATTTTTCTTGGTCGGTTCAAAATGTTTATCAATTTCTAGTTCGGTCTTGTCATGAAAAACCATAGAGGTATACTACAGAGTAGAAACCTTTTTTTCCCATATAAAATTTGCTATTTCATTTGAAGCACGTCAGTGCAGGATGGTTATATAAAAAAGCATATGGCTTACTCATATTTCAAAACGAAAAACCCCAAATCAGCTGTCTATTTATGTGTGCAGTGATAAGATATGGTGACGACTTAAATTTCGTCTAGATTTTTATATGGGGTAATTAAAAGATTATCGCATTTAATTATTTGAAATCATTTATTTAGTTAGTATTTATTTACATACACAAGGCAGCACATTAAGTTTAAATTTAAATATAACTAACTCGATCCAATTTTCATTTTCAATATCGTTAAAAAACTGTCAAACAAACCAGTTGGTATTGATGATTTCGAAAAAATGTTGCCTGATAAAATGAAACACTTGAATTTACCATTCGACAAGGTATGCAATGCGGATAAATCCGGTTTATTTACGTGAATTCTTCCACACAAAACGCTTGTTCACTAAAAAGGAATATATGCACGAGGTCGGAAGGTTTCTAAAGAACGGATTACTTTTTTGGCATGCACAAATGCACCAGCCAGTCACGAATTAAAACCTTTTGAAATCAGAAAAGCTAAACCACCAAGAGCTTTAAAATTTTTTATCTGTAATCCGGTTATATATCGGACAAATAAAATGCATAGATAACCTTAGAGTTGATCAAAGAAAGATTGAAAAACATTTAATTACGGAGGCAAGAAATTCGGTAATTTGATTTACTTGCTACACTTAACAAAAACTTAAAATATATTTTTTTTTGTTTTAGGTTCGCTCATTTTTGTAACAAAATGGACTGGAAAAAAGGCATTCTTATTTTTAGACAACGCTCCAGAGCGACAGAATAGAGAAAAGCAAGTTTTAATCCAATATTGACTTTACTATAATATAAAATTTCGCCTAACGTAGTATTTCCTGAACATAAAGTTAACGGGTGGATAATCAAAAATTCTTTACCCAATGAGATTAACGGGATTCAAGAGTTGGAAAATGAAGAATCTGAAGAAGTCAAAATTTTGGATAATATTCAAGCTAACTGTTTTAATACTTGTTTAGATCGGGTAGAACTAAATGAAATTCCTGCAGAGGATGTTTTCTGAATGTCTTAATTAAATTGAATTTTATACGAAGTTTCATTAAATTTTTAATTGTTTAAGTTTTACTCGATATTTGCAACTTTCCGACTTTTGTAACACCCGTGGACTTTAATTGGTTGCAGTTATCGAGTTTGTATTGTATTTATAAAAATGAGTTAGACATCTAATCTGGAACTAAAAATGACGATTAATGGGAATATTACAATAATTTAAACTTCATTCTATAATTAGAATTAAGTAAAACAGGAATCATGATAGAAGTTAAAAATAAAAAGTAACACATCTCTAGAATCCTTAATACTTAAACACATAATTTATTTAAATATTTAGCTCGACCTTTTACTTAAATAACAAACAATTTTAGTAATGTATTTAAAAGTGACCGATTCTTTTATTACTGTAGTTAAAAAATTTAATTCAAACTAATGTGAAGAAAAATTAGAATTAAGAAGTCGATAAGTGAAAACAGAAAAATAATGCCAACGACACGAAGTGTTCCCAAGCGGTCACCCATCTAAGTACTAACTTCGCCCAATGTTGCTTGACTTCGGTGATCGGACGAGAACCGGTATACTTAACATGGTATGGTCGTTGCCGTATTATAAGAAATATAACATGAACTATAATAAATCAAGAAAAATTACGAATACGTTAGATAGATGGCAGGATTTATCGTAATATGTGTAATTATGATAAATCCTGCCATCTATGTAGCATATTCGTAATTTATCTTGATTTATTATAGCTTATCTTATCTTTCTTTATGTTATACTACGGCAACGGCCATACCATGTTAAGTATACCGGTTCTCGTCCGATCACCGAAGTCAAGCAACATTGGGCGAAGTTAGTACTTAGATGGGTGACCGCTTGGGAACACTTCGTGTCGTTGGCAATATTTTTTTGTTTTCATTTACCGACTTCTTAATTTTAATTTTTCTTTGCATTAATTTGAATTAAATTTTTTAACTACAGTAATAAAAGAATCGATCACTTTTAAATGCATACTAAAATTGTTGTACACTTGTGTCTGTAATTATACCGGTGGACACATACTCGTAAAGTACCATTTTCAATTTGCAAAAACGGGTAGATGAAAAATCTATTAAAAAGCAGTAAGATTCTATCGTTTTCACACCGACGTTAGTGCTAAACACGTTTATATCATTGGTTTGCTTGCACATATTTATACAGCAGTCGAAAGTTCCATTAAATTATTTTAAAATCATTCTTTTATTTAAACTGAATTAATTTAATTTTTTTTCAGCATCCGAACCCAAAACACTGTGTGACTTCAACATCTTTATCATTAAGATTAATTTGCCACAATGGTTTACATGTACGAACCCAACTTCAGCGCCAAGAAATGATTGTAACCTCCTGAAGGTGCTAGCTGCAATGATATTATCAATCCAAGGGTATCCTTAGTTGCATTGAAAAGTTTCTCAAACAATTTATTTTAAGTGGTACTCTCACAGCTGTTTCATTCAACTCTACGAAACAATAGACGAGAAAAACCTAGATTATTTATCATCTGGACATCCCACATATTAGCCTACAGATAGAAAGAAAATTCCTTATTTAATAGACTTTTGTGTAATACGAGGAATAGCACGCAACAATGCTCAAGTCGATGACTGTTATGATTTCAGATCACTCACCAATAATAGTAACACTAAGTACCCAAGCATTAAAAACAGAACCACTCCAGCGTTTAACAAACAAACTATCGAAATGGATTCTCTATAGGAACATACTATATGTAAATTGTCATCTTGATGTTCCACTTCGCACACCAGAAGACATTGATGGAGAACAATAATTCCGAAAAAATATAAGGCTTTCAAGTAACATTCAAAAGTTATTGGCAGAGAAGCGGGCAATTCGGCGGCTATGGCAGTTTCACCAATCTCCTTTGCATGAATGGAAATGAAATAGAGCTATTAAAGCTCTTAGAGAAGCAATACGGGAAGAACAAAATTTAGGAATACAGAATTACATAAGTGACCTTACAGTAACAGAAAAAAACAGATTACTCATTGTGGAAGGCAGCAAGAAATTTAATAAGGCCAGAGCTATCGAACCCACCGATAAGGAACTTAGAATACTTGTTATTCACAGCTGACTTAACAATAACTGAAAAATTAGTCACTTCAAGTTTTGTTGATGATACAGTTATATGAATGTAAATCAACACAAGTAACATTCACACTGAATAAACGTACGTGTCCAGCAGTAAAATTAAACAATATCACAATTCCTCAACAAAAAAACGTCAAATATCTCGGTCTTCATCTCGATAGAAGATTGGCATGGAAAAAGCACATTGAAACAAAACGCAGTCAATTAAAAATAAAATTTTCTAAAATGTACTGGATGATCGGAAGAAAATCGAAACTCTCTAGACTGCAAGGTTCTACTATACAAAGCGATCCTAATCCCCATATGGGCATATGGTATCTCAACTAGTGCATCAAATATAAATATCGTACAAAGAACGCAAGCAAAGATACTTCATAGCATTACAAATGCCCCATAGTATATTCGAAACAGCACCATCAGACATAGGAATCAAAACTGTTAAAGAGACAATTAAATCATGCAGTCTAAAATACCAACTGACACTGGAATCACACCCTAACTACTAAGAGCTAGAGAACTACTAAGGCAAACGAAATACGGACGGCTTCGCAGAACTGATCCTCTAGATTTAATTAACTGAGAAATATAATATAATAATTACGCGCATTAAGTAATTAATATTAATATAATAAAAATAATGTATAATGGAATTAAGTATTAAAATAGGTTAAGGCTAACTTAACTTAAAAATTTTTTAGAGTTTTTATGAATTTCACACTTCTTGTTAGCCTTGTATAAAGAGATATTCAAGAATACAGCCTTTGGCAATAGTTAAAAAAAATATATTATTTTCATTACCTATAATCGTTTTGAGTCGGAATTTCAACAATAAATTTTTTCCAATTTTTTTGGCCAAAAATCCCTGATGACTAGCCTTACTTATTTTTAACTGATAAAATTTATTGTCACAGATTCTGCGTTAATGAAGTAATTTTGAGTAGATCAGCGTTTAAGTTGCTGCAATATGTCGCCTCATTCGCCTGTATTCCAGGTTCGATGACATTAATATAACCGGATTTAAAAATTCGAAATTTCCAACCACCACGCTTTCCAAATGCAACCAAACCGTCAATTTCTTACTCAATATACTATTTTCATTACCTATAATCGTTTTGAGCCGGAATTTCAACAATAAAATTTTTCCAATTTTTTGGCAAAAATCCCTGATGGTTAGCCTTACTTATTTTGAACGGATAAAATTTAATGTCACAGATTCTGTATGTTTCGGTCATTTTGCGTTAATGATGTAATATTGAGTTGATCAGCGTTTAAGTTGCTGAAATATGTCGCCTCATTCGCCTGTAATCCAGGTTCGATGACATTAATATAACCGGATTTGAAAATTCGAAATTTCCAACCTCCGCACTTTCCAAATGCAACCAAACCGTCAATTTCTTACTCAATATACTATTTTCATTACCTATAATCGTTTTGAGCCGGAATTTCAACAATAAAATTTTTCCAATTTTTTGGCAAAAATCCCTGATGGTTGCCTTACTTATTTTGAACGGATAAAATTTAATGTCACAGATTCTGTATGTTTCGGTCATTTTGCGTTAATGATGTAATATTGAGTTGATCAGCGTTTAAGTTGCTGAAATATGTCGCCTCATTCGCCTGTAATCCAGGTTCGATGACATTAATATAACCGGATTTGAAAATTCGAAATTTCCAACCTCCGCACTTTCCAAATGCAACCAAACCGTCAATTTCTTACTCAATATACTATTTTCATTACCTATAATCGTTTTGAGCCGGAATTTCAACAATAAAATTTTTCCAATTTTTTTGGCAAAAATCCCTGATGGTTAGCCTTACTTATTTTGAACGGATAAAATTTAATGTCACAGATTCTGTATGTTTCGGTCATTTTGCGTTAATGATGTAATATTGAGTTGATCAGCGTTTAAGTTGCTGAAATATGTCGCCTCATTCGCCTGTAATCCAGGTTCGATGACATTAATATAACCGGATTTGAAAATTCGAAATTTCCAACCTCCGCACTTTCCAAATGCAACCATACCGTCAATTTCTTACTCAATATACTATTTTCATTACCTATAATCGTTTTGAGCCGGAATTTCAACAATAAAATTTTTCCAATTTTTTTGGCAAAAATCCCTGATGGCTAGCCTTACTTATTTTGAACGGATAAAATTTAATGTCACAGATTCTGTATGTTTCGGTCATTTTGCGTTAATGATGTAATATTGAGTTGATCAGCGTTTAAGTTGCTGAAATATGTCGCCTCATTCGCCTGTAATCCAGGTTCGATGACATTAATATAACCGGATTTGAAAATTCGAAATTTCCAACCTCCGCACTTTCCAAATGCAACCAAACCGTCAATTTCTTACTCAATATACTATTTTCATTACCTATAATCGTTTTGAGCCGGAATTTCAACAATAAAATTTTTCCAATTTTTTGGCAAAAATCCCTGATGGTTAGCCTTACTTATTTTGAACGGATAAAATTTAATGTCACAGATTCTGTATGTTTCGGTCATTTTGCGTTAATGATGTAATATTGAGTTGATCAGCGTTTAAGTTGCTGAAATATGTCGCCTCATTCGCCTGTAATCCAGGTTCGATGACATTAATATAACCGGATTTGAAAATTCGAAATTTCCAACCTCCGCACTTTCCAAATGCAACCAAACCGTCAATTTCTTACTCAATATACTATTTTCATTACCTATAATCGTTTTGAGCCGGAATTTCAACAATAAAATTTTTCCAATTTTTTGGCAAAAATCCCTGATGGAACGTTAAATTCCATTTTAACAGATATTAGTATGTTGGTTGGAATAGTTTATTCAAAATTTTAGGTTGATATCATGAATGAAAATAATAATTAGCCTTACTTATTTTGAACGGATAAAATTTAATGTCACAGATTCTGTATGTTTCGGTCATTTTGCGTTAATGATGTAATATTGAGTTGATCAGCGTTTAAGTTGCTGAAATATGTCGCCTCATTCGCCTGTAATCCAGGTTCGATGACATTAATATAACCGGATTTGAAAATTCGAAATTTCCAACCTCCGCACTTTCCAAATGCAACCAAACCGTCAATTTCTTACTCAATATACTATTTTCATTACCTATAATCGTTTTGAGCCGGAATTTCAACAATAAAATTTTTCCAATTTTTTGGCAAAAATCCCTGATGGTTAGCCTTACTTATTTTGAACGGATAAAATTTAATGTCACAGATTCTGTATGTTTCGGTCATTTTGCGTTAATGATGTAATATTGAGTTGATCAGCGTTTAAGTTGCTGAAATATGTCGCCTCATTCGCCTGTAATCCAGGTTCGATGACATTAATATAACCGGATTTGAAAATTCGAAATTTCCAACCTCCGCACTTTCCAAATGCAACCAAACCGTCAATTTCTTACTCAATATACTATTTTCATTACCTATAATCGTTTTGAGCCGGAATTTCAACAATAAAATTTTTCCAATTTTTTGGCAAAAATCCCTGATGGTTAGCCTTACTTATTTTGAACGGATAAAATTTAATGTCACAGATTCTGTATGTTTCGGTCATTTTGCGTTAATGATGTAATATTGAGTTGATCAGCGTTTAAGTTGCTGAAATATGTCGCCTCATTCGCCTGTAATCCAGGTTCGATGACATTAATATAACCGGATTTGAAAATTCGAAATTTCCAACCTCCGCACTTTCCAAATGCAACCAAACCGTCAATTTCTTACTCAATATACTATTTTCATTACCTATAATCGTTTTGAGCCGGAATTTCAACAATAAAATTTTTCCAATTTTTTGGCAAAAATCCCTGATGGTTAGCCTTACTTATTTTGAACGGATAAAATTTAATGTCACAGATTCTGTATGTTTCGGTCATTTTGCGTTAATGATGTAATATTGAGTTGATCAGCGTTTAAGTTGCTGAAATATGTCGCCTCATTCGCCTGTAATCCAGGTTCGATGACATTAATATAACCGGATTTGAAAATTCGAAATTTCCAACCTCCGCACTTTCCAAATGCAACCAAACCGTCAATTTCTTACTCAATATACTATTTTCATTACCTATAATCGTTTTGAGCCGGAATTTCAACAATAAAATTTTTCCAATTTTTTGGCAAAAATCCCTGATGGTTAGCCTTACTTATTTTGAACGGATAAAATTTAATGTCACAGATTCTGTATGTTTCGGTCATTTTGCGTTAATGATGTAATATTGAGTTGATCAGCGTTTAAGTTGCTGAAATATGTCGCCTCATTCGCCTGTAATCCAGGTTCGATGACATTAATATAACCGGATTTGAAAATTCGAAATTTCCAACCTCCGCACTTTCCAAATGCAACCAAACCGTCAATTTCTTACTCAATATACTATTTTCATTACCTATAATCGTTTTGAGCCGGAATTTCAACAATAAAATTTTTCCAATTTTTTGGCAAAAATCCCTGATGGTTAGCCTTACTTATTTTGAACGGATAAAATTTAATGTCACAGATTCTGTATGTTTCGGTCATTTTGCGTTAATGATGTAATATTGAGTTGATCAGCGTTTAAGTTGCTGAAATATGTCGCCTCATTCGCCTGTAATCCAGGTTCGATGACATTAATATAACCGGATTTGAAAATTCGAAATTTCCAACCTCCGCACTTTCCAAATGCAACCAAACCGTCAATTTCTTACTCAATATACTATTTTCATTACCTATAATCGTTTTGAGCCGGAATTTCAACAATAAAATTTTTCCAATTTTTTTGGCAAAAATCCCTGATGGCTAGCCTTACTTATTTTGAACGGATAAAATTTGATGTCACAGATTCTGTATGTTTCGGCCATTTTGCGTTAATGATGTAATATTGAGTTGATCAGCGTTTAAGTTGCTGGAATATGTCGCCTCATTCGCCTGTAATCAAGGTTCGATGACATTATAATATAACCGGATTTGAAAATTCGAAATTTCCAACCACTGCACTTTCCAAATGCAACCCAACCGTCAATTTCTTACTCAATATACTATTTTCATTACCTATAATCGTTTTGAGCCGGAATTTCAACAATAAAATTTTTCCAATTTTTTGGCAAAAATCCCTGATGGTTAGCCTTACTTATTTTGAACGGATAAAATTTAATGTCACAGATTCTGTATGTTTCGGTCATTTTGCGTTAATGATGTAATATTGAGTTGATCAGCGTTTAAGTTGCTGAAATATGTCGCCTCATTCGCCTGTAATCCAGGTTCGATGACATTAATATAACCGGATTTGAAAATTCGAAATTTCCAACCTCCGCACTTTCCAAATGCAACCAAACCGTCAATTTCTTACTCAATATACTATTTTCATTACCTATAATCGTTTTGAGCCGGAATTTCAACAATAAAATTTTTCCAATTTTTTTGGCAAAAATCCCTGATGGTTAGCCTTACTTTATTGAACGGATAAAATTTAATGTCACAGATTCTGTATGTTTCGGCCATTTTGCGTTAATGATGTAATATTGAGTTGATCAGCGTTTAAGTTGCTGGAATATGTCGCCTCATTCGCCTGTAATCAAGGTTCGATGACATTATAATATAACCGGATTTGAAAATTCGAAATTTCCAACCACTGCACTTTCCAAATGCAACCCAACCGTCAATTTCTTACTCAATATACTATTTTCATTACCTATAATCGTTTTGAGCCGGAATTTCAACAATAAAATTTTTCCAATTTTTTGGCAAAAATCCCTGATGGTTAGCCTTACTTATTTTGAACGGATAAAATTTAATGTCACAGATTCTGTATGTTTCGGTCATTTTGCGTTAATGATGTAATATTGAGTTGATCAGCGTTTAAGTTGCTGCAAAATGTCGCCTCATTCGCCTGTAATCCAGGTTCGATGACGTTAATATAACCGGATTTGAAAATTCGGAATTTCCAACCACCGCACTTTCCAAATGCAACCAAACCGTCAATTTCTTACTCAATATACTATTTTCATTACCTATAATCGTTTTGAGCCGGAATTTCAACAATAAAATTTTTCCAATTTTTTGGCAAAAATCCCTGATGCCTTACTTATTTTGAACGGATAAAATTTAATGTCACAGATTCTGTATGTTTCGGCCATTTTGCGTTAATGATGTAATATTGAGTTGATCAGCGTTTAAGTTGCTGGAATATGTCGCCTCATTCGCCTGTAATCCAGGTTCGATGACATTAATATAACCGGATTTGAAAATTCGAAATTTCCAACCACCGCACTTTCCAAATGCAACCAAACCGTCAATTTCTTACTCAATATACTATTTTCATTACCTATAATCGTTTTGAGCCGGAATTTCAACAATAAAATTTTTCCAATTTTTTGGCAAAAATCCCTGATGGTTAGCCTTACTTATTTTGAACGGATAAAATTTGATGTCACAGATTCTGTATGTTTCGGCCATTTTGCGTTAATGATGTAATATTGAGTTGATCAGCGTTTAAGTTGCTGGAATATGTCGCCTCATTCGCCTGTAATCAAGGTTCGATGACATTAATATAACCGGATTTGAAAATTCGAAATTTCCAACCACTGCACTTTCCAAATGCAACCAAACCGTCAATTTCTTACTCAATATACTATTTTCATTACCTATAATCGTTTTGAGCCGGAATTTCAACAATAAAATTTTTCCAATTTTTTGGCAAAAAATCCCTGATGGTTAGCCTTACTTATTTTGAACGGATAAAATTTAATGTCACAGATTCTGTATGTTTCGGTCATTTTGCGTTAATGATGTAATATTGAGTTGATCAGCGTTTAAGTTGCTGAAATATGTCGCCTCATTCGCCTGTAATCCAGGTTCGATGACATTAATATAACCGGATTTGAAAATTCGAAATTTCCAACCTCCGCACTTTCCAAATGCAACCAAACCGTCAATTTCTTACTCAATATACTATTTTCATTACCTATAATCGTTTTGAGCCGGAATTTCAACAATAAAATTTTTCCAATTTTTTGGCAAAAATCCCTGATGGTTAGCCTTACTTATTTTGAACGGATAAAATTTAATGTCACAGATTCTGTATGTTTCGGTCATTTTGCGTTAATGATGTAATATTGAGTTGATCAGCGTTTAAGTTGCTGCAAAATGTCGCCTCATTCGCCTGTAATCCAGGTTCGATGACGTTAATATAACCGGATTTGAAAATTCGGAATTTCCAACCACCGCACTTTCCAAATGCAACCAAACCGTCAATTTCTTACTCAATATACTATTTTCATTACCTATAATCGTTTTGAGCCGGAATTTCAACAATAAAATTTTTCCAATTTTTTGGCAAAAATCCCTGATGCCTTACTTATTTTGAACGGATAAAATTTAATGTCACAGATTCTGTATGTTTCGGCCATTTTGCGTTAATGATGTAATATTGAGTTGATCAGCGTTTAAGTTGCTGGAATATGTCGCCTCATTCGCCTGTAATCCAGGTTCGATGACGTTAATATAACCGGATTTGAAAATTCGAAATTTCCAACCACCGCACTTTCCAAATGCAACCAAACCGTCAATTTCTTACTCAATATACTATTTTCATTACCTATAATCGTTTTGAGCCGGAATTTCAACAATAAAATTTTTCCAATTTTTTGGCAAAAATCCCTGATGGTTAGCCTTACTTATTTTGAACGGATAAAATTTGATGTCACAGATTCTGTATGTTTCGGCCATTTTGCGTTAATGATGTAATATTGAGTTGATCAGCGTTTAAGTTGCTGGAATATGTCGCCTCATTCGCCTGTAATCAAGGTTCGATGACATTAATATAACCGGATTTGAAAATTCGAAATTTCCAACCACTGCACTTTCCAAATGCAACCAAACCGTCAATTTCTTACTCAATATACTATTTTCATTACCTATAATCGTTTTGAGCCGGAATTTCAACAATAAAATTTTTCCAATTTTTTGGCAAAAATCCCTGATGGTTAGCCTTACTTATTTTGAACGGATAAAATTTAATGTCACAGATTCTGTATGTTTCGGTCATTTTGCGTTAATGATGTAATATTGAGTTGATCAGCGTTTAAGTTGCTGAAATATGTCGCCTCATTCGCCTGTAATCCAGGTTCGATGACATTAATATAACCGGATTTGAAAATTCGAAATTTCCAACCTCCGCACTTTCCAAATGCAACCAAACCGTCAATTTCTTACTCAATATACTATTTTCATTACCTATAATCGTTTTGAGACGGAATTTCAACAATAAAATTTTTCCAATTTTTTGGCAAAAATCCCTGATGGTTAGCCTTACTTATTTTGAACGGATAAAATTTAATGTCACAGATTCTGTATGTTTCGGTCATTTTGCGTTAATGATGTAATATTGAGTTGATCAGCGTTTAAGTTGCTGCAAAATGTCGCCTCATTCGCCTGTAATCCAGGTTCGATGACGTTAATATAACCGGATTTGAAAATTCGGAATTTCCAACCACCGCACTTTCCAAATGCAACCAAACCGTCAATTTCTTACTCAATATACTATTTTCATTACCTATAATCGTTTTGAGCCGGAATTTCAACAATAAAATTTTTCCAATTTTTTGGCAAAAATCCCTGATGCCTTACTTATTTTGAACGGATAAAATTTAATGTCACAGATTCTGTATGTTTCGGCCATTTTGCGTTAATGATGTAATATTGAGTTGATCAGCGTTTAAGTTGCTGGAATATGTCGCCTCATTCGCCTGTAATCAAGGTTCGATGACGTTAATATAACCGGATTTGAAAATTCGAAATTTCCAACCACTGCACTTTCCAAATGCAACCCAACCGTCAATTTCTTACTCAATATACTATTTTCATTACCTATAATCGTTTTGAGCCGGAATTTCAACAATAAAATTTTTCCAATTTTTTGGCAAAAATCCCTGATGGTTAGCCTTACTTATTTTGAACGGATAAAATTTAATGTCACAGATTCTGTATGTTTCGGTCATTTTGCGTTAATGATGTAATATTGAGTTGATCAGCGTTTAAGTTGCTGCAAAATGTCGCCTCATTCGCCTGTAATCCAGGTTCGATGACGTTAATATAACCGGATTTGAAAATTCGGAATTTCCAACCACCGCACTTTCCAAATGCAACCAAACCGTCAATTTCTTACTCAATATACTATTTTCATTACCTATAATCGTTTTGAGCCGGAATTTCAACAATAAAATTTTTCCAATTTTTTGGCAAAAATCCCTGATGCCTTACTTATTTTGAACGGATAAAATTTAATGTCACAGATTCTGTATGTTTCGGCCATTTTGCGTTAATGATGTAATATTGAGTTGATCAGCGTTTAAGTTGCTGGAATATGTCGCCTCATTCGCCTGTAATCCAGGTTCGATGACGTTAATATAACCGGATTTGAAAATTCGAAATTTCCAACCACCGCACTTTCCAAATGCAACCAAACCGTCAATTTCTTACTCAATATACTATTTTCATTACCTATAATCGTTTTGAGCCGGAATTTCAACAATAAAATTTTTCCAATTTTTTGGCAAAAATCCCTGATGGTTAGCCTTACTTATTTTGAACGGATAAAATTTGATGTCACAGATTCTGTATGTTTCGGTCATTTTGCGTTAATGATGTAATATTGAGTTGATCAGCGTTTAAGTTGCAGCAAAATGTCGCCTCATTCGCCTGTAATCCAGGTTCGATGACGTTAATATAACCGGATTTGAAAATTCGGAATTTCCAACCACCGCACTTTCCAAATGCAACCAAACCGTCAATTTCTTACTCAATATACTATTTTCATTACCTATAATCGTTTTGAGCCGGAATTTCAACAATAAAATTTTTCCAATTTTTTGGCAAAAATCCCTGATGCCTTACTTATTTTGAACGGATAAAATTTAATGTCACAGATTCTGTATGTTTCGGTCATTTTGCGTTAATGATGTAATATTGAGTTGATCAGCGTTTAAGTTGCTGAAATATGTCGCCTCATTCGCCTGTAATCCAGGTTCGATGACATTAATATAACCGGATTTGAAAATTCGAAATTTCCAACCTCCGCACTTTCCAAATGCAACCAAACCGTCAATTTCTTACTCAATATACTATTTTCATTACCTATAATCGTTTTGAGCCGGAATTTCAACAATAAAATTTTTCCAATTTTTTGGCAAAAATCCCTGATGCCTTACTTATTTTGAACGGATAAAATTTAATGTCACAGATTCTGTATGTTTCGGTCATTTTGCGTTAATGATGTAATATTGAGTTGATCAGCGTTTAAGTTGCTGAAATATGTCGCCTCATTCGCCTGTAATCCAGGTTCGATGACATTAATATAACCGGATTTGAAAATTCGAAATTTCCAACCTCCGCACTTTCCAAATGCAACCAAACCGTCAATTTCTTACTCAATATACTATTTTCATTACCTATAATCGTTTTGAGCCGGAATTTCAACAATAAAATTTTTCCAATTTTTTGGCAAAAATCCCTGATGGTTAGCCTTACTTATTTTGAACGGATAAAATTTAATGTCACAGATTCTGTATGTTTCGGTCATTTTGCGTTAATGATGTAATATTGAGTTGATCAGCGTTTAAGTTGCTGAAATATGTCGCCTCATTCGCCTGTAATCAAGGTTCGATGACATTAATATAACCGGATTTGAAAATTCGAAATTTCCAACCACTGCACTTTCCAAATGCAACCAAACCGTCAATTTCTTACTCAATATACTATTTTCATTACCTATAATCGTTTTGAGCCGGAATTTCAACAATAAAATTTTTCCAATTTTTTTGGCAAAAATCCCTGATGGCTAGCCTTACTTATTTTGAACGGATAAAATTTGATGTCACAGATTCTGTATGTTTCGGCCATTTTGCGTTAATGATGTAATATTGAGTTGATCAGCGTTTAAGTTGCTGGAATATGTCGCCTCATTCGCCTGTAATCAAGGTTCGATGACATTAATATAACCGGATTTGAAAATTCGAAATTTCCAACCACTGCACTTTCCAAATGCAACCAAACCGTCAATTTCTTACTCAATATACTATTTTCATTACCTATAATCGTTTTGAGCCGGAATTTCAACAATAAAATTTTTCCAATTTTTTTGGCAAAAATCCCTGATGGCTAGCCTTACTTATTTTGAACGGATAAAATTTGATGTCACAGATTCTGTATGTTTCGGCCATTTTGCGTTAATGATGTAATATTGAGTTGATCAGCGTTTAAGTTGCTGGAATATGTCGCCTCATTCGCCTGTAATCAAGGTTCGATGACATTAATATAACCGGATTTGAAAATTCGAAATTTCCAACCTCTGCACTTTCCAAATGCAACCAAACCGTCAATTTCTTACTCAATATACTATTTTCATTACCTATAATCGTTTTGAGCCGGAATTTCAACAATAAAATTTTTCCAATTTTTTGGCAAAAATCCCTGATGGTTAGCCTTACTTATTTTGAACGGATAAAATTTAATGTCACAGATTCTGTATGTTTCGGTCATTTTGCGTTAATGATGTAATATTGAGTTGATCAGCGTTTAAGTTGCTGAAATATGTCGCCTCATTCGCCTGTAATCAAGGTTCGATGACATTAATATAACCGGATTTGAAAATTCGAAATTTCCAACCACTGCACTTTCCAAATGCAACCAAACCGTCAATTTCTTACTCAATATACTATTTTCATTACCTATAATCGTTTTGAGCCGGAATTTCAACAATAAAATTTTTCCAATTTTTTTGGCAAAAATCCCTGATGGCTAGCCTTACTTATTTTGAACGGATAAAATTTGATGTCACAGATTCTGTATGTTTCGGCCATTTTGCGTTAATGATGTAATATTGAGTTGATCAGCGTTTAAGTTGCTGGAATATGTCGCCTCATTCGCCTGTAATCAAGGTTCGATGACATTAATATAACCGGATTTGAAAATTCGAAATTTCCAACCACTGCACTTTCCAAATGCAACCAAACCGTCAATTTCTTACTCAATATACTATTTTCATTACCTATAATCGTTTTGAGCCGGAATTTCAACAATAAAATTTTTCCAATTTTTTTGGCAAAAATCCTTGATGGCTAGCCTTACTTATTTTGAACGGATAAAATTTAATGTCACAGATCCTGTATGTTTTGGTCATTTTGCGTTAATGATGTTATTTTGAGTAGATCAGCGATTTCTGTAAGGAAAAAGTCATAAGGAATTCTATTGGGAATGAGTTGACGGAATGATGAGAATCTTATTATGAAAGTATGAAGGATGTTAGGTGGAATAGCGTTAAGGTGGATGGTTGAAAGAATAATGAAATCCATTATATGAGGTCTGATTTTGTTAGCATTACGGATAGGGCTTTCACCTCTAAACTAGTTTTGACAATTTTCTATGAAAGCAAAAAATCAAGTCTAAAGAACAAAGGATCGAGATTAACAACCCAAAATGATTTAAATAAAAAATCCTTTTGACGTCATTTGCGTCATTAATCCTTTTGAAGTCGTTGGTATGATAAAAAATGGATAGCATCGAACGATTTTAATATGCAGCGAGCATGAACTAAATGTTGTTTTACTCATATCACCCTGTACAACTCAACTAACTATTATCGTTTCTTATAATAATTCAAGTCAACAACACGCATACAACTAACAGAAACCAAAAAATAAAACCTTACGTCATGTACGTCACTCCACGGTTATGGTAAATTTGAATGTTAACAATCTTATTGTTTGTTTACAAAATAAGCTAACACTAAAATGTACAATTTAAGTTTATTACATCATCATCAACCATTACATCAGCGCCTTCGTCTTCTCTTATAATTGTGAAGACACACCACACTATAAAATATTATAAGAAAATATTGAGGAAACAACACACAAATAAGACAGATTGTAGGTAGGTGTTGCTTAACGACATTTGATTGCTAATAATTCCAACGGAAATAGTAATATAAAATATGTAAGACACCGTACATTTATGGAAAGATAATTTGGATTCTCGACGTTAGATCTAGATTAGTGATTCATAGTGCTTCTTGACGCTTCGCTCTCCCATAAAAGTAAATTTATTTATAAGATATTTTGTATGCAAGTGTGTTGGATGTGCATGCAAATGTCATCAATATTTATGTGCGGGGGTATATTTTAGCTGAACTGAATCGGTTAGCGATGCTGGTGAATATAAACATTTTGCTGAACGCCAACATTTTATATTTCAACAATTTTGAAATCGCGAAATATACAAAATCATTGTGTGAAATTGGATTTTCCCAAAATTTCCACATTTCTCACACCACTCGCCGTATCAATGACACGAACATTTTCTTGTATATATAAATTTTCGCTCGAGAAAAATGTTTAATAATTTTTATATAAATACAGCGCATGCAATTAAAATCAGTAAATATGTGTACATGTACGTACGTATGTAATTATTTTGGTTGGCACAGCATCAAAATTTATAAGAAAGACACACTTCAAATATTTCATTAAAATTTAAATTAACATTTTTTTTTTATGAAATTTAAATATGAAAACCATTTTCCTCCCGCTCACCCGAAAATTTGTTTGATCTTGATCCCAAATTTTGATTTTGGTGTAACAAAATTTCTTATAAAAAAATTTTTCGCAAGCACGCACGCCGCATATATTATGTATATTAGCCCGGCGTCTACATTATCAGAGAATCAAACTGAACTTTGTGCGGTGTACTTGTGTAGGTGATATACCGCGAGGTGATGGTCAACTTTATATATACAATGAAGGTTGGGTGTGTGTGTGCACACTTTATATCTGTTAAGTCATTTTCAAGTAACCTTGCGAGTCTAAGAACAATACCAACATCGTGTTTTTTTTTACATTTTCAAATTTGTTCGCAACTGCTGTCGCCTGTCGCTGCTTTGCGCAATCGAACGATTCTTAATTTATGCGTGTTTGGTGCGCGCGCAATGACGTCTGACATCTTATTTAGTTTATAATATACAATCGTGTATTAAATTACACTTACTTGATGGGTATATGTATCTTAGATGCTCCGATTCTCCGATTCCAATTCTCCGGTGTTCCGAATTACCGCAATATCTATTTTGTCGCTTCTATATTTATGTACGAGTATGTGTGAAAATTGAAAAGTGTTTAAATACACGAAACGAGAAATCAACTTCGTGTCTAATAAAAAAATTGTCTTAGAAAAATTTTTGTCACCCACGTCTAATTTTTCTTGTCTCTATTTTGTAAAAAAAAAAAAAAAAATGTAAGACAAATAAATAAAGTAATCTGAAATTTATTTTGAGTGTGTGTATATTGAACCAAAAAAAAAAGTAAGAGGTAATTTCGAGAAATTGCTAGAATCATCTGTTGTTATTTTTTTATAAGTCAGGGACGGCGAAGAAAAGGTGGGTATTTATTATATTTATATAGTGAATAAATTAATATCGATTTTGAGATCACTGACTTCTACAATTATGGATATGACGAAATCCATAGTCGCGCTTGTAACAAAGCTCTCGGATTTCAACAATCGGATTTCCCAGCTCGCAGACAACTTTAAATTGGCAACACTTTTTGTTTGTCAATTCATCAGGAACAGACTTACGTAGGGGCAACGTTTGCAAATTGTTCAAACTTATTTTGAAAAACATGATTCAATTCGAGAAGCTCATTGGGTATTTTATGGTGCTCAATACGTTTACTCTAAGCGATAATACGCAGCCCGCAAGACATCGTATACAGTGTGTACACAACAATTAAACTTGTATCCACTTTATGGAAAATTTTGCGTAAAGATCTTGGTTTGCGTACTTACAAGTTTCATCTTGTACAGCCGTTGAAGCCACACGACCATCGTTCGCGCCGTACATTTGGTGAATGGGTCGAATCAAACATAGCTATTGATCCACAATAGCGATGAAGAACTTTTGGTTAAATGGTCGATGATAATCCATTATATACAGAAAAAGTCAACGTTTGGTGAGCTTTGGGCCGGTGGAATCATGGGTCCGTATGCCTTCAAAAATGAAGATGTTCAGAACGTTACAGTTAATGAGCAGTATAGATACATGATTACTAACTTTTTCGTGCGCGCTTCGTGCGTTGCCATTAGATTATTTTCTCTGAAAATATGTAAAGTCGCATGACCACGCCGATAAACCGGAAACAATTGAACACTTGAAAGCCAGAATTCGACCCATTATTGCCGAAATACAGCCTGATTTACAGCGAAGAGTGTGTAAAGATTTGACCTCCAAATTACGCCATGTAAATATTAATGCCATAAAATTATCTGTCAAATAAAGCCAACTTCACGGATTAATTAAAAACATTTTTCTGTGTTTTATTTCCATTTAAAATTCTCCGCCTCTAAAAGACACCCTTTACTCTGTGAAAAATTCGGCCACTGCTCTGATTTTGTTGTATGATTATTTGGAGTGCCACTGGTGTGAGAATCCGCATCAGTTTGAATCTATTGTTAGTCAACCTTATTCTGAGATTGCTGCGGCCCGCGGACGAGGACTATTACCAGAAAGAGAAATAACCAGTTTACACCGGGTGATTTTTTTAAACTGAAACTTTCAAATATCTCGGAAAATAAGCACATTAGGAAAAATATCCATTATCAAAATTTAATCATTCCGGGGGGACATACGTTAGTGCTAAAATTAGTACCCCTCCTCCCCTTATTGTAGATGGGGGCGGGGCGTAACTTTGAAATTAAAATAGGGACCCCTATTTTTTATTGCATATTCGGATTATACGGCTTAAAGTACGTAGGATTTTATTGACCATATGTTCTGTTGCAATCCTAAGCTCAAGTTTCCAAATAATGTTGGCAGTTCATTTTCCCAAAATGTCTCGGTACATTTGACCATCCAAGTTGCCTTCAATAATGTGGGGGCTGATGAGTTTCTTGCTAATTATTTCACACCACACGTTGACAGTCCAGGGCGCCGATGTTCAACTTGGCGAAACCAGTGCGGATTTTTAACACTCCAGTAATGCAAGTTGTGTCGATTAACCGTTCCACTCATCGGAGAACAATACGTAGCGAAAAATATTAGGATTTTGCTGTATTTGTTTACGTGCCCACTGACAAAAAGTTACCTCTCTCTTTCTCTTTCTGGCACTATATCCCATCAAGGGATTTGGCCGCCTCAAATGAGGTTTCATAATCATATTTTCATTTCGGATAATGAGTGATTAATTCATTAATCCTAAACCAGCCGTTACATTGTTCCTTGTCACCACCGGACATTGAACCCGGGACCTCCGGTCGCTAGAGCAAGCATGCTGACCACTTTGTCACCGGGATTTCAAAAAGTTACCCGATTTTGGAAATCAGCGCCATGAAGATCTTAGAAATACTGGTTTGGGACATCTGAACATTTCCATCAATAGTAGCGAGTGACAGAATTATCAAGACTACGGCTGGCTTTGCCGCATAAACAGACAATATTTCAATTTTTTCTTGTACAGTTAAATACTCCATTTTGTATTGAATTAACAGCATGTCTTTTTTTTCGAAATAATCTTCGAGCTGAATCGATATTTTTAAAACAAAATACAAAAAATCATTTATTTGAAAGCAGATTAAATCGCATGTTTCTGGGTTACGATAATAGTAAATTTTAATTCAAATGTACTGCAGAATCGTATGCATTGGTTCTGGAAAAAATGTAATATCGTTATTAGAGCGCCATCTATCATGAATCGAAAAAGATGTTTCAAGGAAATCCTTCCTACTTTAAGCCGTAGAGAACGAATCTGCAATAAAATAAAATATATCTAAAAAAAACCACGCTTATATTTAAAGGCTCTAAAAAGTAGATAATATAATAAAAGGCTTTGAAAAGTAGAAAACAAAATGTTTCTTCCTTGCTCCTATCAAGGTATATTTATAACAAGAAATTTAAAATTAATGTGACTAAAAATATATAAGCGTGGATCGCTCCTTTATGGCATTAATAATTTAAGACTACTAGACACATGAAGTAAAGTCTTAGTAAGGTATTTTAGCAACACTAATGGAACAGTCTATTCTGATATATCCTAAGAATAGATTTTTTGCTGGAGCATTTCAGTATTAACGTAAAAATGATATATTGAGAAATAGTATATACATTCAGAAGGAGCGCCCCACGCTTATATTTTTAGTCATATTAATTTTAAATTTCTACTTGTTATATATTCTGAACCGGTAGCTTCAGCAGAATGTGTATTGTTAATTCGTCCACAAGTCGTGCTGCTGTTAGTGCTCCAGCCTTTGTTGCCTGCTTTCTATAGCATCTGCGTTCACCTAGTTTCTTAGCAGGTTCAATATGAATGTCTTTCCAGTACCTGCACCTCCTGTAATGAACAGTCTTTCTCGATTTGTTCCGCCATCCATTTGTTCCTGTATGCTTCGTGTGATGTGTATGAAGAGCTCACGCTGTTCGACATTCATAGCGCGTTGTGCATTTGTAAATTGTTCATTGGTCAATTTCTACCTCATTGTCAGCTACAACTGCAGTGAGCTCTCTTCCAGAAGTTGGAATGCGTGAATTTGATTGAATGCATTCTCCAGCTCTCTATATGTTTCCATATATCTACTGATATCTACTGATTTCCTTCAGTCGTTCTTCTCGTGCAGCAAATGGTTCTCTTGCCGTATCGTAATCTACAATCAAATCGCTTTCTTGACGATATGGCATGTACTGAAGGAGGAGACTGTAGTAGTAATTTTCTGGATCGGATGTAGCCATGAAGTATGGGACCTGCACAACTGCTGCCGTGGCTCGCTCGACTATTCTGGGTTTGTTATCCTTGAGCTTGATTATGGTCTTTCTAGTTCGTAGTTCATCGTCGAGCATATCATCATCAATGCCTTCTTCACTAGTATCCTTCTTACTGTAATATGCTTCAAAGCACATTGCGAACTCAATCAAGGTCATGTTGTTGAAGTTAATCGCCAGTAGCCAGTCGCCAAACCTTCCTCATTGAACTGAAGCACCTTGTATCGTTGTTCTGGCTTGCGCATATTGAGGAACACACATTTTCTAGTGCTCTATCGCATCTTGGGATGAGCTAGGCGATATACAGCTTCACATGCAGATACTTGTCTTTCCTTGAGGATTCTCATACAGATCTTGAAGAGCTTTCGAGAGATGTTGGTTTCCTCGCGTGGAATTTGCTGAATGGCCTGTGCAATTCCAATATCGAGGTCTGTCGGCTCTGATTTGGACATGTACTTGGCTATGTAGAATGCGATAGCTTCATTTGATCCGCATGGCTGAATATCCATATTACCTTCCCACAGTTTGAGAAGTGTGGAATTGTAGTTATTGATATTCCGGTCTTGTTCACGCCGCTTCAGTAGACAGATACTTCCTCCGTTTCAAATGAAATCATCCGACGAATGTGACACAATCTTCGTTACCTCGCACACAGTACGCGGGAAACTGAACCGGGATCTTTTATTGCCGTTGTACTCGTGGGACCAAAAAATGTATCCTCCAAAACCCCAAAAACCCTCAAAATCAAAAAAAGACGGAAACTGCTACACAACGAAAAAGACGATTTAAAAAAGCTTAGCAAAAATATAAAAAAGAAAGCCGGGCTACAGAGACAGCAGATTGTAAGCGTGCCAGATTAGACAAGCAAAGAGAACGAAAATCAAGTGAACAACGTACAGCGCGTTTAGATAGAGTTCGCAAGTATATCTCTCAAGCTAGAGCAGCAGAAGCAGCCGAAGAAAGGCAAAATCGATTGAAAAGCGTTTGCATGCATATGTCACAATTAAGAGCTTTAGAAACACCTGAGGAGCATCAAATAAGATTGCAGACTGATCGTAAACGGCACATACATGCGAGAGCCGCAGAAACAACTGAACAGCAGCCCTAATATACCATGCCAGAGCTTATTTAATGTCCAAAAATGTTACAATCTTGTATTGTCATCGGAGTTAAGCCTGCATGCAAAATTTCAGCTCAATTGGACTATCGCAAGTGGTTGAAAAATTGATTACAAAATTTGACGATTACAAACAGACACACAGAGTGATTTAATATAAGCGTGGTAAAATAGGGGTTCCTATTTTAAATTCAAACTTACGCGCCGCCCCCCATCAATACAACAAGATGTGGAGGGGTACTAATTTTACCACAAATGTATGTGCCCCCGGAATGATTAAATTTTGATAATGGCCTTTTTTCCGTACAGTGCTTATTCTCCGAGATATTTGAAAGTGGCAGCTTAAAAAAAATCAACCGATATACATGCTTAGCATTACAACAATAATAATTAAAACTACCCTCTTTTTCCATTATAGACCTAGGCTTAATAGTCTTAAAAAGATTATTTTAAATAAATTGCGGCTTATTAAAGGAGTGCGGCTTATTAAAGGAGTGCGACTTAATAGACGAAAAAAAAAATAGGCAAATACCAAATTAGACAAAATCACGTTTTATTCTGTCAAAAATAGAAATCTTCAATCTTTAAATTTCACGTTTGTTACCCTATTCGGTAAATAATGTTAGTGGTCGGTACTAGATACAATTTCTTCATTCATCTCCAGCTCAATGTTTTCAAAAATATCAATTAAAACATCACGTAGGAACATTTCTGTATTCTTCCTTGACTGCGTCTACTTCGGGTTCAGATTCTTCTGATGTTGAAGTTATGCTCATGAAAAAAATTTATACCAGTTTTATTGAAACCACCCGTTATCGTACTTGCAGTTACTCTGTTCCAAGCCTTTGATATCCAACCGACTATCTCTTCATATAAGCCGCTCGTTTTGTCGCCCTCTTTCATTTTTGTTATATTCTTTATATCCGTTTATCACTCTTCCAATTGATTTCTTAGGTTGAATTTAAAGGAGTTCTATTCTCAATAGATACATGTAATCAATAAATAATTTATATATTTATTAAATTATTTTATTATAGAAATAAAAAAAAACATATTTATTATTTATTTTACACGTTTCTTTAAAAAAAAACCAAAAACATCAAATATTTTATTTTAAATATTAAAATGCATTTTCTCAATGACGAATTGATGTTCTAGACCACAACGCAAACTTAACTAACCTCGCAAGAATAAAGTTAGCTGCTTTAGTACAAGTTCGAAACCAAATTTAACTGTGTAGTTTAATTGTCAAAACCCGTAAGTAAACAAACAACGACAATTTCTCAACAATCGGATAAGTGAAGAAAAATTCGCAATCCACTGCTCACCAATAATGGGAGCACATAATAACTGATTGGCATGAAGTACAGGCCCACAACGGAATATACAAGACGATTTCAGTTTCACTCACGCCCATTTAGGCTGTGGGCCAATTCTAAGGTAAATCTAGAGTAAATGCCGTTTTTCACAGTGTATGCGGTAAATTGAAATACTGCACTAAAAAGTAGGGTAAAGCGAAGACACAAAAGGTAAATAGCAGTGGTTTTTGTTTTTGCTAAACAAATCATGAAAATATAGCGGCCATGTTTCTGAACATATTTTTTTTTATATTCACTAGCTTTTCCCATGAAATAAATATGCGCTTGTGTATTTATGAACACAGTTTTATTTTTTAAAATTTTTATTTATTTTTTCAATAAATTTATTATATAAATTACGCAAAAAATATGAGCAAATATGCAACTTAAATTTATTCGTATAAACAATACGAATAAATGAAACAACAACAATAAAATTTGACATTAGTTCATGTACCTACGTACCAATTTTTGTATATTCCTACAAACCGTGTATCCCTTTAAGCCGCATTTACCTAATTTTATTTACTAGAGAAATGGCTCGATTTGAAAAGTAATTTGTACTAAAATTTCAATTTACTGTACTAATCGATTTACCTGAGAATTGGCCTACAGACTTAGTATGCAATTACAATAAATGTAACGGGAGAAGCAATACGCCAAATTTGACACAGAAATTTGCCAAAGTTGCATCACAATTCAACGATATAAAAGTTAATGAAATGTGGAAGATTACATGCCTGACGTTTCACCGTTCCCGAGATATAAAGATCCACTACGAATATAGTCAGACCGGACATGCTAATCTATTTGTCGCGAAAGAAGAGAAATACCAGAAACCGAACCGACATAATAGTTCGAAACATGAATTAAATTAAAATTCAATATATACAACAAATACGGAAGATTTTCGGGAGAGGAACCCATGACGCATTTCGAAATTTTTATATTGACTAGATAATTTGAGATGGAAAGTATATTTCGTTTCGAAAATTATCGTGTCGATGCTGCCTGCACATTGCACGTATTGTCCAGAAACCATTATGTAATCGACCCGTTATATTTTAACCAATTCTCAATAAATTTTGTTTTAGGACACATCACACCTTCTCAAAATGAACCGAGGCACTTCAGTATATTTTATTTTTGCGTAAGTGAAAAGACTGGGAAAGTAAAATTCTATTTTTAGTAATATAGGTCTCAGATTTGGCAGTCGAATGCCTTAACTACGGTTTACCATTCGGTAAAATTCAACCAAATGGAATATGTTCACGATCACTTTGAATCAATTGAAATTGATGTTAAAATCCCGTGTGGCTTAGTTGCCAGTGAACAAATAAAAGAGGATTATTTGAAAATGCTATTCGGATGTACGATCTGGCCGAGATTTATATGCAAACATTAGACGACACTTTGTTCCTGCAATCGCAACTAGCCGTTAGTCTAACAAGAAAGGTTGAATACCCGCGAAATTACAGCAAACAGCAAAAGAATTCAAAAATCGGTAACATTGTGATCGTGAATTTTTGGATTTATGTATTATACGATAATAGTTTGTGCAAACACTATACATTCTTTAGTGGCACCTGGCTAATGCTTCTTTAATGAACATGTTGCGGGGCTACGAGCAGTGCTTCATGGCATATTTGTCATGAATAGTCGTTTCTCGCGGGTAGAAATGGTAGTTTTGGTTGATTGTTGATTCTGTTTTCTTCATTGTAGGTGGCAGGATAATGGTGAATATGATGAATCTGCTCGTTGGTTGTGTTCCATTTTCTCTTTATCAGGCTAGCGATTTGTTCTTCTAAATTTCGGCTGTCTGGAATGGTTAACAGCTCATTTCCTTCGTAATTTCATTTTGATACCTCAATTGCTAAAATTTTTAAGTGCATCTCCAAAAGTATGGTGCAATTCAGAAGTTCTCTATGGTGGCTTGATTCTATCAGAGGCCGCAGTATGCTTACGTGATGGCACTCTTTTAAACAAGTGGTCTAACTTTCGTAATCCGTGACCAGAAATTGTTATGGAGGCTTCAAGTTGTGTTGGACTCAATAAATGTGGAAGGAATATGATGTTGAGGTGTACATTGCCTATATCATCCAGTAATGCTTCCTGGACGTATTGAGGTTTGATTTTTTATTAGTAGTCATAAATGATCCTCATTGGTTTCTGCAATCTGAAAATGTTCTTCAACACTAACCCTGTTGTGTCACCAATGCCCCGCTTTGCTCTTGTCACTTCCTTATTGCGGATACTAGCAGTAATTTGAGATCGTAGTTGCTGAATCATCAGTTGACAATTAAAACTCTCTTGTTGAACGGCCGTAAATGAGTTGCTCTGCAGGCCTGTAGATCGCCCGTCAGTTGGTTGAGGGTTGTTTGAATGGATCTGAAACGCGTAACACATTTCTGTATTATGTGTCTTGACAGATTTCTACCATTAATAAGAACTTATTGCGAACGTTTATCAATGTTATTTGTATGCCCTCCATGAAGTGATGCTGTGTTATGTGCAACCTTAATTATTTGCTTGCTGACTGCGATTTCATTCAGTAGGATTATGGGCAACTTTGACTCCTTTTGAAATGTTATTGTTCCCGTCAATGAGCTCAGTAGTTATAGCGTTGAACGAGGTCTAATACTCGTACTCTTCAGAGAAATTTGATGTGTCCAATGTCGGTAGGTTAATTTTTGGACATCCAGTCTAATATTTGTTGCTTCCATCTTATCTTGTAAGTTGCTGTGAAAGTTCTTTTGAACATATTTGGTTGTTTGTTCATCTTCCTTTGTTTCTAACATAATTTTAGTGTGCAATTGGTCGAGATTTTCCATATTTTTGCAACCGTCTGGTATTAGAAACCAGTAGAAATGCCTTTGCACAATCGTTTGCCCAAGATTTTTTGTTGGTTGTTAAAATACCAAAACCATGACTGGTGATTAACGATGGACTGATCGGTCGTTGATAAAGTCGGAGCGCCTCTATTTAGCCGTTGACACATGTCACCTATGAGCAGCCCATGAGATATTGATGAGATGGTTCCAGTGGTAGGATTACTGCTTGATTTTTATCGTCTGTTGTTACGTACTCCTGGCACAGCGACTTTAAATTGGAATTTTAATTTTAGACTTAGAGATGACTTAGGTGTAAGGTGTATGTGTAAAATAGACCAATATTCGGAACAATCACAAAACACCATTACTATCGAAAAAATAAAGTAAAAGACTTTAAATTGCTTGTTTCTCGTACTATACTGTCTTTGTTGTTGTAATTGTTTTGTAATTGTTCAAACACTTTGTTGGTTTTTCTTAACTGTTGTATGCGTATGTCGGACGAATCCGACTCGAAGGACCAATGATAAATCTGGTTTCTGTTTTGATTTTCTTGTATGATTATTTGGATTATCCCTGATGAGGACAGATAATCACAGAATTATACTGTTATAAAATATTTTTAATTCTGCTTTATTTTTATTTCAAATGTCTAATTTAGGCTGTGGACCAATTGTCGCGTAAAAGTCAATTTTAAGCAAATTTTTCGGTAAATTCAATTATATTTCCAAAAGTGTATGGCAAACTGATCGAAAAATCTGTGCTAAAACCGATTTTTACCGCAGTAATTGATTTACCCAACTATTGGTAAGCAGCCTTAGACGTACAATTTCTGCTGTCTAAACAGTTTATATGATGAAACAGACAAAATAAAAAAAATAATTTTTTTTCTTTACTTCATTCGTGTCTGTTTTGTGGAAATATTTCAGACTGATTATTCTTCAAGTTGTGTTCTCAACATGTGCTGTTGACCATGGTGGCTTATCCCAACATGCTGACATATGGGTTCAGAAATGTATTTTCCCCAAATGCAGATTATTAAGGCATTTACCCAACCTAAAAAGAACAATTTAAATTTGAGAAAAGTAAGAGATAGGCCTGCGCACTAAAGGAATGTTTGGTTCCTAACAAGGTCTTAAATAAATATGAGTTTTCTCAAGAAATTGCAAGTAAAAATGTGTTTTATGCAGAAAACACATGAGCAGATTTTCGGCTTGCAGCGCTGCCGCCAGAATTCCAAGTGAACTACATTATTTTTATTGCTTTTTTGTTTTATTGCTCTTTAATATTTTCCTCCACTTTGATTGATAACTAAGTGGTAATACATCAAAATAAAAAAATAAATTAATTAAAAATCGCATGAACATAGTTGCTATTGTTAGATTTGTTTTCATCTACGTAGTGCAGCCTACTGCGAGGCAGACAACCCGGATGAGACTTGTGTCACAGCGGTGATGGATATTCCAAAGGTACATAAGTTTTTTATAATCATAATTTATTTTTTTGAACAGTTTTGTTAAGATCTTATTTTATCATGTAACTTTAGGTGCTAGCTGAAAAAGGAACCAAACAAGTTTCTCAGTGTGTTTCGGATGATCGTAGTTCGTTACATTTGTTGGCATTGTAAATGCAATCGGGAACCATTTTCTACGTGCTTTTATTTTTCCGATGCAACGGAACAAATATATTTTTATAAAAGAAGGACCGACCGGATGTATTGGATTCGTTAAGCACAAGTGGATGGATGACCGGTTCTTTTTTATTAGACAACCATTCATCGCACTGTAGTTCCGACTCGAAGCTATTTAAAAGTGACATTTAATAATTACATGACTAATCCTGGGAAGAGAATCACCATATGTGAGGTAGCTTCATTATAGCAAACGAGGCATTTTGCAAATAATTTTCAATGGAAAATATAATAAAAGAGTTTATTGTGACAGGCATTGTGCCATTTAACTCAATAATTTTTAACTAAAATCAATTTGTTCTTGCTCATGATGAAAACTCGATTGAAAGATTTACCAGCGTGCCTTCAAATGAACCAGAAAATCGATCAACATTGGGAATCGACAATGCTGAAGTAGTTCTGAATTTCAGTACCGAAATTTTAAGACCACTGCTTAAAATTATCAACACCAAAGAGAAATCGAGCTGGAAAAATTGGTCACTAAAAACCAACTGAAACATCGGAAAACTGAAAAGAAAAAAGGACCACAAATAAAAAAAGTGAAGAAAGTTGTTAGTTTTGAATCATGCGACAGTGAATCAGATACGAATTTAAAATTAATGAACTCAGTAGATTCAAATTGTTTCTGCGAAGAGAATTCTGATAATTCCGATTTTGAACAAGTTTTTGTATTGGTTAAATATAAAAATAAGAACGATATCCATTTTATCGGTAAAATTATTTAGGTTAGTAAAACAACTTTGCTAACAATTACATTTTTAAGAAAATCTCGAGGGTAAATTGCCAACGCTGATTCATCCGCCGGCAACCTCGCGATCGGCAACTAAATATATTTTTAAAATCGACTTAAATAATTACTTATTAAGATAATGTGATAAAAAATGGAATTTGTTGAACGTTTCAAATGTACTTCATCCTTCCTTAGCTCCTGCCATATTTTTGGGGTGCTCTGACTATTTGGAGATGATAGTGCAACTATGTATATATTGAGTAAGACAATTTCCGCATTCTCACTTTTTTCGGCTGAAAACTTTCGCTGAAAGACCGTTTATACAAATGTGTGATCCAACCTACTCCAGGTGATTCGACTTTCTTAACGTTATTACCGCCCGATTAATTCCCTTTACGTTATTCTCCCGGTTTTTACCCCTTCTTGGCAGGTTGGTTTCGTATACTTATAAAAAGTTGGTCTACTCATCAGGTTGCAACAACCAAACTGCGAAAATCCAACTCTTGATTTATACTGATAGTACAAAACAAGAACCTATCGATTTAGCAAATTATCTCACCAAATCAGAAACTTCAGGAAATTCTCACTGTGTAATACAGCCAACACATTTAATTTAGAAGTATTTCATAATCGTCCGCGATTTTTTTTTTAAGTTCTTTCAGTACGAAACCAAGCTGCCAAGAAGCTACCGAAGAGAGTTCTCATTTTTGTGAAGGTTTGTGTATCTTAGTGTTCACAAGTGCGCTGGGGATGGGGGAGTGCATTTTTCTACTTTTGTGGTAGACATATTGTGAGTAAATGTAAATGTAATATTGTGAGTAAAAATAATATTTTGTCCGATAAAGCTTAAAGAAAGATCCCAAAAAAATTGCGAACGATTATGAAATTCTTCTAAATATATTAATAAGTTTTCAACACAATTTGAGGATTAATTTCGACAAAAAAGTAAAACGAATGCAAACTTTGTTGAAAGGAACATATTAACATATTTTGGCATCTGAAAACCTCCAGTTAACAGCAGTACTCAAATGAGTTTTCCATTTTGCTGGGTTGGATATAATTGGCTCAACTTCACATACATGTTTTGTTTAATAGATGTTGTTTGAAGGATTATGTTAAAAGCCATAAAGCTGCCATCCGAGGAAATAGACCACAAACTAATTCCTTTCATTTTCTACTTTGTAGAATTCACAAAGGTTGACTCGCACCCCATATAAAAGTTTTCAAGCTGAGATAAGTACTTCTAGGTAAACGGACACGAATCACTATTACTGATATTCCAGCTGCCCCATATCGTGTGATGAACATTAAGATCGCAGTCTGCCACGAAATTATTCAGCATAGTGAATGATCCGTTTAATTATTTACAGTGAATTATGTATGGAGTTTACTTGTTGTGAGAAAAAGTGTTCTGTTACCAGCATATTGAACTACTGTTACAAAATCTGTATAAACTTAATAAATTTGTTCGCCCGTCGTTATTAGGTTGTCATTGCATTCGAAGTTTACGACAAAATTATTTCCACCTACGTTTTGCCTTCGGTATGTACATAGCCGTAAATTACATATCGTTATCAAGTTTAAAGACCGTCAAGACGCCGATAACGTAATCTATTATTTTACTCGTCTTTCTATTATTTATAACCGTCATTCATTCTCAATTATATAATTTAATACGAAAAATCGTTCCACTACATTCTAGAATATAAATCGCGCCCATGCGATATTTTTTTACAAGCCCACCAATTTACACCACCACTACATAAATTTCGCGGATTTGATTTTCTTTGCTGTTTTATTTCTACTCTTCAGACACGAACCGAAAATATACACAACGAAATATTATAAAAAAGCATTTTAGTTATTTTTAAAACCTGATGTATTTACTTTATAAAATTTTTTGTTAACGAAATCGTTGACTCAATCATTCGCAGTTTTGAAACTGAATTATAGAAAAAAATAAAATAAAATAAAAAAATTTTAATTTATAAATCTGACGGGACAAAGTGGACGCAAAAAAAAATATTTCTTAATAAAAATTAAATTTTTATTTTGTATGGTAATGAATCTGATCAAAGAATAGTGTGTTGTGTACCCATTCGAGTGAAAGTGGAATTATTGAAACAAAAAAAAAGTGTAAAAAATAAAAAAAATCAATAATTTATTCTATGGATAGTGTACTGGTGCTTTATAGTGTTCAAACATTATTTCGAGTGAAAATCGTAAATTTTTTTGTTGTGGTGTAGCGCTAAAAAATCGCATTAAATATGAAACCGACTGTGATACATAACCCTAATAGTGGCAATAATATTAATAATTGTAGTGATCCAAATGCAAATAATAATCCGGATATTCAGCCGCAACAACAACAGCAGCAAGTACCGCAACAGCATCCACAACAGCAAATACCTCAAGGAATTTATGATAACGGATTAGCTGGTGGTGCAAATTCACGTCGCTTTCCATTTTATGTAAGTGTGTGTCTGTGCGTCTAGAATTTTCTCGAAACATTTTCAAAATTTTCAAAACCATCCAGTAAAAAAGAAAAAAAAACCTAAAATTAACAATCATAAAATTCTCATTCAGTAAATGGTATTTCCGAGACCGACGATCGAATCGAAAAGATCAAAATAAAAATAGAATTACACACAAAAAATAAAAATAAAATGTATGTACATAATATACTCGTATATATATTGTATATATATATATATATATATATGATCGTCATCACATCGTGATTGTTGCGATCGGTGATCGCGGTTCTTAATTACCAAATCTAAGTGATCGTGATTTCTTCTATATAGACAAACATTAAAAAAAAAACAAATAAAATTCATTCAACTTTTGTAAAGATGGCGCTAATCGTGTGCTCACGTTTCATCGATCGCGCGCACCAGACGATTTGATCATTCTAATTTACTCATTTTATGATAATCATCACGCAATGAATTTGCATAAATCTAATTAATAAACACAGCGTTTTTTGTTTGTTTGCTTTTGCGCTCTCATTTTATTTTATAAAATCATTTCTTTCTAATGTTGCGCGATCTCATGATGATCATCATCATTATGAATCATCAGTGTAATATTTTTCACTATATATAAAATTTAAGTGGGCAAGCAACAAAAACGGTTTTTTTTTTAAGAATATTCTCGTGTGTGTCATATTATATTAGATCTCGGTACCCGAGAAATGATGAATAATCAATTCAGATCAATTATCAGCTGTTTGTTTACGATACAATATAGAAAATAAAATTAGCGCATGAATCATGATACGTCATTGAAAATTGTCTCGAATTTATGGTCAAGGTTTTTTACTATTTACGATTACATTTTTTTGTGACTTTGTACATGACTTAATAGATCTGTTCCAAGAAGAAATTACGCTTACATAATTAATTTAATCAGAATGTATATAATTATACGTTCTCTCACCGATAAGATAACTAACGTTGTACCGTTCGCTATACACAATAAATAATGTGATGATATTGTTGTTTGTACATGCCGACAAAACTGGTAAAACCCATGAAAACCAACCAAAATTTTTTGTTTTATTTATAAATAAATAAACAATAAATTTAAATATTTAATTATTTGTGAAAATCTTAATTATTATTGTTATTTTATTCCACTTTCTTTATGCGCTAAAAATATTTTATTAAAGATAAAAAACAATATGGCGTATTTTGCTCACCTCAAATATTAAAACTTCGATTATAATTTCGGTACGGTTACGATTTGCATTTAAAATGCGTTAAATTATAGCAAGAAATGGCAAGCATCGAATACAGTTTATGTGTGGTCGATCGCGTTAGATATTTCACCGGTCGGAATAATATCCCAAAAAAATTTTTGTTTTTTTTTTCAATGCCAAATTATTTTCTTGGCAAATATTATTGGAATTTTTTTTATTAGATTTTTTAAGTAAACAAAATATTTTATTTAAAATAAAAATAAAAAATGATAAAATTAATTTTTTTTAAATACTGTTGCGGAGAGTGCTGTCTTTATATACAGTTTAAACTAATTTCTGTTTTTTCCGTTTAAATATTTTTTAGCCGTCTGGTTTTGATTTCTTTGATGATGATGAATTGTTTCCGGAAGGTGGGGTACGATCTCGTTTGAATCGTATGCGTGATCCATTTGGAACCTGGGGACGAAAACGACGCAATTCTCAAGAACATGTAACGCCGCAACAAACGGCGCAAGCTGGTGCAGTGCCACAATCGCAACAAATACCACCACAACCCGATGAGGGCTACGAGGATGATTTTTTTCCACAGATGCAACCGGGATGGGGTGCAGATTCAGCGTTTGGACGAGGATCTAGGAAACGTAATCCTAATTTGGATGACGATGATGATTTTTTTAGTTATATTCCACAACAATTTAGACAATATATTCCAAGCAATTTTCAATTTCCACGTATGCGATCACATTTTGGTAGGCAACAGGTACCTCAACCTGCTGCTGCAAGTTCACCACAAAATCGGAATTATTTTCCACAACAGCAACAACCACAACAGCAGTCACCTCCTCAACAGCAACAACAAGAGAATAGACCAAAATTCTGTGATGCTGCAATGCAAACTGATGCCGATTTGTTGGCCCAATCACAAGGTCAAGGTGATCAGCCCAACTTAAACCAACATGGACTTAGGAATACAATTGATATGGGACAAAAAGCTAATGATGAAGTTGATGACGCGGGACCTCGAGCCAGATCCGCTCCTCCAGATCATAATCAAAACGATCCAAATAATCCTAATAATTTTGCATCGGCTCAAAGTTTTAGTAGTGCTACTGGATTTCCAGGACAAAAACCACAGGTGTATGCCCAGGCTACGGCAACACCGGGTGCCCATGCACAAGCCCATGCACAAGCTCAAACTTCGAATATGGGTACAAACACTGGCCCAGGTACACCAAATGGGAGCAATATTTATCGTCAATATTACTATCCATTCGATAATAATGCGCCACCACCTAGCTCTCCTCCACGACAACAACAACAACAACAATATCAACAACCATCAACCACACCACAAACTCCAAATCAAGAAGGTCAATTTGTTCGTACAGTTCCAATAGTAGTTGAAAGTAGAAAAGTACCTGCTAAACCTAAACCGCAACCACAGCAGCAGCAACAACAACCACAGCAACAAACACAGCAAGCCCCCACACAAGCGCATCCTCAGGCGCAACAGCGACAGCCACAACAAAATTCCCAGCCTCGCGAAATTCCAATCAGAGTAGAACATGCAACAACCCAAAAGCAAGCTCCAGCTGCCCAATCACCACCCCCATCCCAACAAGCTACAGAACCGGAGGAACCCAAAGCCCAAGTAACACCTCCTGATTCCATCACAAAAATTCAAGCGATTCAAAAAGAGGTCATGGAACTTATGTTGGCGGTTGAACAATTTAAGGGGAACGGCCGTGACAAAGATTATATGTACCTAGACGAAATGTTAACCCGCAATCTTATCAAATTGGATGACATTGAGACGGATGGCAAAGAAAATATCCGTTTAGCACGCAAAGAAGCAATCAAATGTATCCAAGCATCGTTATGTGTGCTCGAAATGAAAGCCGATGGTCATATACCGCCAAGCGAGCGTAAACCGGATGATGCGGAAAATAAGCAAGGGGCAGCACCCCAAGCAAGCGAGGCGACCGACTCAGGAGCCATCGCACAAGAAAAAAAATCACCTGATGATTCCACAAAAACGACAGCTGATCAGGAGAAGACTGAAAATGTTACAGATAAGAAAGATGGTGTAAAACCCGAAACTATTAATACTAGTACAACAAATGATAACCAGGGGACACCGCCACCCGAAAAAAAAGAATCCACTAGCGTAGAAAATAAAGAAAACGAACCAGAGAATAAAGTCGAATCAGCAACGAAGCCGGCTGAAGCAGAAAAGAAGGCCGCCGTTGATGAAACGAAACCGGCCGTGGAAGCAGTTGCCACCGATATGGCGGCCGAAGTGAAACCGACCGAAAGTACTTAATTTTAAGTTTATTTTAAATTTGTTTGATTTTGATTTTTTTTTTTAATTTTTTTATTATTATACTTTTAAATGATCTGTATGCAAACAAAATAATTGCAATTTATTTATGAAACAAATGATAAAAACAATTTATTTAAATTAATTAATTATTTAAATATGTATAATTTTTGCTGTTAAAAAAAATATAATTTAAATATAAACAAAGGAAAATATTAATAATAAATGAAAAATGTTGGTTTTTAAAGATTGTACAAGTTTGGTAAAATGGTAACGGGTCTCACTTAAACCATAACTTAACCCTAGGTAAAACCGGAATTAGTTTACCCTTAGAAACAAGGTGCTTTTTCCAATTTGATTTTGTTTTAAAACAAAATTTTAAAAATTGCGCCACTGATGCGAATGCAAAGTCGCCCGTTCCTCCGATTAAAGTAAATTATAGTTTTGTCGTGTTCTCCTTTAAATAGACGACTCTCGGAAATGGTAAAACGCGATACATCGAGATTTCTGGCGAACGTTAGAAGAAAGATTGTACTTACTTCATGTTCATATGGTCATATTCGAGAACTTCTTCTAAAAATAATTTAAGAATCACATTTCCTTTCAACATACCCAATCCCATCATAATCGGTTAAGAAATTACAGAGTTAAAGCTCATGTGGCCATATTCCCGAACTTCTTCCAAAAATTATTTAAGAATCTCATTTCCGACCAACATATTCATTCCCATCGCAATCGGTTAAGTAAATTACCGAGTTTCGCCCAAGTAGGCCATTTTCCAGAACTTCTTCCGAAAATCATTTAAGAACCCCATTTCTATCCAACATATACCCAATCCCATCATAATCGGTTATGAAATTACCGAGTTCCGCCCCCAAGTGGCCATATTCCAGAACTTCTTCCAAAAATCAGTTAATAAGAATCCCATTTCCATCCAACATACCCAATCCCATCATAATCCCATCATAGGAGAAGTCCGAGTTCCGCTCCAGAAAGCCAGATTCTAGAACTTCTTCCAAAAATCATTTAAGAATCCCATCCCCCCAACATATCCAATCCCATTATAATCGGTTAAGAAATTACCGAGCTTCGCCCCAGGTGGTCATATTAGAAAACTTCTGCCAAAAATCATTTAAAAATCCCATTTCGATCTTAGATACCCAAACCCATCATAATCTCAACATAGGAAATGGCCGAGTTCCGCTCCAGATGGGCTTATTCCAGAACTTCTTCCAAAATTACACTCGCCCCAGAAGATGATTTTGCATTCTTGCAATACCTTGTTCATCGCTGAGTTCTTGGCAATTGAGCACACTGGCTTGTCATTCGTGTGGATATTCATCGGCAACTTTAATGCAGAGTGTGTCACCCAGCCGACCAGCAATGCGGCTGCAATTCCAGATGATGCAACAGCTCACGCTCTTTGAGATCACGAGCGAATTGTGGCCAAAAGCAATGAAATCGGAATGGTTTTACCTGTAACACCGGGAGCATCGAGGAAGAATATTTCGCAGTTTCCATCGTCATCAATTCGTTATTTTACTGTGAATTCACAAGCGGGATATTCACCCGTACTATTTGGGTCATTGAATCTCGACCGTACACTTGCTCTCGTTGCAATTCACGATTAGTTGCATCGTGCATCAAACGAATTGGTGCTAGCATGTCCAGTTTCGACAAATAGCTGCCGCACATAAGCGTGCACATGCCTTCGATCATGCATATGCCATGGGCTGCCAACATATATCGCTGGGAAAATGGTCAATTGACTGACGTTGGTTGCATTTCCTTCCGAAACGATGATGTGATGTCACTACCTTATAGGTGGGTTGTAGCTGGGTTGACGAACAACATTATCGATTCCAAATGACGTCATGTTAAAGCATTGACTGTACTGTCGCTTATGTGCGAGAAAATGTCTGGATAGCTTTGAATCGCCAAAGAGATAAGTACGCAATGACTCCGGTGGCGAAATCAAAACCGGCAATTTGACTTTGCCATCGGCACAGCATAGCCCTGGCGTTTCTGCTTGGAACTTCATGGCCCACTGCAGACAATGCGCCAATATCAAGGCAGCGAAGATCTTTGTAAGCGATTGTAGAGTCATAATTGAAAGCAATGCGATTCAAGTTCCTGTGGTTCAAGAACCTTCTTCGTCCTAGCATTTTAATCAAAAATCAATTCCTAAAAATTACACTGATTCATCTGACGCAATTACCATTTGAAATCACCATTAATCCACAAAAATGAACTTACCGATCTAATCAATGTCAGTCCCGCAATCCAATTTGAAATCGTAAAAATCACAACGAACTTCATATGATTGTAATAATGGTACCATTTATGGATGCCATGCACACAATTCAAATATCATAAAACAGTGAAATTTCCAATTTAATGACAGCAAGAAAAATAACACGTTTGCGCAATCGGGCGATTTCAGGTCCCCTGTCATTATTAATCAAACCAACCAGGCAAATGCAAACACAACTAAAAAAAATTGAAACAAATCGAAAGTTTCCGAGTTTTCCACTCAGATTTTAGAAATTTTTTTCTTTTAAAAGAACATCTGGATCGGAAACCTGCGAAATTCAGTATGAAAACATCATTTTTCGATTTTCAAAATGTTCCGACGTTTCCGGTAGATTTTCCCAAAGTTTTTTTTCGTAAGAACCTTCTCTTGACAATTGCGAACACACCAAAAAAGATTGAGCCAAATCGGTTCAGCCGTTCAAAACTGAAAAACACCGTTTTTCGATTTTCCGAATTTTCCGACTTTCCCAAATTTTTCTTTCGTAAGAACCTTTTTCTGGCAATTGCGAACACAACAAAAAAAGATTAAGACAAATCGGAAATTTCCGAGTTTTCCACACAGATTTTCTAATTTTAAAGGACATTTAGATCGGAATCGTGCGAAGTTCAGTATTAAAACATCATTTTTGATTTTTAAAATTTTCCGGCTTTTCCAGTAGATTTCTCCAATATATTCTTTCATAAGAACCTTCTCTTGACAATTGCGAACACAACAAAAAATATTGAGCCAAATCGGTTCAGCCGTTTTCAACTGAAAAAAATAATTTTTTGATATTCCAATATTTCCGACTTTTCCGGAGTTTTTTCACAAAATTTCCTTGCGCAAAAACCATTTCGTGGCAATTGCGAACACAACAAAGAAAAATTGAGCAAAATCGGGCCAACCGTTCTCAACTGAAAAATATCATTTTCCGAATTTTCTTACGATAAATTTTCTTTCGTAATAACCTTCAGGCAATTGCGAACACAACAAAAAAAGATTGAGACAAATCAGAAATTTCCGAGTTTTCCACTCAGATTTTTTAATTTTTTTTCTTCTAAAAGAATATCTGGATCGGAATCGTGCGAAATTCAGTATAAAAACATCATTTTTGATTTTCAAAATTTTCCGACTTTTCCAGTAGATTTTCCTAATATATTCTTTCGTAAGAACCTTCTCCTGACAATTGCGAACGCAACAAAATAGATTGAGCCAAATCGGTTCAGCCGTTTTCAACTGAAAAACACCATTTTTCAATTTTCCGTCTTTCCGGTGGATTTTCCCAAATTTTTCTTTCGTAAGAACCTTCTTCTGGTAATTGCGAATACAACAAAAAAGATTGAGCAAAATTGGGTCAGCCGTTTTCAACTGATAATCATAATTTTTTGATTTTCCAAATTTTCTGAATTTCAGGTGAACTATCGCAAAAATTTTCTTTCGTAAGAACAGGAGATGGTTCTTCGCAATTGCGAACACAACAAACAAAAATTGAGCCAAATCGGGTCAGCCGTTTTCAACTGAAAAACGCCATTTTTCGATTTTCCAAATTTTCCAACTTTCCCGGTGAGTTTTCCTAAAAATTTCTTTCGTAAGAACCTTCTTCTGGCAATTGCGAACACAACAAAGAAAAATTGAGCCAAATCGATTTTGCCGTTCTCAACCGAAAAACATCATTTTTCGAATTTCCTGATTTTCTTACGATAAATTTTCTCTCGTAAGAACCAACTCCTGACAATTGCAAACACAACAAAAAAAGAATGAAACACATCGGAAATTTCCGAGTTTTCCACTCAGATTATCTAATTTCTTTCTTCTAAAAGAATATCTGGATCGAAATCGTACGAAATTCAGTATAAAAACATCATTTTTGATTTTCAAAATTTTCCGACTTTTCTAGTAGATTTTCCTAATATATTGTTTCGTAAGAACCTTCTCCTGACAATTGCGAACACAACAAAAAAGATTGAGCCAAATCGGTTCGTTCAGCCGTTCTCAACTGAAAAACACCATTTTTCGATTTTCCGAATTTTCCGACGGATTTTCCCAAAATTTTCTATCGTAAGAACGTTCTTCTGGCAATTGCGAACATAACAAAAAAGATTGAGCCAAATCGGTTTAGCCGTTTTCAACTGAAAATCATAATTTTTTGATTTTCCAAATTTTCCGACTTTTCAGGTAAATTTTCGCAAAGTTTTCTTTCGTAAGAACCATCTCCAGGCAATTGCGAATACAACAAACAAAAATTGAGCAAAATCGGTTCAGCCGTTCTCAACTAAAAAACACCATTTTTCGATTTTCCGAATTTTCCGGTGGATTTTCCCAAAATTTTCTTTCGTAAGAATGTTCTTCTGGCAAATGCGAACATAAAAAAAAGATTGAGCCAAATTGGTTTAGCTGTTTTCAACTGAAAGTCATAATTTTTCCAAATTTTCCGACTTTTCATGTGAATTTTCGAAAAGTTTTCTTGCGTAAGAACCATCTCCTTGCAATTGCGAACACAACAAACAAAAACTGAGCCAAATCGGGTCAGCCGTTCTCAACTGAAAAACACCATTTTTCGATTTTATGAATTTCCCAACTTTCCCGGTGAATTTTCCTAAAATTTTCTTTCGTCAGAATTTTCTTCTGGCAATTGCGAACACAACAAAAAAGATTGAGTCAAATCGGTTTTGCCGTTTTTAACCGAAAAACATAATTTTTTGATGTTCCAAATTTTCCGTCTTTTCCGGTGAATTTTCACAACATTTTCTTTCGTAAGAACCATCTCCAGTCAATTGCGAACACAACAAAAAAGATTGAGCGAAATCGGAAGTTTCCGTATTTTCCACTCAGATTTTCGAATTTTTTTCTTCTAAAAAAACACCTGGATCGGAAACGTGCGAAATCCAAATTTTCCGACTTTTCCGGTAAATTTTCTCTTGTAAGAACGAGCGATTGCGGGCAATTGCGAATACGACGAAAGAGACTGAGCCAAATCGGTTCAGTCGTTCTTAACTTAAAAACATCATTTTTCTCAGGATTTTCCAACTTTTGCGGTAGATTTTCACAAAATTTTGGGATGCGAGTTTATACATTTTTTACACCATTTTTATATAAACAGATTATAAATTGTTTACGGTTATTTAAGTATTTTGTTTTACGTAACCATTGTTTACGTAAAAATGTATAAAACATTTTTTACATACAGTTGCACAACACTGATTATGAGTAGATCAACGTTTAGTTTGCTACAATATGTCGCCTCATCCACCTGCAACCCAGGTTCGATACGCAATGTGGCCGAATTTAAAAATACGAAACTTCCAATAACCGTGCGTTCCTTATGCATCCTATCGGTAGTTTCGTGCTCAACAGGTTATATACATTACCGACAAAATGGCACAGTGGTTAAAACTTTGGCGTTTGGATCGAGAGGTACCGGGTTCGAATCCCGATAGGGGAAGGATGCAAAGGGATCATCTTCAGATTACGATCTGTGATGAAATGTAACACATCTATGACCCCTGTCAGAGTGCAAAACTCATTTCCATGCCAGTATAGGCTGGCATGGAGCTATGCAATGTGCAGAAGGTGATATAAATCGGACCAATAGCCGTACGTCCTCGAATTGGGTAGGAACGGCTTAAAAGTATGAACCCAGAATAGATTGCAGTGATGATAAAAAAATGGTTATACACATTCCAAAAAAAAATTTAATTTTTATTTTTTTTGTGAAAATAACTGTTGGTTGTTAGCATTACTAAAATTTTGAGCTCCGACTTTTTTCAGTTTTTTCGCTTCGAAAAACGGTCTTGTTAAATTTTATGAAAAACAAAAATTTTTTTTCGCCTGAAATTGATTGCAAATTCCAATAAATTGCTTAAGAAAACCAATTATTTCCTTTATGCTGTATATCTCTTTTCCAGCCCACGATCACAATTGTGCGTGTACGAAAGAGAATCATGTCAAAAGTTTATTTTTGTATTAATTTTGGAACAGCATACAAATTTGTGCATCCCACGTAAATTGTTTTCATCCGAAAAATATCACTATAACTATAATAATATAAAATAATTAATATATTATATAATTTATATGTTACCAAATTATAATGCTTTTTTCAAAAAGAATTCCAATTTAACTAAGCTCCGTTAAAATCCGGAAGACATTACAACCTGCCATTTTTTACGTACACATTGTGTACGGCAGACTTAAAAAAAAAATTGTCTGTCTGGAAAAGGGATATATCCCTATATTTTGTAAATGGAAATCTGGTCACCTTATTTTATGCTGCATAACAATGGAACACCTCATCGTCATAATGTATGCATATATCTGCAACATTTAATTACATATTCCTATTTTTAGTAATCGAATCGAACATTAACAATGAGATAATTACATTAAATTTAATGCAATTATTAAATCGTTTTTGAATGGGATATGGTAATTAACTGAGCTTTTAATTTCATTAAGTTCAAAAGTTTTCGATTTTATGTTTTTTCCTGTATTTTTCAATTTTTTGTAATTAAATACTAGATGGCCCGATTCTGCTGTAAATTAATATTCCCTCAATGTGCAGTTGTTGCTGCTATTTTACTCGTAAATGTCAGTATGATTGATTATGTAGAGGTTTTGTGATTTTTTAGGATAATGAGTTTAGATTTTTGACACTGTTTGGGAGAACAATTAGATGACTATTTAGTTATGTTGAGTGTTAAATTAATAAAAATTATTTTATTCTTCTGTATTTATGGTTCGTACCTACCCTTACATAATTTTTTTAAAATAAAATACGAACCTATATGCAATTAACACTTTTGTTACATAAATTAAAATGGATCCAGTGATCTTAATATAATAAATTCGAATGACCTCAATGTCCCTCTGCAAATTTAATTCGGAGCACTTTAAGGTAGTTGCGAAATATGCGGTTTATCTATCCTCCACGTGTATTAACTCATTTCAACGAATTTCTACTTCTCAGAGTTCCTAAGTCAAGGGAGGAGATAGCTCTGATCCAAGAACAATTGATCTAAAATAACAAGATCTGTGGCCTGCGAGCGAAGAGTTAATATTGAAATGGGCACATCACTGCATAGAGATGGAGAGTACGAGATTCTGGCTTGCAGCCACATATATGGACAGCAGAAGCTAGTGACGCCAGATATACTGGGGGCACTTCTTTGTGAAGCAGAAAGGAGGAAGGTCGTAGGTATCCCAGATAGTATTTTACATTAAAAAATCCACTTCACCTTTTGCGTTCAGAAATGAAGGACACGCATTATAACAAATACAAATTTAATTTAACAACAAGTTTGTGTTCATCCATATTTGTTTTATTGAGGTGGAAAGGTGATAGTGACAACATTTTGGTGCCGAAATCCGGGAGGGCTGTTGAAAGAAAATTTAACAGTACGTTCGCTTAAAAGTTTATTTATATGACTTGCGTAGTTGATAAATAAATATATATATGAACGAAACAGGTTGAAGTTCGACCGCGTGTGTAACAATAATCTTTGTCAGCCATTTTGGATTTTTCTTAGCAATAGTGTCTGAAAAACTCGTTACTGAGTTAAGAGAGAAGCGTGGCCTTGCGAAAAAGACGCTCACACGAGTCGAGTCATTAAATCTAACAGGCGACGAGCCTGGCGAAGAAATGTATGTGCATCTGAAAATTCTAGAAATGGCACTCTTGGAATTTGAGAGGCATGATCAACATTAGAGGAGCTTCATGACGCAGGGTATTAATCCAATGCTAAAAGCTATGCAAACCCAGATGAATGAAACCATGACAGAATTAACAAATCATGAAAGAGAAATGCTTGAAACTTTAGGTGATCAAAGTTGTCATGCTGCTCCAATGGATGAAATTAAACTTTCAAATCTGGCCATACCGTATTTTAGTAGAATCTACCAAGAGTTCGCTACTTTTCGTGATACGTTTGAAGGATCAATTCATAAAAATTTATCGCTGACTAACGTGCAAAAATTTCAGCATTTAATTTCGGTCCTCAGAGCAGATGTACTTAATTTGATACGACACATTCCAGTAACAGACGCGAATTGTTGCGTACCAACATAATACGTTTGATGAAGTCATTCGTGGGCTAAAAGTGTTTGGAGCATCTGCAGAAACTAAAGATCCTTGGTTAATCCATTTAATTTTACAAAAAGTGGATGATGAAACTCGAAGGCCGTGCAAGACCGGTACATGGCTCTAGAGAATTGTGATATAAGAAATCCTAAACGAATTCCACAAACATCAGAGAAATCATTTTTGGTCAATACGCCTAACGAAGGGCGGGATCAATCTACATCCGGCAAAATGTTTACAGGGAGGCATAAACTTCATTTGTGCGATCGCTTTGTTGCACTCTCTTTAGACAAAAAGAAAGAGTTTGTGATTCAATCCCGATTATGCTTCAACTGTTTGTATGCAGGTCATGGTAGTAAATCATGCCCCTCCAGACTTTCGTGTTTCGTTTGCTGTCGACATTATCATACATCACTTCATGATTAAAATTTCACAGTAACGAGCCACGTTTTAGAAAATGGTTTACAATTAAATCAATCAATTTTACCTACAGCTGTCGTGAACGTGTTGGACAAGCATGGCCGATCGATTAAATGCAGATTATTGGATTGCTAGATTCTGGCTCTCAAGTAACTTTAGTGTCATCATCATGTGTAGATAAACTACAGCTAGCACGTGGAAATTCACGTGCTATTTCACGTTACTAATAATTCAATCAAGCAGATCCACTATCCGATGAATTAACGAGAATTGATCTCCTTGTGGGTGCAAACTACTTCTATCAGATATTAAAATCTGAAAGGATAACAGGACCATATGGCTTAATTGCAAATGATACAACTTTGGGATGGATAATCACTGGTGGTTCCGCAGTGACGACTGATTCGTTTAACATATATCAGACTGGCTAGAGGAACTTCATGGTGAAAGGCCATTAAATTCGGAACAGCAACAATGCCGGTCCTTTTTTCAAACTACAACCATCAGAAATGAAAATGGGAGAAACGAAGTTCGTATTCCCTTCTCAAAAGATCCATAATTGCATCTCGGAAATTCAATGAATCGAGCAATAAGTCGTTTCAAATGAGTTGAGCGTCGTTTACAAGGTGACGAATCGTTGAAAAATGAATATATGAACCGAATGAATCGTCGAATGGTGAATGCTGTTATCTTCTCCATCATCTAATACTCGCTGTTATTAATGCCAGGACCAACTATTCAACCAGAATTGACAGAAACTCTCATTCGATTTAGAAGACATTGAATTGCAATAGCAGCGGATTTAAAACAAATGTTTCGCCAACTGATGTTTAACATTGTATGGCGGGAACAGCCTAATGAACCATTTAAACACTTCAAACTTCTTCGAGTAACATATGATACTAAATCAGCGTCGAACTTAGCTATACACGTATAGCTTAAACCAAATTGCAGTTGATAATAGTGAAATATTTTCATTAGCAAGCCACTCCATCAAGTCGGATTTTTACGTAGATGATCTGCTAAGTGGAGCTGTGCAACGAAATTAAATTATAATCATTAAATTATTAAAATCAGCCGGGTTTGAGCTAAGAAAATTCGCGTCAAATTCATCTTTACTGCTGACGGAGATAGAAGATAATGATGAATCATCTGATCCAGTTATAGTAGATAAATCTGATGAACACAAGGTACTTGGTCTGTACTGGGATCTTCGAGATGATTGTTTTCGCTACAAGGTGTCCACTGTGAGTTTCATTCAGCAGCAACGAAGAGACAGTTTCTGTCGGACTCCTCTATGTTGTTTGACCCAGTCGGTTGGCTATCACCCGTCACACATGGGTGCAGCTATATACCGACTTGAAGCAACTGGAAGATATTAAAATCAATCGATCTTGCCAATTTAGCAAATTGGCATATTCAGTGTGTGTTTATGGGCGTAATGTAAATGTTTCCAAAGTGAAAGTTCAATTAGTTGCTGCTAAGACAAAAGTTGCGCTTTTAAAACCAATCAAAATTCCGCGCCTGGAATAGTGCGGTGCTGTTTTACTCGCGAAATTAATAAGGAAAACCAAAAAAATTGTTAATGTAGACAATAAATATGTTTTTCTCTGGATGGACTCAGAGATCGTACTCCACTGGTTGACTCGGCATCCATCAAGCAGGAAAGTATTCGTCGCTAATCGCTGTACAAATATTAGCGAATTAAAATGTCAGGTCCGAGGATAACCCTGCAGACTGTTCGTCCAAAGGTTTAACGCCAAAGCAGTTACTCGCTAATGAGTTTTTGTGGAGCTGTCCGAAATGGCTAAAGAACAACAAACGAGAACGGCCAACATATAATATAAAAACCACTATTTATAAAAAAATTAATTAAAGTTGAGCCACGACTGCTCCATGCAAAGATTGACATTAAACGAAAAATATGTTGCCCACTAAATGCTATAGATTTGAGAAAAGCTGAGTTCATACTGCTAACCAATCTACAAAAAATTGTCTATCATGAAGAGTTTAAGCAGTTAATGTCCAAAACACATATACATAATAGTGATATTTTTCGACTGAATAAATTTGTCTGAAAATGGTTTATTGAGAGTTGGTGGCAGGTTGGAAAATGCTAATTTTCCATTTAGAGCCAAAACATCCAATTATCATTCTTGGTCATTATACAATTAGTGGGTTGCCAACAGCAGAAGATGGGAATATTGCCAGCGTCACGGGTTACCCAAGAAGGGGGGAAGTGCTAAGCCGATAAAGGAAAATGTTCATCTGTATGTCCATAAAAGCCATCTATCTTGCGTTGGTTACAGATCCAACTACCGGCACCTTCAAAATGCGTTAAAACGATTTGGTCAGCCAAAGGAAATATATAGCGACAAAAGCACTAATTTTTTGGATGCTTATCGAAAACTTGATCAAGCTTTATCCGCTTTTATTGCCGTCACTGATCAACAAGACGTACAAAATTTTGTCGCACATCAAAGTATTATTTGGATATGTATATACCACCTGCTGCCCCGTATTTTGGTGGGTTCTGGAAGTCTGCTGGCAAGATGGTGAAACGACATGGACATCTTTACAAAAGCGTCGATAATACGAAATTTTGCTACGAAGATTTCAACACAATACTGTGCCAGATAGAAGCTGTAATTAATGCGCCTATTATGGTTCTCAACTCACCTCACCTCACCGAGCGAGTTACCTCACCAATCAAAGTCGTGTGAGTTAGATTTTTGTATTATTGTATTATTGTGCTCGTTTTTATTTTTGTGAGATGTCTTTGTTAGCTGTTAAGTTGGAAATATTGTAATTTTTGGCATTTGGAATTGGGCGTTCTGGAACAAGTCCCTAATAGGGGCCGGAATCGCACCGAAATTGGAATCGCTGTGTCTGATGGGCAAAGATTTATTTTCGGGAGTAGAACCTGTTGGCCAGTTGATGCTCCAGTAAGTATAGTGCACTAAAACAAATGCTCGTACATGTTCTCGATCTTCATTCGAGTGCCGTTGATGAAACCTTTTCCAGCATTCTGATTTCGGATAGGCATGACGATTGCACCTTTCTTCAATACTAGCTGGTGTATTGGCAATCCACTGATTTCAATAGTGGTCAGGAACTTGGTTGAGTATTGGAATTGGTTGACTTCTCCATCTTGGATTTCACTGTCTATGCTTAATTAAGTATTTGAATCGCCATCGAACATTTTTAGAACTGCACTGTTGATAGTGTCACAGTGATCATTTGTTGATGCCAATATTGCTCGATCGATTATGTTTTCCGCGGTTTACAGAGATTCCTTGTCAAATACGAAGACGATTGGCGATCCAGTTTCAGTAAGTTGAGCTGGTAGTTCAACAAAGTCCGTAGCTTGTATAGGGTTTTCCAATAGGAATGATATGATTTTTAAGTGACGTTTCGGCCATTTGTAATTATGTCATGATCTGTCATTTCTTGTTTCATTGCACTCAGTAATGTTTACAATTTCATCATGGTGAGATATACGCAAGAACAACGTTTACAAATTATTTAATTTTATTATCAAAATAACCGTTCTCCAATTGGAACTTTTAGTGCTCTTTTGCCATTTTGTAGTCGTAATAATCGTCCAAAAGTGCTCGCTATTCGTTGAATTGTTGAACATTTTGAGGGTACATTTTCTTTACATAATGTTCAAGTGCCAATAAGACAAAAAAACGCTCGAAGTAACGCAAATATTGCTGCGGTTCAGCCAAGTATTACTGAAGACCGCAATTTGTCGATTCCAAGACGTTTTCAAGATTTGGGACTGTCTCAAACCACAACCTGGCGGATTTTGAGAAAGGATTTGGGTTTGCATCCGTATAAAATTGTTCTCACTCATGAACTGAAGCCATATTGGACTACCGTAAACATCGTAAATTTGCTAAATTTGCCTTGGAACGACTTGAAAACAATAACGATTTTTTTAAGAAAATCATCTTCGTCGATGAGGCTCACTTTCATCTGAGTGGTGCGGTAAATAAACAAAACTGTCGATCCATGAAAATCAACAATTTATTCATGAAAAACCATTACATTCACCTAAATTGACAGTTTGGTGTGGTTTTTGGTCTGGTGGAATCACTGGTTTCGAAATGAAGCTGGTAACACCATTACTGTCGATGGAGATCGGTATAGATCGATGATAACCAACTTTTTATGGCCGAAATTGGAAGAAATTGGTCTTGACAACATTTGGTTTCAACAAGACGGGAATATGTGCCACACAGCAAGTGCAACAATTGAATTAGTGCAAGAAAAGTTTGGAGATTCGATTATTTCAACAAATTGTGATATTGAATGGCCTCCAAGAAGAGTGATTTAACACCATTAGACTATTACTTGTGGAGTTATTTGAAGTCGTTAGTCTTTAGCAATAAACCAATTTCTCTTCAAGCTTTACAAGTGAATATTGAACGTGCTATTCATGACATACGACTGGTTTAGTGGAAAAAGTGATCGAAAATTGGGTTCATCGAATTCGTTCCTGCAGTAGAAGTCGTTCAGGCCATTTGAATGACGTTTTATGCAGAACTTAATTGTATCGATTGTACTTCACATTAAATAAAAAACATTTCAATTTCCTTAACAATTAGTGTGTTTTTTTTAAAGAAATCATATCACGCTTATTGGAAAACCCTATATTACGGGCAAAGTAGCATTTCCGATATTAAGTAAAAAATTAGCGAATTCCTCTTCGCCTTCATTGACGCACATGTTAGTCGTTAGCTTCTTGATTTGCACATTTTGTCACGCTGAACTTGACTTAATGCACATGTCTACTGTCTCTGCTCTTCCTCCGTGTGGTATTACAGGCAGTGTTTGACGAAAATCTCCACAAAACATGACCGTCTTCGTCCTTAGTAGTGTCTAAATCGTGCAGTAGTCGGTCAATTACTGTGACTGATGGTTGGGGAATAGTAGAACACTTGTCGAAAATCAGAAGTCGAGCAGATTGTAGTTTTCGAGCTTGAGCAGTGCCAGCTGAAATGTCTGATCGGGAAATTTCCGTTAACTTAAGTGGCAGTTTGTACTGGTTGTGAATAGTTCGTCCATCATGACTATTGGAATTTTGTTTTCCGAGATGTGGCACACTTCATCAATAGTTTCCTTTTGTTAAGGATTCGCTCTCTCGTATAAATCATCAAACATATTGACGTTGTTTAAAAGAGAGTCATCGCTTAAGTCCAAAAGTGTCATAATCTGGTTCAGGCAAATTAAGGGTGCCATGAGGCTTTATAATCTCCTCTATTTCAATGAGAGCACGATTGAGTGCATCAGACTCTGGCATGTTGTGTAAAAAGTGGTCAATCAAGTCTTTTTTGAGTCGCTCCCAAAATTCACCTGCAGATCCTGGAACATTCAATGCTGTTGAGATAGCAAAAAATTCTCGAAGTTGCTAAGTTGATGTTTTGACTTTGGAGGCTTCAATGATAATTGCTTCGAAATGCGCTGTGTTTTCAGCCAATCCGCACGTGCAACTGCGGCTTCTCTAAAACTTTCATAAACCACACCATCATGATTTTTAAGATCTTCAAACAATGTCGCACCTCGAACTGACAACTTTGAAAAGCTTGTTCTTATCCACCTTCTCGAAAGTAAACTGGCTGCTTGTTTGGCAGATGGCACGCAAGTCTTACAACAGTTAATGACTGGATAATCAGTTTCAAAACCAAACAGCCTCCAGCAGGATGTACTTGTATAGTATGTATACTTGAAGCCTTTGACTGATGCACATACCTCTACGTTGATGTAAGATTTGTAACACAAAGTCAGATAACGATTGTAAGGTACCATCCAGAAATAATCAATAGGGCCAGTTGTGTTGCTTATGACAGATATGGTGTTACAACGTCTGTATTTGGGAAAGCCATTGTGAAAATCACGCGTTATTTCACTAAATGCTTTTGGAAACTCCTATGTACACTTCTTGTTGTCGAGTCGGCAAATAGAGTGGTGTTTTCCAGCACGTAGTCCATGGATATTATGTTTCTTTAGAAGCTCGAATAGAACAGGCACTTCAGTCTGACTTGGAAGTTCACTGCACGCTACAGAATCCACAAGAGCAGAGTCCGTCAACTTATGGGCTCCTTCAAGACTAACCAAAATGTGGACGTGAGGAAGACCGCGCTTCTGAAATTCAATCGTGTAGATTGTTGCTCCTGTGTGACAAAAGATGCGGTCTTTTCAGATTTCGTCTATAAGAGCTTCAACCTTTTTTTTGAAAACTCTGTAAACGAAGTCAGATCGTGAATTCCACTTTTGTCCTGGTTTAAGATTTTCAACTTAGGCCATTCTGGGTTGCAAGTCATTTTGATAAACAAATCCGGCTTGCCAAAATTTCGAACGATTACCATTGCTTCATTGTAGTTTTCCAGCATGTTTCTTGGGCTGCCTTTTAACGTTGACTATAATAGAACAGGTTTTCCGACTCACATGTTGCTCTCCTGAGCTTGTGCATTGAGATAATCCATTAGATTCTGGTTAAGTTCCATTCGAAGCTTCTTTTGGTTATCTCGTTGAAACTTTAAATTGTTCTCTTTCAGGCGTGAACACATATCCGTCCAATACTGAAGAGAAAATGACTCTGACTGGTGAAGAAGACTGAAGCCCTCATGTATTCCTAAACGATACTTTGCGTATTCCATTATACTTACTCGGTTCTTAATTTTAGTCGCATGCACTGGATCATGACGCAGGTCAATGTGCCACCCTTGTTCTCCGTAAGGAAAAAGAAGTGGAATGCTAACGGGTGAAGAAGCGGATTTAGAATATTAATTGTCCTAAGTTGACCATTTTTAGGCTGGACGACTAAATTATTTTCTCCGGGTGGCTGTCCTTCTTCTGCTCGAAAGATGCACGGAATGTCATTGGCTGTCGGAGCATTATATCGTCTCTGATCATTTTCCTTTGTAGTGATGATCTCCATGCGAACATGTTCAGCTGATTAAGGTTCGTTCTGCTTCGATAGCTTCATGCATGCGCTTAAACGATGAAGCATAAGGATTAACTTCATTCAGATGTAGTCTAAGATCGCTGACATCATCATAGGTGTACAACTGAAGATATGATGGACGCTGACCTTTTTCTGGGTAAAGAGGGGTATATCCGACTCCGTGATATACCTGATCATGAATCATATAATACTTAGGTCCATGTGGGCGATATTCTTTGACTTTTGCCACAGTGCTTGTAAAGTGAAGTGCGCCACATTCTGAACACTGGATTTTCATACGTCGCAGGTAATGTTCTTTCACTGACCCATGTGAATTGAGTGCTCTCTTGTATTCTGTAGGATTATTAGTAGCAGCTGTAGCGCGGGATTCTTGGTGGGCTTGTGTGTTGCGCTGTTGTTCTATTTCTTTTTGTTCAGGATTTCTTCTTAAGTTTTTTTGACGTCCCTCGTCTTGCTCCCTCTTTTGTTTTTCAGATTCAGCTCTTTTAAATAAAGTCAATCGTTTTCGTGGCATTTTAGTGGCAAAAAAAAAAATAATAAAAATCGCGAACTGCGCCGAGGCAATTAGGGAAGGATTGTCGCAGGAACCAGGCTAATTCATCACTTGCTAGGAAGCAAAAGAGTCGTAATGGAGATGAGGGAAGTCAGCTTGTATACCAGGCTAAAGTTATAGCGATTGAAGAGGTTATGAACTGGTTGAGTCATAGTGTAATATGGTTGGCTGATATGGCTATTTATGTGCACAGTCGAGCGGCCATTTTTCACTAGATTTAGTTTCCCTCGTGTCAAGGGTAGCGTTGGATTGTCACATTGTCACACGTCTCTTAACAAGATGAGTGGACATTTCAATATCCAGTTGATCTGAGTTCCAGGCCATTCTGACGTTGAGGGAAGTTACAGGGCAGATGAAGTAGCATGGTACGGTATGACTCTACAACTGGAACAAGGGAGAGAATGTGTAGGAGGGCTTGAGTCTGTGCTGAAAGCAACAAGCGATAGGAAGGCAGTTGCCTTGGCAAATGCTAGGTGGCTCGCCAGTCTGACTGGTACGGTAGCGAAGCAAGTATGACCTAATCTTAACTTGAAGCGCTCCTTTCAATTTTAAAAAAAACCATATTACCTTTACGCCATCAATCCTTATAAGGGCGAACATGTTTAGCCAGCTTCATCGCTACTGTTAATTTGTTACAATTGTTGACTGTACGACCAGTGGTAAATACATACAGAACACAAATACATTGCGCTCTTAAAAATTATATATACGTTACGTACTGAGACATCAACATTAAATATTTAACATACTCAAAAATCTTAAAAATTTAACACCCAACTGGGGTAAATTCGTCGGTTAATTTAGATAATCGCATGCTCGTTTTCATACACATAAATATTCCATATCACAATTAATTAAGATCATATCTGATTTTAGTTTACGTCTGTTATGTATTCACTCTCACCGCATTCTCCTCCGAGTCGACACAATGCATCGCGAGATTTCGACCAGGAAAATCACCGGCACTGGACTTTTATGTCTAAAAATTAAATTATGTATATCCTATATCACAGTTCGATGAAACTTTTAACTATATAATAAAAGCATTTTTTTTCAACCTTAAAATATTTCTCTATAATTAGAAATTCAAACAAGACACGGAACATTACTTCCTTCTTGTATGGCAATGCCACAAACGAAACATACCGCACACATGCACACACACACGTCCACAGAATGTTTGTTTAAATATAAGGGAGAATCGCAGAATAATAAAAATTTCTCCCCAACGTCAAAACCCTCAATACGAGAATATCCGCATTGCGCAGGTTTCTAAAATAATGTACAAAACACAGAATTGAATCCATATAATACAAAACTATTTTTCATTTTACATCATAACAAAAGCTCATTGCGACCGAAAGTTTTGCACTGTAAACGAGGGGGGCGCTCATCAAAAACATTCAAATCGATATTTTTGTTGTAATTTTTTCCATCGCAACCCATCTGTATATACGTTTGTACGGTATATTTCGCCTTGTCTAGCACGTTTAGCTGTCATATCCGAAAAAGTTGAACTTTAGAGAGGAAATCTCAAAAATTAAGTTTAAACAGAAAACTTTTGTTTTTTTTTTTGTTTATAAGAAATTCTCCTATTTATCCTTGTCCCAGGTCCAGTTATGTTTCAACCATAGTAAAGGAATTAATATTATATCATTTTATTTTTGGTTTCTTATCACAACATTTTTATCATTGAATACTAAATACTACAAAATTAGTGTAAAAAAAGCTCGACCTGAGCTTTTCAAAATTTTATTATTATTTTTTTGGGTTAAATTATTTTAAAACTATATATAAGTTTGTTATTCTTAGTCTTGACTCATTTACCCTGAAAATATATACAAATATGCATGTAGTAAAAAAGCTCAGTTCGGTTTAAGTTTGTATACAGTATATAAAAAAAAAAGTTTACGTCAAAAATTGAAAAATTGCCAAAAAAAAAACATTGTGTTCAAAGTGTTTGTGCATTTGTTGTTTTTGTTAAGTCTGTTACCAGAGTAAAAAAAATATATAAATATAAAATTGTTGTTGTGTTTGATTTGTAACCCGAAATACTAAAAATAAAAAAAAGCTCATAAAGCACCCGCTTTTCTTGTGTCTAAATTTCTAATAATAATAAATAGTGTAAAATGTTTTTATTTCGAAATCAATTAAAATTTATCAATAAAAATTATAAATTTAATAAAAAAAATAATTTTGTTATTGTTAATAAAATGGGTGGTTGATAACGTTAGAAAGCAGCTCAATATAGTAAATAATTTATAGCGTCCAAACAATATTTATAGTATTGTAATATTGATATTTAAGGTAAGAATTTCATTCAAAATCAATAAAACATTTTTGTTGTGCTTTTTTTTATATATTTTTGTATATGTGTATTATATACAAATGTCGATCAACAAGCAGCAGCGCGAGTAAAATCTACAAACATCTTTTTGGTTGAGTTTTCGTCTCGGCAGACACGACACTACCTTGACCTATATATATATTTTCTCTCCTGCAATATTATATCATTAACCATAATAATTCCAAAATTTTATAAATTGGTTAGGAAAGCTCTCAACCGTATTATTTTGTGTATGAATGGTACACGATTGTTATTAGCTTTGTTATAAATATTTGAAAGCTTTCATGTGAGAAAAAAAAAATTGAAACATTTTATCAACAATTTGTTACAGAACAGTAGATTTCTTTTATTCTATACTTTAAAAGTGTTTGAACGAGTTAGATATTAGTTTTTATATAGATTTTCACCTTACCTGGGTTACCGTATGGCAATAACAATAATATATAAATTTCAGTTTCCAATCAAAACCGTTTTGATAACCGTCTGTTTAATAATCACCCTATATATTGTTTAACAGTGGATCGACGAAGCTCATGATGGTTGTGTATAACCTTGAGTTTTCGTTATGACGTCAAACGATGGAAATATTTTTGTATATACGGTATTTGTTGAGCACGTTGCCGTATATGATCTGAATTTTAATCATTTTAGCAATTTTCGTGTAAATATGAATTGGTTGCAAGTTTTTCAATAATTGTGAATAACAGATATTTTTTTTTAATAATCATAAAATTGTGAATGGCCAAAAAAGACAAAAAGTTTAAAACGACCTAAACTTCAAATTCCACCGGTTGGAAATTAAGATAGAACATGGGTTATAACATAAGTGCAAAGCAAAAACAGCAGAGGAAAACATACCATCAGTAAATAAAATGGATAACTGCAATATATCTCCTGTAACATTACAAGAATTAAAAGAGGAAATCAATCCTAACCTAAATCCAAAGAAATCTCCAGTATATGACTTAATTACAGGTCAAATAATAAAAGCTCCTCCTGAAAAAGGACTACGTAAACTACTGCCGATAATTGACGCAGTGTTCAGACTTAAATACGTTCCAAATCAATGGAAAATTGCGTAATCTTGATACCTTAACCAAACAAACCACTTAATGATAAAAATTCGTATAGGCCGATTATCTTATTCCCAATAATTTGAAAAACTTTCGAGACACTGCTCCTAAAGAAATTCAAACCAATAATACAAGGAAGAAATCTTATTCCTCCACAACAATTTGGCTTCTGAGAAAACCATTCAACAATAGAACAACTACACCGAATTACAAACATAATTGAAGATGTACTTGAAAGTAAGAAAATATGTTCAAGCGTCTTCTTTGATGTTGCACAGGCCTTTGACAGAGTATGGCATAAAAGGTTGGAATATAAATTGCAAAGGGACTTACCAAAACAGTTTTATGAAATTCTGAAATTTTACATATCTAACCAACAATTTCGTGTTATATTTGATGGCGAGTACTCAGAAATAAAGAAAATATCAGCAGGAGTGCCACAAAGTAGCGTTTAGGAACCAACTCTATATGTTCTATACACCTCGGGCCAATGATAGAGGAGACTAACATAGCGACGTTTGCGGATGATAGGGCCATCTTAGTAGTCGCTGATAGCATAGAAGAATCCACAAACAAATTGCAAAGGGCTACCAATATTGCCAGCACGTGGTTGAAGAGATGGCGAACAAAACTTAATGAAACAAAATTTTATCAACAAAAAGATCAACTGGATACCAGTAGAACTAAAATCCCAGCAAATTTCCTATGCAAATACGGCAAAAAATCTAGGCATGACTCTAGAAGCGAAACTAAAATGGAAAGAGCATGTGAAAAAACAAAAAGTAGAGAAACACTTTTAAAATTTTATTACGACATAGATAAAAACGCGGCTCAGGCTTGCTTTCTGGAAATATAGATGTGAAAGATGCACCTCGCTCTGGTCGACCAACCACTGGAAAAGTCGATGAAATCATGCAGAAAATTGAAGAAGAGCGGCATATAAGCAGCCATGCAATTGGTAAAGAACTAAATATTGATCTCAAAACAATTTTAAACCATTTGAAAATGGCTGGATACAAAAAAAAGCTTGACGACTTATGTTTACACAAAAATATTTATTATTAAAAAATAATTTATTTTTTAATTATTTTATTTATTTAAACTCTTTTTTCAATTAATTTTATTTTTATTACAATTTTGATTTTATTTAGTGTTCTTTAATCGAAAAATAACTTATTACTAAATTATAAAATGTACTTAAATCTATTACATTGACACCCGATCTAATGTGTCAGCAAAATATGCATAAAGGTATTCATGCATATTATGCATATCTGTTGCGCGTGGATTTGTATGGTATCAATCATCAACTCGGCGGGAGGAGTTACAATCCTCTGCACATGGTGCCAACCAAAATAACATGGAATTGGGATCTACTTTTCTAATGTCGTCTATGTGTTGGGTTAAGGTATCTATTGTATTAATTAATTTAAAGATGTATTGATCTATTTTGATCATATGTATTCCTGTTTGTGGTGTGTTACTGAGCCTATTTAGTTCAAATCTTCTTATTACTGTCTCTTACATATTTCTGTACGTAGTTGAATCTATCAATCATACCCTTATTTATCTCAATTTGAGCATCATCTTGTTTATCTAAGTTATTTTAAGTTATTTGAATTGGATCTCAATGATGTGGACGATCCTTTTATAACTATTGATTACTCGGACCTGGCCTATTCTGATCGGTATCAAGCCCTTGTTGTTGTTCAGGTTGGTCATTTTCAGCGTTTGGCTCATGACGAGCGTGCACCTGAAATGGATCCTTTATCAATTTTTCTGGTACTTGCCATCTTTAGTTAATATAGTGACTTTGTTGTCTTTAAGGATTTTCCTAATTACGTATCCGGTTTAATTTTTGTGCGTTTCATATTGCGAACGTGCACTGTTTGGTCGATTCTCAATTTTGGTGGTTTTTCTCGACCGATATTGAGTTTATTGATTAATTTAACCTTTTTTGTATGAGTTTCCTCATGTTTACGCTTGCATAGTTCCTCATAGGCTAAGGTGTGGTTAAGAAGGTATTCTTGTGCATTTGGGGGTGTAGGATTTATAGGTTTCCCTGAAATAGTATAGTGTCCACTTAATAGTTCAAAGGGCGTAAACTTTGTTGTAGAATCTCTTTAATGCTTAGTTCGGTAGAATTTAGATGTGCAATTTTGATAAGTTCCTAAAGTCTTGAGTGCAATCGTTCAACAGGGAAGTTCGAATATGATGACGTATAGTGCAATTGGATGAAATGTTCGTCTAAGAATGCTTTGCACGAAGGTGTGTTCATACTTCCTTCATTGTTGGTAATAATTTTTGTGGGTTTACTGTGTATGCTAAAGAACTGTTCGTGCTTCCTTTGAATTATTTCGCTAGTGCGGGTCTTCATGTAGAAGGCCCCCGCACATTTTGTGAATTTGTCAAGAAGTGTGAGAAATACGTGACTTTGAAAGAAACAGAAATCTATATGGAGGATTTCCATAGGTCTCTTTGGTGTTTCTGTGATCTCATACTCCAATTTAAGTGGGTGCCTGTCATATTTAGTCTGAAGACATATGGTACAGGTGTTGATGTACTTTGTAATGATGCCCATCATATTCGGGAAATATAGTAAGTCCTTTTGATGAACTCGTGATTTTCGACTATTCCTCGATGGTGAGATTTTCTTCGTGCCGTTTCTTTATTATGGCTTGTTGGTCCACAGGACTGAATACATCCGTTAAGAGTATATATGTTCTTACTAGACATGGTTTGTGGGAATTTCCAAATTTCTCACGGTATGCTTCTGTAGCTATTTGGAAAAGTATATCGTCGCACAGTATTCGTGTCACTCGATGTTTCGTGTCTTGTGTTCCAATATTAAGGCGGATTGTTGGTATATGATGCCTGGGCATATATATTATCACCCTATATGTTTGCCAAATGGGTGTTCATGTTGAATATTTAGCCCTTGCATTTCGGGATCAATTGCGAACTAAAATGGTTTAGGAGTGTATTGGTAGTTGGTATAATAGTTTGTTCATCATTACTTGTGAATTGAGGATCCGTAGATGGAGCTGAAGTTTCGGGTTGCATTCGTGAGAGTGCATTCACGTTGATATTATTTGCACCTTTTTGTATACAATTTCGTAATCGAATTCCTCCAATTTTAATCTCCATCGAACCAATTTGGAATTTGGTTCTTTGAGATTGAAAAGCCATGTCAGTGGCTTATGATCTGTGACAATTTTGAACTTTTGGCCAAATAAGTACGGTTGAAAGTACTTAGTTGCCCAGACGATGGCTAAAAGCTCTTTCTCTATAGTAGAGTAGTTTTGTTCTGTGACCGTTAAGGTTCTGGATGCGTAGCAAATAGGCTTATCTTTTCCTATAGGTCCTTGTGATAGGACGGCTCTAATGGCTACTTTGCTCGCGTCCGTGGTAAGGATAAATTCCTTAGAAAAATCTGGATACTGCAAGATTGGTTCCTTGCATAACAACTCTTTACAGTATTCGAAACACTGGATATATCTAGTGTCAAATTTGATCTTTTGATCCTTTCTCAAGCATTCCGTTAATGGCTTTGTAATTTCAGAAAAGTTTTTGATGAACTTACGATAATATCCAAACAGGTCTAAAAAGCTTTTAATTTCTTTCTCCGTTTTAGGAATTGGAAAATCATTAATAGCCTTAATTTTATCGGGGTTTAGTTTGACCCATCGCTCGTAACGATATGGCCCAGAAATACAATTTCTCTATGGAAAAATTCCGACTTATCCATCTGTACTTTTAGATTGGCTTTCCTGAGTTTATTAAAAACGTAAGCTTTCCATGTGCTTAAGCTTTCCATGTGCTCCTGGAGTGAGGTGGAAAAGACGATGATATCGTCTATGCAGCACAAGCACGATTTGCCTTGTAATTCTCCAAGGACATTGCCCATGACTCTCTGGAATGTCGATGGTGCGTTTTTAAGCCCAAAAGGCATTCTAACGTATTCGTAGTGCCCATGGTCTACGGAGAAAGCCGTTTTAGGGATATCCTCTTTTCTAACTTCAATTTGATGAAAACCAGAAGCTAGATCCAACGTCGAAAAATACAGACATTTGCCCAATTTGTCTAGGATATCTGTGATGTTCAGTAGCGGATACCGGTCGTCTACTTGACTTTGCCAATTGCATCGGCCTTTTTTGGCACGATCCATATGGGCGATGACCAAGGAGAGAAGCTGGGACGGATGATTCCATCTTGTAGCATTTTGTCTATTTGCTTCTTTACTTCCTCTTTATGGACGAACGGGTACAGATAACTCTTGGTGAAAATAGGTTTATCATCTTTTAAATTTATTTCGTGCATCACATCATTAGTGAATAATAATCTTTGCTCCGTTTTAAGAAATAGATCCTCGTATTGGTGACAAAGTTTAATAATAGCTGCTTTTTCTTCACAATTGAGATGTTCAATTCTGATAAGATTTGAAATATCTTCGTCTTGTTGTTCACACAATTCTTGCACATTGCAGTGGTGAGATTCAACTCGAAAATATTTTTTAAACAGCTCGACTCTGATCGGTTGTTCTATCACGAAAGTGTGCTCTTTATTGCTGTAATTAACGATTTTCAGAGGTGCATAACAATTTCTACTATGGTATGTTCTACAATGATGAGATCATCATGGCTCTACTAGAAAAATGACAAAAGGCCATCGATCAAACTGGCACATATTTGGTTTAATAAACTTCATTTGAAATAAAAAAGACCACGATCTACTTTCCTAACCCTATATTGTATTTTAGTTTTCTATAACATTATCTCTCCCTCTCAAATAAACTTGCATTAGTTAAATTATAATAAGAATGGGCCATTCTAACTTTTTTATGTTAATTCTTCCTAAATCCAATTTACGTTTAAAGGTTGGAAAATTAGAGAGTAGCCTGGCGCCAAAAATGGCAAATGTACACATATCTGAGTGATAATTAGATCCGTTTTTATTAATACAACTTATACAACAGAAATAATAAAAATATAATAGAATTATTTCCGTTTTTAGAGGGGTATCAAATATTTTATTTTTTGCTATGAAAATTTCATAGTGCTAAATATTTTCATAACGTTGGCCACGATTTTACTCAACATGTGCTCAACTGTTGAATATCCTGATAGCACCCAATGTACAACGTAAATTATGATGTGCAGTTAAATGTATGAACTTCGACTAATATAAAACATAAAGATCTTAATACTAAAATTTTCAAATACTATAAGGTCTCAGACTTTAGAATAAGGCATCACACCGGATAAGTTACTGTTTCGACTTTTTAAGAAGATATTTTGTATTCTATTAAAAGCGAATACATATATATGAACGCCATTTTAAAAGTAGAATCTGTTAAGAGTTTTATGCTCGATAGAATGCAACATGAATCAAAATGCTGAATCAAAGGTTATCATCAACCTTTACTTCAACGATCTCTGACGGTGATAATAGCTTAGATTATTATTATGAGTTCATCGCCCACTCTTCAAAAATTTGTATTCTAGCATCAAAATAAAGAGTAACTTTGAGTTTAGAAATATTTTCATAACGTTGGCCACGATTTTACTCAACATGTGCTCAACTGTTGAATATCCTGATAGCACCCAATGTACAACGTAAATTATGATGTGCAGTTAAATGTATGAACTTCGACTAATATAAAACATAAAGATCTTAATACTAAAATTTTCAAATACTATAAGGTCTCAGACTTTAGAATAAGGCATCACACCGGATAAGTTACTGTTTCGACTTTTTAAGAAGATATTTTGTATTCTATTAAAAGCGAATACATATATATGAACGCCATTTTAAAAGTAGAATCTGTTAAGAGTTTTATGCTCGATAGAATGCAACATGAATCAAAATGCTGAATCAAAGGTTATCATCAACCTTTACTTCAACGATCTCTGACGGTGATAATAGCTTAGATTATTATTATGAGTTCATCGCCCACTCTTCAAAAATTTGTATTCTAGCATCAAAATAAAGAGTAACTTTGAGTTTAGAACATCTTTTTGTCGAAAAACCGGTTAAAAATAACATAAGATTAGAGGCCGTAAACGGTCCAAGCGGGCCGCGACTGTTAAGACTTACTTATCACTAATAACACTAAACGCTCTACGGCCGACGATAAATTATTTTACATAAGTGGAATAATTTTAAGGTATTCCTAAGTAGTCAAAAGTAAGCCATAAACACCGTCCTCTACAGGTCTTCAGGTGTCTGGGAGTTTCAACTCAGGAAACTAAAATCATTATATGTCCGTCTCAAATCTATTAAACTGTGGTGAAGATATAAAAGGTAATAAGTCATTTTGTTACTTTTTAGATCTCTTCATTAATTCGAAATGTCCATAAAAAACTGTATCGATAAATTTTTTTTTTTTAAATTTGGATAAGTATATACCCAAAACCATGCAAAAATTAAGATCCTACTATTGATAATTTTTTTGAGAAACACCAGAACATTTTAAGTATGCTCTACTGAAAAACTGAATAAATGATTACCTTTTATATCTTCACCACAGAAATAATCACAACATGGTAACCAATATTCCAAAATTTCACACAAAACGCACAGTACTCCCAACCATACGCGACCAGACTCAAACTCTAGGCATGTAGGTGTGCACAGTCTCCTATGCATCACAGTAGCCCACACGAGCAACACACGAGCAAGTCAATATCGCATTGCATTATTAAGAATTACGAAGAAGATAATCCAAATTTTTACCAGCATCTATCGGTAAGCACATAACAATAAAACTTTCACGGCACTGTCATTACTACTGCGCCAAAAAATAAAATAAATAAACAAAACAATTATTATATTAATTTATTTCATTTTGCTGCATTTTCTATGTTCGACTGTTCTCGTCGACGGTCAAACATGAACTCGAGTATTTATAAGATTAAAGATTAGTGCTGTGTGAAAAAAATGTTATCGTTTTTGTTTTTTTTTAAAGAGTGAACATATGAAAGAATTTGTTGCCTAGCTGGCTGGCAGTCAAGCAAGTTTGGTGAACCAGATGAAAAATTTGATGAACATACAAAGAACACGAATATCACCTGTGCCGTTACATCCGTATAACCATAACAAAGAACATTTTTATGAGTTAAACAGTATTTTTATATTTTATCGTGAATGGCTGATGGCACACGGTGTATCACAGAAACCGTATGTTTCTTCGTTTGTTTCCCCTTTACCAATAAAATCAAAAAATTGCGCCGCAATAAAACTGGTTTTATTGGTAAAGGGGAAAGAAACGGAAAAGTTACCAGATAAAAGTTACCCTAGTCTGGATATGCGCAATAACATAGTGTCGGATGAAAAGAAAAGTCATGTTTTTTTTAGCATGGGCGGGAATCGAGACGAAATATACCATCATAAAATGCTGAAATTGAGAAAAATTTGACAGAATATTTCAGCAAATCTGTCATCATTGATATCATCCCGGTACTTATGGTTTTGCAACATTGTTTGTTGTTGTTGTTTGATGTCGTGTACGGGATCGTAACTCCTCCCATTCTGGAGAGGAAGCCATAGGGACTTAGTTTGTATAGCAGATTGTGAGATGGTTGGTTGTATATCACCGCTTGCTTCCTTGATTCTTGCTAGATTGCGAAATGTCATCCAAATAGAGTAAATAACTGTGTTGTGCTTCTACGCGTATTTTGGAATTTTCGACATGTTGGTGTCGAAAATTTCGTAGACAATTCCTTTGGCGTAAACAATGTCGAGAATTCGTAGCGTATGTAGACTATTCGTAGACAATGTAGATTAATGTTTTTTTTTTTGTTGTTTTCTTTTACCGACCAAATGGCACAGTAGATAAAGCTTTAGCGTTTGGATCGGGAGGTACCGTGTTGGAATCCCGATAGGGGCAGGATGCGAAGTGAAATTTTATCAACAGATTACGATCTGTGGTGAAATGTTACACAGCTACATGACCCCCTTTCGGTCAGTATTGGCTAGCATGGCGCTTGCAATATGCAGATGGCCTTAACTTGATCCTATAGTGTTGTACGTTCTCGAGTTGGCTGAGCAGGCGTAAAATAAGGATGTTAAAAGCATAACCACGAAAGAACAGGATGAGCGTTAAGCCCCAAAACAGATAGCATTGTAAATAAATAAAAAAAATTGTTTTCATCATTGCTTTTCAGTTGGAATTTGATATCTCACTGTTTTCCAGTTTAAATTGAGAAGACCCTCTAATGGAGTGCAGAATTCAGGGCCAACTTACCGTCCATGTCAATGTACAAGTTGACATGGAGCTTGCAATGTGCAGGTGGTAATACTGTAGTTGTGTGAGTGGGTGAATAGGTGAATGGGTTAATGATGTGGCGTGAATGTGTGGTATCACAATGGGCCAAAAATGGTCTAAGTGTCAATCACTGAAACCTAAACCTAATTAATTTGAATATATATTGGTCTATTTTGATCATGAGTAGTCCAATTTCGGTTGCGTTAGCCAATCTGTTTAATTCGAATGTAACTTTTTTATTACTGTTCCGTACGTACTTCGGAATGCAGTTCACTCTATCTATCATACCTTGATTAGTTGCAATTGGAGCGTTATTTTGTTAGTGCATTTCGCTAATGCTGGATATCGATTATGTGGATAATTCGTTTATAACTACTGATTACCCGAACCTGGTCTAGCCTATTCGGTATTAGGCCTCTGTTGTTATCCACGTCAGTTACCTTGAGTATTTGACTCATGGCTAGGGTGTACCTGAAACGGTTGTTTGATCATTTTATTGTAGTATTTAACATTTTTTGTTACTACCATGACTTTGTTTTCCTTCAGAACTATTCTTACTACAAAACAAACCCAGATTTGATTTTAGACCGTCTTTTGTTGCGATAGGGAGTTAATTTTAAATTAGGAGGTTTAACTCGATCAATGTTAAGTTAGCTTGGATTTCTTCATGTGACAACGAGCGGTTGAATAGATATTTCTGCGCGTTTGAAAATGCAGTGTCGGTAAATCGTGTGAAATATATCGCCGTCTCTTGTTTACAAGGTGGAACGCATTCGCTCTACAGAAGAATTCCCTGTTGACGAAATATATGACGAGGTGTGGTGTAATTGAACATCTTATTATTGTAGAAAAGCTCTAAAAGATGCTGTGTTGATATTTCGGTGTGTTCGAAGGCTTACCATGAACACTAAATACATGGATAAGCCCCTTTGGACTAGTTTGCAAGCACATATTGCAATTATTGATGTATTCTGTTATGAAGTTCTTCATATTTGGAAATAGTGAGTTCTTTTGATAAACTCATAATTCTCCATTTTCGGAAAGGCTTGAATTTTCTTCTTCATGGCATTTTGATCCTCAGGATCTAACACTTCTGTTAGAAGGATATGCGCTCTTACCAAATAATTTTTTGCACGTATTTAATAGACGTCGCTCGATATTTTGTTACAAGTGTTCTGATATTAAGCCTTATGGTTGATCATCAGTGATGGTTATGAATATAAAATATTACCCTATGTTTACCGAAGGGATATTCATTAATGATATTTGATACTAGAATTTCAGGATTAATTGTTATTATTAGCTGCGTGAGCCGAAGTTAATTTTTGACCGAATAAATATGGTCTGAAGTATTTTGTAGACTATACTTTGGGTAAAAACTCTTTTTCACTAGTGGACTAATTTTGCTTCGTAACGTTAAGGTTCTGGATGGATAACAAATGGGTTTATCTTTGGAAAAAATCTGGATATTACAAAATTGGTTCGTTGCACAACAACTCCTTGCAATATTCAAAATATTGTATCGAGGGTTATTTCTTTGACTTTCCTCAAACATTCTGTTAGTGATTTGGTGACGTTGAGGAAGTTATTTATAAACTTTCGATAGTATCCCAGAATACCCAAAAACATTTAATTTGTTTCTCCGTTTTAGGACCTTAATTGCTTTAGTTTTTTCAGGGTTGGAGTTAACTCCGTCACAGTTATCACTGTGGCCCAAAAAGGCAATTTTACGATGTAGAATTTCCGATTTGTTGGGTTAAAACTTTAAATTAGCAATTCTTAATTTATTGAATACTTGCTTTCAATGTATTACTGGAGTGACTTCGAGATGTTATCCATGTAACAGAAGCGCAACGTTTACCTTGGAGATCATGGTTATGGCCGTGGTCGACAGGAAATGCTTTTATCGAGGATATCAGTGATGTTTGGTAGAGGCTACCGATCTTCGATTATCTTCTCATTTGGCTTGCGATAGTCTATTACTAATCTCCCTTGAATTTGGCTTGATTTGATACATCGATTGCACATATAATTTCAAAAAAATTTAACGGTAGAAACGGTTATTGTATTATTGAATAACACGTTTTTAGCCTATTTGAGTTGATTTGTTTATTCACTTTATTCAGTTACAACCTCTAAAAGAGTGATTTTACAATTATGAAATTTAAGATTTTTTAAGTGCAAATATGAGATACAGCAAAACACATCGTAATCTAACTCATAAGGCAATGGAGTAGGCAGTAGGAATGCTTCGAAGTGAAAGAAGCCAAGCAGATGTTGTAGAACGATTTTCGCAAAATATTGACATCCAATGTTGCAATTTCTTTCAGAATCCAAATCCAAAATTAGGTTAGGTTAGGTTTCAGTGGTTGCTATAGTACACTTAGGCCAATTATGGCCCATTGATCACAGAGGCTGCCCATAGTGTATTTGCCGGAGTGATCATGTCTTCTGCCAGCTAGCGCAAGACACGAGCAAAGGAAGTGAACAAGAGTTTCTTCTTCCTTTTCGCAGCTGCTGCAGAAGTCATTCGCATCCAGACCCGGCCTTCTAGCAAGATCTCCGCAAAAGCAGTACCCGGTAATTATCCTTACTATTCTACCTAAATCACGGTTACTCAGTTTAATTAGGATTCTGGATCGATACAAGTTTAGCTCAGGCCATACTTGTTTCGCTACTCTGCCAGTTGGACAGGACCAGTTGGCGCCAGTTGGAAACTTACGTTTACTTCCTGAGCTTACTGTCCAGAAGAATCCCTAGTAATCTCGCCTTATCAGTAAGGATCATCATAGTACCATTTAGGCTTGGTAAAACCAATGCCGGAATTTTAAGGACCAGATCGGGGTTAGATGGGTTAATCCTTAATCCACATCTGCTGGCCCACCCCGCAGTTATAGATAACGCATTTTGCATCACATCGCTGATTGTTTAAAATAATATTAAACATTATGAAGTACCCGGCATTGAGGAAGAAATTATGCAAGTTAAAACCATAAAAGTTGAATCAATCAATAATAGAGAACTCAGTATCTCTCGCCTCTATTTACTGTCCCCCACGCCATCAATTAAAACAAGAAGACTACAGTCGACTTTTTAAATCAATAGGACCAAATTTGATCATAGGCGGTGATTTTAATGAAAATAATTGCTATTGGGGATCTAGACTTACAACCTCTAAAGGGAAAGAGTTATTTAATACAGCTCGCGAGAACAACTGTGAATTTCTCTCTGGCGATAAACCAACATATTGGCCTGCTGACATACATAATATTTAAGATTTTCTTTACTTCTTTGTAACAAAAGGAGTTTGTACAATGATAATAAAAAAACATAATTCACCTAAGTTAACAAACAATAAAACCAATTGGGATCTATTCAATAAATTAGTAGAATATCGAACAAATCGCGGCAAACCAATTAGAACGAAGGTGCAGATGGAAAATGAACTAGAAATATTTAATAACAATATCCAACAAGCGGCTTGGGAAAGTTCACCGATTTCTCATACCAACGCTACAATGAAACATAACTAACCTTTTGAAGTCAGAGAGCTACTTAAAGAGAAACGGAAAGCTCGCAAAATCTGGCAGCACTCTCGTGAACCGCAACACAAAACTATTCTTAATTTAAGGAAATAAAGAACGATAGGATAACTAAGCGACTACAAGGTCTTTCTGAACTAAAGGATGACGATTACTTGCTTTGGAAAGCAACGAAGGGATCTTAAAAGATCCAAAATGCATGTGCCGCCTATCAAATGCGATGGCGGGTCCTGGGCTAAAAGTGACAAACAGAAAGCCTCTCTATTTGCTGCTTATAACTGGGAAAATTGTGAAAGCCCCATGGTACATTAGGAATGACAACCTTCATAGAGACTTGAAGATGGAATACGTCACCGATGAAGTAAAGAACCAATCAAGGAAACACGTGCAGCGCTTATCTCTACACGAAAATGCAGATATCCGTCGTATGTTGGACACCACTAACGGAGGGAGGAGACTCCAAAGGCAGAAACCACTGAGCTGGGCAGTTTTATTTAGAATAAGAAAGTATTATTAAAATGAGTAATCCATGTTACTCATCTTAATCCGAGAAATTAATTAAAGATAGATAAATTACTAGATGATCTCTGAATCAGTTGTAATATTGTAGAAATAAATGAATTTATTAAAAAAATAAAATAAAAAAACTCCTGATTGTACCCAGGTGCTTTCCCGAGGCAGCTATCACCACGTCATCGGCATAAGAAACCACCTATTCCTTCCCCCTCCAGTTCCAGTAGTACTGTAGTACTCTCTTGATTACTACATTCCAGAGAAGGGGAGAGAGGACCCCTCCCTGGGGAGTTGCCCGAACATCCCATCTTCTGGACGGAAGTTGCTCCCATCCCCGCAATGACCCTTTTGCTACCTAGCAAATGAGTTATTAGTCTGGTTACTGGGTCTTTGAAATCAAAAGGCAGCAACCCTTCAATAATTGCTTCCACCTTCACGTTATTGAATGTTCCCTCGATATCGAGAAACGCCAACGTATGTAATGCCGTATGCATGGACTTACTCTTATAGTACGGATGTTGAGACTGCGCCCAGTTTCTGGGTACAATATTTGAACGAATATAGACATCCAGCATCTTTCATGATTATCAGCAGAAAACATGACAAAGATATTAGTCTAAAGTCCTTAGGGTTGCTGTGTAAGATTCTTCCCGCGCTTTCGGGATGAAGATCACACGAGCCTCCCTCCGTTTCTTGGGAATGTACCCCAGCTTCAAATACCTTGTTACAGGGTGGCTTCTGCCATTCTGCAGTTTTCACTAATATCCCGCAGTGGCCTCACACGGTGGTTTGAGAAATGCTGAGGTTGTGGGGTTTGAGGCTTGCGGGTATTCTGGCTTACACCGTGAATACAGAAAGTTGGAAAAACGCAAATAATAAAATAAACCGATGTTCCGCCAAAATTCGTCGGCCGGAACTTGAGAGGAAAACCAGATAATTAATAAAATCAAAGTAAATAAAAATAATTATAACGGAAGAGAGGTGTCTTGGTGCGGGCATCCGTCCAAACTCAAACGGTGCAAAGAGAAGTCCCCTCCCCTCCTCCCATCACACCTAAACCGAACGGAATTTAATAATTCATTTTACGAATACAAAAATCAAAAAAAAAAACGAAAACATAATCGCCAAAAAATAACCTGGAGGCGAGACCAACATGCACCGAGCACGCGACCGTCGACCGTTATCCGGCGCTCGAACACAATAAAGTTTTTTAAAATTCAAAAAAATTTAAAATATATATAGAACAAAAATATAAAAAGAAAGCGTACCTTATTCTTTTTATTTTTAAAAAAATAAAAAAAAAAATATTCTGTTGCTGCTTTGCGGCCAGGGTCGCCGCCCTGGACCGTTGCGGCTTGGTTATGCCGTTCCCCGCTCCACCGATGCAGCCCAACCGCCGGTTAATTCCCGTTAGTTGGGCGTTGTTTCGACACCCGTACCGTTGCGAGGCGTTTCCCCGATACCAAACTTAAGATGGACACAGGTGCTACTCGAACAATTGCCCCGATGGGCGGTGTCTTTCCACCAATACCAAACAAAACTACGAATGGCCTCGTGGTTGACCACCCTGTAACTCGCGCTTTATCTTTTTATATTTTGGGTAATGTATGATTGGATATTATACTAGTTTATCACAAAAACAACCAACCAATATTGTTTTTAGTTTTAAATTGAGACTCGCACACCGTTTATTAATAATTTAATATTGTCATTTAAACTTTGCGATTGTTTCGAAACTAAACCAAGTTCACATTTTGATTTGATTTTATAATGAAAAACTAAACCATTTATCGAACTATTCAAGAAAAACTGTATTTTTGTTGTAAACTATAATTTTTATTTGTTTCTATTTTATATTTCTCAAAACAAAAATCAATAATTAAGAACAAAATTATTTTAATTAATTTTCTTACACAGAATTTTAATTTTTATTACAATTTTATTTGTGTATTACTCTATATTACGGGAGAACAACACACAATCCCAAAATTACTGCTAGACTTTTTTTTTCAAAAATTGCTTACTCGACTTTTCATCACAAAATTTACTAATCGACTTATAAAAATTCCAAACAAGACTGTCCCAACAAGAAAAATTCTCGCACCGCAATAACAACACTCAAAACGTTCTAGAAGAATCTTCTTTCTTCCCTGTTTTTCGTTTACATCAATTCGCATGAAAACGAAAAACATATAAGATAAAATATTCTTCCGGGCGTTTTACTTCGCACACACCCGATGCAAATTGGTCTCGCTCTCAAATTTATTTTTCTTCTTACCGCCGCGCCATCACATAAAAGAGTGTACAACACCAAATCAAGTGAGCAAAGACACAAACCGAGGGGAATATAATATAAAAAGAGATAGTTACGAACACGTAGTCGAAACAACCCTTTGAAGATAACTTCTAGCCAGGAAAGCTTGAACCCTTTAATATCCTATTTTCTTCTTCGCGTGTACAGAATATCTTCTGTACACAACAGTTGGACCCCGCAATCTTCCCTAGACCCACAATCATCCAAAGGCTCCGCAGTAGACACATCTTCCCTCGAAAGGGAAGTGAGTTTCCATCAAAAGACCAAGTTTACTAGAAACTGTCCATTCGCCATCTGGTTTTAACAGATAGCTTGGAACATCTGGATTGGTAGAGAGAGTTTTCCTTAAACGTGATTTTTCCGAGACCCCTTCCATTCTATCACAGAGGCGCCTACACAAATTTCTTTGCACCTTCTTTAATTCCCTTTAATAAGCTCTGAGGCATTCCTTATAGAAGGCCCAGTCTTGACTCTCTCTAAATTTTTCACTCTATTGAAAGCAGACCCTCAGGCTTTTCGGCCCTCCGCTAGTGCGGAGGTCCACCAAACAGGTTTTCGTTTCCTCTTCAGCTTTTTTAAAGGGCAGGTTACCCTCATAGAGGTATTGCAAGCCCTAGTCAGAGTGTCCACCATTGAATCCAGTTCACTACCCGTGTCGGGAAGTCCCGGAATAACATCCCTATATACATGCCAATACAGCCCTATATACATGCCATACTGTCCTCCTGGTATTTCTGAACACGTACTGTTTTGTAATGTTGAGATTAAGTTTAAACGTTAAGTAATGATGGTCGAAGAAGCAATGCTCCTTTGCCACCCTCCATTCCCTGATCATCGGTGAAATAAATTCGGAGGCCAGAATAATATCCAGAACCTTCTGTCTATTACTAATAATCAAGGTGGGTTCCAGCCTTGGTGTGATGTAAGTTTATCTGCACAAACCTAATCATTAATAACAGTCTTCACTTACCTTAATTGCGGCAGTAGTACTACGTCGCTTAGTTGGACCGGACGGAGTCGACGGTATCCTCCGCCCACTCCCTCCGCAGTCCATAAAATTAAGGAGGTTCACCTCTCTCCCCTCGGAATTCGATGTATCCCCATCTCCATCTCAAGAGATAGTCGCCCCCCCATCTTCCAGTTCCTTGTCGGGAGATCCAGATTTCAAACCTGGATAATCCTAAGGGTAAATAATAAATTCATCCAGGTTAGCCGGATCCGTTCGGAGCCATAACATTGCCCTCGGTCGGTTGACTATTTCCTAAGAAGCTACAGGCCCCTTCCTCGACTGTGCCACCTGTAGCATGGCCCGTTTCGTTTCGGCATCCAAACCCCCTGCTACTCCTTGCCAGACCTCTGCCTTTTCGACCCAATACCTTCCTTCTGGGCTTTCTAACATCGGTAATACAATTCTTCACCCCCTTAACCGTTTGCCTCTGTTCCTCCGTCCACTGCTCTTTCGGGACTGTGGCCAGTCTATCCAAGGCACGGATGGCTGAACGCCCACTCCTGTAGGGAGCAATGACCTTCACCTTCTTACCGCTACCACTAATTCCTGGCTTGCAAGCCTCGGAACCAGTTTTAGCCCCACTGACGGCTGGAGTCGCAGACCTCCCCTTCTCCACCACCATTTGAGAAGTGCTGGCCACTTCTTTTTGTGTGTTTTTTTTATTTTGATCCATATTCTGTCCCCACGAATATTGGAGAAAATAATGGTCCGCCCGTGCAGACAGCCGTATACACGGGTAAGGCTAGATACAACTGGAGGTTGCCAGGTATCCAGAGGGCTCCGTTCATGACTGGGACTTGTTAAAAGGGTCCCTAGGGTAATCAATCATCAGCACGGGAAGCATAACACCTTCATCTAGCCCATTGGCTCTCCGAGCACTCTGGCCCCCGGCGCTCCTGTCCCCCTCTTACATGCACCCACCCATTATCAGCCATTCATATGGATATCCCAAACCAATGGGACCCATTCCATTCAAGGGATGACCCATTCATGGGGGTTCCCAACTCATTACTTGGACCGGGGAGCGCAGGAAGACGTGACGCTCAGTTCGCCGTGGTTAGTAGTCGATGGTTTTATGGTGCCATCAGTTCGCACTTCCATACTGGGTATCATAGGCGCTCAGAATTTAGTGAACTGAGGCTAAGTACTCCCCAGTTCCCTGAGACTCTCCTCCCAGCACGGCTGCAGTTGGGGGCGACTTATTTAATTCACCGCCAACCTACCTATTGATAGGTCATCCACTATCCACCACCTGTGACCCTTTTAATCATTGGCATTGGTGTTTGTTTTTGGGGCTGTATTGAACTTTATCCACTTGATTTACACTTGCACTTGCAATATTTATATTTTTTTACATGAAACTGATTTAAGTTTGTGGTAGATTGTGTTCGGCGTTCGATGCTCGAAGAAGTCTTTTTTTGGGAAAAAGGCCCATCATGCTTACATTAGCACTTGTTAAATTATAATTTTATATTAGTTTTTTGTACCGTGTGTATTTAATTGTAAAACCATAGAAAAATAAGTTTAACTATTAGTTAAACTTATTTTTCTATGGTAAAATTATTCATACAATTGAAAAACAAAATATAACAAAATAAAAAGCACTAACACTACACTTTTCACTTGTTTTATTTTACGTCCGAACCTCACGACAGTAAAATCAAAACTATACTTATTTTTCACATTTTTGAGTCGCAGACCAAATTGTTTTCAAATTCAATCCACCCAGTGCACCTTACTTTGGCGGTCTGTAGCTGTCTTTAATAGCATGAATCACCATATGAGACGAATTTGAAACTATGTCCGTCTGTTCGTTTCTACCATAGAGGTGTCATCTCCTGATTCTACTAACCGAAATTGAAGCAATATTAAATTCTTGACTTATTGTGCGTTTGCCGATGACGAAATCGAGTATTTAACACCAGCGCATTTCAACTTGAGAATTTGACCCAATCATGATTTAATTTATGTCAAATTCTCCAGACGATCCAGCAAAACATAAACAAAACATGGGAGTTGGACAAATAGTACTAATCAAAGATGAGAACTCTCTATGCAAGTGGTTGTAACGTGAAAGTGGTTAAATTAAAACCACTAATCTACTTCCAGTGAGTTGTCTCAACCGATTCGACCGAGACGGCCGGTGTGTTGTTAACATAATCTAAAAAGAAATTTACAATTTTATTCATATTTCATTCATATTATCAAAAACATTTATACAATATATGTTAAAAATATTTATGTAAATAAATGTCTTCTCGATTCTGCCACGAAATTTAAAGCACCAACCATAAAAACACCACTATACAACAGTAAATACTTGGTACAATCCAATTGCCAGCCCTTATTTATAGCTGGCGTCGAATTATATTATAATTTCTGCCACTGCCTCAAGTATAGTCATAAATCAAGTCGTGTAATATATTCCGAAATGATTCAGACGCTTAATTTTTTGTGTCAATCGTATTATCCTTCATAAGCTGAATATGTGTACGATACGAATATGAAAACACTTCTCCGATGTCTTACATATTTTTATGCACGAGCTTATATCGATATCCTAAAAATAAATTATTAACTCAAAATAAAATCAATACTCGATATTATCTTTCATCCATCCCATATAAACTATAATTGGATACATTATTCAAGCATATGGAAATGTGTATCATTGTGCCACATACACTCAGACTCGCTCCTACATGTTTATTATGTTGTTCCGTTTTTATAACATATTTTAATATGAGATTTTAGCCGAAGATAGGCATCACTCAACTCAAGAACATAGTCGACACTACAAAAAAAAAATACGATGCACGATGGCCACATAGGAAAACATATCGACGTTTATGTTTGTTCACATGCCCAACCAAAAACATTCATAGTAATTTGAAATAATCGTGTCTCGGTACAATTTAATTGGTTTGGCTTTTTGTTTGTATGTGTCTGAATCATTGGGGGCAACACGTGTGTTCGATTGATTCAAATTAGATAAATTTGATTGATAACGTAATATCCTAATGAGTGCTTAATTATGATTATGGATTTGTTCAAACAAATAAAGCAAACATTTGAGTGCCTTATTAGGCACTATTCTGGTAATTCCTCGGGAATAGAGACTCTTGGAAAGACGTTATATGTAAGTTTAATTTAAAAAAAAATTTCTGGTAAAAAGTTAGTGTTAATTTTTTTGAAATAAAATTAATTCGGGAATAATTTTCCCTGTCCATTTAGGTATGGAAAAATTAACATATTCCCAATTTATAAATATTTACATCATACTTTTCTCCTCAGTAGGTCGGAAAAAAATATTTGAACAGAAATCTTTATATATACCGGGTGAGTTTTTTAAGCTGAAACTTTAAAATATCTCGGAAAATAAGCCCTCTTCGATAAAAATTACCGATATCAAAATTAAATCATTCTGGAGGGGCTATACATTAGTGCTAAAATTAGGACCCCCGCCCTTGTTTGTAAGGGGGATGGGGGGCAACTTGGACACTAAGATAGGAACCCCTATTTTTTTATTGCAGATTCAGATTCTATGGCTAAAAGTTCTTAGTATTTCTTTGAAACATTTTTTCGATTCATGATAGATAGGCGATATTAAATAGGCGATATTAAATTTTTTTCGATTTCCCCTACTGAGAACATTATGCATACGATTCTGCAATATGTTTGCATTAAAATTAACACGTTTTCAATGTAAATACTTGAAATTAGTTTTAAACAATTTGTATTTCTTAAATTTAAAAAAAAACTACTTTTAGGGTAACACTTAATTTAATTAAAAGATGATGTCCACGTCGTTGTTCCTGTGTTACGCTAAAAGTAGTTTTTTTTAAATTTAAGATTTAAAAATAGGGGTTCCTATCTTAGTTTCCAAGTTGCCCCCCATCCCCCTTACAAACAGGGGCGGGGGGTCCTAATTTTAGCACAAATGTATTTCTCCTCCAGTATGATTTAATTTTGATATCGGTCATTTTTATCGTAGAGGGCTTATTTTCCAAGATATTTGAAAGTTTCAGCTTAAAAAACTCATCCGGTACCTATATAATTCTTCCGTACGTGTGTATGTGACTGAACTCCCCCTAAACGGCGGCATCGATTTTAATGAGATTTCGGTGTGTATTTGAGTGAGTCCCTGGATGGTTTAGATTCACAATTGGACTCGGCAGGTGGCACTGCATTTGGGCGTCGTCTGTATTTGGGACCAAGAAGAGCTGCCTGAGAATTGGAAGACCGCGCTCATATGTCCGCTGCATAAAAAAGGCGACCATCTTAAATGTAAAAACTATCGTGGCATAGCCCTACTGAACGCTGCTTACAAAGTGTTGGCTAATGTTGTACTTGCCAGACTCATCCCTTTCGCCGAAAACATCATTGGCGACTATCAGTGTGGTTTTCGACCCAACCGATCAACCACGGACCAGTGTTTTACCATGAGGATGATCTTGGAAAAATGTTGGGAGTACAACATAACCATACATCAACTTTATATAGACTTCCGGCAGGCATATGACAGTATAAACCGCGACAACTTATGGGCCGCGCTCATATGCCTAGGTATCCCAGAGAAACTCGTTGCGCTGTGTAAATTAACAACGTATGGGTCTGTATGTAGAATCGTAATTGAAGGAACTGTGTCAGACTCCTTTGAAATAACATCTGGCGTTCGACAAGGTGATGCACTCGCGCCTTTGCTGTTCAAATTGAGTACGTAGTGAGAAAAAGCAACATCGAAACTTCGCGCTGTATATTTAATAAATCCGGCCAAATTCTTGGATATGCAGATGATATCGTACTTCTTGGCCGAAGACCTAGCGATATCAAAGACAGTTTCATACCGCTCGATCGCTGCGCAAGAAGACTTGGTTTGGAGGTGAACAACAGTAAAACCAAATATCTAACAACACCCAGGAACATCTCTAGTGCAAATCTCGGAATTGGCGACCACAATTTTGATGGTGTCGAAAACTTTAAATACCTCGGGTCAGTTATAACATCACTGAATGAAATGCAGGCAGAAATAAAAGCCCGAATCGCTGCCGGACAACGAGTTTTCTACGCCCAATCAAGATTATTGCGTTCGAAACATCTATCGCAGTCGTGCAAGCTCGCACTTTATAAAGCACTAATAAGACCTGTGCTGACTTTCGGAAGCGAGAGCTGGACCATGACCACTAATGATTGTAGATTGTTATCTACATTCGAAAGGAAGGTCATCCGTTCAATTTTTGGTCCAATTAAAGTTGCGAACAACGAATATCGGATTCGTATGAATCACGAAATAAAGCAACTCCTCGGAGGCAGCGATATCATAGGATTCATTAAATCCAATCGAGTGAGATGGCTCGGCCACGTTACAAGGTCCCAACAACAACGGATGATATATAAAGTGTTTCACCAACAACCAGCCGGAGTACGTCGTAGAGGAAGACCCCGACTACGCTGGCGTGACGACATTGAACAAGATCTGCAAGCATTAGGATGTCGAAACTGGAGGACGAGAGCAATGGATCGGGATGGATGGAGGGCCATTGTGCAGGCGGCGAAATCCCTTCATGGGATGTGAAAGCCAGAGAGAGAGAGAGAGAGAGGTGGCACTGCAATCGGGTTCTAGGATTTGTTTTTTGACGAAATCTTTTTTTTATTTTTTTTTTGTATTTTTCACATATCAGAACATATAACCTCAAAATTTCACAACCCCCACCACCCCCAAATCCTTTAGATATAATTCTTATGTATGATTTTTTGTAATTAACTAATTTTGTGTGCGCGTGTGTGTGTGTTTCAGTGAATTCCTGGATGGTTTAGATTCACAATTGGACCCTCTAGGTGGTGGCACTGTGATCACGTTCTAAGACTTTTTTTTTGATTTTTTGACAAAATTTTAATTTTTTTAAGAGTTTTTGCATTTTAAAACATATAACCCCAAAATTACACCACCCCCAAATTTTCTATACGTGTGTTTGTAATTGAACTCCTCGTAAACGGCTGGAGCGATTTTACTGTAATTTTGGGCGTGTTTTTGAGTGGGTCCCTGGATAGTTTAGATTCACAGTTGGATCCGGTAGGTAGGACTGCAATTGGGTACTCTGTTTTTTGTCGAAATTTTATTTTTTTAAGATTTATTGCATATCAGAACATATAATCCGAAAATTTCACCCCTTTCAGAGTCTTTGTATATCGAGACCAAACCTAAAACAGTGCTTTCCAGTGTAGAGCTGCTTTTGCAGAGGGTAAGCAAAACACGTTTACTCCCTACTTTGCTGGTTTGGAACTAATATACTATCATTTATTGATTCGGATGGCGTGTAGCCCTTTTCGAGATATTTATTCATCATCAACCAAATATCTCTAAATGGAGCAGCTTTATCTGTTTCAAGACGTTCTCTTCATGTGTTTTGGTTATTGACTCTAATAAATCGGAGCAATAGTTTACATTTATCGCACGAGACATAGCTGCTTGAATAAGTTGTAAAGAGTTAAGGCCCACGTCGATATTCTCCTTATTGTTTCTATGAACCCCAGCGACAATCAATGTTCCCAAAAATGTTTCAATATAACAGTTGTTATTTATTTTTAATGAATAAACAATTTTACATAAAAATAATAAACCACAATATTTTTATATACTATATGCAATTTTAGACAACACAAAAATTATAAATTATTATCATTTTCCATATAAATTATATGAATGTACAACTGTTACTGTTAAGCCTTAATCTATTGGATTTTTCTTCAACCGGACAAAGGTTAACTAAAATGCTTACCGAGAGATGGCCCCAGAAAAAAAAATTAAAAGACGAAGGTATACGTGGTAAACCAATTCTAAACTAATAAAACTATTTATAGGAAAATTAATTCCCTCAACAGGATGACAATTTGATGTTGGTAGACAACGCAATTAAATTGTTAAACTATACAGTTTTTCGAGCCGAAATTCCGAGATACTTGCTCGCTCTTAACAAAAATTGTCTCTCATAAGACTAGTTTTTTACAATCAAGTTGTAACTGACAACCGTCCAGAAAAATGTGCAAGTGATAATTTTTTGTGACTGCTCATCCATAAAAGATGTAATCCCCCGAAAAAAATATGTTTAAGTGGTTAAACATACTTACCAAAATTCTCTGAATCATCCGGGAAGAAGTAATACATTCTTGGTTCAGAACAAATTCCCTCGCTAGGCGAGGTCAATAGATGAGTGCCTTGTGTTCATGCAGGTTTGCATGGAAATGAAGTTAGGATATCCAAGATTATGAGATGAAATAAAATATTTAGTGCTTGAATAGGTGTGTTCTTGGGTGTCTCATGGATCTAGAAGACATTAGGTTCGCCAGCCCATCATTGTCTAGATAGTCGCTCAAATCAAGGCTCGCATTTAGAAAGTGTATCAACCAGCACCATGCTAATTAAAGTTATAAATAAACAAATACAAGTTCGCAATTAAACCCACGAATTTCATTCTCATAACTTCTTTTAAAAAGTGCTGATGTATGAACATTTTAAATCAAAAGTGAAAACGTTAAAACATTTCAAATAAATTAATAGATTTTTTGGTTATAAGTTTCGTATTTTTTTGAGATTAAAGACAGAGTTTATTTTTCAATCGAATGAAATCCGCACGTCTCACGCTTAAAATAGTATCATAGAATTTCTTGAATGCACGTTACAGATTGAGTTAGTTTTATTAAGTAACAGATCTCTAGCACTGCCGGCGAAATCACAATCGAAAAAAATACGGTTAACCATTTGAGCTAAGATGACCACATTCGCAACTACTTGTAACATTTAGATCAAATATATGCTCGTAGACTGATAATTTTTCATAACCTGGTAACATGTACGCAAACCGAACACATCAGGATATCTAAATTCTCAAGCTTTGCGAGGCTTGCTGGCGTACACTTTGCTTTTCAAATAAGGAAACAAAAAGAAGTCTGGAGAGGTCAAATCTGAAGATCTGGGGGGCCAGTCAATGTCGCCTCTTTTTCACATGAGACGTCCAGGGAATTGTATTTGCAGAAACTGAATTGTTTGATTTGAAGTGTGGCATGCCGCACCGTTTTGTTGAAATCAGAACCGTCAAGACTTTTTCACGCATTTGTGGGTAAGCATAATGAGCCTACATCCACCGATATCAATTTCCATTCACTCTATCGTTTTCTCTGAAAAAGATGGCCCAATGATGGTTTTGGTGCAAACGCTGGTCCAAACAGTCACTTTTCGGCCATTATCCAATTGTGTTTCATGGATCTCGTGTGGATTCTCCGCTACCAAAATGCGGCAATTTTGCTTATTAACGCCGCCGGGCCTCGTCGGTCTTCAAAACTAGCAATAGGCTGCCAACGATTATCGAAAGGTTACATTTAAGAATAATTTTGCTATGACTCTTCTGCAATATTGATCGTTTTCTGTATATAACGTTTTTTGATCTCTGCCAGTGTACTTCCTGTTCCTAAGTATAGATTTATTAATTTTTTTTAGATGGTACGAACCATCTCAAAACTCGGTTTCCACCGAAGGTGGAATTGTCTACATATCTCCATTGGGGAATGTGAATTTGCAATAATCTGACTATTAAGCTTGGCTCGTCCATCTCTATCACAATTATATCCAAACCTCTCACTAAAACTGGGTCTATCTAAGCGGAGGGAGTCATGATCCCTTGGTTGTCTACTAGGAACCTTTATTTTAATTAAATAAAGTCACTACTTTTGATATATTCTTCCTAGAATTGGCACCACACATTTGGAGCCACTCACTCGAAACCATTCACTCGAAATATGCACATAACCATCAGATTTTGCACCTCTATGCCCAACTTGATAGATGTTTCGTGAGCCTCTGGCTGCTAAAACTGATCGCGTTTTTGAAACACGTAATTTGTTCCTTCTCATTATTATTAGTAAAGAGTAAATGGGGTGACTTTTGGCCCAAAAACTCATTTATACGAGTTTTCTAAATCTGTAAAAGAATGTAACGACATTTAAATATTATAGAGAGTTGAGTCAACATGTTCATATTTACCACTTTAAGTTAAAACGATTGTTCGAATTATGGTCTGAAATGGGCAGCCGCTAAAACGGCTTGCATCAATTGTTCCGAGCACCATATTAAATTTTCATTGGGTTTTAAATATGTCATCTGATGAACATACTTAAAATTTCATAACAAATAAAAACTAACCACAACCTTCAGCGGAGATGAAAATAAATTCATATACTTTCCACCTAGCCTATAGGCCCGATTTATTATAGCTTCCATTTCCATCATCTTCCTGGTTCACATTTAAAAAGCTCAAAATATTTAAGCAAGAAATGGATCAACTGCCATAGGATTTATTTTTTATGTGAGTGTTTGACATTTAACTATAACTGTTAGATTAAATCATCTAACTTTAACTGTTAGATTAAATCATACAAGAAAGAAATATTTGTCAGTAAGTTTGTCAGAGGACAAAATATTTATTGTTAAATTCAATTAAATGTCAATAAAATATACATTGTTCAATTTTTTTACCATTTATCAGAAAAAAATTTATTTAGCTAATAATTAAGACACGTTGCCTTAACGTTTTTGACTAAATTACTGTCTAAACTAATTTAATATTAGTTCGTACCGGCTATTAATAGATGGCGTAAAACACAATAGGAGAGGTTGATCAATTCTCGAAGTATTAGTTATCGATGATGGATAATAAACATTTTAGTACGCAATCTAGGATTAAATATTAGGCACAGCAACGAATATCGAGTTAAGTTATCCTAAAAGTTAAGTGTGGTTAAATATTTTTTTTTATTTTTTTTATTTTTTAAAACTAAATATTACTGAGGATGATGCCTAGGCAGACATTTTCAAAATTAGCTTCTTTAAGTATTTGCCGGTGTTGTCGTGTAAACGCCCACCTCTGACCACACTATAAGCCACATATTGACTAGGGAAGCATTCCGTACTTAAAATTTTATCGTTGACTGATATTTCACAGTTTCTATAAACCGGAAAAAGTGTTCTTAAAACAAAATTATGACAGTGAGTTGTCTTTGAAGACATTTTATTTACCTTTTGAAAGTGTAAAATGTCTGTCTCAAATTCTTTTGTATGTGACAAGGTTGTGATGTCTTGATCGCATTCCAGATTTGCGACAGTATTTTAATTTTCTTTTGCAAGCAGTTTATGCTGTTTGAATCAAAGACTGCAGTTGATCTCCTTCAATCGGTGAATAGTAAGCAAACTTAATATGTGTATGCCTGGTTAAAGCAACTCTAGCTGGAAGACTCTCAAACAGTTTAATTACTTTTTACCTGACAGTCGTAAACAAATCACACTTGATGATGTTAAGCTTTGTGCCTCGTGTACAGTCAGTATTTTACTCGAGCCAGGTAAGTTAAGTTTACTAATTGTTTTTTGTCCGATTTTGTGTATGATGACTGTAACGCATGTAATAAATACATCAGCAGGACAACCGTAACTTAGGTCAACTCATCACTTCCAACTCAGACAGAGAAACTTTCATTGACATAGCAAGTGGCAGGACATCGAAGTAGTAGTTTACAAATGATTCTCCTGATTTTTGATGCAGAGCAATTTGACAACGTTTCAAATCATTAACAGTTTCTTTTGCTGTTTTCTCAAAATATTAATTTTCTAATGTAACATTTGCCTTTCCCAAAAATAAAACTATTCCATTACAAATAATAATATGGACGTTCATATAATATTGGACTCTTTCAGGTCACCCAACAGTTACGAACATGTTGAGTAAAATCGCGCCCAACATTATAAAAACATTAACCACTAACAAATTTAATTCCGTCTAGAATGAAAGCGATTTTTTTTGTTCCTTTTAATTCAATCAGTTCTGGGGCCGAAGCACTCCCAACTCTTTCGGGGTTCGCAGTTTACGTCGTATCATACGCATTGCCTGTCAAATCGAGGATGTACGGCTATAGGTGCGATTTACATATAACCATCTCCACATTGCATTACTCCATGCCAGCCTATTAGTACTTGTATGAAAAATGACTCGGCTCATGAGTTGTACACACTGACAGGGGACACATTTAGTGTGTTATGATGCACAAATTTACCGCGTAGACGTGGTCAGTTCAGTGATAAACTTAGACAAAAGTGGTTTTCTGTATGTTTTATGTTTAACCTCCGGCGACTACTGTGACAAGAACTACAAGTAGTTGTTGACTTGTCTACGATTAGTCGAGGTTGTTTGCGATTAATCGATCTTGTCAACGAGTATGCGACGGTGTCGATGTCGATGAGTTATCGACGCGATCACGAAAAATTAGTAGATGCCGCGTAAACGCGTATCACTGCTAATTTTCCTTTCTTCGAGATATGAATAAAATAAGTAGCTAGTGATGTTACCGCGTTATTTCGCCATTTTGGATTTTAATATTTAAATGTTCGTTGTAAAACATAACTGGTGAGATACAGTTTTTTTGTGATTGATTTGATCTTGCATGGTTCCAATAACACAAATAATTCGTTTTGTTGATTTCAAGGTTCGGTTTCTTTTGTAAATTATTTTAACTTCAAAGGTCTTACAGTGACTCACAGTGAAACTGGCCCATCCTTAATAAAAAAAATTCGTGGAACATTTCTAAAAAAATCAATCAATACACAAAACAAAATATATTTGTATATAAGCTTATATTATATTTCTATTTAAAAAAAGCTCTGAATTTAATTGCAATTAAGAAATGAACAAAACGAGACATAATTTAATCTACAATGAAAATATTCTCTACTGCACTCCAATGCAAAAGCATTAGTTGTCGATAGCTTTTGTTAAGTTTCATTGTACAAAATGGAACCTCACACGTCAATTGAGTTGCGAAAATTTATTTAATGGGAGGGATATCGCAAAAACTATTAGCAAAGCTCGCATAACAATTCAAAATATTATTGGCGGGTACGCCAATGAGAAAATAATTATTATTAAGCCAAAAATAAGCCCAAAAAACTGTTTTCGCGCCGTGATGAACATTGGATTGCGACCAAATCGAAGAATAACACAAGTCTGAGCGCGCCGAAACTTCGAAATATGGTGGATCAACATGCCATTCGTTAGTGAGAAAAATAAGAAGGTTAAGTTAGAGTTCGCCCATAACTAACGAATGAAAGATTTTTCGTTTTGAATATACATGTCATATTTACGGATGAGAGTAAATTTAACCTTTCTGGGTCTGATGGCAGGATAAACGTTTGGCCAAAAAACAAACCAAGAAATGAATCCACACTGTTTGAGTCCCACAGTTAAACAACCACTAGGCGGTCATGTGGTGGTTTGGGGTACGTGTTCGGTGGTTGGTGTTGGGAAACTTCAGTTTATTGACGGAAACATGGATAGATACCAACATTTAAATATATTAAAAGAAAATTTAAAACAGAGTGCTGATAAACTGGGTATTATAAACACTTTTGACAGATAATGGCTGTTGTAGCTGCCCTAGAATAATCTAAACACCACCACAATCGCCTGATTTAAATATAATTGAAAATTTATTGCATATATTGAAAAATGTCTTGAAAAGGGTCTTATTGGAAGAATCGGATAAAATTCCTCAGATTATAACATGGTCCATTTTCATTGTGAAATCAAATTAAAAAATCATATTTAATTTATATTCCTGAATGTGTTATTTGTTATTGTTACTGATATTGGATAGATAGTTTTTTTATTTTATTAAAACTAGAATAAAATGAACTTTTAAAAATATTCATGTTTGTTTGTTACATAATTTTGTTTTTTAGTTATTCTTCCCCAATTTTTTTTAATAAAAGGGAATCATTTTCACTGTGACTCACTGTATATGGGCAACTAATTCTATTATCAATGACGTTGATTTAGTTGTCGGTTTCAATGAGATTTTAGTAACAAAATTATTTCCCTTATCCTACCTCGGCACAGGCAGTCATACTCACTCTAAATGTTATCGCACCTTAATTTATCTAAATGTAAATTTTTGATATTATCTAACAAAAAAATTTCAGTTAAAAAAAGTAATTAAGCGATCAAAAAAAAATGATAATAGTTCGACCATCTTTAATTTTTTGTTGGTCGTCGGAAAAAAATATTTTTGCTTCGATATTGAGATTATACCGTATTTTGTTTACAATTTAATTAACCATAATTTTCAATAGGTCTCTATTTAATATCAAATCCAGGAATTCGGAAATTGAATGTGTACTGCTTGGAATAGGTGGTCCGATTAAAAGTCAATTTTAAGCTAGATAATCGTTTGACCAAAGAGCAAGAGAAAAATGATGATGCCAAAAGTAAGCCACATAGCGGGGCTCTGAAATATCCCCATAATGAGTTGTCCATTTGTGTCACGAAATACAAACATTACAATCTACTTTTCTTGATCTATTAGAGAAAAACCCAAATGATGCGGATCAGCCCGGCGTCATTGCGTCACGGTCACGACTAATTCATATTCGGGGTCGCCGGTAATGTTTGTTAACTATCCAAGAAGTATTCAGTTTACCTTACGTATGTAAGAAAACTGTCAAGATTTAATTGGAATGTACGAAAATCACAAACAAAACAACGAGGACATTAATGTCTCAATCGGAGGAATAAGCACTATAAATATTGAGAATTTTGAGAATAGACCAATTAAAGCTGCCGATCAAACGAAACAGAGTAAGAACCCCACTTCAACAGAAGAAAGAACAGAGGCGTCTTTACGGAATACCTCTGGGAATGGATGTAGAATTTTTTTATGAGAATCGAGCATTTGGCCTTAACACATAATGTATACCATTAACTTAATTGCTTACAGATTTGACATTTTTACGGCGTAACCCTGCGCAGGAACACTATTGGTCATTGACCAAAATCCACGATGCACTTGGAATGCTCTACGTTATTCCTTTTTATTACTTCACAATTTCAAGAAAGAAGAATAGGTAGCGACATTCGGAACTTAATAAACGATCGCAAACAAAAATCGGGGGCCTAACTATTGAATTCGACATTCATTTTCGAAGTCTATCGTTTTCCTAGTAGGTGAATGAAGAAAAAGAAAAAATTATGAAATTTTTAATTTCTTTTTTACTTTTTCTTTTTTCTCTTTTTTGTTTCTGCGCTTGCTATAGAAAAACGATATACGTTGAAAATTAACGTCGAATGCACCAGGGCGCGAATTCTTGAAATCGGATATTTCCGCATGCTGATTATAATTTGCATTAAAATCCTTATAGTTTTCAAATTTTTCGCCGGCTACTTTAATCGTTTTTAAAAATTTGCGTGAAAGTTTTCTATTATTTGGGGGAATAAATCCGCATTGATTTACCCAGTCGAAAATTTCCACCGATTTTTGTTTAGTAGTGAATTAAATAATAGAATTCGAATAATATAAAATTTTTAAAGAAAATTTTAATACGGAAATATCAAATAAAAATTTAAAAAAAAAATGTACGGGTTTGTTTGATTGTTCATTTAGCGGGTAGATGTGTGTCGTTAGTATACCAGATTTGGTCAGCACATGCATATCAACCGAGGACTCATGAAAAGGCATCAGGTATGACTGCCTGTGCCTTAGTTTATTAGTTCTTTTCATTTTCATTCGCGTTTTTATTTTTTTTAAATAATTTTTCTTAAGGCGGCAACCGATTTAAGCATGCTTCATTTTAAACCCACCCCACCCCATGAGCCATAACACAACAATCCGGTCATTTTCTGCGCTCTCGAATTATAATTTAATTCGTATGATGCCTTGCCCATCTAAGAATCGTTAAAAATTGTTATAGAGAATCGATAACGTTTGGTTCCATACCAGATTTCTATTGTGTACCTCGAGGAAAACTCTATATTGTGATTGGAACGACTAAAAGACAAATACAAAGTTCGTTCGATGTGGTGTAGTAAAGTAGTTAGTATAGATGAAAACTATAAAACCAGACATAAACAAAGGTAATAAATCGAAAGTGAAAATGGAGGTGGTGACGGCGGCCAAAATAAAATAAAATGTATTTTATTGCTTAAAGGAGGTAAATAGTTTTCGTTTTCATAAGTACATATGTAATGTATATTTTATGATTATTTTATGTACATAGTGTTTACCTTTTAGTTTAATTTGGGTGTCGGATTTCGTGTAACACATGTATTTAGCCGAAAACAAGTCACCGTATATATGTTAGTGTGTGTTACAGAGGATGTATGATATTTGTTTTTAAGTTACGAAACGCGTGTTTACGAAAAATATCGGATCGATATTTATTTCGGATCGATTCTTGGTATTCCAGTAACTAATTTGCTTTTGATGTTAATTATAAATGTTGATAAGCTGGGTGGACTTACTATATATTGAATATAATACAGACCAATATGTTCCCGTGGGCCGCGGATTGCTATACCTATACTATATCTTGTTTACTTCTCAAATTTTATTTAATAAAGAAACAGTTACATACATAAATAAGAATTGAATGGCATAAATGAAAACATCTTACACATACATATCGATTGAAACGAAATACCCAGATTCCCAAAAGGAAAGGAAAGTTATAAAATTGTGAGAAAAACGAAACCGTTTTTCTCGAGAAATATAATCAATCTTCGTCATATAAATATGTATACATTCTTAAACGAATTGATCATGGATGTAAGTTTTACACGAATAATCTATATATTCGTTTAATAAGTTGACTGACGATTATTATCTTATTGATAAGATTATCTCTCACATTTATAAAATACAACTTGCCTAAAGTAATACGCGTTTTTTATTTTCCATTTCCAACCCACCCACATAATCCACATCTTTATAATCAATAAGTGAAGTATCTTTTGAATGTAAGTATAGAAACTACTGTTCATTGAATTTAAAGATCCGTTGGGAAATGCTTTACTATATACGAGTTGGGCTTACGGGAGTATAAAGAGAAAATGTAATGGTACATCGTCCTGAATTCAAAAATGTTTTGTTGATTTGAACGTTTTTTTGATAAAGTTGTTGTATAGGCTGTTGTAATCCATAGTGTATTGAGCTTTTTGTATAAAGTTCATAGTTATAATGTTTTTAATTTTGTTGGAATAACATTTAGCTATGTTGGTTTATTTAGATAAAATCATTTCTTTTTAACTAGAGCGTAAAAGGCATAACTGATGACTTTAATTCTCTTAAAGACAACTTGTTTCTCGAAATTAAATATCATCTCATAATTTTATTTTTTATCGTGCCTCAAGAGAATTTTTTCGTCTTAATTGCCATTTAATTAAAATAATGGTTAGTTCACACCAGTGAAAAGCCTTCCGCGTGGTCCTGTGTTCTGTTCGTGTAGTCACCTCACGTAAATCATAATCTAGACGGTATACTGCGGAAGATGCCTAAAATAATTTTTGAGCTCATTTGGAATTCTAGCAATTAGCGTTGCGATTAGCATTTTGGTGATGTTGAGTTTGGCTGGGTCATCTCTCTTATCTTGACGGGTAAGTGAAGGAATACGATAATTTCTTGGCCAATTATTTTCGGATTTATTTTCTAGAAAAATCCAAAACTTCATCCGAAATTTATGTTGGAATCTCGGTTCAGCATCCACATACCATATCCGAACATGATTAGTTAAAAAATTGCTTAGCACGGCCGAATGTCATAACTTCTCTAAAATACATTTTTAAATTGAAATCTAATTCCGATAACCTGATTTGATAATAATTGGTCAGGATATGGCTAAGTTCCATTCAGAATGGAACACAGAAAAAGACACATTAAAATCCCAAAACAAGTTGACCCTATAGTTTATTAAAATCCTAGCACAGCTCTGCAAGCTGAACTGGAAGAATTTCGGTTGGAAAACGGCCTGGTTCCGTTCATTATAGCCGAATCCCAAAATTTCGTCGAATTCGGCTTTGTACCCTGACCATATTTGAGAATTATTGGTTGAGGAATGGTAAAGTTCCATTCGGCATGGTATAAATGTCCTTCCTGTGAAGTATAATTATACTTGATAATTAATCGAATAGTCTTTGGTGAACAAAATTAATAAAATAATAGAAAAGGGTAAAAATACGTGGTTTTTTTTCCTGTAGATGGCTTTACATTCATATATGTATCTCAGTAACCATTGACCAAAACATTAAAATCGGTTAAGTGAATAAAAAGTCACAACATTTTAAACATGAGGATAAATAATGAAAAAATTCGAAATCTTTTGCAATTTGATTATGACAAAGGTAAAAACGCGGCTCAGGCTTGCAAAAAAATTTATGCTGTTTATTCAGAAGGTGCTTTATCAAAATCAGCAGTAAAGAAATGGTTCGCGCGCTTTCGTTCTGGAAATATGGATGTCAAAGATTCACCTCGCTCTGGTTGGCCAAGCACTGCAAAAGTCGATTAAATCATGCAGAAAATTGAAGAAGAGCGGCATATAAGCAGCCATGCAATTGGTAAAAAACTAAATATTGATAACAAAACCATTTTAAACCATTTGAAAATTCTCTATCTCTCTCTCTCTGGCACTATATCCCATCAAGTGATTAGGCCGCCTCAAATGAGGTTTCATAATCATATTTTCATTTCGGATAATGAGTGATTAATTCATTGATCCTAAACCAGCCGTGAAATTTTTCCTTGTCACCACCGGGAATCGAACCCGGGACCTCCGGTTGCTGGAGCAAGCATGCTGACCACTTTGCCACCGGGGAGGCAGAAATGACGGATTTGAATGATTGATTTTTCATGCATTTGAAAATGGCTGGATACAAAAAAAAGCTTTGGGTACCTCATGAATTAGCAGTAAAAATTTAATGAACCGGATTTCTATCTACAAAGCGCTGCTGAAACGGAACGAAATCGAGCCATTTTTAAAACGAATGATTACTGGTGATGAAAAATTGATAAGATACGAAAACGTTGTGTGAAAAAGATCATGGTCGAAACGAGGTGAAGCTTCCCAAACGGTATCAAAGCCAGGATTGACGCCAAGAAAGGTAATGCTGCGTGTTTGGTGGGACTGAAAAGGAATCGTGCATTACGAGGTGCTGCCACCTAGCCAAACGATTGATTTTAATCTTTAGTATCAGCAACTAACGCGTTTAAGACAAGCAATTCAGTTAAAACGTCCAGACTTAATCAGCAGAAAGGGCGTTGTGTTCCATCATGATAACGCTAGACCACACACAAAACTGATGACCCGGCAGAAACTGAGAGACCTTGGCTGGGAAATTTTGATGCACCCTCCATATAGTCGTGACCTTGCACCATCGGACTATCGTTTGTTCCAGTCCATGCAGAACCATCTTAATGGTTTTACATTAAATTCAAAAGAGGCCAGCGAAAATGAGTTGTCTCGATTTTTCGCCTCTACAACACAGAAGTTCTACTGTGATGAGATCATGGCTCTACTAGAAAAATGGCAAAAAGCCATCGATTAAAATGGCACATATTTGGTTTAATGTTCATTTGAAATAAGAAAATTCTATGTTTCAATGTCACCCAGAAAAGGCCATGAACTTTTCCCAACCCCTTTATTTAGCGCGCTATTTTTGCAGATAATCAATTTATTTAATTCCAAACTAAAATTTTTCATTCAACTTTTTATGTAAAAATCGGCATAAAAAGTCGATGAAGTTAGCCCGAGCCCGAATTTTTTGGTGAATTTCTTGGATAAGTGTAACCATCCCGAAAAAGTGTAAATACATTAAAAAATGTAGCACCATCCTGAAAAACAATTTATACGTGAGAAAAACAAAGAATACAGAAAAATACCCGGATAGCGATTTGTGTAGTTGTTATGGGTCCACATTAAATTGTATACCGCAATACCTGGAGATAAAGCCACCAAGGGGCATATATGGTCAGACAGGCCACGATACTAGCTAAGATGTAGAATTGGATCCAAGTCCATATCAGGTGGATTTTTTTTTACCAGAATAGCGGTATATCATTTAATGTGGATCCATAGCAATTACACAAATTATCGCTATGCGGGTTAAACAAATAAATATTAAAAAAGGTTATTTCCACCTGATATGGACTTGGGTCCAATTCACATCTTAGCTAGTATCGTGGCCTATCTGACCATATATGTCACTTGGTGGCTTTATCTCCAGGTATTGCGGTATACAATTTAATGTGGACCCATAGCAACTACACAAATCGCTATCCTGGTTAAATAAATTTAAAAAAAAATGTTTACCAGTAATTTTTTTTGCAATAATATTATTTTTCTATATTCTTTGTTTTTCTCACGTATAAATTATTTTTCGGGATGCTGCTACATTTTTTAATGTACTTACACTTTTTCGGGATGGCTACACTTATCCAAGAAATCCACCAAAAAATTCGGGCTAGGGCTAACTTCATCGACTTGGCATAAAAATATTCTCTATCCGGATCGAGCTATTGAGAGCTGAGTGGGAAATTAACTATTCGACCTTTATCAATTAGGTACCTGTATTGTCGCTTTACTAATGAGATTATAAGCACCTGCATCTAGCTTCACTTGTTTAGGTGCCATTTCTAATTATCAACTACAATTTTATGCTTGTCAACCTGACGTTTTGAATTGTCAACAAGGATGTCCGTCAATAAGAGATGTAATCGTTTCATACGTAAAATCACAACGAAAGAATTGTATGCACCCAACACTTTTTCTATAGTTTGGGGAAAGTCCTAAAAACTTCAATTTCAATTCCAATTCCACTAAACGGGCTGTTAATAATCTGGACGCGTATTCTTGAAATCGCTGGAAAAATCCGCATGCGGTATTAAATTTGCTTTCAAATTATTTATATTATTCGAATTTTAATCCTTTTTTCAAATTTGTTTACAAGTTTTCTATTATTTATTTTCCTACAAAGGCTGCGGGCTAATAGTTGGGTGAAAGTCAATTTTAAGTAATTTTTTCGTTAAATTCATTTATTTTTCAAAAACTCTATGGCAAACTGATCGAAAAATCTTAGTAAACGATTTACGCGACTTGGCCCGCAACCTTAGAATAAATCCGCATCAATTTACCCAGTCGGAATGTCCAGCGATGTTTTTTAGTAGGGAAATAAATCATAGAACACTTGTATGCAATTTAAAAAAAAACGATTAAAGTAGCCGGTAAAAAATTGGAATAATATAAATAATTTGAAAGCAAATTTAATACCGCATGCGGAATTTTCCAGTGATTTCAAGAATACCCACACTAAGATATCTAAATTGACGTTTAATTGGATTTGACGTTATAAACTACATTCCAGCTTGCTACGTTTTCAATTTATAAAATAAGAAAAAATTTCGTTTTCGAAATTTCCCAGCAAGTATAGAAACGAGCTTTCGATAGCGAACAGTCGCCATACAGGTATAATGGTGCTCTAACGGAAATTCAACGCAAATCTAATTTCTTAGGCCCGTTGCACACTTCAGCTATGAATTTTAAGGGAATTGAGCTATGTTTTGAGATCACAGCTTCTTGGTTTACTTTTCAAAGCCGAAATAAGTGAAACCGAATTCGTGGAGTTTAGCTAAAGCCACTCATATGCGCTGTCATTGATAGATGGCACAAAACTAATTGCGCATGATGTTTAATCAAAATTGCTTTACTAAAGTAAGTTCTGCCAATCTCTGCACAAGGTGTCTAATCAGCGAAGGGTAAGTTCGAACTAAGTTTTCAGTTTAAATCTAAATATCAGTTGCATTTTGAACTATGAATGTTAGAGACATCTATCAACAACTGGAATGCACTAACCATCAATTTAGTTAGCCTGAAATTAGACAACCAGATTAGCGATAGGCACACAGCATTAAACTTAAAAAAAACAAAAATTGAAAGACCTCGGAAAGCAAATATGAGAAGGACGCTTTAAAGAGATAATTTGTTCTCGGGAAACTTAAATTTGGAAATTCGTGTTCTTCAATTTTGAAAATTTACCATCACTGCAAGTAATTGTATATATTCTAACTTTTGAAATAGATTGCATCGGGATGACTTTTTATACATTGGTGTTATAAGCGTGGTAGATGTCGGTTTTCGGTCTTTTAATGTTGACTGTTTTTTTAGATTGCTTACTGCTGGCACTATTTTCTCTAAAAGAATTTATCTGGCTCAAAAATATTTCTCGAAACCGATTCGCAATGCCATATACGAATATCGTTTGATTTGAGCTCTAAATCTTATTCAACGACTTGCTCACGCACAAATTATGTAAAAAGCCTTCCGCGTGGTCCTATTTTCTGTTCGTGCCGTCCCCTGACGTAAATCATGATCTTTTTGTTTGATTGAAATGTGCGGAATTGTCACGTAATCTGTTTCTAGACAGTATACTGCGGAAGATGCATAAAATAATTTTTGGGCTGAACTGGAATTCTACGAATTAGCATTAGTTATGGTGAGGCTGAGTGTGGCTGGGTCATCTCTCAACGGGTTGTCTTGACGAAAGTGGTGGAATAGGGTAATTCCTTATCGGATTATTTTCGGATTTATTTTGTAGAAAAATCCAGAACTTTATCCGGGATCTATGTTGGAATCCCGGTTCAGCTTAACATACCAGATCCGAACATGATTAGTTAAGAAATTGCTTAGCACGGCCGAATTCCAGAATTTCTCTAACATCTATTTTTAAATTCACATCTAATTCTGCTTACCTGATTTAACAACAACTGGTCGGGATATGATCAAGTTCCATTTAGAATGGCCGATTTTTAGAACTTTATCAAAAACACACGTTAAAATTCCAGTACAAGTTGATCCTGAACTGGAAGAATTTCGGTTGAGAAACGGCCTGGTTCCATTCATTATAGCTGAATCCCAAAATTTCGTCAAATTCGGCTTTGCATCCCGAATCTGATCATCATTTGTTTAGAGTGACAATTCAATTCTGCATGCCATATTTGACAGTAATTGGTTGAGGAATGGTAAAGCTCCATTGAGCATGGCATAATATTATCTGTGAAATGTAATTATACTTGGTAATTAAACGAATATTCGTTAGTGACGAAAATTAAGAAATGATTTGAAATTTTTGCAAAATAAGCTAAATTTATTTGAAATATCCAATGCGGTAGTTAATCTGGCATTGAACAGCATTGATAGTTTTCCAGAAACCATTGCCTTTGGGATGCCTCACATATTTTTTTTTTGCAATTTTTTGAAAGATATTTTCTGGTTGCCAATTCCAGGGGTAAATACTAATGGATTTTAGAGTAAGTTTTAATACAATTCAAATAACTATGGTTTCAGGAAGTTCTAGTGTAAGTTGTGGAATTACAGGAGGATTAAATTAACAAATGTTTATATTATTTTGGAAGCCGGAAAATATTAATTCAGAATTAATTTTCCAACATTAATTTTGAATTTTATCAAGAACCTGTCGTCCAAACCAATATCTCAAAGATATGGCCACAAAAAAGATGTTAACATGTGACGGTAGTTGATTCCGTTGACCGTAACGATCGTGCCGGCATCATCTTCGAAGAAATACGGCCCAATATGCCGAAACGCCACAAGCAGCACCAAACAGTAACACGCAACGGATCCATTGACTTCTCCACATATTCTTGTGGATTTTCCGATCCCCAAATGCGTAAATTTTGTTTGTTTACAAACCCACCTAGATGGAAATGCGCCTCGTCCGAAAAGATGATTTTTTGGCAACAAACCTCATCAATTTCTAAGCGTTGAAGCGTTAAGCGACTCATTTAGTCAACTAGAAATAATATACTGAGTTTTTGTCAAAGAAAGAATGACATTAGTGTTGCCAGAGAAAAAATAACCGATATGCCAAATCTTAACCGGTTATTGTGACACCCTATAGATCTCGAATTCACCACACTTGGTTTCTGAAGCGAATTAAATCTTTAAATTTATTTGAATCTTTCAATTCTTTGCCGGTTTTTGTAAACGCTAAAAATTTCAACATCATTGCAAAAATTGAAAAGGTTCGCCCATGGAAGCTGCCACTTTATTGAAAAAGCTTAAGTAAGAAGTTTCATCCCGATCATCAATCCGTATATGGACTATACGGGGGCCAAAGTTTTATTAAAGCTGCCACTTCCGGTCGACCAATTATTTCGGCCAAAAATCACTGGGATCTCCTAATCTACTAGACAGTTTTAATATGAAGTTTCACCTCGATCAATCAATATGTCTGAGCTGTGGGGAACCAACAACATTAAATTTGCACGACACACAAAGATTTGGTAAAAAATACTTTTCTTTACTTTGGCGACATAGTGAATGGTAAATCTGTGTGTCGTCCAGACTAAATGTTGTTTGTTCTTTACACCCCAAGCGGATTGACTGATCGGGGCGAAACTTTATACTTACGGTCCCTCTATACGGTCCCTCAGAAGTGGCAGCTACCATAGGAGGTTTTTCAATTTTGTAAATATTTTGACAAGTATACCATACGAGGAGAATTACTGAGAAAAGACTGACTGATCTAACATACAAACATAGTGAGATCAATGACTACCTCCAAAAATCTCGACTTGTATTCTTTTGAATTCGAAGCAACTTTTAATAATATTTATATTTATTCTACTTATTTCTTACCTCTTAGCAATTTATTCATGTTTTATTTTGTTTTTTAATTTAGCTAATTGTAGCAGCTTTTTAAATTTTAAATCTAATTAAAACAAAATTCCATCAATTCAACCAATTATTCAAAATTGCATATTTAAATAGTTTCGCCTAAATGTTTATTTTTTTGTGTATATTCACTAATACATACACAAATACAACTTTTACTTAGGATTTATTTCATTTCGGTCTAATTTTATTTTTATTTATGTCACGTGGTAAAATAAACCACAAATATCAGTTGGGTTCCAATATTCTATTTATCAATCGAAAACAAATGCTAGCGTATTTATATATTGGCGGATTGAAGACGTATTTGAGTGCTTTAGTACATTTTCCGGTTTGTTTTAAATGTGAAATCGTATCCTTGTATACCAGGTGTGTAAATATGAAACCGGAATTTACTATAAAATTACACAGTACACGTTCAACGTATGAAAATGATTAAGAGTATTTTATTCAAAATATTGCCCATTATTAGTTTAATTGACAGTTAGTTTGTGAGTAGTTTAGTTCACCTTCTGAACTTTAGAATATGGTAAACCTCAAAGTCTACAAAGGAAACCAACGTTTAAGCCAGCAGCACAACAAAATATTGAATACAATATTCCTCTAGCCAATACAAGCAACACCATTGTAAGTTGTTTCATCTATTCAGATGAAACAAGCCACATACATAATAAACCGATTGAACCAATCAATGGAATGGAACGGATCTCTGGTAAGATCCAATGGCATAACAATTTAAGACGGCAAATATAAAAACACGTCCATTGAAACCCGGAAAGATTCCGAACATTTGGTGGGTTATACTAGTTATATACTAAGTGTGTCTTACTGTTGATAAATCATATCCAGCACGTTATAGCAAGCACGCAATAAAAAATTTAACATAAATTTGGAGAAACCAAAAACAATTTTTGGCATAAAAATATATGTAGAACGGTCATTTTAATTCCAAAAAGAAATTGCCGTATATAAATTTTGCTTATCTGCCAAAAATGGTAAAAAATACCACCTATCACCAAATCCGATTCGACTATCAATTTCGATAGTATCGAAAGTGATATTACAAAATCCCACCCCTGGATATACAACGGCTTGATAATGCGATTTTCTAAGCTAGGGCGCAAAACGTCGATTGTATCGTTGAAACTATATACCGGCCAAGTTTTCCTCTTCAATCGGAGGGAATGAAAAGTCGATTAACTTGGATTGATAACGTACACTGTTAGTGCGGCTGTTAGCGTACGGCTGTTAGTGCGGCTTCTTGCTAATTTCTGAAGAACGAAACAGTTACTCGTTTTGGGTATGTTGGCGCCTCAGTTGTCACCTGTGGATTTTCTGTGCCCCAAATACTGCAATAATGCAAAGTTACGGGAGGGAGGGTCTTAGTTGTGTTTATTAACATCACCGATTGTAATCGATGATGAAAATTCGATTTGCATCTAGCGTCTGATGGGATTCGAACCCAGTACCTCCCGGTCCAAGTGCCGAAGCTTTAACCACTGCACCACTTGTCCGGTTACTAACTAATTATATTACCTATAAAAGCGAAAGCGATAATCTAATAAAAATAAAAAAAAAACAACAAAATTTAATTATTTTAATTCAATGATGAAAAATACTTTTTACGAAACATAACTGGTGTTTTAGAATTTTTAATCACACAATTCAAGGAGTTCCATATGCATACTCCCCTGACAAAAGACGAGGAATTCATAAGCCTACACCTGTTAATAGCAGGCACCAATAGTTGACTGCAGCGATTAGATGAGGTTGTTAGTTTGTCGAGGATATAACAAGGTTGTTGACATTTCAGAAACTTAAATATGTACAAACATACTCTGATTTCGTAAAACTGCTGTAAAGAACAGCCCAGTAAGTAGTTGGTAAGATGGGAAATGTGGTCATATTTTCTTAAGCCAAAGATATACATATCTTAAACATGAATTAAATATAGACTGAAGTTCAAGGAAATATTTTTTTTTTTAATTCAAACAAAACAATGTCACCATATAAAAGATGTGGAAGTACATAAGATTTTATAATTTGGAGTCTTGTTTTAGAGTCAAAGAATCTAGTGGTAGACCACAACATTCTCAATAATAACACCACTCTGCGGCAGACAGCTTCAATATGATACTACTTCCAACACATGGTTTTATCAAAAATTAAGCCGAGATTGCAGACAGCATCAGAGTTATCAACATTTAATCCATTAACATGAATTTTAGGCAAATGGTCCGTATTACGATTAGTGGAAGATATAATGATGCTTTGAGTTTTGCCACTGTTCAAATCCAATTTATTATTTATTGACCACTGTGTGGTCAAGTTCAATATCGAAATTGACCGCAGTAATGGAATTCGAGATCTCCTTAGGGCGACAATACTTGTAGCTTTGAAAGTCATCAGCAAATAAATGATATTTACTGTTGGAAATTATAGATGGCAGGTCGTTTATGTACATCATAAATAGAAATGGTCCTAAGACTGAGCCTTGGGGCACACCCCGGTTTGTATTACAAATATCTGAAATACCTGAATTAGTCCTAACTGATTGAGAACGATCCAGCAGATACGACAAAATTAAGCGACAAGCTGACACCGTGAATTTAAAACAAGAATGCAATTTCTTAATCAAAATTGAGTGATAAATTTTGTCAAATGCTTTGCTGAAAACTTACAATACAAGGTTGCATATCATACCATTGTCAATAGTACGGCGAATATCATCATTGATATGAAGTAAAGCAGTACTAGTACTGTGATTAAGTCTGTAGGCTGATTGAAATGTCGAAAATAGTTTGCTGGATTTAACAAACAATAAAATTTGTGATTGGAGTATCTTTTCAAATACTTTAGACAACGCAGGTAACAAACTAATAGACCAAAAATCAGATAAGCTGGTCGGCATCTTCTTTTTAGGAATAGGTACAATTATTGAATGTTTCCACTCAGATGGAAAAACGGAAAACGTAATTAGACTATTAAATACATGCAATATATGACAACCGATGTGTACGAAGCGATAAATCTATATTCTTGAAGTCGCGAAAAGTAAAGCTGGGAATTGTTTTTGTATGTTCAATACTATACGAGAAAAATAAAAAATCATGGTCGGTAAATCCGCCGGATACTTGATTCAAAAACGTTACTTTATCCGTATTTGATATTATCCAGTCCAATAAAGAAGACGAATTTTTGGAAAAATATGTAGGCTCGTAGTTAATGGTTTTTAGGCCAAACTTGTTCAATAATTTTTTCATTTTTCTCGTATTCGTATTAAGGTTATTCAGATCGCAATTGAAATCACCACACAGTAAAATACCATTGGAACCAACACTGTAATTTTCAAGTATGATCTTTAAATCATCACAGAATTTTTTCCTGGGAGGTTTATAGACAAGCATTAACAGAATTTTACTGCTACCAACTGACAACTCAATTACAAAAACTTCTAAATTGTCAGCACAGTGTTGATTAACAATTTTGAAGTTAATATTAGATTTAAGATAAACACAAATCCCACCGCCTCTTTTAGCATTATTTAGTTTACGATCTAGCCGTAAAAAATTATATCCCGGAATACAAATGGACGCATCAGGAATACGATCATGAAGCCACGTCTCAACAAAACAAAGTATATCAAGGTTCACGCCGTTTATCATATGTTTTATCTCATCAATTTTAGTAAAAATGCTGCGAGTGTTTAAAAATGATATATTAAGCCCCACACATCTATTTATAGAAGCCTTAAGTACAGTGTTATTAATTAAAGAGGAGGGTGCATACGAATTTATCCCTAAATTAGTCATACAAAATTCCAGAATGTTTCGTAAAAAAGATGAGGAAATATAAATTAGAAAATATTTTGTTTACCAAAAATAAACAAAATACTACAAAAATAAATTACTAGATTATCGCCGCGCAAATTATAAAAATTACTATCACTATAAACTATCATAATAATATAAACACTAAATAAATTCATTATTTTGTAATGTTATCTAATCCCAAAATATTATAAGTACAAAAATGAGTTACAATTTACGAGATTATCATATGTTTTTCTCAATAAATATTATCAAATATCAGCTGATTAATGAGGTTAACAATACATTATAATAAATCAGCTTAAGAATTCATAATGAGCAAAAACAAGACAAAAATCAACTAATTATTATTAACTAATTAGAGATAGATGTTATAATTCCATAAAAAAACAGTAACCAAAATAATGGTACAAAAAAAAGTAAAATTAATAAAATAATAAAAAAAGAATTAACACAGATTTTTAGTTATTAAAATATTTATTTAATATAAGTAAAAATAAAAAATAAAAACATTTAACACTAATTACGTTAAAAAAATTTTTCATGCGTGATAATTAAGTTATAAAATTTTTATATTTTATTAGAGACCGGTTTCGGAGTACTTTTACTCCTTTGTCAATCTATACACATACATTGAATAGTTAAATAATATAGATTGACAAAGGAGTAAAAGTACTCCGAAAGCGGTCTCTAATAAAATATAAAAATTTTATAACTTAATTATCACGCATGAAAATTTTTTTTAACGTAATTAGTGTTAAATGTTTTTATTTTTTATTTTTACTTATATTAAATAAATATTTTAATAACTAAAAATCTGTGTTAATCATTTGTGATAGAAAGTCGGCGAATAAAACAATATGGAATCATCCAATTGTCTTAATCTAAAAAAAGAATAATCAAAAAAATATAATATAAATTACGGTTTTGTAGATGATGACTTTGATCTAGTAATTTTCCGTTCAATCGAAGTAGTAGTAGGTTGAATAACAGGATTAGTTGTATCCTCGATTTGACCAGATGTAGGATGAGTAGCAGGTTTAATAACAAGGTCGCTAATATCAATCGAGGTTAATTGTTCGACGCTACGTAGAAGAATTGGATCTGATGAACGTTTGTAGATCTTTCCGGATTTTATCGCTTTTCTGGCCTCCACAAACAGCTGCTTATTATTTAAAGTAAGCCCACGATTGATGTAGATCCGTTATAAGGAATTTAGACCAATGTGATGAAGTGATAAATAACGTTTTAGTTTGTACTGGTTGAAGAACTCAATTGCCGACGATTTCATGGCAAACTTGATAATGATCGATGGCGCACCAGTCCTCGTATCGCCCTTCGACTTAATGCGGAAAACAGAAAAATGATGCTTATTACAATCGAATTTGATTGCATTTCCAATGTTACGAACAATGTCGGGCAGGTCCTCGACACCAGAAACGGGAACATGTGATACGACAATATCACATGATCTGTTGTCCATTTCTAGCATTTCAATTCTTTCGTTGAGCTGCTCAATTTCTTTGGTCATCTTGTTGATGTTAGTAATAATTGCGTTGATTTGATCTTTGAATTGAATCAAATGTCCATCAATACAGGAAATCAGGTCACTCTTTATGTTGTTGGAAAAACTTTCAAAATTATTAACAAAATTATTAGCTTTAGAGGAAGATGTATTGTTACCACTCGCCATGACTAGATGTAAACCAGTGTGTGCAAGTACCCAAAGAAATACTATTACGTATATTACACAAGTGATTTAATAGTATAGCACTTTTCACCAACTTTTACAGATCAGTTTTTAGTTTTATTTTTAACCAATTTTTCATAAAAAAAAAATTATTATTATTTATTATATGCATAATTCCTCTTGCACGTTTTAAATATTTTTTGCAACACAATACTGTACGTAAAATGTACCACAAATCGTACCACAAATATGTACCGCAATGCGATTGATTCACACAACCATATTATTATTAGTTATTTTATACCAAATTTTAATATTATATAATTAGACATTTATTTTACACTATACAAATACTAATTAATACTTTTCACCATTATTTTGAAAATAGGAACTAGTTAAAACTTGTAACTATTAAAAATAAATTAGAAAATAAAATGTTTAAGAGACTAAATATCCACGGCTACACAGTTTCCGCCATCTTTGTAAATTCCGGTATGACTCACTATTTTGGAAATAAGATTTCTATGGTTCTTAATGTTGATCAAGCATATATCGATTTATGTATTTCGCTCACCGGGAATATAATTTTGACCTTCTGTCACGCAGATGACATTAGAGATAAGTGCGGCAAAATAACCGCTTATTGATATTTGTGTAAAACAATCGATACCATACAAAAAATGGCGTTTTTCGCTACCACATCAGGTTCTTCAATTCATATTCTACACACAGCGTCATGTAAAAATTGCGATTATGAGCTATTGACGATTGGTGCATTGAATTTTAACTTCATTTTTTGCTGGTTCTTATTTTGTGATGGTCATACAGCCTTATTTTATTCCAATAGATAGAGCTCTTCCAATTCTTAATTTGAAAGTTGGAAACAGTAGATTGCCTATTATACTTTTATAAAATATATCCTAGCAAACAAATATTCGCCACATGAAGTTGTATGCAAATATAGCGCTTATTTAATATTATTTTTTTTAAATTTTATTTTGCCATCTGTTCTGGAGCCAAGGCTATCCCAACTAGATAGCATATCACAAGAAGAAACTGGTATGAAAACCTCAAGTCGTTGAAAATCAGGTCGTGACCTAACTAAAGATATTATCAATATAATTACTAAATAATTATTAACCTCTTTCCATGATGATTATGTCTAAATTAAAACGAATTTAAATTTTCACTATTAACTTATTTTAAGAAAATCGATTTAATTACGTGGTAAAGGTAAATGAATATGAAATTATAAAAAAATAATTCCATGGAGGTAAACAAAGAACACTTATTTGGTTTTCCGATAAGATGAGGCAAATTTAATTATCCTATCGAAATATGGAGGCATAAAAGAGGAATAAATATATAGTGTAATAAACTAAAATATTTACTTCCGGTTGACCTAAATAAAAAACGTTAATATTCCATTTTATCTAGATAAAGGTGTAGAGTACAAAATTTTAATAGCAAAAAACGAGTTTCCACAGAAAAGCATTTTCAACATTTAAAGACATTCTGTTGCATTGGATGCAAATTACAGATTCGCGATTTTTTTGCTTATTATAATTGTGAACAGATGAACTAGAAATTTATTTAATTATAAATATAAACCATATAATAATGAAGTGAGATGAATAGTTTTTGTTCATTGTTGCGCAAATAATTACGGACGTTCTACCGCAGGATAGGCATCATTTTATAATGTATATCAATAGAATTTTGGTTTAGTGTTCGTCAGTGCCAGGATTATAGTGTGAAAAAAGATAATAAAGAATATTCTATACAGGGTGACCCAGAATGAATGGATACGAGCTGTTGCACTTTTTTCCAAAAAAAAATCTAAACTTCATTTTTCAGCATGAAATGTGGTAAATATTTTTTTTATAAAAGTTTGAGCGTCTTTGGTGTTGGGGTGTGGTTGAAATTTCTAATAATGAGCAATGTAGCACGATCCCCGCAAACATAAAACACTTGCGTGTCTTTTAAGTGATTGAAGACAGAAACCTAGTTAGTTTCACCGGTGTGAAGTTTTTGGAATGTACATTTCTAAAAAATTTAATAAAAAAAAATTGTGTTTATAAAAAATGTAAAATTTTTGTATTTCATATATACATATATTAAACTTTTGAGAAATTAATTTAATTATCAGGAATATGCGGAATATGCAATTTTTATAAGAAAGGATGTCGTTGTAGGTTATGGTAAGTTACACAAATCTCAGAGATTGGTTCCCCTACTCGCTATATATGTTTGAAATGGGATACATTGTAACAAAAACACCGCTTCTATTACTTCTATTATTATCCGAAATAAAGAAATTGTTTTTTTGTTAACCGAAAATTTTTGAAGCCTCACTGTATAACTCGAGATTATTTGCTCAAAAGTTAGGTCCATCCATTTTAGATATAACGCCATTAGTTCAAGTCTGAACGGCGGATGTAAAGGTGTGATCTAAAGCAAAGTCTCAGCATAGGTTGCATTGAACTTTTCCATTTCAAATAAAAATCGGTTAAATTAAAAATTTAATTGCTGGAATCCAGGAGATATCTCCCTCGAGATTATTTGCTCTCGAGTGCTGTAAAGCAAAATCTCAGCACAGGTTGCATTGAACTTTTCCATTTTATATAAAAAATCGGTTAAATTAAAAATTTTATTGATGGAATCCAGGAGATATCCCCCTCGAGATTATTTGCTCAAAAGTTAGGTCCATCCATCTCAGATATAACGCCAATAGTTCAAGTATCAGATATAACAGAAAATTGTTTAAAAGAAAGGAAACGGCAAAAATAAATTATTATTAATCGAAATAAAAATTGTATTTTGAGAGCTATGATTAGGAAAATGAAAAGATTAAATATATGTACTAAATTTAGGAGAATGATACCCCGCCGCAAAAGGGAGAGACCAACCCGACCGCTGGTTTGCCTGATAAAAGTTGATGAATGAAAACGATGTCGGCACCAGATCGTCGCTTACATAGTGGCTTTAAGTTAATAAGCTCCAAGCGGTCGAGATAAGGAGGCAAATTGTAAACGTCCACCCAAGGCAATCCGCGAAGAGCGAAGCGCATAAATCTACGTTGTACCGCTTTAATTCTTCGTATGTGCCCTTCGTGGTGTGGGAGCCAAACCTGACTAGCACACTCGAGCAGGGGCCGAACAAATGCCATGTAGAGAGCCCTCGTAACATAAGGGTTTAAAGATTTCTCATACCAGCGTTTCGTGAATCCAAGCGAAGAGTTTGGTATAAAGGTGTGATCTAAAGCAAAATCTCAGCAAAGGTTTCATATCTAAAAAGGGTCAAATTGACAATTTATATAAAAATTGTCAGAAAATAAATTGTCGAAAATAAATTGTCAATTTAACCCATTTTGGATATGAAACCTATGCTGAGATTTTGCTTTAGATCACACCTTTACATCCGCCGTTCAGACTTGAACTATTGGCGTTATATCTGAGATGGATGGACCTAACTTTTGAGCAAATAATCTCGAGGGGGATATCTCCTGGATTCCAGCAATTAAATTTTTAATTTAACCGATTTTTATATGAAATGGAAAAGTTCAATGCAACCTATGCTGAGATTTTGCTGTAGATCACACCTTTACATCCGCCGTTCAGACTTGAACTATTGACGTTATATCTGAGATTGATGAACCTAACTTTTAAGCAGATAATCTCGAGGGGGATATCTCCTGAATTCCAGCAATTAAATTTTTAATTTAACCGATTTTTTATATAAAATGGAAAAGTTCAATGCAACTTGTGCTGAGATTTTGCTTAAGATCACACCTTTACATCCGCCGTTCAGACTTAAACTATGGCGTTGTATCTGAGATGGATGGACCTATTTTTTGAGCAAATAATCTCGAGGGAGATATCTCCTGGATTCCAGCAATTAAATTTTTAATTTAACCGATTTTTTATTTGAAATGGAAAAGTTCAATGCAACCTGTGCTGAGACTTTGCTTTAGATCACACCTTAACATCCGCCGTTCAGACTTGAACTATTGGCGTTATATCTGAGATGGATGGACCTAACTTTTGAGCAAATAATGTCGAAAGGAATATCTCCTGGATTCCAGCAATTCAATTTTTAATTTAACCGATTTTTATATGAAATGGAAAAGTTCAATGCAACCTATGCTGAGATTTTGCTTTAGATCACACCTTTACATCCGCCGTTCAGACTTGAACTATTGACGTTATATCTGAGATGGATGAAGCTAACTTTTAAGCAGATAATCTCGAGGGGGATATCTCCTGAATTCCAGCAATTAAATTTTTAATTTAACCGATTTTTTATATAAAATGGAAAAGTTCAATGCAACTTGTGCTGAGATTTTGCTTAAGATCACACCTTTACATCCGCCGTTCAGACTTAAACTATGGCGTTGTATCTGAGATGAATGGACCTATTTTTTGAGCAAATAATCTAGAGAGGGATATCTCCTGAATTCCAGCAATAAAATTTTTAATTTAACCGATTTTTTATTTGAAATGGAAAAGTTCAATGCAACCTGTGCTGAGACTTTGCTTTAGATCACACCTTTACATCCGCCGTTCAGACTTGAACTATTGGCGTTATATCTGAGATGGATGGACCTAACTTTTGAGCAAATAATCTCGAGGGGGATATCTCCTGGATTCCAGCAATTAAATTTTTAATTTAACCGATTTTTATATGAAATGGAAAAGTTCAATGCAACCTGTGCTGAGACTTTGCTTTAGATCACACCTTTACATCCGCCGTTCAGACTTGAACTATTGGCGTTATATCTGAGATGGATGGACCTAACTTTTGAGCAAATAATCTCGAGGGGGATATCTCCTGGATTCCAGCAATTAAATTTTTAATTTAACCGATTTTTTATTTGAAATGGAAAAGTTCAATGCAACCTGTGCTGAGACTTTGCTTTAGATCACACCTTTACATCCGCCGTTCAGACTTGAACTATTGACGTTATATCTGAGATAGATGGACCTAACTTTTGAGCAAATAATGTCGACGGGGATATCTCCTGGATTCCAGCAATTAAATTTTTAATTTAACCGATTTTTCATATGAAATGGAAATGTTCAATGCAACCTGTGCTGAGATTTTGCTTTAGATCACACTTTTACATCCGCCGTTCAGACTTGAACTATTGGCGTTATATCTGAGATGGATGGACCTAACTTTTGAGCAAATAATGTCGAGGGGGATATCTCCTGGATTCCAGCAATTAAATTTTTAATTTAACCGATTTTTTATATAAAATGGAAAAGTTCAATGCAACTTGTGCTGAGATTTTGCTTAAGATCACACCTTTACATCCGCCGTTCAGACTTAAACTATGGCGTTGTATCTGAGATGGATGGACCTATTTTTTGAGCAAATAATCTCGAGGGGAATATCTCCTGGATTCCAGCAATTAAATTTTTAATTTAACCGATTTTTTATTTGAAATGGAAAAGTTCAATGCAACCTGTGCTGAGACTTTGCTTTAGATCACACCTTTACATCCGCCGTTCAGACTTGAACTATTGACGTTATATCTGAGATAGATGAACCTAACTTTCAAGCAGATAATCTCGAGGGGGATATCTCCTGAATTCCAGCAATTAAATTTTTATTTTAACAGATTTTTTATATAAAATGGAAAAGTTTAATGCAACTTGTGCTGAGATTTTGCTTAAGATCACACCTTTACATCCGCCGTTCAGACTTAAACTATGGCGTTGTATCTGAGATGGATGGACCTATTTTTTGAGCAAATAATCTCGAGGGGGATATCTCCTGGATTCCAGCAATAAAATTTTTAATTTAACCGATTTTTTATTTGAAATGGAAAAGTTCAATGCAACCTGTGCTGAGACTTTGCTTTAGATCACACCTTTACATCCGCCGTTCAGACTTGAACTATTGGCGTTATATCTGAGATGGATGGACCTAACTTTTGAGCAAATAATCTCGAGGGGGATATCTCCTGGATTCCAGCAATTAAATTTTTAATTTAACCGATTTTTTATTTGAAATGGAAAAGTTCAATGCAACCTGTGCTGAGACTTTGCTTTAGATCACACCTTTACATCCGCCGTTCAGACTTGAACTATTGGCGTTATATCTGAGATGGATGGACCTAACTTTTGAGCAAATAATGTCGAGGGGGATATCTCCTGGATTCCAGCAATTAAGTTTTTAATTTAACCGATTTTTATATGAAATGGAAAAGTTCAATGCAACCTATGCTGAGATTTTGCTTAAGATCACACCTTTACATCCGCCGTTCAGACTTAAACTATGGCGTTGTATCTGAGATGGATGGACCTATTTTTTGAGCAAATAATCTCGAGGGGAATATCTCCTGGATTCCAGCAATTAAATTTTTAATTTAACCGATTTTTTATTTGAAATGGAAAAGTTCAATGCAACCTGTGCTGAGACTTTGCTTTAGATCACACCTTTACATCCGCCGTTCAGACTTGAACTATTGGCGTTATATCTGAGATGGATGGACCTAACTTTTGAGCAAATAATGTCGAGGGGGATATCTCCTGGATTCCAGCAATTAAATTTTTAATTTAACCGATTTTTCATATGAAATGGAAAAGTTCAATGCAACCTGTGCTGAGATTTTGCTTTAGATCACACTTTTACATCCGCCGTTCAGACTTGAACTATTGGCGTTATATCTGAGATGGATGGACCTAACTTTTGAGCAAAAAATGTCGAGGGAGATATCTCCTGGATTCCAGCAATTAAATTTTTAATTTAACCGATTTTTATATGAAATGGAAAAGTTCAATGCAACCTATGCTGAGATTTTGCTGTAGATCACACCTTTACATCCGCCGTTCAGACTTGAACTATTGACGTTATATCTGAGATGGATGAACCTAACTTTCAAGCAGATAATCTCGAGGGGGATATCTCCTGAATTCCAGCAATTAAATTTTTAATTTAACAGATTTTTTATATAAAATGGAAAAGTTTAATGCAACTTGTGCTGAGATTTTGCTTAAGATCACACCTTTACATCCGCCGTTCAGACTTAAACTATGGCGTTGTATCTGAGATGGATGGACCTATTTTTGAGCAAATAATCTCGAGGGGGATATCTCCTGGATTCCAGCAATAAAATTTTTAATTTAACCGATTTTTTATTTGAAATGGAAAAGTTCAATGCAACCTGTGCTGAGACTTTGCTTTAGATCACACCTTTACATCCGCCGTTCAGACTTGAACTATTGGCGTTATATCTGAGATGGATGGACCTAACTTTTGAGCAAATAATCTCGAGGGGGATATCTCCTGGATTCCAGCAATTAAATTTTGAGTATAAATTTTTTACTGATGCTTAACTATTGTTACATTGCGAATGAGGTTATTACTTTTCATTATGCAAATAAATATTTTACCAAGTCTTGTTATAAGTTTATATTAGTTCATATTAGTTTTGTATCTTATATGTAATCGTTATAAGCAACTAAACAATTTACTACCAAAATTTACAATGTGACACATTTGTTTTTTAAGTATTACTAAATTATTATTTGTATAATATGGCGTTATCAATTTGGTAACTTTTCGCGATTAATTTAGCTTTCTCTTATTAATTAACAAACATATATTACTTAAATAGAATAAAATATTATTTCGGGATGAAATATGCCTTTTCCATAACAATTATGATATTTTTTCGGGATGGTATTGAATTTAGCAAAGAAACACACCAAAATTGAAAAGTTGTTTTTCGGGCTGGTTTTTCGGGCCAACTTCACATACATCACTGTATACAGCATTTTCTATTTTCCCGACATTGAGCTCAGCCTTGGGTGGGTATTATTTTACAGTGAAGTAATTCCAAACTAGTTTGCTGCATCAATATTTACACAAAAAAAATTTAGAACCAAATTTGAATTAGCATATCCCTATTCGATGTTCATCCCATGAGTTAGTCAATAAAATAAATTAATTCATTTTATCAATAACAGTATTTACAATATTTTATTTTATATTTAACTTTTCAACAAAATTATTAATTGTAGCAAAAAAAAAATGTAATCATTAAACATTTAAATAAAAAAAATTATGAAAATTATTAGAATTAATGAAATTATAAAATTTATGTCCATACAAATGTTAAAATTTATTAAATTGATTATAATATTTTTTGTTATAATAATTAAAACAGAAAAAGTAAATAAATAAAATTAAAAGAACTTACAAAGTATAATCGCAGTACTACTCCTAAAGCTTTGCGAGAACTGGATAAATTAATAAAATTTATATAAACAAAATTAAACTTCAATGTAAAACATCAAAATCCAAAAGTTGATTCATATAATGAACATGCTCTAACTTTTACCCAGCCATAGCAGGGGTGCCCCAGGGTAGCGTATTAGGACCCATCTTATATCTAGTTTACACTTCTGATATACCGACAACGGAAACAACCTTCATCGAAACTTTTGCTGATGATACCGCAGTATTGGCATCAAGCGAATCGCAGAGCCAAGCAGTAGAATACTTACAGCAAGTACTCGATAGAATCAGCCAATGGACCAGGGATTAGAAAATAAAGCTTAACGAGCTGAAATCAGTACATGTAACATACACGTTGCGGCAAAAAAATAACAACATCCATACATTTCGCAATGGGGTACAAATTCCAAACGCTGAATCTGCTAAATATCTCGGATTGCATCTCGATTCAAGATTGAACTGGAAATATCACATTAGACAAAAAGCAGAGCAAATGAAAATAAAACAACGTGAGATGTATTGGCTAATAGTAAGACATTCTAAGCTTAGCCTGTACTGTAAACGCCTGATCTACGAATCGATAATTAAACCAATTAGGACGTTTGGTATCCAACTCTGGGGCTGTACTAAACAATCAAATCGTTTAATTATTCAACGTTGCCAAAACAAATTTCTACGAGCAATAACGAATGCTTACCGCTACGTAACCAACGAGGAATTTACAACGACCTAAACTTTAAATGAATTGATGAAGTGATTCAGGAATTTGCCATCAAACATGAAAGAAGATTACTGCAACATACCAATAGTGAAGCAATACAACTTATATATAAATTAAATTATATAGCCACTAGAGGAGCCAATCTCTGAGATTTGTGTAACTTACCATAAACTACAACGACATCCTTTCATATAAAAATTGCATATTCCGCATATTCCTGATGATTAAATTAATTTCTCAAAAGTTTAATATATGTATATCACTTTGGACGGCAGTCCAAAAGAGTGACGAAAGCACCTACTGTGCTGGAAGTCGAACTCGTATATATACAGCTAGTTTCGAACTGTTTCCCTTTTAGGCCACCAGGATCGTGGTATATACCATTGGAAAGGTCTTGAAAAGTAGCCCCAAATAATGTATAAAAGCATGAATTTCTACCAACATAGTGGAAATATGACCTTCCGAAAATTGCCCCAAAAAATCAGTTTTTCGAGTATAACTGCCCCCAAAAAAGCCCCAATTATTTTTTAACTAGCAAATAAATATCATTGTAGACGTCAATACCAATTCAACGACACCAATTCAACGATACCAATTCAAACGTCCAAAATGGATGATTTTGACCAAAGTTATGACATTTTTAAATTTTTCTATGACGTCACCATATAATCTTGCTTTGGTATATACATATGTTTGTTTGTCCGTACTTCTTTCATTTGATCTCATATTTTCAGGGTTTGTATTTTCAGGTTTGTAGTACTTGAAAAACTAAGCAACTTTTGTTCTACGACTTTTTGATTTGGCCCCCATGTTGGCCGCGGCTGGCCTCTGAACGGCCATTTTTGGCCATTTTGGCCACGCCCACAGTGCTGAACCTATTTGGCATACCACGAACATATGCATATTGTGGGAAAGGTATTGACACCTATAGCATATAAATTAATTTCAAAAAATTAGGGTCATTTTGGTCAAAAAACTGAAAAATGCCAAATCGGTCAAATTGCTAAAAAATTATCCAAAACATTTGGTTCATGTTGTCAGAATTATTAGCCACAAACCTCACCTATAATATGACATCAACCGTTTGTCCCAGAAAACTCGTATATTTTAGAAATTGACCTCCATAACTTAAAAGCCACCCTAATTTTTTGCAAAATTTCATTTTTTGACTCAAATGCATCCTAATATCGGTCCGTTGCGGTTCATAATGATAGTGAATCAACGTATTACAGTGAAACAAATGTAAATACATCATATTATTATTATTGCTAACAGAATTTTTACCAGTGACCGTTTTTTCATAACAAAAAAATGAAAAAACTAACAAATTGATGTGATCGAATAAATCACCAAGAACATTGAACATTTGAGTCTCCTTTCATAAAATCGATATTTTTTTAATCTTTATGATGATTTCTTTAAAAAATAGATCTTTTCTCTTCTCCCATATTTTATTGTATTGTTTAAGGAATCAAAAATGAATGGAAACATGCAAAAAAATTTGTTGAATTACTCAATCAAATTGATCTAAATTTTTTACTATTCTGTAACATGCACTAAAAACTAAGCTACAAATGTTCAGCCGATAGCCTACGAGAACCGGGTGTGTAATAAGATCACACCCGCCGGCATGACCTGTTTGTGGCATGTGGTAAAGGATTCTGAAATAAAATCTACTAAAATACTACAAAATGAAGATTGGAAAAATGCATGCAAAATAAAGAAATGGAATCGTCTACCACACACCAGAAATAGTACACCAGAACGTAAGCTATCGTGCTGAACATACTAAAAAAACTACCTATCTGAACCTAATGATGATACCTTACCCTACTTTTTAACATAAAGAAGATAATGTAAGTCTTTACTATTTCGAGGCCATGAGCATGGTGAGATGACGCCATCATCTGCTCTAAAAAAGTTTCCATTCTTTCTCAAAATTACTATGTAATGGCCTTCTTTTAATTCTGTGCCATGATGGAAAATGGCACTTGACAAAACATATTTTTTATTTCCAAAGCTTAATTCTGTCTGAGATACAGAAGAAAGTTGTAGACTATTTATTTTCACGTAGTATTGATCGGCAATGACAAGTGAAAATATGAGAACGCGACGCGTATTCTCAAGATAACACTGACTTTTCCGTGCCAAAATCATTGATATCAAATAAAAACCTCTTAACGAGGTAAATGTTCGAGTGACTAAAGCCGAATTCAATTCACAAAAATTCTGATATAAAAAAAAAACAACTGTATTCGGTTTGTCAATGATTTTTCGGAATGTTTGTGCATTCGATTCGGCGCGTTTGTTTACATTTTTCTTTCCAGCTATCAAAAACAACAAGTTGTCAACGATTTTCCGGAATGGTAAACAACAACGCGCTGAATGCACTAACATTCCGAAAAATCGTTGAAAAACCAAATGCAATTGTTTTTTCGATTTACTGTCAGTTTATCGTGAACAATTTATCGTGAGTAATTTATCGTAGAACAATTTATCGTAGAACAATTTATCGTGGAAAGAATTTATCGTGGAATCAATTTATCGTGGAACAATTTATCGTAGAACAGTTTATCGTGGGCAATTTACCGTATAACAGTTTACCGTGGACAATTTATCGTATAACAGTTTGGAACAGCTTTAGTATCGCAGTCAAATTTTTTTGACAGTCTGAGCGACGGTAGTGCCACTTTGACCAAGAGCGGAATTGTTTAGAACTAAAATGTGCCTTTGCTTAGAATTTTTGACCTAGCGCCATCTATTGGAATAAAAACGAACTAAAATTTAAAAAAATACGTTAAGACATGCTAAAAAAATTTAATAAAAAAATATTGAATCTCATTTAAAAATAAATGAAATTTAATATTTTTATATGAATATATTAAATTGAGGGTGGGAGTCGCACTGTGTGCCGCACATAGGAGCAGATTATATAAAATCTATTAATGACACCTACGCTCCTCCCCGTAGCCCTGCGGGGCTCTTTAGATTTTAATTTCGGGGGGCGTATGAGCCGGGATCTTCAAACATGTCGCACTGCGTGCCGCACGTAGGAGCGGATTATATAGAATCTATTAATGACACCTACGCTCCTCCCCGTAGCCCTGCGGGGCTCTTTAGATTTTAATTTCGGGGGGCGTATTAACCGGGATCTTTAATCGGTTAAGAAACTACCGAGTTCCGTCCCACATGGGCATATTCCAGAACTTCTTCCAAAAATCATTCAATAATCCCATTTCCATCCTACATACCTAATCCTATCATAATCGGCTGAGAAACTACCGAGTTCCGTCCCACATGGCCATATTCCAGAACTTTTTCCAAAAATCATTCAATAATCCTATTTCCATCTAACATACCCAATCCCATCATAATCGGATAAGAAACTACCGAGTTCCGTCCCACATGGCCATATTCCAGAACTTCTTCTAAAAATCATTCAATAATCCCATTTCCATCCAACATACCCAATCCCATCATAATCGATTAAGAAACTACCGAGTTTCGTCCCACATGGCCATATTCCAGAACTTCTTCCCAAAATCATTCAATAATCCCATTTCCATCCAACATACCAAATCCCATCATAATCAGTTAAGAAACTACCGAGTTCTGTCTCACATGGCAATATTCCAGAACTTCTTCCAAAAATCATTCAATAATCCCACTTCCATCCAACATACCCAATCCCATCATAATCGGTTAAGAAACTACCGAGTTCCGTCCCACATCGCAATATTCCAGAACTTCTTCCAAAAATCATTAAAGAATCCCACTAATTTTTTGATACCACGCATAAAACCTTTCTACGATAAATTGTCCACGAAAAACTGTTCTACGATAAATTGTCCCCCGATAAATTGTGTCGACGGTAAATTGTGTCTACGATAAACGGTTCTACGATAAAATATTCACGTTAAATTGAAACACGATAAATTGTTTACGATAAAGAGACCGTCACCCTGTTTTTTCGGCACAAATTTGATATTAGAAACTTTGTGAATTGAATTCGGCTTTCGTCACTCGAACATTTACCTCGTTAAGAGGTTTTTTATTTCATATGAAATACAAAAATTTGATCTTTATAACCACAATTTTTTTTTTATTTAAATTTTTTAGAAATGTTCATGTGCTCAAATTTCTGTCTAAAATCAAAATTATGTCTAAAAATTAATTTTGGACACTCGCGTAAATTTCTGTCCAAATTATAAAAGTGTTCAAAAATTTAAAAGTGTCCAAAAACTTCACACCGGTGTTAGTTTCCAGTAACGGAAATAGTTGTTGACCTGAGCTCAGTCGTGATAGGAAAATGTCTTGGATGGGTTCTGTCCTCAATGCACTATAATCGTAGAAATAAATGAATAGAATAAAAAAAAAATGTTTATCCAACCATAATTTCTGCCACCTCCCATGCCTTGTCTACCATTAATTATTTAGGTTTCCATAGTAATAAATTTATATAGTCCAATCAAAGTATACCACGACCATTAAATGATATAACTACCATGTGATCCCGTATCGTCACTTACCTGAGATATTTTATAAATCGCAACATGCCTTGCTCGAATTTTCTTTTCCTTTTGACACGAACAAGCACAAAAAAATTAAAGAAGGCAACGTCAGTACAACTAGAAAAATATTTTTTTTAAACAAAAAAAAAGTGAAAATAAGAAAACACAATTATTTAAATTCGTTAAATCTAAGTTAACACTCGAGTGTATACCAATTTACATGATACGCTCGGGACGTTTATTTCTTTTTAATCGATATATTAACTCACAAGCACAAAGCACACATCGTCCACAATAATCAAAACTAGATACATGCATATACGCGCCGTTTCGCACCGCGCAAAATAAGGTTCGGTTAGCTTTTCCGCACTTAACGTATTCACTACTAACGTTTATCACGGATTTTTAATTATTTTTATGTAATTTAGTTGTGGGTATAATAAATATCTCACTAAATTAATTGTCTTTTTTTTCGGTCGTCTAAACACTTACTGATCACTAGCAATTCTACTCTTCTTTTGCCCTTTTTTTCGAATGCGTAATTTTTAGCATTTTATATGCAAAGCAACGGGACAATTCATCATACTTTTGGTGGTGGAATCGGTCATAAAAACAAAAATCAAGTTTTATTTGGAGGAGAAAACGATAATAGAAATAACGTAATTTAATTGGATACAGTATAACGTACATTTATTTTGGATACAGTATAACTCCAGTAACAATTCAAAGCAAATTGTTACATTAATCGTTTAATGCAGATTCTAAAATGGTATAATACATCCTTTTATCTAATGTAAATACGATTAAATACCAAAATTTTAAAAATTGGATTATTTCTTGTCTAAAACTGTACTTGAGGATAAGGGATTTATAAACTTGATATTTGCTACATAAGCGTGCTCTGCGCTACCCATCTTTTGGTCATAAAATGTATTAAACGTTAAATAATTAAACATTAACATTATTAAACATTAATGTAATGTGTCACTCGACTTGTTCGACATCGCATTTGTTTATTCCATTTTTCTGGCTTGTATCTGGAAACATGTGAAGTTATCCCAGTTTTTCATCCCAGGATTTTTTTTTATTATTATTTACACGAAACTATTCTATTCCATCTATTCCATCCCAGATTTTTCATTTTATACCTCTATAAGACGATTTAAATTAAAAACACAACAACGAAATATCCCATCCCAGGTTTTTTCGATTATTTGTTGTTCATGTAAAACAAATAATTGGAAATAATGCATTGTGTTTTGGCAATAGTAATTCTGTATATTTTAAGTTCGAAATAATAATACGCTGTATTATAAGTTTAACATAGTAAGAGTAACTTATAATGAGCTCCCCAGTGCCAGCCGTATGTTAGGATTGGCACAATCTTTCAGCTTCGAAATGGCCCCATATAAATTTATATGAAAATCGTCTATAACTTCCAAAACCTTCCTGAGCGGGAAATAGCGTTTGATGTTTTGAGATGGTACGTAATTACGTATTTGCTGACCAAGTGGCCAGCACCGGCCATGTGTTAAAATTTGAGGAAATGGCCAAGTTCCATAATCTTAGGTTAAATTAAATAAAAATTTGCATGCGTGTGAAATACGTCCCAAAAAAATCCCAAATTTGTTGTATGCAAATCTCAAATTTGTTGCACAGAGTTCTGTTGGTCCCGGTAATGAACTATATCATAAGAATTCCAGAAAACCTACCCACATGTCAATCTTTTAAAATTTGTTGAACAAATTTGTTAACTAGGATTTGTCGCAAAATCCTATTGATTTTGAAACGTTTATAGCATGCAACAAATTTGGGGTTTTTTGGGACATATTTCACTTAGATAAATTTTCCTGTTTTCTTATGTTTTGTATGTTTTGAGTTGGTAATGATAAGAGCAAACTATTGTGAACTCCTCATTGCCAGCCGTATTTCGATCCGTAATGAAATTAAACGCAACTATGATCCCTTACGTACCATCTCAAAATATTAATCGTCAAGGAAAGTTTTGAAAGTTATAGACGGTTTTCATATAAATTTATATGGGATCATATCGAAGCTGGAAGATTGTGCCAATCTTATCATACGGCTGGCACTGGGAAGCTCACCATAGTTTTCCCTTATCATTACCAACTCGAAACATAAAGAACCATTTCCGGCCTAGGAAGTTCTTAAGATATATACATTTTTATTTAACATAACCTGAAGTTTTGGAACTTCGCCATTTCCTCAAATTTAAACATATGGCTGGTGCTGGCTACTTGGTTAGCAAATACTTAATTATGTACCATCTCAAAACATTAATCGCTATTTCCCGCTCAGGAAGGTTTTGGAAGTTGTAGACGATTTTCATATTAATTTATATGGGACCATATCGAAGCTGGAAGATTGTGCCAATCCTAACATACGACTGGCACTGGGGAGCTCATTATAAATTACCCTTACTATGTAAAAATTATAATATAGCGTATTATTATTTCGAACATAAAATATACAGAATTACTATTGTCAAAACACAATTCATTATTTCCAATTATTTGTTTTACATGAACAACAAATAAACGAAAAAAACCTGGGATGGGATGTTTTGTTGTTGTGTTTTTAATTTAAATCGTCTTTTAGAGGTATAAAATGAAAAAACTGGGATGGTGGTACAAGCAATGGAAGAGTCGCTAATATTGGACACTGAAGAAACGGTGCTTGAGAAAATTGAGGGAGATCCGTCTACCTATACAAGAGCAATAGCATGATGCACTGGAATCGCAAAATCGAACGTGCACCGTGTATTGAAAAAAAAATAAGTTCCACCGCTGAAAAATTAGACGCGTGCAAACTCTGGAACCAAGAGACTACTACGCAAGATTGTGGTTTTGCCGACAGATGCTTGAGAAAGTTGAATAAGATCCGCCATTCTTTAATAATATTCTATGGAGCGATGTATTAACACTGAATAGAGATGTATGCTTTAGCATGCACAATCTTAAGAGGCTGGCAACTTACAAATCCTCATCTAATGCGAGAAAACAGAGCCCAGTACAAATTCAAAATAAATTATTGGACCGGCATATTGAACGGAAAGATAATTGGCACATTTGAACTGCCAGGGAGCTTATCTGGCCAAAGCTATTTGGACTTTCTTCAAAATGATCTGCCAAATTTATTGGAAGAGGTGTCCGATGAGGTGTCCTGCGTACTATGCAATAAACGTTCGGGCGTATTTGAATTCCACATATCTAGATTGACGGCAGTGAAGTTTCTAACAAAAAATAACAAGTATAACGTATATGATTCCAATTGGATTATTAAACTTCTTTTGTATATTAGTGTTACACTGTGAAATCATATATTTTAATGAGACAAATATATAAAATCAGAAAGAGATGAAAGTGCTATCTCGTTCTAAACAATCCGTTTCCGATATTTTTCACATTGGAATTTTATATAAATGTAATATTAAAAACTAAATATTTAAAAAACAATTGAAAAAAATACTAAAAAATCGACGAAAGACAAAATTTATTACAATGAGTAATTTCTTCTAACAACTAGTAACTTCCACTATCATCAGATTACACCAGTAAAACTAATTTAAATTTTGACATATTAACAAAGAGCTAACAAGGACTATTGTAAAATGTGACAACCAAGGAAACAGCGATAGTATTAAACTATCTGTTTGCCATGTCCCAGCGGTCTCCCCAATTTTAAATTTTTTATTTAATTTGTATGGCATTCCGATTTCATCTACTTGAGTAGTTTATATGTCGCCTATGATTATGAGGATCACAGAGGTTCTTCTAAGATGTCATCACGAGGTTACAACAGCTCTATGTAGTAAGTAAGAAACTGCATATATGGCATATCGCAGCGGTCTCGCCAATTTTAAATTCATTATTTAATTTGTGTGGCATTCGGATTTCATCTACTTGAGTAGTTTATATCTCTACTAAGATTATGAGAATCACAGAGATTCTTCTAACAAGGAAGGGTCTCCAGGTGTCCGGCTCCGATTTCGATGAAACTTTAATATGTTGTAGAGGAGTGGAAAATAAGTGACTCGTATTTTTTAAGTGCTCAATCTCCTTCTAAGGGGGTGAAAACCGCCCTTGAAGTTGGGGGTAAAAAAGTGACTTTCGATAATTTTCCTCAAAAAACATGAAAAAATCTGCAAGTTTTTTATTCCAAAATAGGTATTTCAGAAACTTACATTATATATTATTTTTTCAAGAATTTTGGTACTACCTAGGGGGTGAAACTACCCCTAGGAAGGGGTTGAAAAATCAAAAAAACTGTCTAAAAAATCCAAATTGATGCGAAAAATTCTGGAAAAAATTTATATTACTCCATAAAAAAAATAAGGTTGACGTGCTCGAGGGTTTTCCGAAACCACCCTTTCTCAGAGGGTTAACCACCCCTAGAGACGATTCTGAAAATTCGCTCAGGACATCTGATTTTTTCGACTGAAAGTTCTTTGTCCTCCTCAATTATGATCATTAACATAGATTCTTACCGATATCATTGATGTTTAGGGGTGAAACATCCCCAATATCGTGCCCCATCGTGCAATAGCCGCTCCATATAAATATGTATAGCGCAAAATAATTTTTATATCCAGTTTTCACTTAGCATAGCGATGAACGGTAAAGCACTGCTATAGATCGGAGTTCAAGCTCCAGAGAGAGGTGGCTCCGATATTCTTCACAGCGAAGTCATTAGGGAGCACAATTACAACGTTGAATAACTGGCGCACCACGTTGAAACGAACAAACCACTTCGATCAGAGAAGAGTGTAAGATACCACCATGGAATGCGTAAGAATATCGAGCGGTGGCCTATTTTTCTTAAATGCACCTGACGGCACAAGTGAAACCTCCCTTATAAATCTCATACTGGCTGAGACACGTATTAGGCAGGAGGTTGCACTTGCAATTGCATCATCTGGTATAGCGGCCACCCTAATGGCTGGAGGGCGAACAGGCTACTCAGCTTTGAATTTACCTCTCAATATTGCTACTGAAAATGAGAACCCTATCTGCAATATAAGAAAGAGTTCTGGTCAACCTCAAGTGTTAAAATTGTGGAAACTCATCATATGGGACGAGCGCACGATGGCACACAGAAAATAATTGTAAGCTCTTAACTGTACATTACAAGACGTTATGGGAGGAGTATTGGTGGTTCTGGCTGAAGATTTTCACCAAAAGCTACCTGTAATTACGCGATCAACACCTGCTGATGAACTTAACGCCTGCCTGAAAAGTTGAGAAACTCCAATTGTCAACAAATATTCAAATTCGCATTCAGCAAGAAACAGATGCGCAGCGATTCGCAATGAAACTGTTGCAGATTGGCGGTAGCACTTTCCCCATTAATACACTGACAGGCGAAATCACATTCACTGAAAATCTGTGCCAGTTAGTGTCGTCCATTGCGCAGTTGATTCAGAAAATATACCCAAACATTGACAAAAACTTCAAAAATCATGATTTGGAATCATATTCAAGGTGCGTGAATCAAATTCAGATCCAAATACCAGGGACGGCTTTCACATACAAGTCTTTTGCTTCTGTAATGGACACCGATGATGCCGTTAAATAATCGCTGGAATTTCTGAACTTGGTGGAGCCAACTGGAATGCCTTCTCATATCTTGAAATTGAAGAAAGGATCATCAATAATGCGTCAGGACCCGCCAAAACTATGCAAATGTCATCGAAACCATTGTATTGACGGGGATTGCAAAAGGAGAGGACGTATTCATACCTTGCATACCATTTATACCAACTGACTTGCTATTCAGCTTAAAAAGATTGCAGTTCCCAGTTAGACTTTCATTTGCCATAACCATGAACAAATATCAAGGACAATCCCTTAATTTGCATTCGTGAATTTAGAAAGTCCTTGCTTCTCTCCGTGTGGCAACGCTCAAGAGTAGGGACTTCAAAAAATTTGTATGTTTTACCTCCGGCAGGAAAATCAAAAAATGTGGTTTACAAGCAAGCATTGCGGTAAGCCCAACAAATTGTTTTTGTATTGATTTTATTCAATTCACTTAAGTATTTCTAATTAGTTATAAAATAAAAAAAACACCTGTTGAAGCTCAGCAGTTCAATTTTAACCCGGGCAAAGCCGGGTACTTCAGCTAGTCTTTTTATATATAAATATATCTCGTTTCGGGACAAGAATATTTGGAATGGGTACAAAGAGCCGAATGTCGAAGGGCCGAATGTCGAAGGCCGAATGTCGAAGGGCCGAATGTCGAAGGGCCGAATGTCGAAGAATAAAAAAAATATATTTCTAAAAACAAAAAAACAATTAAACAAAAAATTCGGCCCTTCGACCCATTCGGCCCTTCGACCCATTCGGCCCTTCGACACATTCGGCCCTTCGACATTCGGCCCTTCGACATTCGGCCCTTCGACCCATTCGGCCCTTCGACACATTCGGCCCTTCGACATTCGGCCCTTCGACATTCGGCCCTTCGACACATTCGGCTCTTTGAAATTCGGCCCTTCGACATTCGGCCCTTTGACATTATACCGAATATTTCATTTCAGCTGTAAAGACGAAAATATATCTAATTTTTTATAACGTTTAAAACAAATACTATATCCCTTTTTCAACCAAAAAAAATAAAAAATGGCCTAATTAAAGTCCAAACCACACAAATGTGTAAGTAAAAAATCAAAGTATGTAATGGCGTTTTTGATAAAAAATTACGCTTCAAATCAAGCAATATAACCAACACAATTGTATGTATAGTTATAGTGTTTTTTTTCGGACGAAATAAGTTTGAAAGGAATGCGCAAATGTGTAAGTTGGTTCAAAACACATACAAAAAAAAATTGACATGGTACTTTTGCCGTACTCGCACAATTGTAAATCACAAAAGGGATATGATAAAAAAGGACCTTTTTTTATGACTATACCATAAATATGCACTTTAGTTAAAAATATTTCTAATGTAATAATTTGAATACCTCACTACAATAAAATTCACGAGATATGCGATTATGCTATTTGAGATATTTTTTTATTGAACTTGGTTAATTTTAATACACATGCTTCTATATTTATTTCCAAATCGGACAAATGGTGCAGATAAAACAATATATCTTCCATATATATATGGAAAATATTTTTTTTTTTTTTCAGTGTTGCTACTTGGGACGTAACACGGATGATTCTTAACCGATTTTGATTCAATTTAATATTTTGGATGGAAATTGAAATCTAAAATGATTTTTGAACGAAGTTCTGGAATAAGGTCACTTCCGATGGTAGCCGGCCCTTTCTTTGGGATTCCTAAATGGTTTCTGAACAGTTCTGCCATTTCTTAACACATTTTAACACTATTTTGTATGTTGGATGGGAATGCGTTTCATAAAAGATTTTCGAAAGAAGTTCTGAAATCTGAGGTTCAATTTCGAATATTTATGTTTTCTAATGTCCACTCTAGTATAAAGTTTAGCCATTGGTGGAGTTATGTATCCAACTATCCAACTTCCAGACCATATAAGCTCTTGTAGTATGGTTTTCGAGATCTTAAGTTATAAAAGGCTTACCTGTTCCATATTCCTGTGTACATTGTCCGAGGTCGTTATTATTATCAAAACGATAAATTTATTCGAGGCCTTTAGGTAGATTTTACAACTGGTTTTTTGTTAGAGCAGGTAGTTGACCTGTCGCTTAGCTCACTTATTGATTTGACACATGTGCTGCCGCTCCTAGCCTTTAGAATAGACGCTGATGTGGTATTGGTTTTGTAGCGCCCATAACTCGCCCTGACATGTAGTGTCAATGGCCATAAACAAAATTCCTTGCGTGCATCGCCTTCTCTACCCCACTGCCTTATTCGTTGAGAGTTCCCAGCGAGCACCGCCAGGAGGTATAAATCTACAACTTTGGCGCCAAATGTTATCGTCATATATAATATAAAAAGATTGACGATATAGGACTGAAAACTTACAATTTTACAAAAACAACGAATTTACGAAATGCAATGCGATTGATGTGAAACTTTCTCATTTTTATTAAAATACGAAAATTTAGTAACGAATATAGAAAGTTTAATAGTTAAGACTAACAGTTTAGTCTAAGACCCTGAGCTTTCCAGAGCTTTTCGAACCAAGCGGATATTTACACTTTTGAGGTACATACAATACAAAAGCTTAGATGGTCTGGGAGTTGATTCCATAAAACAACCAATAAATATACTCAAAAAGAGGAAAAATAGGCTTCGGCTTCTCATCCACCGGCGAGTACAGCAGTTTGTCATCGACTTCCGTCTAATTTACATATGGCCATGATCCAGAACTTCTTTTAAAAGTTATGTTACAATCCCATATTTCTCAAACGTGCCCAATCACATCTCAACCGGTTAAATAATAGTTGTTCTCATTAATTCATTAATGAATTATCCATTTCTATCCACCAAATCTAATCACATTGTAATCGGTTAAAAACTGCGTGAGCTCCATTCCAGGTTGCCATATTCCAAAACTTGTTCCATAAATCATTTTAGAATCCCATTTTCTTCCAACAAGCAAAATCCCATTTAAGATATTTCAAATCCAGACATCAATTTTTATATACGATAAACTGTCCACACGATAAACTGTTCTACGATAAATTGATTCCACGATAAATTGTTCACGATAAAGTGACAGTAAATCATCGTAAAATACTGTTGAATTATTTCCGTTATATGCTCTCATAATACTTTTTTGACACACACTGTATGTATGTTTTATAGCTACAAACAATGAAAATTTCCATCCTAAGAAAATACTAATTTTTCCACCAACAAACTATTCTTCTACACGTTCATTGTACGATGATACAATAAGCATAAAGTATAAAAGGCAAATCTCAAATGACTAATAATTTCCTGTACATATCGCTGTGACAAACTTGCAAAGTTCTAACAACAACAAAAAAAAATAAAAATAAATAGTTTTGTTCAAATGGCAGCGCTAAACTATTTTTTTGTTCCCTCTCTATTTTACTTCATATAATAATTGAATTTATTATAGTACCGGACCCTCCTGAATATATTGAGGATTATAAAAAGCAAATAATAATTGTGGCACCGTTCCAAATCTCATTTGCCGTGCGGTACAATATAAAAATTATAATTCAAAAATTAAAAATTCAGTAGGAAGCTTAAAGTTTTTAATTACAAAACTAACTTGTTTTGCCTTAATGAACTCATTATATGGTCAATGGATTTGTTCCGTACAGTAATTTGTAACCATGAAAAAACTAAAATATTTATACAAAGCATACACGCTGCTGTCGACCTTTATCATTTTACCGTTTATTAAATGGAAATACGTTAAAAATGAATATGTGAATTACTTAGAGGAGCAATCAAAACGACTTATGTACTAAGAGTATCAAATTAACATGAGGGCTGCAAAAGCATATATAAAACGTAACAAACTTTACCCGCTTTTTTTTTATTGATGATCATTTTTTTTTTCGTTTTATGCCAGAAAATGGAAATGGAAATGAAAAAAAAAATCAAATGAATTATGATAATGATTCTCACATTTTTGAGTTATATGCTGAAATATTAATTTCGTTTTAACCTTTTGTAAAAATTTTGGGTACTTGTTTGTGGAATTCCTCGAGAGATGGTTTTCATTGTATGGTTGCTGTTGTTGTATGTGTCAAGTTAAGTCGACTGGAATACCAATTAGGATTAAAATAATTAACTTGTTGATATATGGGATGGAAAAAGCGCAATTTAACAAGACAGACGAGAAGAATTTTTGTTAATTCTTGTTGAAATTTTCGTATACATTTGGTATGGTACACCTCCCACTCCTTGGATATGATTTTGAAGAGTTTGCTGGAATAATTATTCATTTGCATCTTTATTGTTCGCGTAAACCTGGACTTTGTCTTTACAAAAATTTCTGCCAACCGGAACCCACTAGTAATTGAATTAAATATTGTCCAAATCACCAGGCCTAACAAAATAATGAAAAATATGGTACAAACTTCTTAACTGTAAGTGTTGCTACTTGCGTCCTAGTTAGTTAGGTTTATTAGGTTCGGGCTGGAATTATAAGGTTCCACCTAAAAAAATTATATAAGGCACACTGATGCACAATTGCTTCATGCTACTTGTGTCATAGTTAGTTTGGTTCCGGCTGATATGGTTCCGGCTGGCGTGACGGACACATTATTTTTCATGATAAAATACGAGTATACATACATATTTGCATAAGAGAAAGAAAATTTAGGGAAAAATTGTGTTGATAAAAATTTTCTGATAACGGGTCCAAGATATATATGAAGCTAAACTATCACTATCGTGAGAATTTACTATCCCAGCCCGAAAAAATGTCACTATCGCGACAGTAAACAGTATCATGATACAATTTATAACATTCAGCCCGACATTTTAAAATTATGTTTATGTATTTTTAAGATATATTACTATTGCTAGCCCGATATTCGGTTCAAAAACCCCGTTAGCAATACTAAACTATAACTATCGAGAAACTTGTATATTCCAACCCGAAAAACTAGCACTGTAGCGACAGTAAAATTTGTCATGGTAATCTGTTATGACATTTAGAGCATTCAGCTCGAAATTATAAATACATATATCTTTTACACATTTTTAATTATCTGTAGCGACTCGATATTACACGATACAATATTTACGCACGCGACTGTCATACATGTGTTTCAATATTTTTGCACTCGATTTGGATATATTTCACAGGAGAGTGAAAAAGATAATTTTCGAGTGCGCGTCTTCATTGTGTACATTAGTTATGATTTTGAGTTATCTGTATTAAATTAAAATAAAACAAATGAATTTATTCATAATCGTTATTCATATCAAATATTATCCGCAAATGTATTAAAATTAACGCAATTGTATTAAAATTAAAACTCGAACCACGCCATTTTTTTCTGAGGTTAAATATTTCAACACGCGCATTTAGTGACAATGTCGAACGACGAAAAAGATGTTGGCACGCCAAAATTAGAAGATGGCGCTAATACAAACAGCTTATCCCTACTGTAACATGAGGTCACTGTAACATGATCAACATGTTAGCAGAGTGCTGTAGTTATCTCTGTACTTGGTGCGGTAGCTTCTTCCGGCTTTTGCTCGACGGTGTGGTCGTGGGGAACCAAGTATACAGCAATTTAATTTTATGTTACCGCATCTTATAATAATAATAATGATAAGTTGTCAACACATAGCTGCCGATCTTCGTTTTACTCCCGCCTACTGATTCGCAATTAGCACATCTGTGGCCCTATTCTGGCTTTCCCTGGGAATAGGGAATTGGGAAAAATATTTTCATAGTATTTTTGTCTAAATTATATTTTTCTGGCCTACTGTTAGAATTAGTTTGGTGTAAATATTTTCGAAACATAGTTGTTTGGGAAACTTTTGTTCCACACAATTTTTATGGGGAAAAATAATTCCCAATATATCTCTGTTTCAAAAATATTTACACCAAACTAATTCTCACAGTAGGCCACAAAAATATAATTTAGACAAAAATACTATGAAAATATTTTTCCTAATTCCCTATTCCCCGGGAAAGACAGAATAGTGCCACTGAAGATGCTTTCGTCCGTTCTTAACGGTAGTCATAAAAGAACACTAAATTTTCTATAAACACCAAAAAAATAAAATAATTTAAAATTTGAAACTTAGCTTGGTAACTGTCCTTGATACAGGTTTAGCCACCCGACCTCCGTTATTAAAAGCGCACGAAATGGAGGCCTGTATATCGGTTGAGCGCACAAAAAAATGAATACAAAATCGTCGTTATTTTGCAGCACTAATAATTCACTCGCACGGCACTTATAAATTCAAGAAACATAGAAAAGTATATGAAAATTGTATATATTATTAATACTGTATTTAGAAAAAAAAAATTAATCACTAATAAAATCACTGAAACACTCTCACTTAGTTTTTATCACCAACATTTTTATCAACAAAAAAAATCAAGTCTGTGTACATGTGTCTATCGTTCGATAACGATCAACAAGAGAGAAGAAAATACCACAATCATAAACCATCGTACAATTGACTTGCTAGACAGTGGACCAAAAAACTGCAAGTTGTACCCGCATTTGCGTTACAACCAGATATTATGGTGCAACAATTAAATTATTTAGGTTTCTATGTGGTAACGCTACGCTAAAGAGGGATCAGGTGGACACATGGTTTCTCCAGCTTGAACATGGTTTCTCTGTACTAGCAGCTTACGCCGAGACATCGCGGCAGCGTTTTCAAATGCTGGTGTCGAGTATTCAGCAGGGCGATCGCCGACCAGGACTTTTGTTGAATGAACTTCGACAAGTTAGCGACACGAAGGACGAAAGTATAGATTGAAAAATTTAAGTAAAAGTTATTGTAAATGCTAGTAAGGGAGAGTTATCCGAATTTGCGAAAGTAGCAGATGCGGTTATGGATGCCATGAATCTCTCAGTAAATCAATTAAGTCAACAGCCGAAAAATCAACTACCGTAAGCATCTTGCGTACAACCCCAGTATGATCAGTGAATAATAGAGCGGCAATTGCAGGAGTTAACATTACAGGTGCAACAACTCTCTCTCTCTCTCTCTCTCTCTCTCTCTCTCTCTCTCTCTCTCTCTCTATCTATCTCTCGGTTTCAAATCGCTCAAATCAAACGACCATATGATGCTTTCATAGAACACTCAGAGAAAAACTTGGGTCAAAAGAAACAAAAATCTGAGTCTGTTTTGCCAAAATCATGGTGATTTTCGATCAACCAAATTTCTTAGTTAAAAAACGAACAAGATCTTAGTTGAATAAAATTTTAATTTAAAATAACCAAATCCTGGATATTTAATTTTTAACTTAGTTAATATAACCAAAAACATATGGTTAATTTAATGGATAGAAATGGAAAATAATTGGTAACTAACTATTTTGTTAAATTAACCAAGGTAAAAAATTATTTTACTTATAATTAGTTATTATTATTTTATTAGTTTAATTCAATCAAATTTTCTTAGTAAATGTAACAACAATGGCGGTAAATGTTGCAAACGTTTTAGATTGAACACATTACATCAAGGTGGGGTTACCAAACCAACACATTGGAAGTTTGATTTCGAACTAATGAAACATTGAATTCTTTATATTAAATAATTCGATCGTCTCATCAGATTGCAGTGATCAAACTACAAAAATAATGAAAATACTTTGAACTTACATTCAAAGTATAATCACAATGCTTTAGCGAATTTTATTGATTCGCTAGAATTTATGCCTTGGTTTATATAACAAAACTTATAGGTCAAAATAACCGTGTGATTTTGCACAGCCATCAAAACCGTGCCCTCATAAAGCATATTAGCTATGCCATATTACTATATCAAAAGTAATAGCACAGCAATCATAGTGTTGCCTAACAGCAAAGTTATTGGAAATACCAACAATTCAAAACCATCGAAATTATCATCCCGGGGTAATAATAGTACTGCCGTTATCCAGTCGACATCATCATCAACACCGGTGCGCGATTCAATCAGTATTAATCAGCTTTGCGTTCACGACAAGTCGAACAAAATTAGTTTCATGATTGACCCCGGAGCAGATATATAGGTGCTCCCCAAATCTTTCGCACCACGTTCAGTGGCTCTACAATTGCAACTTCCGGTGAAAAGTGCCTTTAATTGAATTTCGGGCTTAGAAGATCGCTGACGTGGACGTTTACGGTATAGCCGACGTTAAGCAGCCAATAATCGGTTCGGATTTTTCCGGACAGCGAGACCGCTGTCATCGGAAAAATACAACGCAGCAAAGGTCGAGTTCGAGGAATTGATGCGGCTAGGCATACGTCGACCGTTGAAAACCAATTAGTCAACACCACTTCATATGGTAATGAAGAAGGATGGAACGTGGTGGCTATGTGGAAATTTCCGAGCGTTAAACGCAATCACAAAGCCAGACAAATATCCGCTACCGTATATTAATGACTGTGGTCACATCCTATACGGTAAACGCTTATTCTCGAAAATCGATCTGCAAAAAGCATTTCATCAGGTTCCGATAGATCCAGCCGATGTGCACAAGAAAGCCATAACAACACCATTCGGGCTGTTTGAGTTCATGTATATGACGTTTGGTCTATGTAACACGGCACAGACGTATCAGAGGTTCATAGCGGAAGTCCTGCGCGAGTTAGACTTTGTATTCGCATATATCGACGATATATTGATTGCTTGAACCGACATTGAGGAAGATCGAAATCATCTCCGCAAAGTGTTTCAACGTCTACGGTAGTACAAGCTGTACATAAACCAATCGAAGCGCGAGTTCGAAAAGACAGCCATAGATTTTCTTGGACATAGAATTTCGTCTGTTGGTGTTCAGCGGTTGCTAGATAAAGTGGAAGTTATTCGACAATTTAGGCTTCCGACGATTACCAAGAACCACAAATAGTTTTTGGCAATGATAAATTATTATAGAAAGTTTATCCCGAACGCCAGTCAAGCACCAGATGATACTGCAAAAGATGATTAAAGGCAATAAAAAAAACGATATAGAACACCTCTTGTTTGGGTCGCGCAGCGTTTAGTCAGTGTAGACATGACCTATCAACATCCACGTTATTATGTCATCCATCACCAAATGTGCCACTAGCATTACTAGTTGACGCGTCAGACAACGCAGTAGGTGCCGTTTTACATCAGTTTGTAAATTAACAGCAGCAGCCTTTAGGCTTTATCTCAAAAAAGCTTGACGATACGCAAAGCAAATACAGCACGTTGTTACAGGCTGGCTACTGCCAACCTGCAGATTTCACTAAGTCCATGCAGAGGCCTCCACGGTGATATTTTGCCGGCTATGTTCTCAGCGAGAAGTGCGAGGGTCGTGGGGTTTGAGGCATGCATGGCTCCTGGCTTACACCGTGATGAAACAGATATATATAAAAATGGGAAAAAACCGCAAATAATAATAATACTACCCGAAGTTCCGCCGAAATTCGTCGGCCGGAACCTGAGGAACAAACAGCCAAAATCAAAAATAAAAAAAAAAAAATAATCATAATGGTAGAGGTGCCCTGGTGCGCGCATCCGCCCGAACTCGTACGGTGGTAACCACCGGTTCCGAATCCGGATGCGGGCACCAAGGGACCGCTTAGGCGCTTACCCTACGCCGACACAGGATGGGAAGCCCACCCCTCATCACACCAACCCGAAAAAATTTAATAATTCATTTTATTTACGATTAGAGAAAAAAAAACGGACAAAAGGAAAACAGCTTCCCCCTCCACCGCACCACGATACGAGAGAACGAGAAAGAGAGAGAGGGAGAGAGCAATACTCACTGAACGCGCACTCGCTGTGCGGCGTTCGATTACAAAATTTCAAATTTAAATTTAATAAACAAAATTTAAGAAATATAATAAGATAAATAAAAATAAAAAAAATGGTACCTTAACTAATAAAAAACGTTGCGGCCTTGGTGCCGTTATTGTTGCGGAGCCTCTCCCTGATAAAAATTGCGTTGCGGCCTTGGTGCCGTCATGCCACAGGTAATTACCAATGCCCGGACCGTTGGGCGTCTTCCCGCCGTAAATAAAAACCGAATGGCCTTGGTTGACCACCCGTGTCGTTGCGGGGCCTCTCCCCGATACCAAATATAAATAAAAAAAACCAACAGCCGATTGGCTACCCGTTAGAGGTGATGTTACCTCGACCAGAATTGTTGAGCTACGTTGTTGGTCACTCGTTAATAAATCATCAGCCCTACACTAAAATTAGGCGTACCGTTGTTATTTATGGGGTACTGGAAAGTGTTACGCATGCGTTGGGCCTTGTATGCCTTCGTTGGGATTTGTATGCCTTCGTTGGGCTTTGTATGCCTTCGTTGGGCTTTGTATGCCTTCGTCCACAAAAATTGGGCGTCCTTCGCCTTAAATAGCAAAAATGAGTGACCTCAACCGACCACCCTGCACTGTACCGTTGCGGCACACCCTGGCCGGTAAATACTTTGGCCTCGACCGGCCGATTGTTGCGGTATAAATTGCTTTCACCGTAAATAAAAATGTCAATGACCACGTGCTGTTGTTGGCCACCGGTTACATTAGGTGCCTGTTAATATGAGGCGACCCCCGTCGAATCGTAAAACGTGAGGGCGTCTACCGGTAAATTTAAAATAAAACTGCGAAACCACGAGCTGGCCGCCCGTCAAATAAATTTTGAGACTAGCTACTTGATACAATCTGTTGGCTTCATAAAATTCTAGCGGCGCAAGCCCAATCAAAATTTTAGTTGCCTGTATTTCCAAGCGTTAGAGAATCTACTTTTCAATTACTCTACACGTACGACTTCTTCCACTGTATACCACTAAACACACTTTCGTATTTTCTTTTCAATTTATTTATAATACCAAACACGAACAAAATAAACTTTTTTTTTGTCGATTTATTATTTTACCATCACATCAAATTATGAATTTTGTACAAATGCAAAATCCAATTCACAAAAATAATTTTCAGTTTTTTTTTAATTTTTTTTAATATTTTCAAGAAAACAATAATGGTGGAAGACCAGAAAAATTTTCGTTTTAGATTTAACTCGACTTCTACATACCAAAATCAACACTCGAATGAATTACATAAAAATTCTCACGCCGAAATACGACGCGCAAAACATTCCAGAAGAATTGTCCTTCTCTGTTTCTCGTTTACATCAATTCGCATTGATGTAAACGAGAGGCATATAAGAAAAACATTCGTATGGAATGTTTTGCTTTACACACACACTCGATGCGCATTACTCTCTCTCTCTCCCATTTTCGTTTGGTTACCATTACCAACAAAACAAAAACGTCGCGGGTGCGTTCAGCGCACAATTAACAAACAACTACCGAGGTAAATATAATTTGTGGTTGCGACCACACAGTGGTAACAACGTACGATCGTGGACTGTTGGCGCTATACCTGGGTGTAAAGTATTTACGGTATATGATCGAGGGCCGACATTGTTGTATTTACACCAATCATAAGCTTTGCATTTAAGCAGCGGTTGGACAAGGCTTTTTCGCCAAGGCAGACCCGCCACTTGGATTTTGTGTCGCAGTTTTCTACAGATATTTGACATATATCTGGTTCATCGAACGTATCAACCTTTACGTACCACACCACCGATTGACTACAACGAATTGGTTTTAGATCAACAAAGATACAGTGAACTGGCATCCGTGTTAAACGACGATAACCTCAGCTTGAGCCTTGAAGCTATAAACGTACCAGGTTTCAATCAGCGACTATATTGTGACATCTTTAATGGTAATGTTCGTCTTACCGTTACACCAAGACTCAGGACTATGGTAATCGAGGGTGTCCACAATCTGTCACATCCGTGAGTGAGGGGTACCACGCGACTGTAGTACATGTGTTTCAATATTTTTCCACTCGATTTGGATATATGTATATGACAGGAGAGTGAAAAAGATAATTTTCAAGTGCGGGTCTTCACCAGTTATTTATAATCGTGTTAGATAATGCGGGAACTTAATTGGCATTACGTGATTGAACACTACGAATTTAGCAAGAACTGTCAGCCCAAAATTTTATTTTGTTGTTTATGGATATAGTCGTTTGAAGTTTTGACTACAAACTGAGAGATTTGAAAAAAATCTATCTGGAATTAACGGGATATAGTTGTTTGAATCTTATCTCACAGGTGATTCAAAAGCACCTGTAATATTTCGCGGGATTCAGACAATTCCAGACAGAATTTTTCCGAAATTCTGTCGGTTTCTAGTCGAAACTCTAGCAAATCTGGCGCTGAATTTAGTTCCCATAATTCCACTGAAAACATTTTTAGATTTTTTTTTTGTTGAAAACTTGACCTATTAATTTTTTTTATTACTTTGATGTTGCAGCAGTAATAAATTTGTTTATATTATTTTTATCAACAATTAGAAGCCACGATTAGTTCGATATTTATTTAATACGCAATTAATTAATAGTTATAATTTGCGTGTGACTCAAATTTGCTTTATAGTTGTATTGAAATAAGTAAAAAATTTAAATTTCGAGCTGAAAATTCGGGCTAGCTTCACGAAGGTGGGTCCAAGGTGGTCATGTTAACTGATCAATTTTTTGAAGCTGCTCTTTTAACCCAATATAACCTGTGGCTTTCGTTACAGTTGGTGCCCAAACTACGGTAATTTTAAAAGACTTTTCATTTTTTTTTTTCAATAATTAAGTAAAAGTTAAAAATTTGTATTGTTTGTTTTCGCATAAAGTTGCTTTCTATAGGTAGCTAATTACCTAGCTATCCTATCTAGAAGTCAAGTAAGTTTACATGTTCATACTATATACTGTGCATAATAAATGATTCTTTAGTATATGAAGCTGTATAATAAAGGTTCGTTATGGGTAAAGAAGGATACGTAAAGAGGCCTATAAAGTGATTTTGAATAGTTCAATACCATTTTGGTAAAAGATCGGGGTGAAATTTGCCAAAATAGTATAATAAACTTGCTAATTCTTAAGGATTATTAATATTAAGCATCCGTTTTAAGGAGATATTTACATTTAAATTTTGGTCTATTGAATTGGACGCAATAGCCCGTAAATTGGTCTAAACAATCACTTAAACAACTTTCCATTACAATTGTTGTTAACGGAAGGAACAGGCATTTTAAAATATGTGATCGAGCCAACATTTTTTGTTTAGAAGGTTAATTATTTTGGCACTAGCACAGTAGGATTAAACATAGGCAAATCACAAAATATCTCCTCTTTTCAACAGTCCTTGAACAATCAGAAATAGTTAATACTGTTGCATTGTTATTTTAAAAGTTCTTAGATTTTACGTCAAATAAATTTTTTTACGAAACTCGAAATTTTTGAATCCCAATCCTCAGTTGCGATATCCAGTAAAAATTTTCAGACACAGAGAATAACCGGCCCTAAGACATATATTTAATTAATCTTGAATGTAGAGAACTATTAGGTGTGCAAGTAGAAACTCGGCTCTGAAATTAGTTGCATTAAAATATACTTGAACGCATCCAAATCGCCCGCCATTTTGGATATACATGGGCGGACAAAATAAACGCATATTTTTTTTTTCTGTAATACAAAAAAAATGTCGCTTGCTAATTTCAGTGGAACTATGGTATCAAATGATCCCAAATTTATATTTTTCTCAAACGAGACACAAATGTGGCTATTTTTCATTGCAAAATGTTAAAATGTGTCGAACTATTTTTTTTTTCAATTTTCACAAGCGGTTTATAAACATTTAAAGGTTAAGGCATAATAAAATATCCTCAATTAATATTATAATTTATATCGACACTCAGATGACAATCAAGTCTCTACAATCATTTCGTCAATCGATGAGATCAAGGGCATTTCTATATTCAGATATGTTGGATCACTGGTGTACCGAACGTACAGAGTAACAAGAGGCAGATGAAAGTACGAACCGGGCGAAAGTAACGAACGGAGAAAAGAACACAGGCTTATTTCAGCGCTTAAACCAACGCTTCGGAAATATAGATGGAAGCCTTGGCAGGTGAAAGGTGGACGAACACCATATATATATATATATATCTGACAAGAGAAAACAACTTTCCCAAAGCGCGACTTGAGGCGCTCAAAAATGATAAATTCCCTGTCGCCAAACGCGATAATTAAAATCATTTTCTATGTTTCGTCTGGCGCATTACCACACAGAAGCCTAAACCATTTGTGTCAATTCAAAATGGACAAACTGTATAGGATCTCGAAAACAGTAAAGGCGAGTCATTTTACACAAATCGGTTAGAATATGATTCGCAGGTAATATTTTCCGTGTTTCATGACGCCCATTGATCCGGATCAGCTCAAATTTGAAATCTAGCAAGCGCCGTTGTGTTGTTTCTTGAAACATGAACTGAATTGCTATTAGTGGGAACTTCACACTGTTTGATACGTTGGCATTTTAGATTCGACTGCCTACCCTACAACACACCAAACTGGTCGAGAAATGGATTTAAGGGAAGTAACTTGCTAGACGATGGTAATGCCTTTTGTTTCTGGATGTCCCTAATTTCAGCAGTGAACTCTTCCATTTGTGGCCACTTGATAACTCGTTCTGATGCCAATTTAAAATTGGTTGTTGATAGAAGGTCTTCCTTTGGTTCACTGTTCATCGCTCTTCGTAGATTGGAATAAAATTGGAATATTCTAGCAATAATCCATTATAGTTTGGAAAATTTGAAATGTCTTTGAGCTAAATTTGTAAGAAACTTATTTTCGGCGTCAACGTGGTAATTGGCCACTGTAGATGTTCTTCTTTCAGAGCTATCAGCGGAATGTGGTGCGGTGTTTGATCGGGCCACAATTTTTTTTCTTCACGAAGCCAACTGGGTCCCTTAATCGGTTCACACCGATCGGTTTAGGCACTCTAAACCACAATTTTTCAAAAATTGAGGTGTTTTTCGTTTTGATGGCGTAGTGGAACCGCTTCATATAACTCATTTTGATGTCGGCTTCCTAAGATTTTCGGAGAAAGCTTATAGCAAATTTTGCCGCCCTCAACCCTTTAGAGAGTCAAGTTGCACCTATACATATTTTTTTATTTTGGTTTTGGGAACTTCGGAATTTCAGTTAACAAAGAAAAAATCATTAATTTTGTTTATAGTATCACTATTAGACATTAGATGGCATTAAGCGAAGTGTAAAATTATTTTTATCCATTTATATTCTTTGAGTAATGTAATAGTTTCCAAACGTGTAATGTAAAAAAATCGATTATTAAAAAGCATTTGGATTGATTATATCGAAAAGGGGTGGAAAATTCACTACGATTTAATAATAATGAAAATTTAAATCGAATTTTTAATTAAAATTAAAACAATTGCATTGCATGAACATAAAAATTTAAATCGTATTTCAATTCGCGCACGTAAATATGTAAATTGTAAACCAATGCGTTTACAATTTAGTTGTCTCATGTAAATTTTAGATATGCGATTGGCTGGTGTACTCGTAGTACATACACTACGTATAGTAATTTAATTTTTTAAATGGGGAAAATTTTAGTTTTCCCGTTGTACTATATAATTATAGTTATTTTGTGTTTATATGTGGAATGGCTTTATACTATGTATTTTAAATGATTTATCCATAAATTGTTATATGTACAAAATATTGATTGTGTTTGTGATTTTACCATGATTTTCCGGAAAATACAAATTTGTTGAATACAAACGTTGCCAATTAATAACTTTTTTGTTGCACGATTGTTATCGGTTATCATTGTAGCGATGGCATTGGCAAGACAAAACTTTTTTATTATGTTCTTTTCAACGTAATACGAAACTATTTTACAACAAGCACAACAATTCCATTATCTGTCTACAAAGCAATCCTGTAAAATTGTTGTAGCTGTTAAATCGAATATCTCGTTACTAAAAAGGCCGCGCTGTCGTATAAAATGTAACAATGGAAAATATTAATCCTGGTTTTTTGGTGTTTACGTAAAATAGGCAAAAATTGAATATTTTGAAAATCGACAAAAGCCGATTTTATTTTTAAGGATTTACACAGGATTACAGCTTTATCATTATGAAATATAGTTTGAAGAAGTTGGTACTTGTTTGGTTGGTTTTGAAATTTTAGTCAAATTTCATCAACAATATAACCAAATAAAGCGAGAATACAAAACGGAGAAAAAATACTTTTAAAATTGACCTACTTAAGAAAATATAAAGTTGTGAAATAGAGCATAACCATTATTTGTGCATTTAGCCCAGACAGTATTTTGTTGCTCGAGCGAAGCGCTTGTTATGCAACAGCGAGTTGCAAATAAAAATTTTTCTACGACTTACATTAAAAATTTCTTAAAAGATTGTATTAATTCGGTACCGTTCTTCTTATTTTCAAAAATTGGCCACATGCAGTTGAAACAAAAAAATAGGGAGGTAAATATGTTGTGGCCAACACCCAACTAATTTTTACCATGCATGTATGTGGGTTGCCACAGATCATGAAGAAGACAACTTGATTTAATATTTTCGTCTAACAGCAATAAGAATAACAGTGTAGCGACCGAAACCAGTTTAGTTCTTTCTATTATTGATCTATATCGTCCTCCTAACTCAATTAGCTTTTATTGCGAACAGAGCAGCGCCAATGCTACGCTGAAGCTCATAGAAAAAGGAATGTGTCCAATATTCACTTTAACGAACAATGGCCATTCTTCCAACGCCCCAAAAATATATTGAACCATAGTTTCTTTCCACCTTCTTAACTCGGACATAGATTACGTCAATTATGACTGTTGTCAAACATTTTTCAACTCCATCGAAATCGATTTTGATACTGTTTTTAACAACCAGAACCATCAACTAAAAGTTAATCTTTCTTTTGGACCCGATCGTTTGCCGTGTATCGTCCTAAATAAATGCCGTAATACAGTGAAAAAACCACTAATGATTCTTTTTCAAAAATCGCGCAAATTAGGATTTTCCCATCGATTTGAAAGGGCTATTTTATACTCCCCATATGCCAAATTACCATGACTTCCGAAATTGTTCGAAAGCATTGTAAATGATTCATTTTATTGCAAACCAATGTTTTTCGAATTTCAATATGGTTTTCTCAGAGGAAGATCGGCCATCACCAACCTAGAAGATGCCTAATAAGCTTCAGCTCTAGTACATATACATCTTTCACAGCCACATTAGGTGGTACCGCAGGGCAGTCACTTAGGTTCAATATTTTTTATCTTGTATATTGTTGAATGTGTGACTGGAAAATCAGAGATTTCTGTTCTATGCTGACGACATGAACATTTTTCGGAATATTCCAATTGAAAGCGACACTAATCTTTTACAATCCAATTTTAACAACTTTGCTGTGTGTTAAAAATAACCTTCCTTGAAACGTAAGTGAATGTCAATCAAAATCTTATTTCCGTAAATGATTGCGTTTCCGTCCGACTATTTTATAAACAACCATCTAGTCACTAGAGCCATCTCTGTTCAAGGTTTGTAAGTCATTTGTGATTCTAAATTAAATTTTAGAGACCATGCCGATAATATCATTAAATAAACATGACCCGGAACCCTTGAACGGACAAGTAGTGCAGTGGTTAAAGCTTCGACACTTGGATTGTTTAAAATAATTTGGTAAATATGTTATGTAGGCTCTTTATAAGTGACATTTATTCGCCCTCTTCTGAAACATGCTAGCCAAGTTTGGTGTCCATATCACGACGTCCACACAAAAAGAATTTATAGGCAGTTTAACGACAATTTCTCCGCTTTGTATTAAGAAGGCTACAATCGGTGGACACAATTTGCCTTACCTGGATCATAATAAGTTGATTAACCTACAACCACTTAGTAAACTACGAACTGTCGCATATATTGTTTTTGCTCATCAGCTAATATCTGCGGCAGTATCAAAAGTCAGGCCCTGCTCGAAAAGATAAGTTTTAATGTAACTTTTTAGTAGCATGTTTCGAGTGGCATAGAGAGATCGACATCAAGTATCGTTACCCGCGTTAGAAGAAATTTAAGTGATCACATGGTTCGAATTCATCTAGACACTGGGGCATCGTCATCAATGATCGATTTTATTGCATACAAGGCAATCAATTCTCCTGCATGTCAACCATCAATGACTCGATTTGGAGCATATATGGGTCAATAGATTTCAATAAAGAGAACCTATCAGCGTGAATTCAATCTCCTCTCACGAAAATCTGGATTGTCGAGTACGTGAAATTTGTAATCGTTATCCAAAACTATTTAATTCGTCAACCCTGCCAAGAATGCAGACATTAGTTTGAGAGAAAACGCAACGTCCAAATTTTTCAAGCCACGAGTTTTACCGTTCGCCATAAGAACAGCGGTAAAAGATGAATAGTAACGATTGGTTTCGCAAAGTGTTTTAAAACCAATCCAAACTGGATCATATGGGCTACTCCAATCGTACCAGTGAAGAAACCGAATGGGTGGAATACGAATTTGCGCCGATTATAAAGTGACCAATTCCTCGAATCGAAGAGGTATTTTACAAATTACAAAGTGGTCAATTTTTTACAAAAGTGGATTTGAGAAATGCTTATCTACAGCTCGAATTTTTTTGATGATTCCAGAAAATCCCTTGTAATAAATACTCCGATTACACGAATATCATCGCATGCCTTTCGGAATATCTAGCGCACCAGGCATTTTCAATGACTGATGGAGAAAATCAAAGCTGATTTAGAATTTATGCTGGATATTTAGACGAATCCAATAGATTCAAATTACAACTAAAGAAATGCGAATTTACAATGCCTGAAATCGAATATTAGTCCAACGAGTCATCGAATTCGTCCAACATCGTTTTGAGATTACCAGTTACTTTTTGCAAAATATTAAAAGTATTAATTTCGTATTTTGTTCATATTATGCGAGAAGTGACGTATGGGTCTGGCAATCTCAAAACCATATAGCTCTGATCCGACAAATTAATACTTTTTACATGTCAAGCGAAAAATTTTCGTCCAGAACGATGTAATACGTTATTTTGTTTGGCTAGGTTGATATGTGTTTTCCATCTTAATGTGGGATATGTGTTTTCCATCTTATAACCAAATTATCATTATCTGACAAATTTATGAGCCAATTTAAAAATTATTTTACTTCATTTTATTAAATTAGTACATTTATTTTGTGTGTTTTCCGAATTAAAATAATTTTAATAAAATTCGGGGATAACTTCACATATGAAGTGTATTTGAAATAAAATATAATATAAAACGAGGCGGGGCTAACTTCACACAAGAGTGAGACGTATATAATTATGTTAGTGTTGCCCGATTTTTTTTTTCGGGGATAGAATCCGGAGATACCTTGACATACGTTGCGGAAATGAAAAATGGGAATCTCCACAAGAGATTGTTAACAACGATACGGAACAAACAACATTACTTTCAAGAACACAACACAAAGAAAAAGTCAACTTGATAATGCGAAACACCAATATGAAGATCATATCGTCCAAGTCAGAAAACTGGGTTATTCCAAGCAAAGCATTAAAATATCGATCGAACAGCTTTTTTAATGAAATTTAAATTTGCATTCAATTGAAAAAAAAATTAAATCCTTTTTTTTATTTTGTGTTCTTTGATCTGTCAAAAAATTAACGAGGGAGGATGTATATAATAACTTCACGCATATCAGTTTCTAGCAGTTTCGTTATTCTGTATAATTGTCAGCTTTTCGCTACTTTTTCGCTACTTTTTGGTTTAATTGTGAAACGTCATTCTCACTTGTCGTGTCGCGAATAAAAAATATTCGATTTAACCATTTTTGTTTTATTTGGTTAACCCTGCATTACTATCCTATGAGTGTAATCGACCCAATTAGAATTAACGTTGAATTAATAAAACGAATCTGATTTTCTGCCAGCTGCAAACCTATTTGCATTTTATCCTTAGGTATTTCCCCGCAATTTAAAATATATTGCAGTATTGTTTTGTCATTCGACCTGTACATTTCGTAGAATATAAAAAGTGTCTGGGTCGTTTACACCCAGGATAGTAGTTACGTTATGTAATTTTGGGTGTCTTACACCCACGTTAGTAATATTTTGTGAGAAATTTTCGAAATTCCGATGCCAGTGTTGTAGCTCTAAAAGTGATCGAAAAACTTAAACAACTTGTTTCAAATATGATACATACAAGTGTGGTACCCATACAATATCACTTTTAACCCACTGCTTTAAAAAAGAGGACCACACGGTCACAGAAAATGCTACATATATAATATATTATATTAGGGTGGTCCATTTATGTGAAATATTAAAATTAGGTTTTCCACAAGGTTGCTTTTATTCCAAACATGCTAACTAACGACTTTGCAAAATTTCAGCTAACTAGGACAATATTTAGAGGTCGCTATAATTGATCATTTAAGGATAAATGTTTAAATGATACACAATTCAAGTTTGTACAAAAGTTATTTATTAACAAAATACAAAAAAAATCAAAATTATTGAATTAAATTAAAAGACTCATAAATTGAAAGTATTACTCGCTCAGATTCATTTTCGTGATGTTGGCCTTCGAAGCGGTGGGAAATTTCTTTCTATGTAGATCGAATAACCGAAGCAAATATTGTTTTTGCTGTTCAATATGGTAATGCTATTGTTAAATTTTTGAGTTAATGCAATACCTCGATTTGCACAGTCGTTTACCACCTTTAACTGGCGTACTTTTCCCCCCATTTCAATAAAAATTGCATCGTCCTTCCATTCCGTGGGCTGCTTTGTAAGAAATGACGTAGCCTTTTCTCGTCGTTTATTGACTAGTTTATTGAAGGATTCAATTGGGCTTTGATGAATGAAAGTTTTACCGTCGAGTCTTATTAACGCTTTAGCTTTTGGTGGTAACATGAGATTTTTAACCATTTCTCTTTTAGACTCAACTATTACTCGAGAATCGTAAAAAACTAGTCCAATGAGATATTCCGAAAAACACCAGGGATGACGACGAAATGCTTCCGGTGCCGCTGTACGAAATTTTCTATTAGGATAGCTGCCAATAAGTTGAAGTAGATTGGCGTCATTTAAAGGGGCTTTCTCATTCCAATAACGGCCATATATCAGACTAACAAATACACTTATGTATATCAGTGACTCCGTTTTCCTCTGCTGCAGTAAGGAAGAACTGGTTTTAAAACAAGTATATTTTTAGACAATAAAAAGGCGCCGGGTGCACGGAACTTAACCTCAGTTTTTTCTGAACATCCTAGAAAAGTTTGACACAGGGTCAATAGTTCGGGGTAATCGTCCCTAGGCTGTTGACTTTTTATAGCTTCGGCATAGTAATTTTGCATTTCTTGAAGAAGTTCTATCAAATTATTGGTACTAAATAACGATCCAGCTCCCAATATAATTATTTTTTATCTATTTTCGGCCACTGTTTCTGAAAGCGTTTAAATAATTGTACATCTGGCCCTCCGCATGATCCAAAAACTTCTTTAAAAACATTAGAAAGCATTACTTCAAAAATGTGATGACGGCAAGCAATCCATATGAGCTCCTTATCGAGGGTTTTTTCAATTAAAGTGTATGCACCTAAGTTTAACCATGTGTTAGACGCTTGAGACACCAATCGTCAAGAAGTTGCAAGCATGCGTTGGCTTGTTGTTCACCCATGCCTCTTTCGATCTCCAGAACTCCTATTAGTTTTTCTAATCCACCTCCACTGACAATAATCGCAACTCTATCCACCTTTTGTACTCCACCAATAATACCGCTTAATAATTTGCCATCCCAGTGTAAGATAAGTGGACATTGTGCATTTCGATCAGTAAGGTTCACTCGGTCAATAGATGCAATAACATCCTTGGTAAAAACAGAGTTTTGCAAGGAAGGTTCCGCCTTTGCCTTGCAGGTCGAGGTTGAAGGAGCCTGATACTCATCACATGATGATGTGTTGGAGCTGTTTTCACCGAAATCATCAGAACCCATAATCTCAGAAAGAGTATCAACAACTTCTTTGTTTGCTTTTTGTTTTTGGATATTTAGTAGTCGCCTGGTTTCAGCTTCCGCGTCTCTCTTTCGTTTTCGGTTTTCTTTATTTTTTAAATAATTGTCTACTGATGCCATGCTGTAGCTCATGTTGTCTTATCTTTGCATATCCACCAACAAGTTTGTTTAATTTCCTTTCGACTGAGTCAATCCTTTGGGAAGGAATTCTGGCTTTTTCCCAAATTTCCATAACTCCAACTACCGCATTCCGAATACTTTGCTTAAAAGTCATTTTTTGTTCCAAATGGTGATAGTGGAATCTTTTAAGAACATCCCCCTTTGATGAAAGATTTGCATGGGATAGACTTTCTGTTGACTTCCCAATTAGCTAAACTCCAGCTGAGGTTCTTATATAGTTATATAGCCATTTTCAATCCTTTAAACTTCAATTATAATTTAACTATTCACATTAAAAAATTATTTTAATTACAAATTACACTGCACACTCAAATTAAAAAAATATATATATAATGATTTAAAAAAGTATATTTTATTTGTTCTGCACACAACTTTACTCATTGAAACAAAAGACACAAATGATAAATTTCTCATTGAAATATATATCCTATAAGAAATTAAGGGTATTTCGATTTTTATATAGACTTTTATTCAGCGTTATACAGCATTTTTTGCTTGCCAGAAACACATATGGAAAAATTATACAAAAACAAATCAACTGATCTGGTTAAATACACTTAATTGTATAAAGTTTCATATCATAGCGACCTCTATATATGTATAGTTCAAATGGGCCAATCTTCGATATATTCACTCCGTTTGGTCTACAGAACAAAATAATGCTTGTGAAGAGCAACAAAAAATATGGAAAAATAATCACATATGAATGTGGACCCCTAAATTATATATATATATATATATATATATATATATATATATATATATATATATATATATATATATATATATATATATATATATATATATATATATATATATATATATATATATATATATATAACGGGTGATTTTTTTGTGGTTAGGATTTTCATGCATTAGTATTTGACAGATCACGCGGGATTTCAGACAAGGTGTCAAAGAGAAAGATGCTCAGTATGCTTTGACATTTCATAATGAATAGACTTACTAACGAGCAACGCTTGCAAATAATTGAATTATATTACAAAAATCAGTGTTCGGTTCGAAAAGTGTTTCGCGATTTACGTCCGATTTATGGTCTACATAATCGACCAAGTGAGCAAACAATTAATGCGATTGTGACCAAGTTTCGCACTCAGTTTACTTTATTGGACATTAAACCAACCACACGAATGCGTACAGTGCGTACAGAAGAGAATATTGCGTCTGTTTCTGAGAGTGTTGCTGAAGACCGTGAAATGTCGATTCGTCGCCGTTCGCAGCAATTGGGTTTGTGTTATTCGACGACATGGAAGATTTTACGCAAAGATCTTGGTGTAAAACCGTATAAAATACAGCTCCTGCAAGAACTGAAGCCGAACGATCTGCCACAACGTCGAATTTTCAGTGAATGGGCCCTAGAAAAGTTGGCAGAAAATCCGCTTTTTTATCGACAAATTTTGTTCAGCGATGAGGCTCATTTCTGGTTGAATGGCCACGTAAATAAGCAAAATTGCCGCATTTGGAGTGAAGAGCAACCAGAAGCCGTTCAAGAACTGCCCATGCATCCCGAAAAATGCACTGTTTGGTGTGGTTTGTACGCTGGTGGAATCATTGGACCGTATTTTTTCAAAGATGCTGTTGGACGCAACGTTACGATGAATGGCGATCGCTATCGTTCGATGCTAACAAACTTTTTGTTGCCAAAAATGGAAGAACTGAACTTAGTTGACATGTGGTTTCAACAAGATGGCGCTACATGCCACACAGCTCGCGATTCTATGGCCATTTTGAGGGAAAACTTCGGAGAACAATTCATCTCAAGAAATGGCCCGGTAAGTTGCCACCAAGATCATGCGATTTGACGCCTTTAGACTATTTTTTGTGGGGCTACGTCAAGTCTAAAGTCTACAGAAATAAGCCAGCAACTATTCCAGTTTTGGAAGACAACATTTCCGAAGAAATTCGGGCTATTCCGGCCGAAATGCTCGAAAAAGTTGCCCAAAATTGGACTTTCCGAATGGACCACCTAAGACGCAGCCGCGGTCAACATTTAAATGAAATTATCTTCAAAAAGTAAATGTCATGGACCAATCTAACGTTTCAAATAAAGAACCGATGAGATTTTGCAAATTTTATGCGTTTTTTTTTAAAAAAAAGTTCTCAAGCTCTTAAAAAATCACCCGTTATATATATATATATATATATATATATATATATATATATATATATATATATATATATATATATATATATATATATATATATATATATATATATATATATATATATATATATATATATATATATATATATATATATATATATATATATATATATATATATATATATATATATATATATATATATATATATATATATATATATATATATATATATTCCGAAGTTGTGGTACTTTAACCTTTTAACATTTACGGCTGATCAAGAGGTACAGAAAGATGGTAAAAGTACTCTAGATGAAATATCTAACCAAGGAACTACGATTTCTATAGTAGATCAAATTCTACAAATTATTTAGATTTTACTAAATCATTCTGTAAAGACAATAAGTTCTGTATACGACTGCCTTATTTCTTGTCGCAAAAAATTATGCAAGACATTGACGCTGTTCATCTGCCAGCTAAGGATGTCGTCATTCATAAAATAATCTTTAACCCTGTCTCGCATAGTAAAATTCTCGCGAGCTGAATTTCTAGCACACATCAACCGGAGACCTGGTGGTAAAGTTTTCCTGATACTGTGCTTTTTCAACAGCGGTGTAATTTCACAAGTAATTTTTGTACTCTGTTATAGTTAGTCTACAATAATTTTTAAATTTTTGTGGATGCTTATACAATTCTTGACCAAGATTGTCATAAAATCCAAATCTTGCTCTTTGATGCCAAAGCGGATGAACCCAGTATCTTTTTTGCGGCTTTTCAGCTTCATATAAGCCACGCCAATTAGCGATAACAGCAACAGATCAAAATTAAATAAAATTAAATGTCAAAATGTCATAGTATGTCAAAAATTACAATGAAGTTGGTTTCAATTTTATTTTTTTGCTCATTGTGAGAGATACTCTTAAGGTAAAATTTTAAGGCAAAAAATTTTTCTATCTTGAGACTCTGTAAATCGTTTCGAAATTTTTCCCTTAGTATAGTAAACTTGATAAAAGTAAACTTGAAAACAAATTTGAAAAAATGATTAAAGGAGCCGGCGAAAAATTCGACTAATACAAAGAATTTCATAGCAAATTGTATTCCGATTGGGAAAATTTTTACTGATTTCAAGAATACGGCCCCTGGACTGTAAATTTTGGTTTGATATGAAAAAACTAATTAAATTCAATTTATTGCATTAATTTTGTTTGCACTTTTCGAAATCCATGAATTTATCGTTGCATATATATGGGGGGGGGCGTTGTAACGTATATGCGGCCGGCGAAATTTATTGCATATTATGTAAACGTGTACATCTGGCGGTAATACGATTAAACCATCTGTACATTATTTTATGATAATTAAACAAAAACAATTTATTTGATATGAATTAGTTATTAAGTTTATAGCATTGGATTACCACCTCATCGTTTATTTATTTAAAGGCGTCCATATATGTTCAGTTTTATTTAACCTGGCGATATGGCGGAATGATTTATATAAAATAAATAAATTTCAATTTAATTGATTTTTGTGTCCGCATAAATTAATTTTTAGTTAAATAACATAATTGTATAGATATCAATCAATTCAAAATATAAATGGCCTAATAGAGTAACCCTCATATATACGACTACACGAGCACATAATAAACGAGATATTAAGATAAACAAAGGAACCCGAACCACCAACCATCAGACAAACAAATAACTAATCAAATTTCTAATGGATTTTTAATGATAAACAAAAGTCAAACTATAATTTATTTTTATATTCCACACATAACATATTTTGGGGTGAAAACCTTTTTTTTATTGTGTTGACTCTATCTAACCTTAATTAATATGAAAGCTTTACATAGTCCACATTACATAGCAAGAGTACTTCACTGAGGTTATAAAACGTAAATATTATAAAATTCAAAAATTATGAGTGGACATTTTAATCAAGTCCACCATACACATATAGGTATGTTAAAACACCGATAAATTTATTTTTGTTTTGTTTGGTACAAAAGAGCTTTTGAAGCTTGTTTTTACTATTGGTAAAATTTTTTGATTAGGTATACAAAAAATTGTGTACGCTATAATAAAAATAATTTGTTTATTTCATATTTTGTGCTTTTGTAATCAAAAACACTGTGTACAATTATGAAATGGTTGGGGTGGTGGGAGGAGAGCTTTATGTTTAGCAATATAATTTTGATAAAAATATATAGTTAAATTATAAGTTCAGATTATCTATATAATGTAATCAGGGTTAAAAATGGAAAACTAAAATTAAAATACATCATCGCATTACATATGAGTAACTGTAACGTAGTTTATTATGCGGAAAAACTCCCTCATTATATAGATTAACCAAACAAATATGCTAAACGATAATTTGTAACTTAATTTTCCATTGTCATTTAAAAATAATAATAATCAGTAATGTTATGCAAAGAGGTTGATTTGGGTTCATATTTTTAAGATAACGTAAAATAAAACAGAATATCTGAGGTTAAACTTTGCTTTGTAAGTCTATATGAATAAGCATTTAAGAGAATATGTTGACAGACCAAGGTATATACATAGGGATGTTGACATAATTATCTGGCAACATAACTTTATCATTATGGGGTATCATAAACATGAACATTACAATCCGTATTAATTTGGTTTGTTGAAAGATACGAACGATTTAAATAATACAATGTTATGTATTGTAAAAATTTGAGCAGAAATAATAAGGTATTTCTTCGCTTATGAAAGTGTGGTCCATTTGTGCAGCGTCACAATTCAAAAAACCAGGTGTGTAAATATGAAACCGGGATTTACTAATAAATAGCGCTATCTGCCAATGTACCTTTTGCCGATGACGTGCGCCATTAAAAGTTTTGTGCCTACATATTACGATTTGCGGATATCATTGATTTTTTGTTATCATTTGAAGATAACTGCTGTAGAATCACATAGAATGCTTCTTAAAGCTGACAATGAGCCTGCTCCTGGTAAATCACAATGCTATGAGTGGTTTGGAAGACCAGTGGAAGACCACCTAAAACGCAAGACGCCTCCATACGTTTAAAAGTCAAGGGAAAAATCTAAAACCTGGGAAAATATGTTTCACATAAACTGAATGAAAGGCAACAAAAAAATAGGGAAACCACTTGCGAAACGTTGCTCGCCAGATACGAAAGAAAATCATTTCGCATTTGGCATCCACGCATTGCCGGAAAGATCGGAAAAATGTATAACTAATAATGGGCAATACTTTGAATAAAATATTCTTAATTAATATCATACGAAGAAAGTGTATTTTTTACTAAAAAATTCCGGTTTCCTCTTTACACACCTGGTAATATTCTATTAAAGCGAATTTTGGATGTTCAGGTAGTATTTTATTTGGAAGATTGGACTTGGATTAATTTATTGCTTCAGAATTTTATATGAAATATTACACAAGTTAGACCATAGCGGTTGTTACAGGCTGGCTACTACCAACCTGCAGTTATCACTAAGCGCACGCAGAGGCCTCCACGGTGATTTTTTGCCGGCTACATTCTCAGGGAGAAGTGCGAAGGGTCGTGGGGATTGAGGCATGCGTGGCTCCTGGCTTACACCGTGATTACAGATATTTATAAAAAAGGAAAAAAATCGCAAATAATAATAATACCCGAGTTTTGCCGAAATTTGTCGGCCGGAACCTGAGGAACGAACCAAAAAGAAAAAGAAAAATTAAAAAAAATTATAACGGTAGAGAGGTGCCCTGGTGCGCGCATCCACCCGAACTCGCACGGTGGTAAACACCGGTTTCGAATCCGGATGCGGGCACCAAGGGACCGCCTACCCTACGCAGACACAGGATGGAAATTCCCCCCTCATCACACCAAACCCGAAAACAAAAAGAGAGAACGAGAGAGAGAGTGAAACCAATACACACCGAGCGCGCGAGCTACGACCGTTATTTCGGCGCTCGATTACAAATGAAAATTAAAAAAAAAAAAAAAAATTAAAAATATATAAAAAAATAATCGAACAAAAATAAAATAAATTAAAATAAATTGTACCTTAATTTACGAAAAATTTCACCGTTGCGGCCGTCATGCCTCAGGTGGTGCCACACCCGGACCGTTGCGGCTTTATGTGCCGTTACCCCACCATTGCGGCCTTGATGCCGTCGTTGGGCAACTCCCCGCCTTTGCGTTTGAGCGCGTGCCTGGTTGGGCACTATTATGTTGCGGGGCCTGTCCCCGATACCACAAAAATTGGCTCGCAATCGAATGCAATGAATGTCACACCACACTTGTCTCCAATTAACAAACACAACCACCGTTTCTCGTAGGAATTATTTTCAATAATAATAATAATAATAATAAACAGTTGATTTCCTAAATTTTCTATTCTCGAATTTCGTTTAGGAAAAGATAATCCTGTTTTTTTTCCTTGTGATGATGTGCTGTGTTCTTAAACAAAATACTTTATTTTTGTATAAAGATATGCGGCGGCGGGCGGAACAGAGCGGAAAAAAAAATCAAATGAAAATTTGTATGCGCTCAAAACACAAAATTAATATTTTTCTTTTTTTGTTTTTACTTAATGTATATTCTTAATTATTTTCACTCATATGAAACCACACAATATCATAAAGTTCAAAATTTTTACTACCCAACATAATACGACACTGCGTTCTTAGCAAAATCATCGACCTTAGTTAATAATTCACTCGTTGTTATTTAAAGTGTTATCCCAATAACGTTAAATTACTTCGAAATACACGAACTATTAACAATTTTTTTTATTCCACACACCGAGAAAAAAAATAACAAAGTTTGAGAAAAGGTTTTTATTAACAATTTTTAATATTTTTTGGTTACACTTTTTGTATAAAATATTTTATTTAATTTTTTAATTATTTTTAATCTTTTACTACACAAAATTCCGCACAAGACTGTACGGCTATCAAATTATATCCGAGACTTTTTTTTATAAAAACAAAACGAGACTTTTCAATATTCCAAACTAAACTTTTATATTCTTCCAAATTCCACACAAGACTAATTTTACCAAAAAAAAAATTCTTACGCCGAATACGACGTGCAAAACATTCCAGAAGGATTGTCTTTCTTCTCTGTTTCTCGTTTACATCAATTCGCATTGATGTAAACGAGAAGCATATAAGAAAAACATTCTTATGGAATGTTTTGCTTTACTCACACTCGATGCGCATTGGTCTCGCTCTCTCGTCATTCTTCTCACCCCTGCGCCACCTCACGATGAGGTACAAAACAAAACGTCGCGAGTATGTTCAGCGGACAATTAACAAACAGCTACGGAAGTGAAGACAACAACCGAGGTGAATATAAAATATTGCAGTAAAGACACCGATCAATAGGAAATATACAAAAAAACACAGAATGGTGGTTGCAACCACACAGTCATAACACGGTGTCTTTTTAAATCATATGTTATTTGAACTATTTCCGCGGTTCGAAATTAACACGTTTACGCTTGATCAACGTTGTCCAATATTGAAAACTTATCTCTTAAGTGAGTGCTGTGTTGCCGAAACAGTGCGTACTTTAATAAGGAACGTCGGCGGAAATAAAGCACCAATTGTGCCTGCGTACCCCAAGTTTGTGAACAAAGTTCGTGAGCTAGTGGACAATAAAAGTGTGCGACTCAATTCAGGAATTTCAATTCTCCACAGATCCCAGGAACTGAATATTAGCCTCCAATGTTTGTTCGCCTACAAGGTCCAATTGACTCTTGATCTTTATAGCACTCCAAATTGATGATGAATTTGTTCTCAATTTCATATTTTCACATGAGGTGCATTTTCATCTCGGCGGATACGTTAACACGAAATTACAAAATTTCGGGTTCCGAAATTCCACACATAATTATAGAGGAGCTAACACTTCCTCACCGAGTAACATTTTAGTAAGGTTTGTGGAGGAAAGGCATCGTTGACCCATTTTTTATTCTTTCTCATTTCTTCAGAAATGATACTGGTTACAACGCATTACAATTACGGAGATCGATACTGATCGATAAAAGTTGACGCAATTGACATAAAAAAGTTTCGTTTAAGCAGGATGCTTTAGATTAATCGGCCATCATAAAACATTTACCTTTCCTACATTCCAATTTAATCTTAGAATCAACTCACTACTAACAAGAATGCAGGATCACCAGAATATTTATTTCAATGAATATAATTTGCTTTTGTTAAGTTTTTACTTTCTATTGCAATGTAAAAGTAAGTAATTAAATTTTTTCAGTAATAAAGAAAAGGTGCTAGGGGCGAAGTTTCACCTCACAACGTAATTAAAACTTTGATAGAATTTGGGAACATCACAAATTTCCAGTAAGCAAATTGGTAGCAAAGCAAAATGACTCGGGGAACCTTGCAAACCTATACGATCTCTATTAATTTTGAAATTGAAATTCAAAAGATTCATTGAAATTGCAACTGCTTTTAGCGCTACAACGATAGTTTTGAATACTTCGATGCTTCACAAAAATCTACGCCATTCTTTAAGACCTTTTGGATCATATACGACACGCATATATTATATGATAATCGAACCAGCGCCAAAACGGTGGGTTTGTGAACTAAAGCGTCAATTACAAAATTCTCCATGAACATTTGGATGATATGCGTCATGATTATTTCGGAATAGTAAAAACTGTAACTGGTTCCGGTGCCACAATGATAGTAGTACTCAATAACGTCTTCAGACAAATTTATAGATTTTCAAGACCTTTTCAACGATTAACTACAATAACTAATATTGTATCGAAATTGTTGTCTGTTCCAAAATCATTCAATATTATACTTGTTTTCTTGAGATAGACATCCCAAAAGCTTTTTAATTTTCCGAATTAAAATTAAACGAAGATTGACAAAAAAGAATTCAGATCGCATAAGAAGTTCTTGAGATATCATCGGTACAAACATTATCCCTCTAAACATTCAAGCATCCAGACGCACAAATTTTTTTGTTTGCATTTTTGGTATCCGAGACTTTCAGCAACTAAACAGTGCATTTATCAACTTAAGCGCTGATAATAAAATTGTTGCTTTTCCCAAGAAATTTCAAACGATATGACACATGATTATATGGGGAAATTGATAATGCTCTCAGCGGAACAACGGAATTGTTTAGTACTATATTGCATTCAACAACCTAAATTTCCGAAAATTTTCAATTCCTTTTACCAGCACCGAAACAGTGAAATTGTGAACTAAAGCGCTGATTACAAAATTGTTGCTTTTTCCATGTTTGTTGAAGAATGAGAAAAAGTGTAACTGGTTCCACTGTCATAATCGTATTTTTGACAACTAACTTGCGACTTTTCCAGCCAGCAAAAAAAGAGGCCATTGACTCATAATATATTACCACAAGAAGTAGAAAATTAAATCATGGAAATGATGAATCGTTTGGCAAAAAACTGTTATAGGAGCTTCATAGTTTTTTACAATTATTTTGAAAAGTATAATATTTACAAGAAACCTAGTAAGCACAAAAATATTTTGAAATAAATTTGAAATTTTTAATTTTAAAAAGTTATTTCTGAAACTACAATTTTACAGCGAAGTTATTGAAATCCTCATAAAATTGATGAAAAATTACTCTGGTTCAAAACAATTTTTCTCGACATTTTGAAGGTATCTGATCCGAAAAATGGAGAAAAGTATCCTTTCGAAAAGTATCCTTGATCACTAGATGGATGGATTGATTGGTGTCTGTATTATAACGTGCTCTCCAATTACGCAGGTCAACATTTGATATAAAACGAAACACTTGAAATGCTATGGTGCTTTAGGGGTTTTTCGGGTCGCTGATTACGATGAGCGGGTTGGTTAACCTTCATCACATCAGGTTCAAGGTCATTTGAAGGTCAAAGTGTCTTAATGCGACCGAAAAATCTTAAAAAATTCATGCGGATGTTTTCGAGGTCCCTGAGTCGATTCCGTAGTTTGTTTGACCTTTCGCCTTTGTTAAAAGTCATATGAAGGTCATTTGAAGGTCAAATCGACATATTTCGACCAAAATATTTGCGAAAAATTCATGCGTATGTTTTTAAGGTCTCTGAGTACGATTCCGTAGTTAGTCTGACGATACGGCTTTGTTAAAGGTCATTTGAAGGTCAAATCGACATATTTAGACCAAAATATTTGCGAAAAATTCATGCGTATGTTTTCATGGTATCTGAGTACGATTCCGTAGTTAGTCTGACCATACGACTTTGTTAAAGGTCATTTGAAGGTCAAGTCGACATATTTCGACCAAAATATTTGCGAAAAATTCATGCGTATGTTTTGAAGGTCTCTGAGTACGATTCCGTAGTTTGTCTGAGCTTGCGATTTTCAAGTTACAAAAATGAAGCTCAGCCCGTGGGTCTCGAATTACTTTTCTTTCATATGGGAGCCGTGTATAAGCCGGGCGTCGCTGCCGCCGTTTAGGGACCGCTAGTATTTGTGTAAGAAGCACGTTATGCACAGCATTACCGCGAGTTGGTGTCTCTGACCGAATAGCTCTTATGCGGTGGTCGCCTAAGACGTTATCATATCGTAACTCGTTTATAAGAAATCCTTAGAATCATACTGTATATATTTGGCGTTTTCAAAACCTCTAAAGTTGATATTTCGCTATAGCCACTATTAACATGGAACATGTTCAAAGGGAGGTTCCTGATGCAGGTGTGAAAAAAACCCGGGGTAATAATGGACACATGAAGTAATATTGAACACCCGGGTTAATAATGGATAACGTTGGTAAACGTCGCAATATGTTCCATGCACAATGCTTGTGTTTATACAAGCCTAATCGAAATTTTTTATTAAGCTCTGTTTTTGCTCTTAGCGTTACCCAGAATCGACGACGTGGACGTGGCAAATTTCCGATCCCATTGGGGTGCTTTATTTCTGTGAATCCCCTTGCCTCTCACGTTGGGGTATTAAAGTACTACTTGGAACGAGTACGCTTTCGTTTCTCGTGAAATGATCTTCGAGTTGATTTTCTTTCATGAGGTTTATTTGATTCACGCTTCAGGTTCCAGCAATAATCTGCCAACATGTTTATCCCCCAGACACCTTGATACCTTTTTTCAAATTCACTCAAGTCTTGGTGCATCCTTTCTCCTTGTTCTTCGCTAAAATCTCCAAAATTTTCACGGAACCAATCAAGGTGTGTTTGTGTGAAGGTTGGTGGTTATTTTTTTCGGTTCGTTGATTTGTTTGTTTAGAGGTTTGAGGTTTCTTGGTTGGTTCGTTTGGTGGTTTGAAGTTTGTCGCATGTTTTGTTTGTAGGTTTGTTTGTTCACCAATGTAGATATCACCTTTTTCGCGGCAAGAATGAAGATATCACCTTTTTCGCGACAAGAATGAAGATGTCATTTTTTTCGTAAGGGCAAAAAGATATCACCATTTTCGTAAGAGCCGTCGATATATTGTCGCCTTAGGCATCCACCGCATAAGCGCTATTCGGTCAGAGACACCAAGTCGCGGTAATGCTTCATTTTTGTAACTTGAAAATCGTAAGCTCAGACAAACTACGGAATCGTACTCAGAGACCTTAAAAACATACGCATGAATTTTTCGCAAATATTTTGCTCGAAATATGTCGATTTGACCTTCAAATGACCTTTAACAAAGTCGCATTGTCAGACTAACTACGGAATCGTACTCAGAGACCTTAAAAACATACGCATGAATTTTTCGCAAATTTTCATTCCAAGTGTTTCGTTTTATATCAAATGTTGATCTGTGTTATCGGGATATGGGTAGACGAATCTAATTAACCGTTTGAAAATAGTGGTTGGGCGCCAGTCTACCTGCTCATTTAACCCGGCTAAACTCAGGTGTGAGCAGAGCGACACGGGCGAGGCTCTCATTATTATTGACGAAATATCGATGGTTTAGTTGATACAACTTTAGTATACATTCATTTAAGACTTTGCGAAAATTTTGATAATTTGAACAACCAAGATGGCTGGTTTGGTAGAATTAATATTTTATTTTTTGGAGACCTGTTGGACCCAGTTAATTAACCATCGCCATTTGTAGTTATTTCGAAAAAGCAACTAACAAAGTTTTTCACTGGGCTCCATGGAATTAATTTGTAGCGAGAATTGTTCAGTTATGATGAACTCACTCAAAATGTTCAACGGCAGTCAGGCCAAGAGTTTGTTCAGACATTGGCGCATATTACACTTGGCATTTTAAATGAAACAGATTATCAGTTGCTTGCAAATCGAGAAATTAAACTAAAGAATGACACAATTGAAAGTTGTCTAGCGGATTTAGTGCAATTCATTGCCAAGCTACCGTCCGATACGGTCTGCTTATTTGCGATAAGAGAACAATGTAGAAATGTAAATGCCGCAATGTTAGATCGAATAAAATCTGAAAAAGTGGTTTTAGTAGCTCAGGATGAAATTAGAGCCGAAACAGCAAAACAATAAAAAAAGAGCAGCAAAGTCGTTAGAGTCATTCAAGCAGAAAGGCAAATGCTCAAAGACTGCAGGCTTAGAAGACTGCAGGTTGCATCTGGATTAGTGAATATACGAAACGATAGAACAAGTAAATGGCCAATCAGTTCGAATCGAAAATAGTGAATATGAATTAGAGCCAGTACAATCTAAATTTCCATTGAATCAAAAGGCGCATTTATTGCTCGCAAACAATTTCCTATTTGTTTAGCGTATGCAATCACAATCCACAAGAGTCAAGGTTTAACCTTAGCATCTTGTGTAGTTGACATTGGTGATAGTATTTTTGCAAATGGCCAAACTTATGTTGCACGATTGAAATCAGTCTCTATCACGATTGAAATCAACCTCCGGCGTACATATAATAAATTTAAATCCAGCCAGCATTAAATCAAATAGCGGGCCATAGTTGAATGTAATAGATTGAGAGCCACTCATAAAAATGATTTGCAGTCAATTGATTTAACCAAAACTAAGAATTCTAAGATTTCTGATAAAAATAGATATTTGCGCAAACAAATCGAAGTTACATTAAAACCATCGACAGTTAATCAAAAAGCAAGCAGAAAAAGAAATGTTGTGGAAAATGATCAAGCGGCACATGGCATTCGTGGAATGCAAAATAGAAATAATGCTTGCTATGCTAATTCTGCTTTTCAATCTTTGACAAATATTCCATGCATTAACGCCCCTTATTCGCATCTCACACAAAAAAATATTAAATACATTAAAGTTTACCAATGAAGGCAGCTTTGAAAAAAAAATGTCCTTATATAACAACCATCATAGCTTTAAAATGTTTGGAAAAAGACTCCAGTAAAAAAATGTTTGGCATATGTCCCCTAGCATGGAATACCCTATTAAAGAACAAGCCAGTATGGCCTATGAAGAGATAAAAGAGGTATTCAGCAGTGGTAAACATGTAAGTACGGTAGGGCATAGTCAAGGGGGATTGCGCGGTTTTACTCTTATCAAGGAACATGCAGATGCACTAAAAAAATAATAGGTCTTACCAAAGAGCAATTAATCACCATAGGCACACTATGGAAAAGAGCCCATGTAATGGATCATATAAAAGACCCAAAGCTACTTAAAATTAGATGGCTGCAAGTCTACTATAAATGCATTCCATAAAGAATATAGCCGAAATGTGACGAAACATGTTTTAAGGACGGAGTTGGCAGAAATAGAGTGTTGCTCGATACTACAAAACAGAAAATAAAAAAAAGGTTGCGTTTTATTTTTTATTTTTAGTTATGATATACAAAAAACAAAATAAAAGCGAATAACGAAAATCGTGTTGTATAAAACCGTGTAAGTTAAGGAAATGGGTATCTGTGTTCTTCGAATACCGTGTTCTTGGAAGGTTACCTGTATTTCCTTTCTTTTTTAAACATTTAGTTCAAAATTATATGGATAAAAAAACTCCAGATGCTGCAAATTTAAAACCAGGGGCCCTATTTCTGAATACGATACGAAAATGTATTCGATACGAAAATGATATCCGTTACGAAAATACTTTGGTATTTCTGAATACGAACGTACGTAATTGTTTGGTGTGTGTCCTTGCTATAACGGAAATTTATTTTAAATGGTTTTACCTGGAATAAAATTTTACAACTTGATGAAAATAATAAACGTCAAAAAAGAAAAATTTTATTTTCGTTTATTATTTCGTTTGGTTTGTATACTTGAAATGGATGTTAAAACATTATTGTACATATTCATTAATTATTTTTAATATTTTAGGTTTCCATAATTTAGTTCCGTCAATTTTAAAGCCGCCATTAGAGCCGTCATTATTTTATTTGAAATTTTGTTGTTTAAAACGAAAATAAAATGATTTATGGTCAAAGGAAAATAAATATAATAATTGTTTGAAATCGGACATCAACCTCAAATTGATTAGTCATATGTATTTTTTTGTAAACCTTTTAGAAGTTTATGAGGGCCCTTTAGAGTTCCATCAATCTGAACATCTAATTCTCATTACGTTTGATTCTGATAAAATTCCGGTATGTATGGTATGTTCTAAATACCACTTTTAAACTTTTACACTCAAATAGTATATTTGTGCGTGTATTACTTTGTACTCATACATAAATTGGACTAAATATACTGTTACGACCGAATTTTGGTTTTTAGAATTTTCTATAAAATATTTTATTTAGCCCTCAATATACTATCTAACCCTTTATGTATCTAATCTAAAAATCAAAATAATGTTATTTTACTTCCAAAAAACCATTTAATTTTCAGTTTTTCAATGAAGTCGTTAACTAAATACACATCGAACAAAAATTCGTTCATGAACGTATAAATATCGTTCGAATTCGTTTTCTCAGATAAGGGAAATTTACAAACGCATCAAGTAGGTACGAATTCGTGTTACAATTGCACGAATTCGTATTCAAAAATACCAACCATACGAATTCGTACAATTTTTGTTCGTATTCGTATTCAGAAATAGGGGCCCAGGGGCCCTATTTCTGAATACGAATACGAACAAAAATTGTACGAATTCGTATGATTGGTATTTTTGAATACGAATCCGTGCAATTGTAATACGAATTCGTACCTACTTGATACGTTCACAAATTTCCCTTATTTGACAATACGAATTCGAACAATTTTTGTACGTTCATGAACGAATTTTTGTACGATGAATGTTTAGTTACCGACTCCATAGAAAAATCAAAAATTTCTAAAGAAAATCTTTTATTTTAAAACGTAAACGTGGCCTTATAATTTGTTTACGCCAATTTAAATGAGAGTATAAATACATATATGAAATTTTCGTAGTCAGGTATTTAGCACGTACTACAGTTGATGACCGAATATAGAACGGGGTTAGAGCACTGTTAAAAAACCCGAGACCATAATCCAAAAATGATATTGAAATACATATTTAATAACACAATTAATTTATGTTTAAAACCAAAACCTAACCAGTTATTAATTTATATTTAAAATCATTATAAAACCAAATATAATGGGGCACTATCACACAACAAGAAATTATTTGGTGGTAGAATTTTATATTCCATCCTAACAATTTTGTCGGCCACACAAAACTACAAAATGTTTTGCTTCCACAAAACTCTAATTTTATTTCACTATTTATTTGTGTATTACAACTTAAAAGAATCTCCAAATCAAAAGTGATGCAACATTTGAAACCCCATTTGTACATTTGAAAACCTAGAAGAAAAATAATATTATTACATCCATTTCAAGTAGAAACCAAAACGTCAAAACTCAAAATAGTGTCCAAGTCGTACAATTTTATTGCAGGTAAAACGATTTAAAATAAATTTCCCTTATAGCAAGGACACACACCAAACAATTACGTACGATCGTATTCAGAAATACCAAAGTATTTTCGTAACGGATATCATTTTCGTATCGAATACATTTTCGTATCGTATTCAGAAATAGGGCCCCAGGAGTAATTTCATCCGTTATTATGCTGCTCCACGTATAAAAGAAGCAAGCGTGCCAATTAAAGCTGGCGTTTTAGTAGATTTTCTAAGATTTTTAATGCTTTTCCAAGTTCTATTGGCAAAGAAAAATTAAAAACAATGAATCGGACTTATACAGAACTTATAGGGGTGATCCGGGTGCGAACATGATATGTTACTTCCTAAGACAATTTAATTTCCAGTATTCTGTATCCCGATATTGCGCAACTTTCTGCTGTAATATATTTGATGAATATAAAAATTTAGCCAAAAAGGATATTAGAGTTATATTGCCGTTCTTAAATAACACATTTATGCGAAACAGGATTTTCCATGAATAGGGTTCCATGAAATTTGAAGAATCGGAAAAGGGTTCCGTGGCAAAATAAGTTTGGGAACCGCTGACTTATACATTTTAGTTTAAATTTTATTTTCGAGAGAGCAGAATAAAACAAAATAAAAAAAAAATGATGCGAAGGGATTTCAATAATTATTTTTTGTATTACTTTGTTACACATACATACTCGTATATATTATATATTACGACTAGATAGTTGGCCTTGAAAAAATTACCAGTTACCAGAAACCTCGTGTGGGATTAGGCATTAGTTGTAATAAAATTACTCAACAATATCATTGAGGCCACCATTGGCAAATACAAAGATGACGAAATATACCGTCATATATGCTATTTGAAATTAAACTAAACGCATCCAATTTCCTGTATGCCTGGCATTTCCTATGTCGATTAATAAATCTCAAGGTCAGTAGCTGAAAGTATGTGGTTTTAATCTGGAAACGCCATGTTTTGCACACGGACAATTCTAAGTTGGATACTCGCGTGTTGGAAAACAAACATCATTATTCATTTTCGAAGAAGACGGCAAAACAAAAAATATTGTTTATCAGAAAGCATTACAGATTTCGTCAAATACATAGCTCTGGGTTCTGCTAGTTTGATATATCTAAAAAAATGCTATATCTAACAAAATTAAAGGTTCGCAACAAAAATTTTGTATTTTGTAAATAATATTTTTTAATGTTAATTCATATTAGCAGAAACATTTGCATTTTTTCAAAGAAAATACCAAATTTTACACACAAACAATCCAACGATACCATGCGTATCATTCACTTTCGAGACACCCTGCTTATATTTTGTTTACGTTAGGAAACTAATTAAAGTGTAATTCTTAATTAATTGAAACCATATAAATTATGAACATCAGTTCACTAGTTACTTTATAACCACATTTACGTTGTATAACGAGCAAACAATTGTTTGAAATTTCAATTATATTAATTCTCAATATTTTATTCTATATTTCCAGATAACAAATATTTCGGCCACACAACACTAAACTCCTCCAATTACAACAGTACAAAAAATATATATATATCTTAAATTTATCATCTTTGGTCCACCGATTACAGCCCACATCCCAACCAAAATAAAAACATAAAAGTTGATGTTTCTTGTTGGCTATCAAATAAAATATTTTTAACCAAGTACCAAAATAAAAATAAAAATACCAGCAACAACAAAACGCATAAATAAATGTTACAAAATGATAAAAAGTTGAAAAAGCATAAATATATTTTTTTAAATTAAACATAATTTCGACCATTTTAAAATTTATTTTCATCATATCGGTAAACAAAACAACAAAAAAAAATTAAAAATTATTTTCAAACAAAATGGGAAATGGTATGAACAGGGTAAGTTTAACTTTTGTATAAAATTAACAAATTTTTTTTAAATTATAAAATTGTTTAAATTATTGATCAACATTTTTATTCGAACATACAACAATTTTTAAATTTATTAGTAAATTATTTAAATTAAGAAAATTTCTTTATTCATATTTTAATATATGCATATTATTTATATGTTGGTTGGTAGACGTGATGTCGCCAGACGGTTTTATAAAATATTAAATTTGATTTGAAAATGTGATAAATTTTTATTCATTTACTCGAACATGGAAATTAATCAATGTATGTAGCATGTACAGTTTATGTGTATGGGTTCGGGAATTCATTATGAATTCTCTAGTGACTGATTGGTCGAACTAATTAGCCGAATCGTAATAAAATTGGGTTGATTAGTTGTATGCATCTATGGTTGTGTTTTTGGCAACATGTAGTATTTAATACGATTTGTGAGTGAGCTTTTAGGGATGTTGATTTGGAATTAATAACTAAAACTTTCAATTGATTTATTAATCCATTTGATATGAAAGTAAGGCTTAGAGTTTGAACCTGATCTATTATTGTGTCCGTCACGCTAACCAAACCAACTATGGCGCAAGTAGCACGGTGCATTGTGCATCATTGTGGACTATATAATTTTTCAGCCAGAGTTATAAGGCCATCCATATGTGATTTTTCGATAGGAACCTTATAATTCGAGCCAATACATAAAGCCTCTCGGAACATTACCCTCTATAGCCAAAGTGACTACCACACAAGAAGCACAATAGATTATGGCTATAATTTTTTGGCCAGAGCCTTATAATTCCAACCAAATCCTGAAAAGGCCAACCAGAACCAAACAACAGCCAAACCAACTATGGCACAAGGCATCATTGTTCACTACATGATTTATCGGCATGAATCTTGTAACTCCAGGCGGAACCTAATAAAGCCAACCAGCACCAGACCTTCCTATAGCCAAACTATATGATTTTCACCCTGAACCGTACAATTCCAGCCGAACCCTAATAAAGCCAATCGGCGCTATACCTCATCCGAACCAACTATGACACAAGAAGAGCACAATGGATTGGACATCATTGTGCACTAACTGTTTTTGCACTTGGAACCTTATAATTCCAGCCAGAACCTAATAAAACCAACCAGTGTCATACCGTTTACAGCCAAACTAACTATGGTACAAGAAGCAGACGTCATTGTAATCATTGTACGCTATATGATTTTTCAGTCGAAACCTTATAAATCCAACCAAAACCTGATAAATCCAACCAGAACCATGCAGCAGCCAAACGAACATTGACACAAGAAGCACTACAGATTGTGCATCAATGTGTATTATACGATTTTTCAGCGGGAACCTTATAATTCCATCTTTTTTCATTTCAAGTTAAATTTTATTTATTTTTAAGTTATGCAATGAATTAATGAAATGGTTCTCTATCTGTAGCCAATGGCAAGTTCAAGGACATACCGATATAATAATTATTGCAATCGGCTGAGGTAATAGTTGCCACATACATATGTTTCAATTACACTTAGTAAATTTATATTAGATTATAAATCAGCCAGCCATTTTTCTTTCTCTTGAAATGACAAACTTGAAATGAAAAAAAATGAATTTGAAATAAATAAAATTGAATTTGAAATGGAAAAACTTGAATTAAAAGTGAAAACCCTATATAGCCAAACTAACGGATGTGGCTCCGTCTGGCCTTTTACGGTTCCGGCATATAAGTAGTGCACGATGATGCACGACAATCCATTGTGTTCCTTGTGACTTCTTTAGTTTGGCTGTAGAAAATATGGTTCCGGAAATATTTTTAATGTTCCTGCTGGAATTATAAGGTTTTTAACGAAAAATCATATGGTGCTGGATTTATAAGCAAGCGGCTGAAAAATTATATAGTGCACAATGATGTGCTACTTGTGCTAAAGGCACGAAACCATTCGTACTTATATGGTTCCGGCTGGCGTGCAATGGATACCTACATATTATCAACTTTTAATTGGGCTGTCAATATAGAGGTTTTAAAATGGAAACATAATTTTAATGGTATTTTTTTAGTTTGTACCTTCAATAAAAAAATAGATTTTATTCTGTGAAATTCAATTAAAGTCATTAATTTTAAAATAAAATAGTATCAATAAAAATTAAAATATTTGCAATCAAGTAATAATTACTTCAAAAATTTTGGTCGGCATGAAATTAACCAATTCTTGCACTTCCGATTCGGCAATTTGCTTCCATGGCTGTACAACGGCATTATGCAACTCTACTGACAGAGTTGTTGTTCTGTTTCCCTATGTCATAGACTTTCGTGCCACATTGCCCCATAAATTCTCTATAGGATTTTTTTTTTATTATTATTTTTTTTTATAAAGAAAGTAATTATCATCCAGTGGATTTAATGTCCTTTTAAGGTCAATTAATACTCCCCTTTTCATTCACGCACACACCCACCCATTCACCTATTCACACAATTACAGTATACCACCTGCACGTTGCAAGCTCCATGTCAACCTGCACGCTGACATGAAAGGTGGGTCGGCGCTGAATTCTGCACTCCACCAGAGGATCTAAATTTTGTTTATTATCATCACCGATCGTAATCGATGAAGAAAATTCGCTTCACATCCTGCCTCTGGTGGGATTCGAACCCAGTACCTCCCGGTCCAAATGCCGAAGCTTTAACCACTGTGCCACTTGTACGGTAAAGGATTTAAATCAGGAGAACGTGTCGAGCCAGCCATGGCCTAAACCTATCGATCGATTTCTTCGATTTGTGACTGGTTGGTGGATTTTTACCAAAATCTATTAAAATCCCATCTAAATAAGCTCTATGTAATCTTTGCACTTCATTTCGAGTTGAAATTTTGCACAAACGGGTTTTCCAAAATATGAAAATGCGATGAAAATGTCTCCAAAGTTTCGGCTTCATGCCAGTAATACTTGGTATAATATACAGTAATGATCCATCAGGTCCATTTATATTAAACTTCTTCTTGTCCGAGAGATAACGTTTTTCCAAATTGATCCCCATTGTATGCGACGTAATTTATGACAAAGTTTACTGTATTGATTTTATGTGCGACCGTTATAACTGATTTTATTAACCTTTTCACACATTTAACAAGGTTTCTCTGACGCAACATTTGTTGTATGTGTCGTGTAGCAACTGGCACATGGCACATCAAGTTTCAATCCCTTTAATCGCAATTCTTTGGTTGTGTTGCCTGGCGTCGTAAAAGCTTCTGATTATTTTGATTTTTTCGCTGTTTTCCACAATTCTCATTTTCATTCAGAAATTTGTTAATTACCGTTCGTGATCTGCTTACTTTTATGGCGAGTTGCCGATTTGTCTTCCTATTTCTTCGGTTGCCCATTTTTATCAAAATTTATAAAATACCAACTAATAATGTCTCTAATCAGAAAACTGGTTAAAAATACACTAATAGTAAACTAATCAAATCAAACGCGTAAGATATGCTAACTGGCTTTAATTGAACTTCGCATTTATTAATGATGCATCGGAACTTCGTTTGTTTTTCTCGTTCAAACATGATGCATTTCGATTGCTAAGTTTAAAATTTTATTTATAGGGTTTTCCAATAAGAGTGATATGATTTCTTTAAAAAAACACACTAATTGTTAAGGAAATTGAAATGTTTTTTATTTAAATGTGAAGTACAATCGATACAATTAAGTTCTGAAGAAAACGTCATTCAAATGGCCTCCACGACTTCTCTTCTGAAAAGCTGTAAAGCTTCAAAAGAGTTTAGTTTATTGCTAAAGACCAATGACTTCAAATAACCCTACAAGAAATAGTCTAATGGTGTTAAATCACAACTTCTTGAAGGCCATCCAATATCACAATTTCTTGAAATAATCGAATCTCCAAACTTTTCTCGCAATAAGTCAAATTTGTTGCACATGCTGTGTGGCACGTAGCCCCGTCTTGTTCGAAGCAAAATGTTGCCAATATCAATTCCTTCCAATTTCAGCAATAAAAAGTTTGTTATCATCGATCTATACCGATCTCCATTGACAGTAACGGTGTTACCAGCTTCATTTCGAAAAAAATACGGACCGATGATTCCACCAGACCAAAAACCACACCAAACTGTCAATTTAGATGAATGTAGTGGTTTTTCATGAATAACTTATGGATTTTCTTCGCACCAGAATCGACAGTTTTGTTTATTTACCGCACCACTCAGATGAAAGTGTTCCTTATAGGAGAAGATGATTTTCTTAAAAAAATCGTTATGGTTTTCAAGTTGTTCCAAGGCAAAATCAGCAAATTTACGACGTTTACGGTGGTCCAGTGGCTTCATTTCTTGAGTGAAAGCAATTCTATATGGACGCAAACCTAAATCCTTTCTCAAAATCCGCCAGGTTGTGGTTTGAGACAGTCCCAATTCTTGAGAACGTCTTGGAATCGACAAATTGCTGTCTTCAGCAACACTTGCGTGAACAGCAGCAATATTTGCATTACTTCGAGCGTTTCTTTGTCTTATTGGCACTTGAACATTATGTAAAGGAAATGTACGCTCAAAATTTTCAACAATTCGACGAATAGCGAGCACACTTGGACGATTATTACGACTATAAAATGGCAAAAACGCACAAAAAGTTGCAATTTGAGAACGATTATTTTGATAATAAAGCTGAATAATTTGTAAACGTTGTTCTAGCGTATATCTCACCATGATGAAATTGTAAACATTACTGAATACAATGAAACAAAAAATGACAGATCATGACATACTACAAATATCCGAAACGTCACTTAAAAATCATATCATTCCTATTGGAAAACCATTTATTTATACTTCGTGTGAGTGGTTTTAATTGAAATTCTTAGTAATTATGTTAGATGATAGAAGTGAGAACATGTCTACAAAAAACACTTATAAAAGCAAAAATAAAACAAATAAATTAATTCGTGCTGTTCATTATTTCCGTGCAAAACGGTCCCTAATTCGGACATGCATAGATACTGTTATTAAATGTACAACAAACGATACTCGTCCACATGCGGACGTCTTAATCCATTCTACATGTTAATGGTCTACCCGATAGTGGGGCATCAGTTAGTGTGCTTGTTTCCATTCAGTTCCTAAATGATAAAAGTCTAAAATTTCACAAACTAAGCATATCAAATATCCAAACAACTGATGGAACATGTAATAAATCGAAGGCTATATATGGCTCCCAGTAACCTTTGGCAATAAAATCGAACATATAAGATCATCCCTACTCTTCAATCACCTTTGTATTTAGTCGTCGACTTTTAGAGGAAGTTTGATTTATTGCCGAAGCTTGCCATCAATGAACTTATAACTGAGAAATATAATAAATTACCATATCCTGGATACACACGACAAGAAAGAATTGATGACAATTATTGACAAGTTTCCATCATCTGGTAAGGAAGGTTTAAGGAAAACGATGCTGCAAGAGCATGATATTGATCTAGTGAAGGACTGTAAGTCGATAAAGCAACGATACTAGCCGGTCTCCCTCGCCGTGCAGAAAAACCTCTACGCAGAAATAGACAGGATGTTGAGTTTAGATGTCATCGAGATAAGCAAAATTTCGTGGAGTTCACCCGTGACGATAGTTCGAAAAGTGAACGGCAAGACTCGGCTTTGTCTAGATGCACGTAAACTCAACTCCCTGACGGAAAAGGACGCTTACTCTTTACCAATAATTGACGGACTTTTGAGACGACTATTAGAGACTAACTACACCACAGCACTTGACTTGAAGGACGCATTCGCGGACCGCTCGCGGAATCTACCAGAGAAAAGACAGCTTTTACGGTACCGTCAAATGTTCGTCAAACGAAATACACAAAAAGTAACAACAATGCAATCGTGAAATCGAAAGAGTATGTGCTATTTTCGAAGTAGAAAATTCTCATTAATATCTGAAGTTGACAAGACGTGTTTTTAAATTGCTATCAAAAGTTAAAATTCTAAAAAATGAGGCAAGCAGAAGACAGACAGGATTTCTGATTTTCTGGTACATTATACCAAATTACACCCACCCCTATCCCCTTCAGACTTGCTCCAAGTTTCGCGTGGGATTACCTAGGTTTATGCCCTTTCTAATAAACATAGTGGGATCGATGGAAAAGTGGGTTACTCAAAAGTTACAGAACATTTTATTAATTTTGTTTCGAAAGTTTCAGATTTTCTGGTACATTATTCCAACTTACACCCCCCTATCCCTTTCAGGCTTGCTCCAAATTTTGCGTGGGTTCTCTGCTATCTTAGCCGAAACACTAACTAGAAAAATGCAATGAGACAAATGCAATAATTGTAGACGCTAACGGCTTCGACAACTCTCACGGGGGGCTTTAGATTTGCACTTCGGTTGACGTAGGAGCCGGGATCAGCAAACATGTCGCACTACGTGCCGCACGTAGGAGCGGTTTAGATAGAATCTGTTGACCGCTTTATCGAAAAATCTTATCGTATATTTTTTTGGCTGGTATAGCAAAGACACTATCTGCATTATCTTTCGGCTAACTTTAACAAGGTGGATCGATGGGAAAGCGGGTTACTCAAAAGTTACAGAACATTTTATTAATTTTGTTTCGAAAATTTCAGATTTTCTGTAACATTATACCACACTACACCTCCCTGTCCCCTTCAAAGTTGCCTCAAGTTTCAAGGATTAGGATTTTGACCTATCCAATAAACGTATGGTAATAATATAGAACTAGGTATATCAAATAATGTATTTTACGGCTATTCATTTATTTTTCGGCTGGAATAGCAAAGACACTATCTGCATTACCTTCTTTCGGCTGGAAACTTTCGGCTAACTTTAATAGGGTATTAATACATGATTATTTTAAAATTCTGTTTATTTAATCCACAATTATTATTTAAAGTTGATCAATTTTTAAAAATTGTTGCCATCTTCTGAATCGTTTTATTCTATTTTTTTTCCACCAAATTATGTTTGTTTTTTATATTGACACATACAGGATGATATTTTCGAGGAATTGATTCATGATTATAAAGATTGACAAATAAAAAAGATATAACCGACCGAATGGCACAGTGTTTAAAGCTTTGGCGTTTGGATCGGGAGGTACCGGGTTCGAATCCAGGAAGGGGCAGGATGCAAAGTGAAATTTCATCAACAGATTACGATATGTGGTGAAATGTAACACATCTATGACCCCTGTCGTACCATAACCGCAGAAGAGCAGGGTGCGCCTTGAGCTCCAATACAGAACGCATAGTTAACAAAAAAAAAGCGAAACAAAATTAAAAAACTATCAACATCACTATACTTATCGATTGAAAACGATAAAATATTTTTGACATGTCATGAAAATTAATTGATAACGTTCTAATATAGATGGCTTACTCAAAGATTATTAAAACGAAAAATTAACGGAGACACAATTTGAAACTTATCGTTTGGCGGTTTTATAATAAGAAAACAGATGAATATTGTTGAATTTTTGTTTTATTTGAGGTACATAAAACACTCAAATTTAAAATATTATTGTGATAATTAATCATAAATAGTGTTATATGTTATAATTTAACAAAAAAGTACGTTCTGTAAAATATTTGCGTTTAGTGCATTATTGTATATTCACTATATCAAAAAAAAACATACACTTTATTTTTTTTTCATTAAATTCAGTGTCCGCCACGCCATACGGAACCATATCAGCCGGAACCAAACAACTATGGCACAACTAGCACGATGCGTTGTGCATTATTGTGCACTAAATGCATTTTCAGCCGGAAACTTATAATTCTAGCCGGAATCTAATAAAGCCAGTCAGAACTCTATAACAGCCAAACCAACTATGGCACTAGTAGCACGATGCATAGTGCATTATTGTGTACTGTATAATTGTTCAGCCGGAACTTTACAAATCCAGAAATATACGATTTTAAGGAAAACAACCTTACAAATTCAGCCGGAACCATATCCTATACAACAAAACTAAGTACAGCACAAGTAGCACGATGCATTATCATTGTGCACTAAATAATTTTTCAGTCGGAACCATATAAATCCAGCAATATATGATTTTTCAGTGGAACCTTTCAATTCCAGCCGGAAACGATGGTATGGTAATATACAGTCGAACTAACTACATCACAAGTAGCACAAGGGATTGTGTACCATTGTGCACAATATGCTTTTTCAGCAGAAACCTTATAATCCCAGCCGGAACCTAATAAAGCAGGTCATAACCATAATATAGACAAACTAACTATGGCACAAGTAACACGATGCATTGTGCATCATTGTGCACTACATATATAATTTCTCAGCCGGAAACTCGTAAATCCAGAAATATACGATTTTTCTCGAAAAATCCTTACAAATTCAGCCGGAACCATACCCTCTACAGCAAAACTAACTATGGCACAAGTAGCACGATACATTGTGCATCAGTGTGTACTATATAACTTTTCAACCGGAACCTTATAATTCCTCCCAGAACCTGATAAAGCAGTCTGAAACATATATCAGCCTAACCAATTATAGCACAAGTAGCACGATGCATTGTGCATCATTGAGCACTATATATGTTTTTATCCGGAACCTTATAAATTCAATATACGACTTTTCGGGGGGGGAAATCTAACAATTTCTGCCGTAACCTTCTAACCTTATAAGCTAAACCAACTATAGCACAAGAAGCACGATGCATTGTTTCAGCCGGTGCATTGTTTCATTTTTTTCAGCCGGAAGCTTGTAAATCCAGTAATATATGGTTTTTGGGCAAAAACCTTACAATTGTAGCCAGAACCATACCCTCTATAGCAAAACTAACTATGGTTCAAGTAGCACGATGGACTGTGCATTATAGCGCACTATATAATTTTCCAGCCATAACCTTATAACTCTGAGACTTAAACCTGATAAAGCCAACCAGAAACATATAACAGCCAAACCAACTATTGAGCAAGTAGCACAATGCATTGTGTATCAGTGTGCACTATATATTTTTTAGCCGGAACCTTATAATTTCGCCCAGAACCTGGTAAAGCAATACAAAACCATATTGTAGTCAAACAACTACGACACAAGCAGCACGATGCATTGTGCATTACTGTGCACTATATAATTTTAAAGCCGGAACCTTAAAAAATCCGCAATATAAGATGTTTCGAGAAGGAACCTTACAAATTCAGCCTAAACTATACCCTCTACAGCCAAACTAATTATGATAGAAGTAGCACGATGCATTGTGCATCATTGCGCACTATATTATTTATCAGCCGAAACCTTATAGTTCTATCCGGGAAATGTTAAAGCCAACCAGAACCATACTACTGCCAAACCAACTATGGCATAAGAAGCATGATGTATTGTGCATCCTTGATCACTAATTGTTATCTCAGCTGGAACCTTATAAATCCATCCAGAGTCTAACAAAGCCAGCCAGAACCGTATCCTCTACTGTCAAACTAACTATGGCACAAGTAGAACAATGGGTTTTACACTATTAGTTTTTGCAGCCAAACTGTAATGTCATCCAGAACCATAAAAATCCAGTAGATACAAAATGTCTACATGAATAGTGCAGCATATGATTTTTTTGGAACGATCAAAATGTTATGCACTACAATGCCAACCCAACCAGAACCAGCAACAGCAGCCGCAACCGTTTGAAGTCGGTGTGAACCATTCGGAACAATAAAGAGGCATGGTTGACGGTCATTGTGAACTAGCTAAAATTTGAAGTGGAATTATTTGGACACATTATAATTCCCGATTCGCTAAAAGTGTTAATTAAATAAAAAGTTTAAATAACATTTAAAAAAGTCCGGAAATAACAGTTTATTTTCTAATAATTTGTTAATAATATTTTATTTTCATCGTTTATAGAAGAACTTTGTAAGATTTGGGTTGTTGAACATAAAACAACATGAAGTCAAGCATTTTTCGGCCGAAAAATTATGTGGTGCACAATAATGCACAGTCCATCGTGCTACTTGTACCATAGTTAGTTTGGCTGTAGAGGGTATGGTTCCGTCTGAAATTGTACGGTTTTTCCCCAAAAAACCTTATATTACTGGATTTATGAGGTTTCGGCTGAAAAATACTATAATGCACAATGATGTACAATGCATCTTGCTACTTGTGCTATAGTTGGTTTGGCTGTAGTACGGTTCTGGCTGGCTTTATCGGAGGTTTTTTTTACTGTAGGTTTCGGCTGAAATTGTTAAGTTTTTCTCTGATAAATCGTATATTGCTGGATTTATAAGGTTCCGGCCGAAAAAATATATTGGTGCTTAATGATGCACAATGCATCGTGCTACTTGTGCCATAGTTGGTTTGGCTGATATATGGTACTGACTGGCTTTATCAGGCTCTGGGAGAAACTATAATGTTTCGGCTGAAAAATTATATAGTGCGCAATGATGCACAGTCCATCGTGCTACTTGTACCATAGCTAGTTTGGCTGTAGGTTCGGCTGAAATTGTAAGGGTTTTCCCTTAAAACCTTATATTACTAGATTTATAATGTTCCGGCTGAAAATATATATAGTGCACATTGATGTACAATGCATTGTGCTACTTGTGTCATAGTTGGTTTGGCTGTAGAACTGTTTTGGCTGGCTTTATCAGGTTCTAGTCGGAATTGTAAGGTTTCGGCTGAAAAAATTAGATGGTACACAATAATGCACAATGCATCATGCTACTTGTGTCATAGTTAGTTTGGCAGTAGAGAGTATGGTTCCGGCTGAATTTTTAAGGTTTTTTGCCGAAAAATCGTATAATTCTGGATATATGAGGTTCCGGCTGAAAAATTATACAGTGTACGTTGATTCACAATGCATCGTGCTACTTGTGATATAGCTAGTTTATCTGTTGTATGGTTTTGGCTGGCTTTATTAGGATCCGGCTGGAATTATAAGGTTCTGGCTGAAAAAGCATATGGTGCCCAATGATATACAATTCATTGTGATATAGTTAGTTTGACTGTATGTTACCATACCATCGTTTCCGGTTGGAATTGTAAGGTTCCACTGAAAATCAGATATTGTTGCTACTTGTGTCGTACTTAGTTCGGCTGTATAGGGTATGGTTCCGGCTGAATTTGTAAGGTTCATTTAGGAAAAATCGTATATTTCTGGATTTGTAAGGTTCCAGCTGAACAATTGTATATTGCACAATGATGCACAATGCATCGTTCTACTAGTGCCATAGTTAGTTTGGCTGTTGTAAAGTTCTGGCTGGCTTTATCAAGTTCCGGCTAGAATTATAATGCTCCGGCTGAAAAAGCATTTATTGCACAAAGATGCACAATGCATCGTGGTACTTGTGCCATAGCTGCTTGGTTCCGGCTGATATTGTTTCGGCTGGTGTAACGATCACTAAATTCATATATTTTCTTTACACAACATCTTTAGTATTTGATTTTTTTCTATTTACTAACTAATAATATCACATTTAAAAATATATACATATAAATTAATTTATTTACTTAACCAAAATATAACAAAACTTGGTTAGAGAAAAAACATACATCAAATATAATTAATAATTTGTGTGCCACCCATTCTGAGGTATGGCCTATTTTAGGCGATTCTAAACGCACGTTTTCCTGTTCTTCCAACCTAATTTAGTGCAACTCGTCGATTAATTTGGATTTTAAATCGTCTTTTGTTCACCGGAGTGAAGTATTTAACATTTATCAAAAGTGTAGCTACACAAATTAACAAAAAATAAAAATGTAGTTATACAATTTAACAAAAAATGTAGTTGTACACAGAAAAAATGTAGTAGGGTTGCAATTATAATTTTTTTATTTTATATCCCACGTTTTAAACTTAAGCCTAGTACTCAGTTCGGTTTCACGTGAAATTTCCATACGATTTTACCAAAGTGAAATTAGAAATGAAAAATTTCATTTCTGTATTCGTTTTGTAGTACTCAGTTCTCCAACGAAAAAACCAAGTGTGTTCAATACATCAAAGATGGCGCGCATAAACTCTCCAAATTATTTTCATGTGAAAATAATGTCTCGGCACATTATTTTCACGCGAAATTTTGACATTTGTTTGTTTTTGGCAAAAAACAAAATTTTTAATACCACAAATTCATAAATTTTAATTAAAGTCAATTTAATTTAAATTATTTACGTAAAATAAAGAAATTAATTTATGCATGTTTACAAATTTATACGTTAAAATTAAAAATTCTCCAAATAAAATTTCATTTCTATTTCACGCGAAAATAAATAGATTTTTGGAGACCGCGTTAAAATTTCATTTCACTTTGAACTGAGTACTAAGCTTTAAAAACAAAAAAATAGAGTTAAAAAAAATTACGAAGAGTTAAAATATCAATACGAGTAAGTACCTTGAATAAATAATTTAGAGGGAATTTTATTAATTAATTTTTCAAATTTAAATCTATATGGGTATTTTAAATAAAATATTGAATGAATATGAATATTTTTGAATAAAATAAATCTTTATGGTTTTGAATTAATAAGGATTTTAAAATATAACTCGTATAGTTAAAAAAATACACTTTGATCACCATTAACACATAATTCTAGAGATGGCTAGAAAAATATGAGTATTCTGGCATTTTATTCGTGCCTTCGTGATTTATTTGAGATATACGGCACATCGATGCAACCCTCGGGGAATTTTCTATCAATTTTACAATATTTGTGAATATCATATTTTTATTAATATATACTCATATTTTTCTAACCATCTCTAGTACTATGTGTTAATGGTTATCAAACACCTACACGATTCAACGTACACTTTCTGATATTCACAAATATTGTAAAATTGATAGAAAATTCCCCGAGGGTTGCATCGATGTACCGTATATCTCAAATAAATCACGAGGGCACGAATAAAATGCCAGAATACTCATATTTTTCTAGCCATCTCTAGAATTATGTGTTAATGGTCATCAAAGTGTATTTTTTTAACTATACGAGTTATATTTTAAAATCCTTATTAATTCAAAACCATAAAGATTTATTTTATTCAAAAATATTCATATTCATTCAATATTTTATTTAAAATACCCATATAGATTTAAATTTGAAAAATTAATTAATAAAATTCCCTCTAAATTATTTATTCAAGGTACTTACTCGTATTGATATTTTAACTCTTCGTAATTTTTTTTAACTCTATTTTTTTGTTTTTAAGTTTAAAAAGTGGGATATAAAATAAAAAAATTATAATTGCAACCCTACTACATTTTTTCTGTGTACAACTACATTTTTTTTTAAATTGTGTAACTACATTTTTATTTTTTGTTAATTTGTGTAGCTACACTTTTGATAAATGTTAAATACTTCACTCCGGTCTTTTGTTCTCATATCATGTAGTCTCACATATTTTTCCAAATTACCCCAAAGATGTTCGATGGGGTTGGGTTATTTTGTCATTGTAGATCAACTAGTTTGTTACTATGTAGGATGTATATTTCGGATTGTTATATTGAAGCAAGGATCTCCGACTCTCACGTTTAATAGGATGACGTGTTTTGGCTCCAACGGTGTATCGGGTTTTCTCCAAATTTTACCTCTTCCATATGCTCTAAAAATGTTGAATTTACTTTCATTCATAAAAACAAACGTCTTCCAGAAAATGCAGTCTTTTGTTTTTAATTTTTGAACAAAATTCAATTCTTTTTTTTAGAATTAACATTCGAAATTAATGGCCATGATATCCATGTTTCCACAAAACCCTTGTAATATTTTGGAGTGGGTAGCTTTATTAAGTACCTTCTCCATTTCTGAAGCTAGTTTTGGAGCGCTTGTTTTTTGGGTTTTCTCTTATCAAATCGAAAATCAGTCGGTCGTCCCGATTGGAAAATGTTACTTTTCACCTTGTTTACAGCTCGTTTTCAGGCGATTGTATGACGTTGAATCTGGATATTATTTGGGCCCCTGTAGAATGATTTCGGCCAACTAATTTTCCAATTTCGCACATAGAGTTTCCAGTACGTTTCATATTAATTACTATTTGGCGTTCTTCGTTGGTAGTTTCCTTAAAAACTGTTGATTTTTTTATTGGTTTTTTATTATAAACGGTAAATGACATTTTATTTTGTATTTTTGGATTTGTTAATTTGTAAAATTGTTTAATTTAATAAGAACTGCAAAATAAGTTCTATAATTCTTATATTTTGTAAATTTTTTTCAAAAATCAGTGTGTGTGATAATTTCCGTTATTGACTGTATGTTGCTAATACATAAATTTTGAATCGATGTGCAATTTTTTAAGCCGAACTTCTAGGAGGGCCTACATAGTGAACCGGTCCACCCGTTTCCGTTACATTGAATTAGTTGCTGTGTTTAATTAAACAAAATAGGACCATAGAGTAAATAGAATCAAAATAAATCCAGGTTTGTTAAAAAATTTAAATTTTAATGAATTTTAACTATGCGCTCCAATTCGTTTTAAATTAGATTTGAAATTCACAATGAGTGTTGCTTTAACAAAAATACAGTGCTGGAAAAAAAAATTGGGCAAACATATTTTGTAGGATTGCGGATTTATCATTTACGGTCTTTTATCCTACATTTTATATCAAACATATGATACAATCAAACACAAACTGTTGCATGCACTTTACATTAAAAGTTTTAACATTTTTATTATTATAAATATGATTTATACAATATTAATTTAGTTTTACATTATATAATATTTAAGTTAGTATGTATTATTTATTTTGTAACATTCACTTTGTACTGTTCATTTTGTCTCACTAATTTATAATTGGTACTTGTTATGTCGCACCACCGGACGTAATTACTAACTGACTGATTGAATTTTTGTGTTGATGATTAAAGTTTTTCTTAAACACATTATTACAGTGTGTAACATAAAACTACCCATAATGCAAAAAGGGTCCATTAGTTTGTGTTAACAATTATGGTATGTTTTGTGGCGCTCGAGACACCGAGCCGCTACAATTTTATTGCAAATTGGAGTCTTTTTTGCTAAAATTACAAAACTTTTGAAAGCGATTTGCTTATTGTTTCATTTTAAATATATGTATGACGTAATTTTTTGAAAAAAAATTACCTGCAATTTAGGGGCAAAACCCCGAAAAATGCCAAAATATTGAAGTACGTTGATTGGTTAGTCGTCGTTGGAGTTAAAGTAATGGAAAAGTAATGGAAAACCAGGACTTATTTTTTAATTGTTTTTTGTTTTTTATAGATTTATAGATGTTTTAACTCTAAAATTAATATTTTGTTGGACCGCCTTTTGTTTTTATTACACTGGTACTACCCCACAACTGATGTACAAAAGACTTCCACCGAAAAATGAAGGAGTTATGGTCTGGGGATGCTTTTCTGCAAATGAAACCGGTCGATTGAGCTTCCTTAGATCCAGCATTACAGCAGCTGTTTATCTGCAGGTCTTACACAACGAATTTGAGCCGAATTCGTGAATGAAGCATTCGACACTTGCAAATTTAATTTTCAACATGACAACGCTCCGTGCCATACCGCCAAAGTTGTGAGTTATTAATTTTGAATTGTAGATAGAAAAATTGGCTTTCCAACAAACATAAAAAATTTGTTAAAAACTTGTTTTTTTTCTTACCTCTTCATTTAAATGTAAAAAAGTCCTTCGAAGAAACAAGTATTCTTGTGTTGAGCTGGCCTATACGGGGTCCAGACTTAAATGCCATTGAAAATATTTCGTCTATAATGAAGCTAGAAGTAGCAAGAAAGCGTCCAAAATCGGTTCAAGCTTTAAAAAGTTTGTTGATGACGATTTGGGAATCCATACCACCTACGACTTTGAAAATATTATCAAATTCAATGAATCGGAGGTGTATCGCTGTAATAAAAGCTAATGGTGGTCCAACAAAATATTAATATTAAAGATAGAACTTCTATAAATAAATAAAAAACAAAAAACAATTAAAAAATAAGTGTTTAATTTATTCCATTACTTTAACTTTAATCAACGTATTTTGAATATTTTGGCATTTTTCGAGGTTTTGCCCCTAAATTGCAGGCAAATTTTTTTTTCAAAAAATTAAGTCATACATGTATTTAAAATGAAACAATAAGCTAATTGCTTTCAATAGTTTTGTAATTTTAGCAAAAAAAAGACTCCAATTTGCAATAAAATATGTTTGCCCAAATTTTTTTTCCCAGCACTGTATATAGCTCGCCTTCGATATTAGTGATAAAGATATAGTTGATACGGGTTCTATTCGAAACGCGATATTTTAAAACGCGAATTATCAAAACGCGATATTCAAAACGCGATATTTCAAAACGCGATACGGTACAAAACGCGATGTGGTACAAAACGCGATATGGTACAAAACGCGATATTTCAAAACGCGATATGGTACAAAACGGGAGTTTAGGATCGGGTTATATATCAGGCGGGTGAAGGGGAAATTTAATTTCAGTTTATAGGAATTTAAAAATCGATAGGAACGATAGTATATAGGTTCGGTATCAGGTGGGTCGCTGCGCTCCCGCCGCTTCGCAACGCATATTCTGTAACATATCGCGTTTTGTACCGTTTCGCGTTTTGTACCATATTTCGTTTTGAAATGTCGCGTTTTGTACCATATCGCGTTTTGAAATATCTCATTTTGAAATATCGTGTTTTGTACCATATCTCGTTTTGTCATATCTCGTTTTGAAATATCGCATTTTGAAATATCGCGTTTCGAGCGGATCCGAGTTGATACAATGATTCATGAATTATTTTTAAAGTAAATATTTAAAAGGCCACATGACAAAGTGGAAAATGTAGTAAGTGCTCTTATCTCATCACTATAATCACGTTAACTCGCTGTACTTTGAAAAACTTACTGAGCAATACAATAATGAGCAAAGCGATCTTTGACAATCGCTGTAGCAAGCATATTCTGTCAACACAGTTGGTTTTTGAATAATTATCTTATTATAAAACCTTCTGGAGTTAAATTGGTTGTTGTGTCAAATTCAATTAACCGAGCACTAATTTAATTTTCATATTCCAATCATATTGTCCAAACTCATCGAGAGAGTTTATGATACGATTTGAAATAAAAATAAGGTACCGTGAGTTTTTGCTGTCTATTCTAGCGTAATTCTCTAGTGTAATTCGGCCAAATATTAGTTCCAAATCTCTCATCAAACCAAGTTTTAAGGAGTATTAATGGTTCTAACGTATATGTAAGAAATCTCCTTTACTCCTTTTAATTCTGTTTTTCGAGCATACGAGGTGGGAGGTAGAAATAAAGCTCTATGGAGCCAAATTGGTTTCATTATAGATTGACAAAGAAATTATAGAACTTTTCTGATTGGAAACAGAAACAATCATTTTCGACATTGTCTACATTCTCTACATTGCCAACGCCATTATTTTATTGTATACATACATTATCTACATATTTAGAATATTAATTATCATAACACTGCCCACCACCCCTCGAACCAAAGAAGTGTAATGATTTGTAGATAGCTTGCGAAAACCACGTTTACTCACGAATGGGTCATAGATAAATTCTGAAAATATTAGATGTGATTGACAACGGTCTCGCCTACACAATAAAATAACCCGAGAACCATTAGCACACCAACCACTCCTCGAATCAAAGAATCGTAACGATTGGTAGATTTAACCAAGCGAAAACCAGATTTCCTGTCACAATCGAATAATTTTTGCGTTGAATTTGAATCGTTCTTCTACCGCACACGTAAAAATTGATAAAAAAGACAAATAATAATTGAAATATACCTTCATTTGTACCTGTATGTGTGTATATATTTTGTGTAAAGCGTACGCCAGCTGGATATCAAATTACAACGAAACTAGATTATTTAGAGAGCCAAGAAGAAATGATACCAAAATTTGAATAATGATGCGGAAACTGGTGGCAGATACTATTTGTCGGTCGATAATTACCGAATTTTTCTTGCGCCGTCATAAACGCCGTTCATAAACTATTCGTATTACTTGAAGAAGTAGTACCTGCCCCAACATGTCATTTGCGAGCTAAATCAAAAATTTTGTTCAACATAGATTTTATTGATTGGCTGCTGCTTGCGATATTATATCCCAATATGATAAATTGGTTTATTATTAGCGTTACATTATTGTCGTCTGATTTTGCATGAAAAAACGGCATGATGTCATGCGATATGCTAAATAAACTATTTTACTTGGAAAATATACATTAAACATAAAGAAAGTTATGTTTTATTTATTTGTTGTTGTTGTTTACGATCAGGAAGGATAAATGGCTTGTCTAATAAGTGATAGACTGCTGTCATCCAATTTCCTATAAATTATCTCGTGCCAGCAGTTCGTAATTAATCTACACATAAACGACTGCCCTTGAACCCTTGGTCATGAACGTAGAGTAGTTTATCGGTTTTGAAATAAAACTAATTTCAAATCGATATTCATGTGACAGACGGAGTATTTCATTTACTTTAATTTAGTTTTAACACGATTTCATTATAAGAACTTATTTCATATGGAATGTATCAATCGCAATCAAATATTATTTTCAGCACTTGGACTGGGTTTCGATTTAGACGAATCCTATTTACTGTAATAAGCACATTGAGAAGGTCAAAAAATCGAATTCGTAATCTAGTATGGACCTAAAGGTAAATCGCCAAATGACACGCCAAACTGTGTACTTTATGCTAATTAAACGTTCGGTTACCAGCACTTTTAAAATATCCATAATGTGTCTTCATAAACAACAGAAACAACAACTGGATTTGTTCTAAAACATTCAAATTTTTCAAAGCAGCAGATGTCAGATACTGTGTCAAAATTGTAAAAAATTCAGATGAAACTTAAGTAACAATAAGCAAGGACTAAACTCTGTATGGTTATTGATAGGATTTATTGTTTAGAAATTTGCATAATAGGGGGAGGCTTAAGCGGGCTCTATATATTTCATTATGATAAATAAGGAATCAGTAGATCCTCTTGCAAATACTAGTGGAGTTACCACCGAGAATGATGTAGCCGACAAGGGTACAGAAAGTAAATTTAGAGAAGTGAGAAACCTTCCAAATTTAGGCAATTTTGCGCTTGCATTGGTAACAGATTCGCATGGGGAGATCGGTACCATTTTTTGTGTAAGAACGGGCAATATGAGGAGTTGGAGATTAAACGTTGACAGATCTTCCAAATACTGTTTAACCACAGCTGTTTTCGGTATTCCCCATTAGACTGGCAAAATCAGGAGAAGACTAACCTCTTATTTAAAGTTTAAAGAAACATTCACACAGGTAAACCAGGAATTACTGAATCCCTTGTGCTTAGGAAAACTAATATAATTAAATTAATTTAACCCGGTTGCAGGGAGGGAATTGCCCTGTCCTGTAGTAACGTTTACGGGTAATCTAAAACCAATAATTCTCTGCAAAACAAGGGATCTACTAAAAACTATGTAGAGAGACCCTATGATAAAACTTAAAGTATCAAGGAGGTTTGGGAATCGAATTTCTAATAGAAAACAATAAAATTTATAAAAAATGAGGAAGGCACAAAGGATCTCGAATACTTTTCTGTGATAAGGTGGAAAAGATATCCGAGACTTATCACCATAGGAAAACCCACCTTAGGAAAAATCTCTCTTCTTCCAAGTAAACTTTAAGGATTCGATTGGGATTAGCATGCATCAAGAACCTTATACGGTATACGCAAAGAGTATCGTTGACTAAAATCATATCCTCTGGGTGATTAACGGCTTGCATTTAAGTCAGCAGCCCCAGACCGGATCGTTCCAGGTTAAAAGCGAACCAAGCATTTATCACGAAAGCGAGTAACAGACGTTTGTAAATAAGCAATCGAGCGAGAGTTATTTGGGCGTAGTAACTGGGTCAAATCCCTACTCTTTAATAGCATTTCTCTATATCGCCCGCTTCGTGACAATACCTCCTCTCTGACAATTTTGTGAAAATGAGCTTTTGATAAGAAAGGCTGACGCAAGATTAGACGCAGGCTTACAAATAATTAAAATAAGTTTGTAGTGCAAGAAAAGCAGATTAAATCGCATCGAAATCTTCAAAACCAGAGGAAACATATGGAATGACAACGAAGTTATTTCAATTTCCTGAACAATTCAGTTTTTGCAGATAGGAGTTATTGTCACGAGGCGGTCGATATTTAGGTTGCCTTTACTATGTGAAAGCTAAGGCGTCATGAAAGTATTGTCCTGAGTGGCGTGAACCACCCTGGAACCAAATAATCGATTATATATGTTAGTAACTGCGAGGCGGTGTACAAATACAAATGACAGTTTCTCGGACATTACGTTAAGCCATTCGTCTCTCAACGGGATGAAGGATTTTTAAAACTCAGATAGATTGGGTCATTGGCCATTCGAACGTCCAGGGTAACAGGATGGTTCTCACTAGTTACGGTACGATTTTCAAGTGCGCCCTGAGTGAGCAGGTGAAAAGTGGGTGAGCACTATCACATCTATCATCAGCAAGCCAACTCTTTCAAGACTGGATTTGAGATGCTCAAAAACTCTCTGGAAATGCGAGAATTAAAATCAGTTGTAGTGGTTCTCACAGGGAATTATTTTTGGTTAACATGCGGGCAAAATAAGATATTATGATTTATTTTCTCTATTCCGTCCAGGAGTAAAATCGGGTATACTACGAAATCTCAGTTTTCAAAATTTCGGTTTTCAAAATCCTGGTTTCTTTTCTTCTAATTCTAATTGCACGAAATAATTAATAAAGTTGCAATCTAATTCTAATTGCAACATTTCCTACTTGCAACATTTTGTGATTGCAACATTTTGAAATGCAATAATTGTTGAGGCTGACGGCTTCCATAACTCTCACGGGCACTTAGCTCTCCATCCAAATATTCCATCCCTGTTAGCCATTTTCTAGAACTTTATCGCAAACTCATTTTTCAATTTTGTCAAAAAATCATTTAAGAGTCCCATTTTCCCACATCCCAGATTTCCTAAAAATCGGGTTTTTTATGTAAAACCGAGATTTTGAAAACAGGAATTTTGAAAGCCGAGATTTTGAAAACAGAGATTTTTAAAACCGAGATTTTGACACACCCCTTTGCAACATAGTAAAAACATCATAAAATTTTTTCCAATCATTATGGATCCAGTAGATTGGATGATCTATTTGAAAATGTTATTGAAACCCCGTGAACATCTTCAGAATTGGCTGAAGAACGGTTCTCAAAAGGCCTATGCTTTACTTTTTTAAAAATGTCAGGTAGAATTTGTAGATTCGACGGCACAACATTTAAAATTAGTCTAGTTTTAAAATTTTCTTTTGAAAATAAAATCTAATTGGAGAAATAACAAATTTACCAATGCAATAATTTGTTTTAACACAAACTTCATCATCATCGTTCGAGGCGAATCAAGCAGATTTGTTGAAAAATTAAAAGAACTAAGTCAAACGCCGTTTTTCTTAAATAAGCCAAACAAACATTTCTCCGTAGATCTTGCTAAAGGTCTGGTCAGGGCAACCCTACCAGGGTATATCTCTACGATTTTCTTGTAGTACTGACCCCATTGCATCTTTTGAAAAAGCCAACATAATTATACGACCCGTCGAAGCATACATTCTCTATGTTGGAATCATAAGAATTCGAAAAATCCGAAAAATTTAATCATTCGAAGCCCATTGACAAGGCATCTTAGAGATGTCTAAGTAAATCGAAGTATGCTGTAATATAGTACTGACCCTATTGCATCTTTTGAAAAAGCCATTCGAAGACCACTGAAAGAGCATCGTAGAGATGTCTAAGTAAATCGGATTATGCTTCGTATAGTACTGAGCCTATTGCATCTTTTGTTGAAGACCACATAGTTATGCGACCCGTAGTAGCATAAATTTTCTATGTTGGAATCATAAAAAATCGAAAAATTCAAGCATTTGAAGGCCATTGACAAGGCATCGTAGAGATGTCAAAAAAAATCGAAGTATGATGTCGTGTAGTACTGACCCTGTTGCATCTTTTGTAGAAGCCAACATAATTATGCGACCTGTCAAAGCATACATTTTCTATGTAGGAAAAATCGATAAATTCCAAAAATTCAAGCATTCGAAATCGAAATGTTAGAAAAATTCAAGCATTCGAAGGCCATTGACAAGGCATCATAGAGACGTCTAAGCAAATCGAAGTATGCTGTAAAATAGTACTGACCCTATTGCATATTTTGTAGAAACCAACATAATTATACGACTCGTTGAAGCATACAATTTCTATGTTGGAATCATAATAAATCGAAAAATTTGAAAAATTCAAGCATTCGTGGGCCATTGGCAAGATATCGTAGAGATGTCTATGTAAATTGAAGTATGATATCATGTAGTACTGACCCTATTGCATCTTTTGCAGAAGCCAACATAATTATGCGACCCGTCGAAGCATACATTTTCTATGTTGGAATCAAAATAAATAGAAAAGTTCGAAAAATTCAAGCATTCGAAAGCCATTGACAAGGCATTGAAGAGATGTCTATGTAAATCGAAGTATGATGTCGTGTAGTACTGACCCTATTACATCTAATGTAGAAGCCAACATAATTATACGACCCGTCGAAGCATACATTCTCTATGTTGGAATCATAAAAAAATTAAAAATTCGAAAAATTTAAGCATTCGAAGGCCATTGACAAGACATCGTAGAGATGTCTAAGTAAATCGCAGTATACTATAGTATAGTTCTGACCCTATTGCATCTTTTGTAGAAGCTGACATAATAGTGCGACCTTCAAAGCATACATTCTCTATGTTGGAATCAATAAAAAATTGAAAAATTCTAAAAATATAATCATTCGAAGCCCATTGAAAAGGCATCGTAGAGATGTTTCAGTAAATCAAAGTATGCTTCGTATAGTACTGGCATTATTGCATCTTTTGTAGAAGCCAACATAATTATGCGCCACGTCGAAGCATACATTTTTATGTTGGAATTATAAAAAAGCGAAAAATTCAAGCATTTGAATGCCATTGACAAGGCATCGTATAGATGTTCAAGTAAATTGAAGTATGCTTTGTATAGTACTGGTTCTATTGCATCTTTTGTAGAGCCAACATAAGAATGCGACCCGTCGAAGCATAAATTTTCTATGTTGTAATCATAAAAAAATCAAAAATTCAAAAAAAACAAACATTCGAAGGCCATTGACAAGGCATTGAAGAAATGTCTAAGCAAATCGAAGTATGTTTCGTGTAGTACTGACCCTCTTGCATCTTTTGTTGAAGCCAACATAATTATGCGACCCTTCAAAACATTCATTTTTTATGTTGGAATCATAAAAAATTTAAAAATTCAAAAAATTCAAGCATTCGAAGGCCATTGACAAGGCATCGTAGAGATGTCTAAGTAAATCGGAGTATGATGTCGTGTAGTACTGACCCTATTGCATCTTTTGTAGAAGCCAACATAATTATACGACCCGTCGAAGCATGCAATCTCTATGTTGGAATCATAAAAATTCGAAAAATCCGAAAAATTTAATCATTCGCCACACACGGCGAGTGAGCAGACATCAATTCAGGTGATAAAAGAACAGCTGATCCAAATTAGAAACAAAGTACATGATTACGAGTATCTTAAACAGCAAAACGATACTCTAACCAAACTAAATGATGCATTACAGGAAAATATACATCTATTAAAAGAAAGAACAACACAAAAAAGTTACAGTGACATTAAAATCCACAAGATCTATCGAACAGCCTCATACAATATACACTAGTTACAATACAAAGAAATCACCGAGTCTTATAATACCCAGCGATCATTACACAGAAGACAAAATTGCCGAAATTATCAAGGAAAAAGTCAATCCAGTGGAGTCCAAAACTGGCATAAAACTATTTAAAATTATTAAAGAGAAAAAAGCGATTAAGATGGCCTGCCGAGACAAGGCAGAAAATACAAAACTTGAAGAGTTACTAAGAGCTGCCATGCCAGCACAGATCCGTGTTGAACAAGAGGTCCTAAACAATCCTAGAATAAAAATAGTGAACATTCAAACAGAATATACAAATGAATCCCTATCTAAAGCCATATTGGAACAAAACAACTTCCACCATGAAAACCCAAACATCACAGTGAAACACATAGCCAAACAGAGAAATGGACAAAATAGTTTCACTTCCTATATTGAAACAGATCCAACATCTTTTAGAACAATAATAGAAAAATCGAGACTGAGCATAGGGTGGGAAAGGTGTAGAGTATTTGAGGACCTCAACATAAATAGGTGTTTCAATTGTAATAGTTACTACCATAGCAAAAATAAATGTAACAAGAGTATGTCATGCATAAAATGTGGAGACGAAACCCACAAAGCAAATGAATGTCGCAGTAAGGAACTTAAATGTTCGAACTGCTCCTGGGCAAATAATAAATACAACACAAAATATCAAACAAATCAATGACACACAGAATTGTCAGTACTATAAAGCTCAAGTTGAGAGGATCAGGGCTTCTACAAATTACAATGTCCAGTAATTGTTTCTCGTTGGAAGCTGCCGAATATAAAAATACTCTTGAGTATAAAAATGCAATAACTGAAAATATAAGCGGACTAACGATGCTCCACCTGAACATCCGTAGTATAGATAGGCATTTTGAGGAATTGCTTGTGCTCTTAAATGACCTGGAAAACCTCCCTGATGTTATTGTATGCACTGAAACTAGAAATGTGAACCCTGATCTTTATGGCATAATGGGATACAATGCTTACTACAACGATGGCCATGTCAACAAAAATGACGGAGTAATAACCTATATAAAATCCGTTATAAAACAAGAACATAAAGTTGATATTGTTGGAATATGTTCGATCAATGTAACCACCGTAACAAAGAACCAAATAGTATATGAAATCATGGGAGTTTACAGATCACCATCAATAAATGAAATCCTTTTTATTCAAGAAATGGACAATTATCTCAACCAAATGAACTTAAGAAACGAAAAAATACTAGTAGGAGATATAAACATTGACATCCTAAATTCAAACAACCACATATCTACTAGCTTCTTAGATATGCTGGCAATCAATGGTTTTATACCGCTCATAAACAAGCCAACCATAGTTGCTTCACCGTCATCCACATGTATTGACCACTGCTTCATAAAAACTACAAGACCTGTTGAAACAATCACAGCTGGAGTTTTGTTCAGTGGAATCACTGATCACTTTCCAATAGTAATCCAAACACAAAAAAACAATTCAGAAAATAAAAAATCTGGAACCAGTAGTACAAAAACCACGAACTACAGGAAATTTCGCTCAATCCTTTTGCGTATGGATTGGTCTAAATTGTATAACGAAAACGATGGAAATGAATGTCCATGATTCTCCACTCCACTTTGATGGATGCGAAATTACAGAGCTCAATGACTCGCAAAATTCGGAGCGGTAATAGAAAACCATGGATTACACCTGCCTTGATTACACAAATAAGAAAACGAGACAAATTACATAAAACAGCACTGAGGTAAAATAATGAGCAACTTTTAAATGAATTCAGGATTTTTCGAAATACCCTAACTGCGAGTTCATACGACGGATAAAAATCTCGGATTTTTCTATCCCAGATTTTTTTTTCAATATTTTCAACTTTTTTATATGAAAAAAGGCGTGCCCGTTGTATAATTTACGTGATGTAATTGGTTAAAACGATGGGATAGTAAAATCCGAGATTTTTATCCGTCGTATGAACTCGCAGTAAATGCTGACTTGAAAAAAGCACGATATTCTTATTTCAAAGACCAAATACAAGGCATCAAAAATCAAAGGGATATATGGAATATGGTAAATGACTTCATGTTAAATAGAAGAAATAAAAACAGAAGTATGCAAGACCTTCGCGTACTAGATCCAAATGGTAATCTTACCAGATCAGATGAAGAAACAGCAAATGAGTTCAACAATTATTTCTCAAAAGTGGGAGAAACTCTAGCACAACAAATACCTAGCAAACATTTTGATTATACGTCCATGATCACAATATCGAACTCGTTCCTGCTACTTCCCGTGAGTGTTGAGGAAGTTTTCAAAGAAATAATGCTGCTGAAAGAAAACAAAGCACCTGGATTTGATGGATTCACAACGCGACTTATCAAAAATGTAGCTGACGTGATCGCCGGGCCATTGGCCCATACGAAAAACGTAAGCTTCCAGTCCGGAATATTCCCAGATTTACAAAACAAAAGAGCCCAAATTACACCGATCTACAAGGTAGGCAGTAAAAATAAAGTTGGGAACCACAGACCTATAATCTATATCCGTGATATGTAAATTTGGGAAGATCATGGAGAAAAGTATTAACACGAGACTAATGCAGTTCCTAACAGAACACAACGTCATCAATAAAAATCAGTTTGGTTTCAGACAAAAACTGTCCACCGAACATGCACTGGCCGAATTCACAAACATAATATATAAAAACGTAGATAAAGCGAAACCAGTTTCGTCAACATTCGTTGACTTAGCAAAAGCCTTCGATACTTTAGACCATGGACATTTGATAAGAAAACTTGATTATATAGGCATAAGGGGTCTTGCAAAGGACCTAATTGTAAGCTATCTAAGAAACAGGAATCAAATAGTGAAAATAAACAATGTCGAAAGTAGAGCTCTTATATCATCCTACGGAGTTCCCCAAGGGACTATACTCGGACCCTTATTGTTCATACTCTACATCAAGGACCTGTTCAACGTCAAAATACCAGGAATAATACTATCCTACGCTGACGATACATCAATAATCTTTGAAGGGAAAAGTTGGGAGGAAGTGTAGTCCCGTTCACGTATACTATTCCTCTCTATAGTCAGGATCACTTCAAGAAAGCAGACTGAATATAAGAGTCACGAGGGAAAACATCGAACTCCAATTGAGAACACCAAAAATGTCGAAGTCTGTTGGCCAGAGGAGCTACACGTACATTGGTCACCGAATAATAAACGAAATGCCAACATCATTGAGAAGATAACTTCTAACTTTTGAGAGCAAAAATAGAGCTACAACTAAACTTCGAGTCACCATGTGGCTAAATGGAACTGATATTCAAAATTTTGATCCGTTCTAAATATCACCAAACAGATAAATCTAAAATATAGTTTTATATTTTTTATATTCTCTATACTTTTTATATTTTCATATTTTGTTCTTTACATTTTTATACTAATTTTAGTGTTATATATATTAATATTTTATTCTTGCATACGAGAATTTGATTTCTCAGGCAGATGTATCTAAGTTTACATTCTTGAATAAATTGAATTGAATTGAATATTCGAAGGCCATTGAGAAGGCATCGTAGAGTATTGCATCTTTTGTATAGAAGCCATCATAATTATACGACCTGTCGAAGCATACATTTTCTATGTTGGAATCATAAAAAATTTAAAAATTCGAAAAATTTAGGCATTCGAAGGCCATTGACAAGGCATCATAGAGAAGTCTAAGTAAATCGAAGTATGATATCGTGTAGTAGTCACCCTATTGCATTTTTTGTAGAGCCAACATAATTATACGACCTGTCGAAGCATACATTTTCTATGTTGGAATCATAGAAAATTCAAAAATTCAAACACTCAAAGGCCATTGACAAGGCATTGGAGAAATGTCTAAGCAAATCGAAGTATGTTTCGTGTAGTACTGACCCTGTTGCATCTTTTGTTGAAGCCAACATAATTATACGACCTGTCGAAGCATACGTTTTCTATGTTGGAATCATAAAAAATTTATAAATTCGAAAAATTTAAGCATTAATTAAAGGCATGGTAGAGGTGTCTAAGTAAATCGAAGTATGCTATGGGATAGTACTGACCTTTTTGTATCTTTTGTTATAGAAGCCAACATAAGTGTGCGACCCGTCGAACCATGCATTTTTTATGTTGACATCATAAAAAATCGAAAAATCCAACCATCCGATTTATTTCGGTAATTGGTTGAAGCATTTGAATTTACCACCGAAAAGAATTTACGTGGTTGGATTATGAATTTGAATGGTTGAGTATGCGGCCGTGATTAGAGTGAAGTGAGTTCGACAACAGCATAATTATGAAAACTCCACCTCATAAATATGTTGGCTGCTAGCAAACATAAAGAATTTTTATGGCACATGGTTATGTCTAAATTAACTTGCCATGTTGGACTTACTTTTTAAAAATTTATTTCGTTTTGCATAACACGTTATTTTTAAGCGAAGATTTACACTTTTTGGACTGTTGTAAAGTTTTTTGTCATTTTTAGTTTGTCAGACATTTCACTATAGTTTATTTAAAATTTTATTATTATTGAATTTTCTTCTTGGTTTTTCCTAACATTTGAATTCGTGCTAAGCCCTCGTAGTTCTCAAGCTGCTTATACTATCTTATAGACTCAGCAAGAGTGCTAACTTCATATCGGTAGATTCCGTATTAAATTTTTCTTTGAACAAATGTGGTTAGGCTTATACTAATGAAAGGTGGACATTTTATAACATAACGTTATATAATTTTTAACCATCCTCCGCAGCATAATTCGTATAAAACCACGCAGATGTTTAGTTCACCCTAAAAAAAATTAATTTAAACTTAGAAAGTGGAAAACTTTTGTACATTCCGTACGTATGAAATAATGGATGGATAAATATCTGTATGTAATTGCAACACCCTTAAGCAAAATTCTTCCAAAAATAAAATAAATATAGAAAAACAAACTCTTCTGCATAAACAAAAGCTGCAAAAAATTAAATTAAAATTCGTGGAAATCAAAATTTGTTTTCGGAAATATCATAATTAAATCAAAGTAAAATTCTTCGAAATTTGATCCAACTTTCATAATTTATGAATTACTAAAAAAGAAAAACTAAACAGTACACGTAACATACGTACATATGTATGTACATACGCACCGCAAATATAAAATTATATAAACGCATAATGATATATGGGCGGTGGGGTCAAGTTGGGGGGCACAAAAAACCACCACCTCATGATGATACACATACCTAAACCATACTTGTGTATGTAAAAAATCTATCGACTTTCAGGTATATGACAAGTGCTTAATGTTTTTGTTTTTTTTTTTGTTATATTTTCCTTCTTCGTTCATTCATTTTTTTTATATACCGGCATTTACGAAAAACTAAATTTTCCATTTTCTCGGTTTATTTCTCTGATTTTAGTAATAATAATTTAGTTGTTACCGAACGCGACAGGCACACACTAATCATTCAGCACCGCTTGAAATAATTTACTGTTAAACATTTTTTATTGGGCGCGTGCCGCTTATTCATATAAATTCGCGGGAATTCGCGTAATTCCATCATACTAAGTTTGATTGGCAAAAAATTTTAATTAAACAAATTATTATTTTTTGCTAGTTGTGTGATAATAGTGATAGTAATAAATATGCAAATTTAACAATTTTAATTGGTTTATGTTAGCAAATTTATAATAAACGAGTGAAAAGTAAAAAAAAAAGAAAATTTATGCGTTTTCTGTTGTTTTTATATCTTGTGTTTGTGTGGTGGGTACAGGTGTATATGATTTTCACACGATACAACGGAAAAACCACTTTGCGTTTGTGATTTTTGTGTTTGATGTTTTTTATACGCGAAAAGTGATTTGTAAACGATTTAATGCAAATCTATGGTGAATTGTGATTATGTAAATTTTTGGTGTGGTGATAATTTCTTTGTATTATTTTTGGTTGTCAAATTTCGCAATCTCCCTAGTCAATTTTTATCAGAAATTTGATATTGGAATTTATTAAATTAGTCCCGTGTTAAAATTTATATTAAACTGTTGAGAAAAATGATCGATTAAAATGTGAACGATGGTGAACGGGTTAAAATTGAAATTTTGTTATACTTTTAAATTCACGTTGAACTGTGACGGAATTTGTTCGAATTTTGAGCACCGTTTGTAAAATTCTAAAATTTATTGGTCCTGTTCTCAGATTATATTGTTTGGCATTTTCCTTGTATGCTCGTGCGAATTCAATTTTGCTTGGTTATTTATTTAGAAAAGGTCTACAAATTTGAATTAATTAATGAAAAATTTTGTTTTTTTAATATTCGCCTAAATTAGGTAATGCAAACTAAAATTGTTCTAGAGTCACAATTATTATCAATTTGTTGGTAAAAATATATCTAGACAACGCGAACATTTAGGCGAAAATATTATAGAATTTGGCTAATCAAAATGCGATAATACCCCAGTAAAATGATTGGAGAAGAATTTGGAAGTTCAGAGATTTACTATGAAAAATATAGCGTGAGAACTCTCTTCTGCTAAGAGGAAGAAACTGGCCCAATAAATGTTAAACTCGGTCACTAAAAATAAAATCAATATCAGAAGGCAAGTGAAAGGCTAGATTTATCAAAGTAAGCAACCGAACTTATATATGGGCATCACGAAACCTAGGATGATAAAATTGGTCCAGCTTACAGAGATTACAGGCCAGATTTTTCATAGTAAATCCCTGAACTTCAAAATTATTCGCATTTTTATCATGTTATAGTTGTATTATGGTATTTTTCAATATCGGGATGTCACGAAACCTATGAAATTGTAGCTTGTGTGACAACGGCACAAATTTCATTGGCACTAGCAATCATTATCGCGCTATTTCAAATTATCTTCTAAAATTATCGATAAACTGACAATTCAACATTCCCAGTGCCCTACATTTGGGTGGAATATGAGAAACTGCGGTAAAGTTTACTAAATTCCTTCTACGAAGAGTAATTGGGCGGAGTATACTTAACAGCGAAGAAGTAGCCACACGACTACCTGAAATAGAGGCGATATTAAACTCAAGGTCATATTCGTTTTATCTGCCGGTGATCTATATACGTTAACGCCAGCCTATTTCATAAATGGCCGTTTTTACACGCTGCTGTTACCTGAAGTTGCTGGTGAAACAAATTTTTGGAAGCGCCGATCTGATAAATACCTAACTACACTATACAAAATGGTATAATGGTATAAGAAGCGATTTTGTTGATAACACAAGGAGAAATCGTACTGATAAAACATGAAAATTTACCGTCAACACATTGGACGCACGTTTCTTGAAGAGACTCATCCTGGTTCCGATAACCAAGTCCGAGTCGTCCCCGTTAAAACCAAATCTAAATATTTAAAAAGGCCGATACACAAGATATGCCTTCTTCCATCTAATTGAATCGGGATGATTCAAGGCCCGTAGGATGTCTACGACCAAATTATATTTTTGAAATTGAAATTAATTAATCGCAGAAGATTAAAATATATCTGTGGAAATTTAAAATAACCACTTAAGTCGAGATAAGTGGTTATGTTGAACTATATTCTAATCGATAGTATTTCCCGTTTTATCTTTCCTTTCAATTTTTCATAAAAATCCGACTTTTTTGACAGAGATAGCTATACGCAAAAAACAAAACCACTTTTATTTGTTATAGGTGTTTGGTATTTAGTGAAAACCACTTAATTGATAGTTTATGATATTCTGGCATAAAATAAGTGATATTTAAAACAATATTTTAATTTGTAAAATCAGAAATAAATTTAGAATAAACACTTATCTTGAAATAAGTTTTTATTTTGAATTTAATTTTGCGTTTGATATTAACTTAAATCGATATAAGTGGTTTCTTCTAAATACTATTAAAAATTTTAGGAATTTTTGGTGAACCCAGAGCATGTAACAAGTGCTTGAAGGTGTCAATAAACGCAGTTTAAAACCTTGATACCATGAATCCAAAAATAGTTTAGTTATGCGACATATTTTTTTCACAACTGAGGGCAACCAGAACGCACACAATTTTTACATTGAGCTCGTAATGATTGGATGGTATTACCAAATGCTTCTAAATCAAAAACGAGCACTTCGTGTTTATCCAAAGGACTTCCGATGAATCTTCGTTAGCAACGTTATCAACATTGATTCTTTTTCTTTCAAGATTCATGAGTTTCCCAGAGAGTTACGAGTTCTTACATTCATGAATTAATTTGATCAGATTCATGATGCTCTTTTTCGATGAGTTCTGGCCCAGTTATATCTTCAATTGAGCTCTGATGTTTTAATGTTTTTTGTACTTTTCCGTTTAGATTTGTTAGATCTAAATGGCTATCATCGCGTAATCCTAAACCTTCGTTCATCGCAATCGCCTAGTAAGGTTCAGCGGGTTGATGATTTCTCCAAAAAAGCTGGCTGGTAAGCCACTAACATGAGCGTCTTTGGGCTACGTCATCGACACCATAATGTTGACCATCGATCAATTTTGTTGTTGAGCTCGAATTTTTCCTTCTCGGCCAACTTATGATTTTACATTCAACGTCATCAGTAGTAAAATTTGGAGTTTAACTACAATCAAAATCTTGATTCTCTCTCGAAGAAGGGATATACATATTTTCAAAAAATGCTGCAAATATGTCAGCGACTCTTTGCGGATCAAGAACAGTCAAATAATTGAAAGATATTGACAAAACTGACCTCTACAGTGCCGTGTCGAATCAACATAGCTCCAGAAACATTTATGGTTGTTTCTAATTATCGATTCAACCATATATGGATATTCAAGAAACGATATAAAAGTTTAAATTGAGATTTGAGGGCATTAAATATTTCATAATTTACGACAGATGGATTCAATTTGTATTTTTATGAGCTTAAGATTTCCGATTTTTAGGCCAGGCAGGCTGCGAATAATCCATGGCTCGCGCGTGCCAACAAAATTACAGGCAAACGAGAAATACATAAAAGTGAAACCCCTTTTACAGATAAATCGAACTACTTGCTCAGCTGCCTTTAAAGGATCCAAATGGCTGAAGTAAAGTTGTCTCATCTTATAGGCACATCAGTAGGTTTCGTATTGGTCACGAAATCATCTTAAATTTTTGAGATATTGGGGACAATAAGCCGCCCCGGTGGAAAAGTGGTCAGCATGTTTGCTCCAGTGACCGGAGGTCTAGGGTTCGGTTCCCGATGATGACAAGGAAAAAATTTCACGGCTGGTCTAGGATCAATGAATTAATCACTCATTATCCGAAATGAAAATATAATTATGAAACCTTATTTGAGGCGGCCAAATCCCTTGATGGGATATAGTGCCAGAGAGAGAGAGAGAGAGAGAGAGAGAGAGAGAGAGAGAGAGAGAGAGAGAAAGGGGATAATAAGCATACACAGGTAAGGTTAAATGCTGGTAGTTAACTGTAGCAAATATAATATTGCCGATCTCATATAAATTTTTTTTTTTAAAAAGGGAACCAATGCACAGTAACCACACCATGCGGACACTTTTTTCATTAAATTTTGCTTCAAAAAGTTTAGCTAAGACAACAATTTTTCGTGACACTATACGTTTAATAAACAAAATTTTACGAAGTTTTTAAATTTTTTTATCGATCTGTATTTTTGACGATTTGCACATGCTGGATGCACATGTTGAAGTATTTACATACAGACTTGAATAAAAACGTAAACGAGAAGCAAGATCAACTTTGAATTTTATCAATGGTTTTTAGTTTTCGTAAAATATTATTTTTTTGTTTTGTGTCCTTTTAAAACAAAATTATGTTTTGTGTCGTATATTCCCTATGTACCTTATGTGATTTTTTATGATACGAGAGACTCCATTAAAAAGAAGTTATTGTAAATAAGACTTATTATTATTGTTTTAAATTTAATCAAAATAATTTTTTTCGAGTTATATGCAACATTGTTATTCGTATTATTAAGCGATAATTTGTTAATCCGTGGATAATTGATACCTAGTAGGGATAATAAATATGTAGATTATAATTTTTTAACTTTAAAACTAAGGAAGCATACATGTGCTAATTTTATCTTATCCTTATGAGTGTGTATTTTAAAAACGCATATGAACAAAATCGGCCTTGAACTAGTTTATGAACTAGACATTTTTGTTTTATAAACTTATTCTTAGTGTGGAATACCATCGATGACGTAAACTAGCTCAGCGTTGTACTTTTTTATTTATTTATTCTTGCATCGATTCCGCCTGTTTACACGAGAGTTGAATTCAACACAAATTTCTTCGTTCCTTTCCCCCTTGCCCATAATCTAAAATTTTTTTTTGCGTACTTTTTCAACACGAATTTTAGGTGTTGAACGAATTGTAATTTACTAACACAAACAGAAAAGCTATAAAAAAAAATTTGGGTCCAATTTTTTTTTTTCTGAAAACAGGTTTCATTTTCAAAACAAATATAAAAAGCCTATACAGTAAATACAATTTTTTCAAATAGCACAATTTACAATAATTTATAATTATAGTTTATAAAATACAAAATTTTATAAACTATAATTATAAATTATTGTAAAGCATTGCTGTGCATTGCGTAAAAAAGTAGCTGTCAATTTGTTTTAAAAATTAAAATAATTTTTATTATTATTTATTTTTTTAACAAGAGTTTGTTTTCAAAATTATCGTTAATGTAAATTACACAAAAAAAAAAAATTATTGTACATATAACACAACCAAAAAAATATACGAATAAATTGACAACCGCTTTTACGATGCTTCTCCGAAGAAATTCAATATGAAATGAAAATAATTTTACACATACATAAGTAAATAACATAAACTACGTTTTACCGTGTGAACGCAAATGTTGAATTATGATTGTTGAATTACTCTTCGTCTAAACAGGCCCATTATTGGTTTTGTGATACCGAAAAAATCTGAGAATGATAAAATTTCATAGGGATCCAGTGGGGTGTATTCGAGATCTATGTATACATTCGTGGTAAAAAAAAGTCTGGTGTTGGCCACAACATATTCACCACTCTAATTGTTTACAAGTTTTTCTGCATCAATGCACTTTGTGCCAATAATATTTGCCACGGAGACGCCGGCCTTCTTGCGTAATGTTTACAAAAAATGTCAACAAAAGTTTCCTTCATATAATATACTCGAAAATGTTAGGAACATGATTACTTATAACTCGTATTATGAAATTTTACTGGAAATAAAATAATAAATTTTAATTTTCATCCCAAGCTTCTTTCTTTTATTGCACCAATTTTAAAAATTCATAAAATTAACAATCGTTAAATAATCCAAACGGAATCATTTATTAAATTTGGTTATGCAACCAGTTCCAACTTATTATTTTAAAACAAAAAATCTATATACATATATGGAAATATAAATCTAAAACCTGATTCTATTACCTGCCAATCAAATTAGATTTTTCATTTTGAATTAATATTAGTGAACTATTTCCATGTTCCGGGAAATCGCTTAAATAAGTGAAATAATCCTACCAACCAACTAAGTTAAAATTATTCATTCGATGAATTTTTCGTAATCAGCAATAACTTTAAGGATCAAATATCCAGATATCATTACATAAGTCAATCATCTGTTCAACCGCTAAGAAATATTAAAGAATTTAAGATTTATTTAATTTGCCCATATTTCATACTTAAATCGTTAAAAAAATTTGCTACCTGCCTTTTAATATTATTAATGTATATTACAGCTTGTAATTTGTATGTAATATTAATTATCGTTTATATATTAGCATTAGAATAAATTGCAGTCGAGAGTACACGATCAACGTAAAAATAAGAAGAAACAAAATAAGAATTTAAAATTTCGTTTTTCTGTTTAAAGGGAAAATGATTTAAATGGCGGAAAAATAATTTTGTAGAAACAATACATTTATAATATTGGACGTTTTTAAATAAAAGTTTATTGCACATACATCATAAGTAAAAATAACAAATTATTTTCATAACATTCATTTATTTAAAAAGCAAAACCAATCGATGCAAAAATAAATAAATAAAAATGTGCAACGCTGAACTAGTTTACGTCATCGACGGTATTCCACACTAAGAATAAGTTTATAAAACAAAAATGTCTAGTTCATAAACTAGTTCAAGGTCGATTTTTTTCATATGCGTTTTTAAAATACACACTCATAAGGATAAGATAAAATTAGCACATGTATGCTTCCTTAGTTTTAAAGTTAAAAAATTATAATCTACATATTTATTATCCCTACTAGGTATCAATTATCCACGGATTAACAAATTATCGCTTAATAATACGAATAATAATGTTTCATATAACTCGAAAAAAAATTATTTTGATTAAATTTAAAACAATAATAATAAGTCTTATTTACAATAACTTCTTTTTAATGGAGTCTCTCGTATCATAAAATATCACATAAGGTACATAGGGAATATACGACACAAAACATAATTTTGTTTTAAAAGGACACAAAACAAAAAAATAATATTTTACGAAAACTAAAAACCATTGATAAAATTCAAAGTTGATCTTGCTTCTTGTTTACGTTTTTATTCAAGTCTGTATGTAAATACTTCAACATGTGCATCCAGCATGTGCAAATCGTCGAAAATAAAGATCGATAAAAAAAAATTTAAAAACTTCGTAAAATTTTGTTCATGAAACGTATAGATGTCTCGCAAAATTGTTGTCTTAGCTAAACTTTTTTAATGAAAAAAGTGTCCGCATAGTGAGGTTACTGTGCATTGGATCCCTCTTAAAAAAAAAAATTTGGCGAAAAAATTTATATGAGATCGGCAATATTATATTTGACTGTAGTGATAATTTACGAAGTTGTATGACTTTGGACGAAGAGGTTGCGAAAGGTTAAAATTATCCTCACTGCTTTCGAAAACGACGTAACGTTGGATGTTTTGGCAGCACGATCAGATAACATGATGGAGGAGATGCCACCGTTAGGGTTAAATGCCGTAAAATCGTGCAATCCTTTCGACTCATCATCGACTACGACGTCAAACAGGTACTCCAATCCAACTGACATTTCACAAACATCCAATTTAGACGATAAATTAGAAGACTTTAGAATTAAAATTTTGGCAGAAATTAAAACTATGGTTAAGCATAGGTCGGTTTAACCCAAAACTCGACGTTTGTTATTATCATTTTAGATTTGATGACAAAGTTCAGAAACGTCAGAATTTTTAATAGACAAATTGAATTTTTAATAGACACTAGTGCTGACGTTTCGGTTGTGCCATTTAAAACTTGTCACATTCCGCAGGCCTTAACTACTTCTAAATTATTCGCTGCAAATGGAACGCCAATTAAAGCATACGGGACAAAAATTCTAAATTTAGATTTTGGGTTACGGCATAGTTTCAAGCGGGAATTTATAGTGTCAGATGTCTCGCTGCCCATTATCGTAGCTGACTTCCTTAAAAGTACTGAATTGATGTCGATCTTGGCAAACATCGTCTTTAAGATTCAACGACATCTTTGTTTACGATTGGTTCTATCGGTCACACAGCCGAATTAACACTGTCTGAACTGGATTTATCTCAGGTCGCAACATCACATATCGCAACATCTTTCTAAATTCTCTGAAATTACGACGAATCCCCTTAACGTCAAACCAGTTAAACAAATGATCACTCATCAGCTAGAAACTTTTGGACCACCGGTTTCGTGTAAAACTAGACGAATGGCGTCAGATTAATTAGCGATCGCAAAACAGAAATTCGAGAATCTGATCTGGCACCAGGAATTTGTCGTCAGAGTAATAGTGCATGGTATAGGTCAAGTCCTTTGCATCTTGTCTTAAAGAAAAATGAATATTGGAGACGATGTACTGTTTTATCTACCCTAGACCTTGTTCAAGCTTATCATCAAATCCCTATTGAACCGTCTGATATTCCAAAAACCGCTATTGCGACCCATCTCTATAATATTCTGATACCAAAATTTTCGAGAAACATCACGCACATCTCCAAGTAGTTTTCAAAAAGTTATCGGACAACGATTTAATAATCTATTCTAGAAAATGTGTTTTCACTTCACCTGAAGTTCAATTCTTAGGACATTTTGTTAACGCAAATGACATTTTATCTGATCCAGAATGAGTTGAAGTCATCAAAAATTTGAACGTCCGTTAACGGTGAATCAACTCAAAAGGCTTTTGGGGATGATTAATTTCTACATATGTTTCATCCCAAACGCCGTGGCTCACCAACTTGTACTTAACGATTTTCCGGTTTAGCTTGTCAGGAATCCAAAATTTGAAGACACACCGTTTCACCTCTCGGGTCTTATCAACTAACTTCGCAACGCTTCGCAAAAATTCATCTAGACATCATTGATCCGTTGCCTATTTCTGAAATCAGTGGTATTGCGTTACAGTAACCGACAGATATACGAGGTGGGCTGAGGCTGTTCTATAGGTCCTGATATTACTGCAGATACTTTGCTTCTGTGCTATACTCCACATGAATTTCACGCTTCGGGTACCAAACGTTATAGTCAACACCAACTTAAAACTTCTCGTGCTGAGCTTTGTTTATGGAAGTACGTTAATGATCCCTGGTCAATTTCTAAATTCGGCAGACAAAATTCATCAGTCAGATTTTATCAAACTTTTCTTGATTTTGTAAGAAAATCTTTTCAATCAACTTATTCAGGACCGTTTAAAGTTCTCAAAAGCGGAGATAAGTTCTTCACTGTTGACGTAAACGGCAGGTCAAGCGTGTTTCACGGAGAATTCGGAAATCGTAGTATTGCTTCCGGTGGTTCCGCTGGGTGAGAGAACTTCGGATCACTAGTCGAGTTCTGGTTGAACCAATGTGTTAAAAACGGTTCGTTTTAATCTTTCACCATAACTGAACAAGTTCAAATCAGGACTGGAAGAAAAATTAGATCGCCGTCACGTTTTTATTGAAAGCAACTTTTGGATCACCGTCTTTTCTTTTATTCGGTTCATTAAAAAGGGAGTAAATGTCAAATCTAAATTCCAATGAACTCATTAAAATTATGGAAGAGACACAAAACCCGGGGGCCTATTATGAAATTTTTCGACATCGAAAAAATTCGAAATCGAAAAATTTCACAATAGTCCTAATTTGAAGAGTGAGTTGCATTTTGAATTTGAGATTAAATTATTCAATTTAAATGATGTAGAATAAATATTAAGAATGTGTTGTAAGAGTTAATGAGTATTCATAATTAAATATTATTATTACATAAGTTGCTAATTAAATGCTTATATTTAAAAGTGAGCTACCGATCTAAGACAAGTTAAATAGTGGGATATAAATCATCACCCACAAACATAGATAGTGTCCCCTTTAATTTTTTTGATAGCATTTAAAGCTTAAAATACATCGGGTCAGTAATAACATCATCAAATGATATGCAGACAGAAATGAAAACCGAAATTGAGTTAGATATAGTTGGGCCACATTGCAAGGTCCCCACTAATATTAACCAGCCGGTTTGCATCGTAGAGGAGGATCTCGACGGTATTAGCGTGACGACGTCGAACAAGATCTATATATGTACGTATAATAAGATGTCAAAACGGGAAAGCGAGAGCAATGGATAGAGAGGGATGGATGAACTTAGTGCGGTCGATGACAATTGTTATATTTTTGATATAGGAAGGTTCAGTTTTGAGATTTCTGCAAAGTTCATTTTGAATTTATTGTTTTTTCGGTGAAAATTTCGAAAAACTATTAAATTTCGTTATAATAATCTGCGGTAGTTTTGTTTCAGCAATATAATTATATTTGATCCTTTAAAACGGACTTTGATATTCACACAATTCACATACGTGGAAAGAACCATTATATATTTTATCGCAATCATCTTAAAAAATTGCTGCAAATTGAAAGTTTGTTTCTAGTTCACAACACGATTATACAAAAACCATTAAAGTGATATCATTTATACAGATAGTGTTGTGTCCAGTGTCCCTAATGAGTGATAATGATGATTAGTATTCTCAATATTTGGAAAAATACTAATTGCTGTTGCTAATTAAACAAAACTGGTTGGAATCGAATTAATATAAAATGACTGACACTAACAATGTTAAAATAAAAATTTCAACCTATCGGGACTAAGGTTGATGTCAACAATAAAAAATCAATTAAAGTAGTTTTGGGCGGCCCATGTTAGATGCATCTAAAATTTGAACAATATTTGGTAGCTTGGGCTAGAACTAGAATTCTGTGAAAACATACCAGATAATTGCGAGTTATACGATGCCTTCCTGTATATTAACGAAAGTGTGGCAATTTTTTGTTCTTTTGTATTCAACATTTATGACGTTGAATGACGTTGAATTAAGCAAGAAAAATCGATTCTTTAACAACAATAAATTCTAGTTTGAAGATATTTTTTTGTACAGATTTTTTTTATGTGCGGTTTAGTTACGTACAGGGATCTCTCTTGAAACATAAAAGCTGAAACATATAAAAATCGTTATGGGAAAAAGACTCCTTCATAATAAAAAAAAAAATCCTCGTACAGGTAGAAAAAAAAACCACTCGTCGAGTATTTATATTTTATTTCAAAACTGCGAAGATTTTCCTTTTCAAAAGCTGAGTGTTTAAACGTAATTTCAAAATACAGAGCATGTAAATTGAAATTTATTATGAAATGTTGGCATAACCCATTCGTTTCAGGGTTGAAATTGTGTATACATATTCCAAATATTGAACAAACTATATAATTTGATGTTTGTGTATATTGAAACGCTTTAATTCGGTTATAATCATAGCAAAAACCACAAAATAGGCTAAAACCAAAAATACCACATAAGTTTAAGACAAATCGATAAATAATGAATATTAAAATGGCATTAATTTTATATTGCTAATGATAAAATATCGGCAGTTTTTCGATCCCTATATACATTATACATCTTCATACCTATACATCGACCAGATTAAATCGCGGCATTTTTATTTTAAGGCCGTAAATCGTTTTCAGGCGCATATCACATGTTTATATTTTTCATGCTACTGTTTTGAGACCGAGACATATATTTATATGACATGAATTGAAGCAAATCTTTTTCTTTTTTTTTGCATCGCGCAACTGGCGTACGTGTGGATTTAATTTAATTTTACAATTTTATTTGCAACATGTACCCAAATTGATTTATGTTCATTGAGTTTGGATGTATGCTGTTAGTTTGATGAAATTTAGTACAGATTTTTCAGAAAATTTATGTGGTTTTTGATGGCCCAGTTGATTGCAAGGTAAATATAATAAATTAGTTGAATGAGTTTGTTTTTTACACGTGGTCGTCAACGAGGGGGGCAACAGGGCTAAATCAGTAGCATTAGGAGCCATACCAATATGTTACGGATGTGAAGTTTGTCCTAACTTGTCCTGAAACCAACAAAAATGTTTATAATTAAATTTAACAGTGTAGTCTGGGATGGGTACTTGTATTAAAAGCTCCACCGTTTTGTCATTGCTAATAATTTCTGTATCCTGTTGGCCAATTGATGACGAAACATAAATTTCCGCCGATCGTGGGAATCCCCGCTAAAAAAATGTTAGGATAAATCACTTTTAATGCAATTTTGTGGTATAAAATTTTGAATATTATACCCAGTGCTCCCTTAGATTTTCCAAACAATTCATATTTTTTAATTAGATTGGATCTAGTGCAAAGTGAAACAATACATTCCAGCCATAGTAACCTCTTAGAAACATGTTAGAACAAAACAATTTTAATGCTATATTGTGGTATCAAACTTTTTAATATTACACCCAGTGCTCCCCTAGATTTTCCAGAAACTACATATTTTTTAATTGGATTGCGTCTAGTGCAAAGTGAAACAAAACATTCCAGCAGTAGCAACCTCTTAGAAATATGTTAGGACAAAACAATTTAAGTGCTATATTGTGGTATAAAACTTTTGAACATTACACCCAGTGTTCCCCTAAATTTTCCAGAAAATCCATCTTTTCTACTTGGATTGAGTCTAGTGCTAAGTGAGACAATACATTCCAGCAGTAGCAACCTCTTAGAAATATGTTAGGACAAAACAATTTTAAGGCTATGTTGTGGTATCAAACTTTTGAATATTACACCCAGTGCTCCCCTAGATTTTCCACAAAATCCATATTTTTTAATTGGATTGGGTCTAGTGCAAAGTGAAACAAAACATTCCAGCAGTAGCAACCTCTTAGAAATATGTTAGGACAAAACAATTTTAATGCTATGTTGTGGTATCAAACTTTTGAATACTACACCCAGTGCTCCCCTAGATTTTCCGGAAAATTCATGTTTTTTATTTGGATTGGGTCTAGTGCAAATTGAGAACACCCATTCCAGTAGTAGCAACCTCTTAGAAATATGTGAGGACAAAACAATTTTAATGCTATGTTGTGGTATCAAACTTTTGAATATTACACCCAGTGCTCCCCTAGATTTTCCACAAAATCCATATTTTTTAATTGGATTGGGTCTAGTGCAAAGTGAAACAAAACATTCCAGCAGTAGCAACCTCTTAGAAATATGTTAGGACAAAACAATTTTAATGCTATGTTGTGGTATCAAACTTTTGAATACTACACCCAGTGCTCCCCTAGATTTTCCGGAAAATTCATGTTTTTTATTTGGATTTGGTTTAGTGCAAATTGAGAACACCCATTCCAGTAGTAGCAACCTCTTAGAAATATGTTAGGACAAAATAATTTTAATGCTATATTGTGTTATCAAACTTTTGAACATTACACCCAGTGCTCCCTTAGATTTTCCGGAAAATTCATGTTTTTTATTTGGATTAGGTCCAGTACAAATTGAGAACATCCATTCCAGCAGTAGCAACCTCTTAGAAATATGTTAGGTCAAAACAATTTTAATGCTATATTGTGGTATAAAACTTTTGAACATTACACCCAGTGCTCCCCTAGATTTTCCGAAAAATTCATGTTTTTTAATTCAATTGGGTTGCGGGAGTTCCCACAATGGGCGAAACTTTATGTATTCTCATAAATTTTCCAACTGAGCACAGAAACTGCTAATAGTTTCTGACAAAACGGTGGACCTTTTAATAGAAGTACCCAGCCCAGACTAATTTTCTTTGCTCATATTCGTTAAATATCATAATACGCGCACTCAAATTTAAATAGTGGGAATTCCCACCTTCAGCGGGTCGTTGTACTCGCTCGGTTGATCATAGGAGTCCAGAAATTATCTTAATCAAAAAATTTGCGGACCTTTTAAACCCTAAGGTTGTAGATTTTAATTACTTTTCAACGGAACCGATTCATTTCCCGTGTCACGTATACGGATATATATTCGAATAGCGGGAATCTCTTAGAAATATCTTGCAGGACAAATCACTTTTAATGCTAGATTGTGGCATACAACTTATGAATATTACAAACAGTGTTCCCCTATTTTCCGGAAAATTCTATTTTTTCAATTGGACTGGATACAATGAAAAATTTATATGAAGTAACATTGTTCTTTATTGGCATAATTGCAAAGAAAATTTAAATTACATTAAATTACTTTAATTTGTTGGTTAACAAAGTCCACAAACTTCACGTGATTATATAATCGTATGAAGGTTTTCCTAAATTTATTCAAAAATTTGTTGATGCTTTAGGACAATTTAGGAGAAACTTCACACAAATACCATAAAACGGCCTCTATAGTCGCTCCAGTTTCGATGGGTGAACGGTTAACTGTTGTTCCGTTTGATAGTTGTTTGAAATTTTTGGAAAGTCAAAAATAGCAACGTTTGAAAATATTTCAAAAAATCCACCGGCATTCGAATGTAAGTTCTGAACATGACTCTTGAGCATTGCAAATTTGAATTGAAGACATTTCTTAATCGATAAGGAAAGAATAAAAAATGAATTTACATTGCTGTTCTGTAAAATCCAGTTGTTTAACAGTTTGGATTTATATCAAACTAGGATTTATATCAAAAAAGGGGATTCCAATACAAGTTTCAGATGTTGTTTTTGCCTCAACCATTGACGGAACCCTTTATGTAAATGTTGAAAATTTAATCCCATATTAGTTCCAAATATTGTTCCGAAAATTTTTTGTGTTACACTACCAATTTTCCGAACAACATTTGGAACTCATATGGGTAGAATGTAGCGTAGAATGAATGTCAATAACATTTTTAATTTCATTATCAGAAGAGGTCAGATTTCCTGGTATAAAATTTTCGTCTCTTAATAGTTTTTTGTTTTCTTTAAGTCAGTAAGTGAGCAGAATAATGAGTAATTGAGTAATTGTGTTCTTGTGGTGATGAATAAACACATGGTTCAATTCCGCGGTAGTATATATCAGCAAAAAAATTGTGCAAACTCTTTAATTTAAATGTTAACTACAAGTTCCTAACAAGTTAAATTGAAAACCTCCAACATTTACAAATAGTTAGATTCAATGCCATGATCGATTTTGTTGCAATTGATGAATTTGTCAAATGCGAATATGTTCAGAATAAAAAATTTGGATCACCGGATATCGCGTTATCAATCGCCTTTGCGTAAAAGTTAACAGTAAAAATAAAAACATTATAAAGATTCAACATTTAATCAATATTTCATTTATCAAAAAACCCTCCCATATATTACGAGTATAAGGTAAAAATTGTATTATGCCAATCACGCGACATGTGAGCAACAAATTTCCATATCCATTACCACCTTTACATTAAATTAATTATACCTAAAATTTGATGTAATGAAATCGTTAAAATATCGATTTACCACAATAACAAAACACATAAAATCTGCGGAGTCATTCAAAATTTTTTGTGTATGTATCTCGCATCGTACACGAGTATTTCCCACATTCCGCACAAGTAAAACACTTTACACAGGTATACAACACCGTTCACGCTTTTCCATTTTAATTAAAAGTATTCAAATAAAAATCGTAAAATATTTATTAATGAATTTAATTTTTGGATAGTCGTTGTTGTTGCATTCGCTTGGGTACGCATATATCGGGAATTATTTTCATGTTTTTTGTGTATCAAATCATTCCCTCGGTCATCATTTTAATTTTGAAAGTTGGACTGGATATTCGTTTTGAATGTGGTTCAAATCTCAATTCTAGATTTGCTTAAATTTTATTATAAATGTATGACAACGAATTAAAAATTGGCTTTGGAGCCTCAATCGACCGTTTCAGTTGATTAGCCAGCATCATTTTATTATGAGTGTTACGGGAATAAAACTGTCGTGGAAGTTATCGTGGTAATTCGTGGTATTTTATTTGTCACTTTACTACAACAATTAGCTTATCGAATTCCTCAGTTGATGTTATATTGATGGAATTGAAAATCGAATTCTAAAAACTAGTTACTGTGTTCATCACGAGACGCGTTTGAATTATATTTGTTTAGTAAATATTTCAAATAGTTACCAAATCGAATAACATTAGAAAATTAGTAGCGTAGAAATGTAATTCAAAAATATTTTTTTTTTAACTATTGCCAAAGGCTTTATTCTTGAATCTTTCTTTATACGAAACTAACAAGAAGTGTGAAATTCTTAAAAACTATAAAAAAAATTTTAACTTAAGCCTTAACCTATGTTAATACTTAATATCATTATGCATTATTATTATTAAATTATTATTAATTACTTAATTTCATTTCAACATGCACGAAATTATTAGATTATATTTCTCAGTTAATTAAATCTAGAGGATCTGTTCTGCGAAGCCGTCCATATTTCGGTTGCCTTAGTAGATCTCTAGCTAATTCGTTAGGGTGTGATTCCAGTTTCAGTTGGTATTTTAGACTGCATGATTTAATTGTCTCTTTAACAGTTTTGATTCCTAGGTCTCTATGGATGTTGCTGTTTCGAATATACCATGGGGCATTTGTAATGCTACGAAGTATCTTTGCTTGCGTTCTTTGTACGATATCTATATTTGATGCACTAGTTGAGCCCCATAGTTGGATACCATATGTCCATATGGGGATTAGGATCGCTTTGTATAGTAGAACCTTGCAGTCTAGAGAGAGTTTCGATTTTCTTCCGATCATCCAGTACATTTTAGAAAATTTTATTTTTAATTGATTGCGTTTTGTTTCAATGTGCTTTTTCCATGTCAATCTTCTATCGAGATGAAGACCGAGATATTTGACGTTTGTTTGTTGAGGAATTGTGATATTGTTTAATTTTACTGCTGGACATGTACGTTTATTTAATGTGAATGTTACATGTGTTGATTTACATTCATTCGTCCTTATCCGCCAAATTTTTAACCAATCTCCTATTTTCTGTAGATGTTCTTGTAATTCTCTCGATGCTGTTTGAGGATTTTTGTGTGAAAATAATATAGCTGTGTCATCAGCAAAAGTTGAAGTGACGATTTTTTCAGTTATTGGTAGGTCAGCTGTGAATAACAAGTATAGCACAGGTCCCAATACACTACCTTGCGGTACTCCTGCCTTTATCACGGTTCGATCAGTAGTGGCCGTATTTTGTTTCACCTGGAACATCCTTTGGGCTAAGTAGTTTTCAAGAACTGCATGAAATTGTTTAGGCAAAAGAGTTTTAATTTTGTAATTTAATCCTTCATGCCATACTTTGTCGAAAGCTTGCGCAATATCCAAGAAAACTGCCGAGCAATATTTCTTTTCTTCTAAGGAAACCTTAATTGTATTTACAATTCTGTGCACTTGTTCTATTGTGCCGTGTTGCTCTCTAAATCCAAATTGGTGATCTGGTATAATGCGACCTTTAGATAATATAGGTATTAGTTCTTGTAGTAGCATCTTTTCAAAAAGCTTTGAAATTATCGGAAGTAGACTTATTGGTCTGTACGACGAGACTTGGGTTTCGTCTTTACCTGGCTTAGGAATCATGATAATTTGAGATATTTTCCATTTTTGGGGAAAGTATCCACATCTCATAATCGCGTTAAAAATATATGTTATATATTTTATGCATCTATCTGGTAATTCTTTGATCATTTTTCCAGTTATTAGGTCATGACCTGGCGCTTTTTTGGGATTTATACTGTTTTTGATAACTTTTTTGACGCATTTCCATTTAAATTTTACTGGGTTTGGGTTCGACTCGTCCCTCGTAAGCTGTGGTAGTACGCAATCATTATTTTGTTCGTTTGGGGTGAACACTTTTTGTAGATGGTTAGAGAAAGCGATAGCCTTTTCTAAGGTCACTTCTGGCCCAGTGACCATCTGGTTTCCTTATCGGTGGGTTCGATACCTCTGGTCTTTTTAAATTTCTTGTTGCCTTCCACAGTGAGTAATCTGTTGTTTCTGTTGCTGTGAGCTCACTTAGGTAATTCTGTATTCCTAAATTTTGTTCTTCCCGTATTGCTTCTCTCAAAGCTTTAATAGCTCTATTTAATTTCCATTTATGCAAAGGAGATTGGTGAAGCTGCCATAGCCGCCGAATTGTCCGCTTCTCTGCTAATAACTTTTGAATGTTACTTGAAAGCCTTATATTTTTTTCGGAATTTTTGTTCTCCGGAGTAGCTTTTTTTGCAGCCATTTCCATTATTTGACTTAAGTTTTCTATGGCGGCATCAATGCCTTCTGGTGTGCGAAGTGGAACATCAAGATGACAATTTACATCTACTATGTTTCTATAGAGAACCCATTTCGTTAGTTTGTTTGTTAAACGTTGTGGTGGTTCAGTTTTTAATGCTTGGGTACTTAGTGTTACTATTATTGGTGAGTGATCTGATGATAAATCATAACAGTCAACGACTTGAGCATTGGTGCGTGCTATTCCTCGTATTACACAGAAATCTATTAAATCAGGAATTTTTTTTCTATCTGTAGGCCAATATGTGGGATGTCCAGATGATAAATAATCAAGGTTTTTCTCGTTTATTGCTTCGTAGAGTTGCTTTCCCTTCGGTGACGTCAACCTCGAACCCCATTGCACATGTTTAGCGTTGTAATCACCCCCTGCTAGAAATTTGATTCCCAACTGGTTAAAGTAATCGATAAATTGCTGTTTTTTAATTGCGTGTTTCGGTGGACAGTAGACAGCCGATATTAAAAATTTCCCAGACCATTCTTCCAAACTGACAGTTGTAGCCTGGATGTGATCTTTAGCATATTTCTGGAGCTCGTAGTGCTTTAATCTTCTTTTTATTAAGACTGCAGTGCCGCCGTGTGCTTTTCCATCCGGATGTTTGGTGTCATAAACGGAATAGCCGGTAATATTAAAAAAATTTTGTTTTGTGAAGTGTGTTTCAGATATTAACATGATGTCTATATTGTGTTCGATAAGAAATGTTTGTACCTCAGCTTTATGTTGCGAGAGCCCGTTCGCATTCCAAATGGCTATTTTTAGAATTGTCATTTTTGATTTTTGACTATAATTTGCATAAGCGTATTCATATTTTGCATCATCATGCTCATGTCTTTCCATCATCATCATGAAACTTTGGATGGTTTCGGTTAATATATTTACCATGGTGTGAATGTTTAGGTCCTCCTCATTAGGATGAAGTTTGGGTTTCGGTTTGTTACCTTTTAGGATATTTGCGTAAGAAACACCTGGCTGTGCAAAACTGCTGGCAAATGTCTCCAAGTTATCGTTTTGTGTGTTTGCACTCGTTGGTTTGGTGACTATTGTATTTTTTGGTAACATGGCCCTCTGATTAAATTGCATATTCAGCATTCGTTGCTCAGCTCTCATTTTAGGGTTTATTTTGCGTTTTAAGTCCAGATACACTGCGCAACCCCTGTAGTTTGCAGTATGATTTTCACCGCAGTTATTACAACGTCTCACAGATGGGTCATTGCGAGACTTTTCGCACTGTTTGGAGTCGTGGAGTTCACCACAAATAACGCAAACTTCATTTAAGGCGCAGTATGCTTTCGTGTGTCCGTATTCTTGGCACTTTATGCATTGAACTGGTCCAGACCTCTTCTTAGGTTCTTCAATTACGATTTTGCGATGTAACAAATATTTTAAGTTGTAAATCTTATGAACTCCTTTCGACTTTTCTTCCTCTGGTTCTAGTTCCAAACAGAACATTGGTTGAGGTACCTTCTCACGGTTTACTATATTACCAATGGATTTGGCATGGAAACCTTCCGCAGCAAGTGCAGCTTGTATGTCGCTAACATCTACGCAGCTTTCAATTCCTTTTAGCACAACAGTCAGCCCTTTTTGGCTTTTTAGCTGGTATGTGTAATATTTTTTACCAACTTCGTCGAAATGTTTAACTAGGGCTCTGAAGCCATCGATTTCGAAAGTTTGAATCTTTGTTTCGTTTATATTACCTCGTTTGAGCGGGGCAATATAAAATTTAGAATCTGTTAATTTTGCGATGTTGTTAACCAATTGATTGTTAGATGCCTCCCTTAAATAAATTGGAGGCGGTTTCTCAGTTTTCAAATTTGGCACTGCATTGGGGTCAATGACCTCTAGACTAGAGAATCGATTGATAAGCGGTATTTGGTTAACACTTCCTTCAGTCCGTGTCGCTTTGCTCCTGAGAGCAAACTGGGCAGATCTCGGGCTACGTTTTCTTTTAGATTGAACAGTGATATACCTATCCATTCCCGTTTGCACTAGGTTATTTTCGCACTGACCACGGTCACTAGAGTTCGTCGCACTGAGTTCATTACTATTATTTTCGTATTGCATTGTTAAATTTGCTGATGAATTAATTTTTTCATCGCGGTTTTGATTTTGATTTGTAAACTGCGGTATAATTAATTCTGTCGAAGAAGCACTTTTAATCATTGGCATAGGTGTTTTCTTTGGGCTGTGCTGAACTTTGCACACTTGTTTTACACTTGCACTTGCCATATTTATACTTTCTACATGAAACTGGTTCAAGTTTGTTGTAGATTTTGTTTGGCGTTCGATGTTTGAAGAAGTCTTTTTTGGGGAAAAAAGCCCCATCACGCTTACATCATCACTTATTAAGTTACAATTTTATGTTAGTTTTTTTGCACCGTGTGTATTTAATTATAAAACCATTCACACAATTGAAAAAAAGATATAACAAGTTAAAAAGCACTAACACTGCACTTTTCGTTTGTTTTACTTTACGTCCGAACCTCACGACAGTAAAATTAAAACTAAAAAAAAAAAAAAAAAAATATTTTTTGAAAATAAATTTTTGACCGTGTGCTAGTTGCATGTCCAAAATCATCCTTACGATATTTTTGAAGGGGTAGAACCAAGGGGTCTAGGGGCCCCAGTAAAAATGTATCTAAAACACTACCAAATATCACGAACCGCTCAACCGATCGTCTTGAAATTTTGACCGTCTATAAGTTGCGTCCAGAACCAGCCTTATGAGATTTTTGAAGGGGTTGAACGCCGGGATCTAAGGGCCTCGGTACAAATTTATTTAAAATAATTTTTTTTTAATTCTTTGACGGGATTGATTTAAGGAAAAAGCTTATATGAAATTAGTGGCAATGGTTCGTCCCCTAGGTCAAAGAGGCCCTCCAAATAAGTTGTCACATCAATCATCCAATCGGTTTCAAACATTGGATAGGGATTTTATTTATACCAATGAGCAGGGTTTCATAATTTTTTTGAGAGGATCGAGTCCCTGGGTCTGGTGTTTCATACAAATATATTTTCCAAAATACGCAAAAATTGCATAACAAATTAATTGCTACAAAAAAGCCTTGCAGCGCACGCCGGGTATCCACTATTTGATTTCTAAAGCGAAAAATTAAAGTTACCGGGCTTTAGGTAAAACTATCTTGTAAAATCAAAAAATGTGTGTACCGGAAGTGACAGTCTCCTGACCTTGACCCTTTTTGGTTTTCTTAAATTTACCCAGGGATAAGATAAATTTAAGAAAACCGAAAAGGTCAAGGGTCAAGGTCAGGAAACTGTCACTTCCGGTACACAGATTTACACCACATATCGCAAAAATAACCCAATTTATGGAAAAAGTTTAAGCATGATGTGTTCCTTTGTTAGTTTCCATCTACGAGTCAAAAATTTAAATGATGTTTTCGATCTGGGTCGGTATTGTTGCAAACTTAATTTAGAAACTTTTAGTTCTTAGTCGTTGTTCTTGTAGATGATATATTTTTCAAAATATTTGGAAAAATCGAAAAAGCTTCTATGGAAGCTGCCAGTTCCGGTGCACCAATTGTGACCAAATATCACTGGGACCTTCCAATTTACAAAAAAAGCAATTTCGTACCAATAAACCTGTCTGGGCCGAATAGATGCCGAATTTGGGGTGTGAAACTGTTGTTTGTCAAAAATCGTTATTTCCACTTAAATTTTTCGACGAAACTGGTCTGGAACGATACTGTTGCAAATTCAATTTTGAATCTTTTAGTTCGTATTCGTTGTTCTTGTAGATGATATACTTTTCAAAATATTTCTAAAAAACGTAAAAGATTCTATGGAAGCTGCCAATCCCGTTTGTCTGATTTCGAGCATAAATCACTGGTATCTCGCAATAATATTATTGTAATATCGAAACGATTTTATCCGTAATGACAAACAAATATGTATTTTAGTTGACGGAGTATCGAACAAGAAAGCTTAGCCGTTTGAGTTAGAAACATGCTTTCATAACAAAGAGTGAATACGTATGAATGCCCCCGGATGTTATGTCTGCTCTAAAAGAATACTATACCCTAACGTCAATAGCATATGAACACCGTGGTACAGTCAAATTATTAACCCAGCCACCAATTTTGGAGAGATACCTGAGATACCTAATGTTCTTCTGGTCGTAAAAGGATATCAGCAACGATGTTAATCGCACCCTTTATATAACGAATATCATTAATAAAGCGAAAATATGATAACCTACAAGTTTGCACGAAGTTTTTAAAGGCCTCAGATCTATGAATTTGTTGTTTTAAATATAATTTCTTTAATCATCTCAAAAGCAACTGTACTCCAGTATGATGAGGTCGAGCAGCACGACCATATTGATGGTTTGCGTAGATATTTTCTCTGAAATTTCTGTTGCTGAAACCGAAAGTGAGACACTTATTTTTTAAATCAATCAAAATTCTATTCTGGTTTAGGAAATCTTCCTTATCTCTTATGAAAGCGTGATTTAATGCCCTGCGTAAACTAAAATCAATTTGCAACAGTTTTGCGCTTTAGGTTTTAATAGGCGTGTCATTAGCAGCAACTAACATTTCTTGTGATTCAGGAGATAATTCATGAAAAGACGTGTGTCGGGCAGTTGACGCATCATACTGTTAAAGTTAGCCGAAAGTTTCTAGCCGAAAGATAATGCAGATAGTGTCTTGAATACGTAAAAATCAGTCATGAACTCGAATTTAGGAGGATTTAGGATCGGGTTATATCATTCGGGTGAAGGGGAAATTATTTCAGTTTATAGGAATTTAAAAATCGATAAGAGCGAGAGTGTAAAGAGAGTTTAACTTTCGGCTGAAATAGTCAAGACACTATCTGCATTATCTTTCGGCTGGCAACTTTCGGCTAACTTTAACAAGGTTGACGCATCAGCGCTTATATCCACTAGAAAACATATTTTATTCCAACATCGGCCGTTACAATCCTAAACCAGTCCTAAACCTCAGAAATTTAATCTGCTATGCTTTAATGTTGCCATTCACAATTCCTCAGGAGGTCTTTTTTTAAAGGTGAACTCCTTGATTTTGGTTTATTATTTTGTCTATTATGACGACCTTGGGACCTGGGACTTTAATACATTTAAGTGAATGCATCAGTGTTTCAAGGTTTAAGCTATCGTCAGAACCAGACGTGGCTGATATTTTAATAAACGAGCTGGTGGGATTAATTATCGTTTAAGCCCGAAATTGGTAAATGTTCGAATAAAAATTGAAAAATTCTCTTTTCTCTTTAATCCAAAATGATTGACCCATCGACCCACGGAGTATTTTTTATGGTAATAGTGCTAACTCTCACGGACGCGAGGGAGCTGATCGTGCACCTCATGACGCTTAGCCCTCTGATGGGGTTTGAATGAAATTACCCGGGGATGTAGCGGAAAAGATTAACAAACAGTTTGTAACCATTGGACTTCTAGACAAGCGGTTTTAAACCGTGTAAACGAATTTAAAAAATTAATATTTCGGACCTTTGCCAACTTCGGATTTAACTGTAACCGAAACATTACACTGTACAGCGATTGGGCTGTTTGAATTTGTTGAGACCATTACCGATTGGAAAAATGCTAGTCATTATTAAAAGAAGTGGTGATATAGAGCACACAAATCCCAAAGCATACAACTCAATCATGCTGCTTCTATCGTTATTTAAATTACTTGACAAATTGATTACTGGCAGATTGATGAGTTTATTCCAGAGTAGCGGACGAGACAGCGATATGTGGTTCGGTTTCAGAGAAAATAGGACCACACGTTGTATCTTTATTCGACCATTTACTTAACCTACTTCTCTGACAGCTTCAATTGTGTCAAACCAAGACACGCTTTCTAAAAACACCTCTAGAATATAGTATTCATCACTCGTATGGAGGATAATGCCTAAAATGTACCATTCGCGGCAATTCAAGACTATGAGCATTCAGGAAAAACGCAGAAAGTCATAGACAGGATAGTTGATTGTTGCAAATACAACGAAATAGAGTTATTCTCTTCCAAGCCGTTATGCTCCAAGTTAAAGGTGTATATGGCCTTATAAGACCAACTGGCGGCTGTTAGTGGAAGGAGAGTTCAGATGGTGACATTGGTAAAGTGGTTAAGAATTAATTTTGATGAAATGTCCTGTGTAACATCGCACGTCAAAAGAGCTGCAGCGAGTAGTATAAATTTTTTTCTATATGTTGAAAAGATTAGTGTTGTGGCTTATGGCTGCATTGGATGGGCGGAAATAACAAACTGTCAACATCGAAGAAAACTAATAAGCGATCAAAGGGCAATTCTGGTTGGTATTTGTTACTAAAGTTTCAACCGCAGCAGTTACAGTCCCAGATGGAATCAGACAGTTAAACGAGTTAACTATTATTATTATTATTATGAACAGATAAGTGTCCAATATGACAGAGATCGAACTCGGACGAAATGTATAGTCCAGGTCGTTGCATCTGAAATATCGAAAATGGGAACTTTATTAGTATTTTTAACTTCGTTACGTCCTCTGAATTAAGCTTTCGCAGCATTATTTAGTCAATAGCTCAATCAGCTCTAGCTGTCTCATAATTTAAAGCCAACGCTAATACTTTGTTGATGGTGTTATTTCTTGCGTTTGTTCTTAAATGAAATTTCAGGTGTTTTATTTTGCTCAGGGGGCAAAGTCCTAGAATTATACTTCCTCGCAGTGCTTGATGGGTAAACCTAAATAAACCTGCTGGGGTTATGGAGACGAGCAGTGAAAATTCTCTTCATATACATATACTATAGTCATGGACCCTGAAAACAATACAAAGCGAAGCTGTATGAAGCTATCGCTGTGTAAACGTGCTCTGGATAGAACTGGCTGCCTTAAGATTGTTCACTAGTATGTAATTGATCTTGAAAACTGTACGGAAGAAGTATATCTAAAACAGAGAACAAACGTTGTTACGCGACGGCTCAGCAGCCGACCCGCAGATATCATCTGAACCACGCAGAAGCTTCACACTGTGATTATGCCGGCTAGATCTCAGGGAGAAATGCTATGGCTCGTGGCGTTTGAGGCTTGCGTGGCTCCAGGCCTACACCGTGATTACAGATAGTTAAAAAAAGAAATGCAAAAATAAATTTAAAACACGGAACGGAATCTCCGCTCCCACCCAACCCGAAAGAAATTTAATAATTCATTTTTTTTATTACCAAATCAGAACGAAAAACAAAAGAAATAATCGCCGAACAAGAAAAAATAAATTTTGTGGTGAGACCAAATATGCGCACCCCGGTCGCGCGTACAACCACCGATATGTGGTGCTTCATTACAATTTTTTTTTTTCAAAAATCAAAATTTAGAAAAATTTTAAATAAAAAAACAAAATAAAAAACTAAAGAAAACTTTAACTAACCTTAACAAACAAACAAAATTGATGCGGCCTTGAAAATTGTCAACTGGCTACCCGTATGTTGGGCGTTGTCTCGCCTTACCGCCAAATAACTGTAACGCCTTACCGCAAAACAACCTTACCGCAAAACAACCTCACCTGGCCCCTGCAAATGCCTGGGTGGCATCCTTTGCCCCAAACCATATAATTAAATTATCCGTTGTTTCGCCGTTATACAGGGACCACACCCATAACTTTTCATCAATATCACAATAATATTTTCGCGGACTTTTGGTGGAACTGCACTTTTATGGGTTAACAAAATTTCAAATCCATATACACGAAATTTCAGCATAGATCATAACACCAATATTTATTACCAAAAACAAAAATTTTCAGTTTATAACGTTATCATTACTTTGTACTTATGAACTAATACGAGTTGAAAACTCTTTATTGGTTTTAACATGTTTTCAAAAACAACAACACTTTTCAAAGTTAAAGCTTGACTCGATTTTTATCTATTCAACTCAAAAAATCTACTCTACTCTTTGAAATCCAAAACGTCAAACTTTTTTTGTTTTCAATCAAAATTCCAAACCAGACTGTCTCATCAAAAAAACTCTACTCTACCAAAAAAAAAAAAAAATTCTCCCACCACAAAACACGATGCATACATGCATACAAAAAAAACAAGAATCACCGAAAAAATACCACTCTCCATCGTACTTGCTCATACACACGCACAAGGGGACACATTGGTCTCGCTCCAAAAATCAATAGTTGGTGATGCTATAGTGAAATAAAATTGACACGCCACAAAACAAAAAAAAACGCTTGTTAAATTCCCATTGGATTAATCATAAAATTGCTATCCATACACAGATGGCAATGCTAAAGCGATCAATCACCAATTTATAATTAATAACTGGAAAATGGGGAAGGAATTTAAAAAATTTAAAGGTTATGACCAACGAGTCGTAACATCGTGGCTAATGATCTCTCCCAGTATGGCAAATGTAATTTCAAAATCAATTCAATCGAATCCTGCGTCACGAAACAGTCATGCTTTAGCTGGAAATCCGTTGCGATATATTTAAAACTTATTTTCGAAGTCGCAGTGTTGCGTAACCGAAATCGAAAAGAAATATCGGTCGTGAAAGAGCACCAAGCAGAACGGCTGTAGCGAAATTTATGATAAAATATCATGAGAAAGGCTTTCTTTATATAAATGCAAGAAGTGGTCCCCGAGCTCGAACAGTGCGCACACCCGAGATTATTGCGGCTGTGGTCGATGGTGTTGGTCAAAATCTATCGAACTCAACTCGATGCCAGCCTGAGGAGAATACTGCATAAACACCTCGGTTTAGTCTACAAGGTGCAGAAGATTCAGCCGTTGAAAGCAAAAGACCATCCGCTTCAATATCAGTTCTCTGCGTGGACCATAGACCAGCTGCATAATGACGTCGATTTTGGTTGAAAACATCTTTTCAGACAACGTGGCTATGTAAACAAGCAGAATTGTCAAATTTGGGGTTCAGAACAACAACACATAATCGCAGAACAGCCAATGCATCTATACCAAAAGTGACTCTTTGGTATATGGGTCTTGGAGTTGTGGCATAATTTGTCAATTTTTCTTCAAAAACGGTGCTGAATACACCATTACCGTTAATGGCGATGTTGACATTGTTGAAGTGGGTTTCGACCCATCCGATCCACCACTGACCAGTGCTTCACTATTAGGAGGACAAACTAAATAAAAAGTAATATCTGTCCTTTGGAGTGACGTGCAGCTGTCGATGGTTGAATAGTGCTTTCGTAATTGATTTACAAACTAGTCCTAAATTTTGTCGGAAAGCCCAATTCCGCAGTGCTTTTAAAATTTTCACGAAATGCTATCCTTAGCCCTATAGCATAACAGGCAATGATTTGGTTTACTGAGTACTGGCGGTGCACATAATTGCAGCCTATAACGTTCGATGCCAACGCTCAATAATTCCGTTGCAAGCCGAATTATATGCTGTGGTGCATTTAAAGAATATCTGCAATTAGAATCGCCTCAGCCCAACGAGTGCACCTGCCGATCATTGTTAAACAATAAAGTTGGTCTACCGACGGCGGAAGTTGTCCAATCAGATCGATGGGAAGTTGATTCAAAGAACTTGCGACGTATAATCCGATATGACTTTGGACACGTTTGGTCACTTTGCATTTTTGTCAACTAATGAAACCTTTTGTCCAATTGCGTATCTCACTATTCATTGAGGACCAAATGGGATGTGAAATATTGTGATAAGCTTCAAAAACTCGTTCATGAAATGGTTTTGATACCAACGGTCGTTAGTTGCCATTTGAAACCTTACAAGTTATGAGGTGATGAAATCCAAAAATTCAATTTTTTCTGTATTTTACATTTGGATTTGATTCTGCAAGTACCCCAGTTCTGGAATTGTTTGTTTGTGCTTCAGCCAAGGCGAGGCTACAACACTCAATTGCATTTCATATATCAATCTGTTGGATTCGAGATAAGTTGTCGGCCACAACATTGGAGCTGCTCACAACAGGTGACGATGTTGCCTTGATGAAGCTCTAAACTTGGATGTAGCGAAAAGGTTACAGGTTTATGATCGATAAATAACACAAACTCCCTACCACGAAATTTTTCAAATGGTTGATCGCCGAAAATGCCGCTAGTAACTCTCGATCGTATGTACTGTATTTCGTTTCGGCGTCATGTATTGTAGCTGTTAATTTAGCAAACTATCTCTTAGTTTGTAGGACTAAGGTTTGCTAGATTAGCGTATCATCTAACTAAATTACCTCTGCTGATTTGATATGACGCCATTGTCGTGGTTCTGTAAGACTCCTGATCTCTGATACTCTGTTGGCAACATAACTTTTATACTTTTGTATATCCCCTTGAATCCATGAGAGTACTATTGTTGAATATGTCCATGCGATGGTCGTTGTTTGATGCATTTCCAATGTTTGTTTCACTTCCTTGAGTAGCTTGGCTAGTAGAAGCGTAGCATTTAGTTCCAGTCTTGGTATTGTTACTTTTGTCTTTGTTGGCTCTACTCTTGTCTTGGCTGCTATGAGGCTGGTGCTAACCTCGTTGTCTTTGCTGGCGACTCTTAGATAGACGCATGCGGCGTATGTTTGTTCTGATGCATCGCTGAAACCGTGCATCTCCAACTGTGAATCAGGTGTGCTGTTCAACCATCTCTGAATTTTAAGGTTGTTGAGATGTTTTAGATTGTCCTTGAATGTTGACGACTGCTGGGCTAATGCGTCGGGTACTCTTTCATCCCAATTGAGACCCATAAGCCACATCTTCTGTAGCATTATCTTTGGTGTTATAATTACCGGTGCTAGCCACCCTAATGGATCGAATAATTTAGCCGTAGTTGAGAGAATTTTTCGCTTTGTTAGTGGACCACTGAGAATTTGTGTGTTTATGTTAAACTCAAATATGTCCGCTTTGGGTTTCCATAGGAGACCCAGAGCTTTTATGTTTTGGTTGATTTCAATTTTATGGGACTCTGTGACTTCTCCATTGTTGAGATGTACGTTGTTGCTTGCCCATTTTCTCAAATTGAAGCCTCCTTTTTGAAGTAGCTTAGTGAGTTGGTCTTGAATGACGAGTGTTTCCTTGATTGTATTGCAGCCTGTCATAAGATCATCGACATAGAAATCTTTTTGTAACGCTTTGCAAGCCGTTGGGAAGTTTTGTTTTTCGTCTTCAGCGAGTTGGTGTAGAGTTTTGACTGCAAGGTATGTAGCGGCTGCTGTTCCGTAAGTAACGGTTTTCAATTGATATTCTTTCACTGTTTTCAAAGGTGAGTTTCACCAAATAATACGTTGAAAGTCTCTATCTGTTTCGTTTATCCAAATTTGCCGAAACATTTTTCTATGTCGGCTGCGATGACGTACTTGTGTTTTCGCCATCTCATGACAATATGCCATAAGTCTTGCTGTATTTTTGGACCTATGTGCATTATGTCATTCAATGACTGTCCGCTGGTTGTTTTGGCAGAGGCATCAAAAACGACTCTCAATTTTGTTGTCGTGCTTGATGGCTTCAAGACGGCGTGACGAGGCAAGTAGTATTTTCCATTATTGAGTTTTGTTGGATGAACCTCTTCCATATGATCGAGAAGTTCATATTCTTGCATGAATTCTTTATACAGTTTGGCTAGTTGTTCATTGTTTGTGAGCTGTCTCTCTAGTTGTAACAACCTTGCTGTTGTCATCTTTCTGGAATCTCCTAAGTTCGCTTTCCGACGGAATGGTATTTCAAGCGTGTATCGACCGCTTGATTCTCTTTTGTGGGAGTCATAGGAATGTTGTTCGCACATTTCTTCTTCAGCAGTGCGGGTTCTTGGTGGATGAAGCTCTTCTGTTTCCCAGAATTTCTTCAGAGTTTGTTCAATTTCCTCCATTGCATCATCTTTGGTTGTCATCGCGACTGTTTTGGTTGCTGGCCCGACTGTTGAGTGTGGATTTGACCAAGGGTTAATTATCGTGTTTGTTTTATGTTTGATGGTTTTGGGCGTAGTTCATTGGCTAGCCTTGTGACGTTAGGATCCATTGCTCCCCTCATCCAATGTTGTGCTGACCTCCTTTCGTTGTATTCTTTATCTTTTTTCCTAGTGCTGTTTTCTTGGAAAGTTTGTTTTGCTGTTGTTGTATGTGAATCAAAGTGTCTTCCTAAGATTATCCATCCCAACTTGGTGTTTTGAGCGATTGGTTGTTGTTCGCTTATTTTTTTTATATCTGGTAGTGCCTGTGTAATAATCTGCACCAAAGAGTAAATCTATTAGATATGTGGTAGTTCGGATCCGCCAGATTACCAAGGTTATCCCAAACAATCTGTTAGCTTGTGGTTGTTGTTAAGACATTTTCTACATACCCCCAATAGCGATACCAGTTGATTTTTGTCCAAGCTATTCATTCTTTTGAATTTAGAGCAGTCTGCAATATGATGGCTTTGTTTACAAATTTTGCTTGCTTTGCTCGTGCTGTTGGTTGTTAATAGTGTTGGTCTAGGAGTAGTTGCTGTTTTTCGATAATACGTGGTTTTTTCTCGTAAGACTGCTTCTAGCGCTGTTGCGCGTGTCTCCAGAAATTTCATGAATTCTGGAAGTGTTTGAACTTCTCTTGAGTTTTCTAACGTCATTTCGTATGCTTTTAGTGATTCATGATCTAGCTTTTTAGTCAATGCATAGATGACGATTTGATCCCACGAATCTGTGTGGATTCCTAGTTGGTTGATTGCATGTAGGCTCTCTCTCGTGGTGTCATATAAAACTCGCAGGGCTGATGCTGATTCATTATTCATGGTGGGTTGCGACATCTTCGTATGGATGTACCTGGTTATATTCATCCTGCGGTTATCGTACCTTTCCTTTATTATTGCCCATACGGCTTCATAATTTTCGCCCACTAATTGAAGATGATTTATTAGTTTTGCTGCTTGACCTCCAGTGTAGGTCTTCAAGTAGCTCATCTTGTATGTGTTGTTTAGTGCGTTGTTTTTGTGTATTAATTGCTCAAATACATCTTTAAATGCCATCCACTTCATGTGTTCTCCAAAGAAGTGTGATATTTGAACTTTTGGCAGTTTGATTTCTGCTGGTAGATTTCTGTCGAGTTTGCTCGATTTATTGTTTGTGATTACTTGAACCACCATGTCATCATACGCTTTACGAATTTCGTCATAGTAATAGTCGATGAAGTATTTTGTTGTTTCTTTTTCTTCTTGTGTTGCTTCTAGGCATATGATCGTGAAGATCTGTTATGTGGTTAAACATTCTCTCCATGTGAGCTAATGACAAATTTAGCGATGCTTCTGGTGCTCCGTTGTCCAGCTTTTGTTGTGTGGATCTCTTTGTATAAGTTCCTCATTTTGTTGTTTTAACGTGCGATCCAATGTTGTTTCCGTTCGACTGTTGGTTGAGCTTGATTCCTTCTTGTTATTTAGAAGTTCACGCATTTCTTCTATAAATTTATTGTGTATAGTGGAAGTCGTGATCCTGGATTCTCGGTACTCATGTTCTTTGGTGAGTGCTGGACTAAATTTGAGTATTTCTTCATCTACTGCAGTGTATTGTGCATACAGCGTTTTTAACTGGTCGATTTTCTTCTCCAGATATGTTTTAGTTTTGCGGCTGTCTCCGTCCTTTGTGTAGTTCTTATGGTGGACGTTTATCTGTTCTTCTGTTTCGGCCTGCTTGGTGAGAAGAGCTTCCATTGTAGTTATTTATTATCAGTTGTTCTTGATGTTACCAGTTGTATAATGTAAAATGGTTGCTACCAATATTACTTGTCGATGACTCGTGCTGGCTTTTGCCACCGGTTGATCTTTATGGCTCGAAGGACCAATGATAATTTAGCAAACTATCTCTTAGTTTGTAGGACTAAGGTTTGCTAGATTAGCGTATCATCTAACTAAATTACCACTGGTGAGGTTTAATTAGATGAGAAAGTAAAACTGAACGGTTTATGGTCAATTTTATTCTGATTTTATTCATAAAATTCACGAGCTGATATACAAACTCGAGCAACAATTTGTTGCTAGCAAGCAACTCTACAAAAACTAAACACTTGTTGTATAAGCAATTCTTAAACTAAATATACACTATAAACATCAACGGAAATGATTATGTTACAGTTTACTAGTTGGCTACATATCAACGGAAATGATTTTGATATGCCTAGACTACGGGAAATAATTGTATTACACTTTATTAAAATGATTTTTATACGTCTAGACAAAACGGAAATTCCAAACCGTGGGAACAGTTTAAGAGATGTTGTACGTGTGCCCATGTTGATCTTCAATAGTAGCTTTCAAGAGAAAAAGGAGACCCATACTTTTCGGGTGGGTCAACGAATATTGCAAATTTTGCATCCTCATCACTCTAATTATAAATTGATTTGTCTTTTCTTTCTTAGACTGTTTAAAGTATTCGTTTGCCACTCCTGGTATAAAGATCCTATAATCGTTTCTAATACCAAAGAACCTAAGCAGTTCGTCTGCTGTTTTAGTCGTCTAATTCATCCGAAGCTAACTGTAATAACATCATTGTATGTAAATGCAAATGATAGATCTCTGAATAAAGCGTGCACCTTCCCAAATGTCATTCGTGGAAATTCGAATAATCCGAAAGGTGTGATTGGTGCTGTTTTTTCAATGTCCTCAGATTCAATCGGGTAATTCCTTGAATATGAATTTGTTGATGTTAATAATCGTTCCTAGTATTCGCAAATCCAAATGCTGACACCAAATATTACAAATTTCTAGCACTTTATTCGCAATAGATTTTGAATATAAAGCACGGGGCGTAAATTTCCTAAACTGTATTAATTTACTCTTTTGCAGTTTTGCTCAATTTCACTCTTTCGCTATTTCGCGAGTCATCAAAATCATTACGTTAATCACCCGACCTTTGAGTCCGCTAAATGTAATGAAATGCATGTTGTTGGATGGCAAACGGTTATAACTCTTAAGTCAAATTAGAAGGAATTTATATCAAAACAACAAAACTATAAATTTTACAGCCAATTTCTTAATAAACTATGTATATAACATTAATGGAATTTTAACATGTAACACAAATTATTCACATAACTCACAACATTGTAAATGTACAGCACACACTAATTAAATTCGATTCTAAGTCACAGATGGCAGTAATCTATGTAAACGATCATTTTTGTTACAACACAGAATTGTTATTTTTTGTTTTCAATTCGTTTGTTTGTTGCGGTTGAATGACCCACCACTATATTATATTGTTCGCGTTTCATGTTTAAGAGAAATGACAAATTTGACAACCAAAAATAGAAAAAAAAAGTTTTATTCGTTCATTTGGTTAACAAACTAAAATTTTATTTTATACCAAGATTAAACACAAGAAAACTTTTATTGATTTAAAAAATTACACGATTTTATGCTGATTGGTGTACAGTGATAAAGCAAAATCGTATTTTGTGTTCTTTGTGGTCCGCGTTTAATAATAAAAAAATAAATGAAATTCTGAGAATAAATCAAACAAAATAAAATATAAATGAAAATGACTACTAGTAGTGGTATGGAGGCGGTGATTGAAGAGGGTAATAGTAGTGATAGTGGTAGTGTCAGTAGTATAACAAGCCCTGGTGATGCACGTCACATGGATGCACGCACAAAACGATGGATATATAGTTTTGATATGAGTAAGGTAAATATATATGTATAAAAAAAAATGCACAAACTAATATTTAATTACATGACGGTTGATAAATTAACAACAACAATAACAACTTTATTCAATCCGCTAATTTTATATAGCAAAAGTTTTTACTGCGGTACAACAAATTGTTTTATTGGAACTAAAATAGTTTTGGCAAGGACGTACACGATAATCTCGTGTAATCTAAATAAAAAAAAAAATTTTATTGTCAATAACAGACACTGCATACACGAGCACTAGTGTGTATATAGGGATATCCTTCTTTTTCTCCTTATTAAATTTTTTTTTTGGTATGGTGTTCGGTAATGGTGTCACGTAATCTATATCATTTTATACTATACACATGTCTCCAGTTGTCAAAATTGATGGCATGATACGACATGTGGCTGTTGTGTTTTTTCTCGATTTTTTCCGTTTCCACTTTTGTAGTGAGGGCTTGATGGATTTTTTATTATAAATAGTTGCATGCAATATAAGGATTTCAGATTAAAACGTTAAACATTGAAAATATATGTTCATGTTATTATAAGCGTAATAATAGGATTGCAACGTACAATTATTCAGATAAAGATTTTTGAAGTCAATTAGCTAACAGTTTCGTTTTCCGTTGTATATGTAAATAATTTAAAATTTTGTGCCATTAAGGAAGAAAAGTGGCATTACCTTTGGCGTTGGATCAACAAGGAACAGTTGTCTATTTTCTTAAGACGACGTCTTCAAAAAAACTTTTCATTTTAATTGTCTCCCCCGAACAAATCGCATAGTCTTTGTTTTAGAAATATTTTCCTGATTAACTGATTTTTCAATCAGATTTATGCCACCTTCGTCTAACATCTCTTTTGTAACGGGGTGATTTTAATCAAAATTGAATATTTTTGCAGAATGCTGCATGAATTGCTCTAATAATGAGTGATTTGGCCTTGTTTCGCGAATACAAAAAAATAATAGTGGTAGTTCCTTGCAGCGCCCTAGGCCAAAACCAAAAAGAGTTGCTTCCTTTATACAGAGACAGAATATGGGTACCCAATTTAGCAAAACTGCAAATAAACTTTATCTTCTAGAGAACTTGATCAAATTTTACCAACTCTGCTTTCTTAGTCGCAGTCTGTCTAGACTGTAAGTTTGTAAAATTTACAAACTTTAAAGCCAAAACAAATATTTAATTTGCAATTTTTGATGTATGTCAAAACTGAATGAAATATGAATTGAAATATAATTGTAATAGAGCGAATAAGCGTTATAATTGAATAGTTCGCCTAAAGGACGAACTCTTCACGTGTGACGCATGGGTTTTGGAGAGACTGTGGTCGAAATTGTTTAAAAATCCCGAAAGGCGGCAACGAAGGTTGCCTTTATAAATCGGGATTGGGCAACCCTAGTGCTGCCATCTGATAACTGACATGTCAATCGTAAAGTTTGATATTTTAGACGGTATGTTTACTCAGAACGTTCTTAAGCTTTCGCTATTTTTTTGTTATGGTGCTTTCAAAACTTCAGTTCTTTGCAAACATGAAACTAAATCGTTAACATTTTTATGCGATTATTTTTTACAACGAATAATGATGCACCATCAACAACCAGGGTTTATCGATAGGTTACAGAATTCAATCGTGCAAAATCTGTTGTTGCTTCGAAAACATATATGTTGTCCATGAACTAATACTGCAAGATTGTCATGTGACTGAGCATTCATTCAGTATCGCATATGAACATTTTACCGTCAAAAAAAGTGTTCGCGTTGGATCCCACGTAATTTCACAAACACTCAAAAAAACACTTCGAAGCAAATGCTCGTCTGTTTTTTTCAGAAAAACTTGACATGTCGCAAACGTACGATTAGTGCAACGTAAAACGGTCAATTCTGAATAGTACTTTGGTGAAATAAGGAAAACCAACCGCCGACGTCAGATCATTCTCAACCAGGACAATGTGAGCTCTCACACATCGGCACAAACAACCGGCACAAACAATTTGAGAAGTCCAAACATCGAATTAATGGGTCATTCGCGATTTGGCACCCAATGACTTATTTTCATTTCCGCAAATCAAAAATAAATTGGGGGTCCGTTTTTCGGCACCTGAAGAACCGGTTGATGTGTTCAAAATGCATGTGTTGGAGGTACTGAACCTTAGGGGAGTGTGCTTCGAAAATTGGTTTAAACGCATGCAAAAGTGTATTGATCTTCGTGGATTATAAACAATAAACTCATTTTTGATAAATAAATTTTGGTTTTATTCTCTAATCCCGAAACCAGTCTATATATGAGATTAAAATTAAAAAACTGCGTAAATTTCAAAAAAGTAAGTAGTTCCAATAATTTTCCCTGATTTGCCAATTTTCGGACCTAAGTTAAATACTCCCAAGCACCTTTCATACCGAAACTGGAGAATAAATCTCTCGAGAATATTACGTCATACAGGCCAATCAATCTGCATCATTTATTTATGCGTGTTAAAAATGCTGTTTAGCCATGACCCCAGACTTTACTCAAAGCTTATGCATCTTGCTTGGAGTACCAAAACTAAAATTTTCGGAACTTCGCAATAAAAAAAACGAATGTCAACAAAACAGTCAAAATTCCAATAGTATTGCCACGACGGAACATGACCTACGCTATTCATCACCACATAGACCAATCCAAAACCACGAGAACAAATGGAGATTGATCCAATGGCAATTGCGTAGGTAAATCAATTACATAAATCGACAAATCCAAGAAGGCCAACAACCATTCAAGAGAGAGAGGTATCAAGTAAATTTGTTGATGGGAGTCTCTCTAGTATTCCATAAACAGAATATCGAACGAAGGATTACAACTCTCTCAAGTTCCTGATTGACACGGGTGCCTATGAAAATTCCGCTAAACCCAGATTATTCAAAAACGTGAACCCCAAAAATACTCATTTCAAAATTATATCGGCCGGAGGAAAAATAAAATTGAAATCAGCGGGAATATTTGTGGGCAAATTTTTAAAAGTGTCGGAATTAAAACAGTCATAGAATTTTTTGTTCAGCCGAGAGTGAAAACTTTTGACGGCAGAACTTGGAGGAAGTTAGATATTGAAGACATTATCATTTGCGGAGCTAAAGCGGAGGAAGAATAACTCCTAAATTCAGAGAAAATTTTCTCTAAACTTGAAAAAGCTGACGTACGGGTCAATCTGGTTATATCATCACGAACCCATTCCGGCCGACTCAAAGAAGGTGGCTACTATTCAAAATTCAAAAACCCACTGGATTTGAAAGAGTTAAAATCATTCATTGAAGCCGTTAACAAACCTTACAATACGAGTAAACGGTCAAATTTATGACCGCCAGTCAATGAAGGTAAAAATCGACATGAACCAAAAGCAAATTCGAACGTATCGGCATACTAAAGAGCTGTTGTCGTCATCTGAAATGCGATCATTTCCTAAATTCAATTAATCCTTTAATCTGACCGTGTACCGACTCCTCAGATATGGCTAATTGCGCGGTACTATCACAGGGAGATATCGGCAAAGATAGACCTATTAGATTACGTACATCTCTAGGTCTTTAAACAAAACAGACGAGACATATGCAGTCAACGAAAAAGAAACGTTTGCGATAATTTTGGCTATGGACAATTTGAAACAATTTGTCAACCGATATTTAAAAGAAGCAAGGAAGTCTACGTTTACGAGTAACAACAGCCATCCTACCATAGACGTCATGTTAACCTGCCGCAAATAAATAAAGAAATTCTAAATAGAATCCAACTTGATGATCCAACGACGACCAATGGAATAAAAATGCTTAATATATTCGAATTCTACAGGAGGTCGTTAAAGAAAATGTCTCAAGTTACAAAATTCGTTTAACCCAGAGAATAGTTACGCACATCTGCAATGAAGAAAATAAAACAATATACATTATTTTACCGAACATGAAACGCTGGTATTTTATTACGAACTATCTAAAAACTTTGTGACAAAAGATTCACCTGGTAATCGAAATAGTCAGATGTCTGAAAAAAATGGCAGTAGATCGCCATAACCCTTTTGCGTTTTATTAATACAATTGTGCGAGTTTGGCAAAAGTATCATGTCAAAAATTTATGTGTTTTGAGCCAACTTACACATTTGCGCATTACTTTCAAACTTATTTCGTCCGAAAAAAAACACTATAACTATACATACAATTGTGTTGGTTGTACTTCAAATCATGCGAAATTTTGATGATTTTTTACTCACACATTTGTGTGGTTTGGACTTTAATAAAGCCATTTTTTTATTTTTTTTGGTTGAAAAACGGATAATAATTCAAATAATGATACGAATTGCTGGAATCCAGGGGATATCTCCCTCGAGATTATTTGCTCAAAAGTTAGGCCCATCCATCTCAGATCTAACGCCATTTAAGTTTAAGTCTGAACGGCAGATATAAACGTGTGATCTAAAGCAAAATCTCAGCATAGGTAGCATTGAACTTTTCCATTTTATATAAAAAGTCGTAAATTAAAAATTTAATTGCTGGAGTCCAGGAGATATCCCCCTCGAGATTATTTTCTCAAAAGCTACGTCCAAGCTTCGTCTCAGATATAATGCACATAGCTCAAGTTTGAATGGCGGACATAAATAATAATAATAATAAAAATCCCCAACGCCAATCACCCCTCTTGTGCGGTCACGCGGGGAGTCACCATCAACACTATTATTATTTTTTAAATATAATTCCGGGAAAATTCTAAACAAGGATATCATTCTACTAAATTAAAAATCAAAAAAAAAAGAAATGGGCAAAAATAAATTATTATTAATCAAAATAAAACATGTATTTAAAGAGCTATGATTAGGAAAATTAAAAGGTTGCATATAACCACGAAAGAGAAAAACAATTATTTTTCTCCAAAATATAATTTATTGTGTCTTTGATATTTTGCAGTACGGAATTTAGTATGGAATTGCAACAATATTTTCCACACATCTGGAAAAATTGCATACTAGGTAGTGTTAGGATTCTCTCTCCTTGAATGAGGGTGGTCGCTGTTTCGATCGTATCGCTGCAACTTTCGCAAATCACGTTACAAATAACCTCGGATTTAATTACAAAGATCCGTGCGTTGTGTCAGCGTAAAGGAAGAATTGATGTATATCACAAATATATTCATCATTGAGGTTGATACCAGTATTCTGTTCTTTGGAAGAGAAATGTATGTATTGATTGTCCAGTATCGCAATTGATTGCGATAAATAACTTGAAGATGGCTTGATGTAGTCTTCCTGCTGTCCTCTGTACAGGATTTTGATCTAATGTAAGCCTATTTCCTCATTTTATGATTTTGACGGTGGCTATAGATGGTGGATATACACTTCGATATGGCATAGTCTGATTGGTTGACTTGCTCCAGAAGTTGGTGCGGAATTAGGATCAAGGGATCGAGTGTACCTTGATGGTTACCTTGATAGTTACATCATTTCCAGCATAGTGCGTTATCCACAAATTCTTTATGGAGCGTCTTAGTCGAACAAAAACTGTCTAGTTGGCGAGCAGCATTCCCAAAGTGATTTAGTTCTGCCCAAAAGAAAGTGAGGTTATAGTAGGTTATGATCCTCCAATCTCTGTCGATTAGACTGCCTTGGCCAATTTTGTAAAGGTAGATCCCGGAATGGAAGGAGAATCTCGATATATTGTATCTTGCTGCTAATGCACAAATTAATGCGATAATGTAAAGTAGCAGCATAGCTGCATCGGTTTGGGTTTCGTCTGACGAAGGTATCTTCTCACATTATTCATCGTCCTCAATCGGCAGACGACTGATATTTATAATTGGCTTTTTGATTAATCCTCCATTATTGTTCTTTACTGTTACGGTTCTAACAAAACCATCGTTATCATTATAAATCTCATGAATTCTTTGTAGAGGCCGCTTTTCTGGAGGCAGATCATCATGCTGTTTCATTCGAATTTGATTTGTTTCTGTAAGAGTATTATGTATGGCCAATTCTTGAGTTGTTTACTACAAAAGTTTTCATCGTGCTAAATGGTTGATGTATTGATTTAAATGGCTTGGTTCTGGAATCGTTTGCAGTGGTTGACCTATCAGGAAATGTTCGGGTGTTAAAGTTGTGAAATCATTGGGTTCTGATTATAGTGCGAGAAGTGGCCGTGAGTTGAGACATGCTTCTAATTGACAAACGATTATGGTCATTTCTTCAATGTCCTCATTTTAGATGTTGTTCTACATTTATTCTAAGTAGGTAATACTTGACGGATTTTACTACCGCTTTCCATGTAGGTATATAATGCAATTGGCGTCTGCTGTTTCATTGCAGTGCTCAGATTGTTCCTCATAAGTTTTAAAGCCGCTACAAAGTTACTGCTAATGTCGTTATAGAGATCTGAATAATTACCTCAACATGAAAGATCTTGTTGTAGTCATGTTTGCTGCTGGACGACCTCCCCTCAGTTGACCCAAAGTCCGTGCTTGATGTTTGTGGCAAACCGTACATTTATTGATGAAAGTTTTTATTGCTAGGGGCGCTTTATAATCCAATATTTCTGACGTGTTGTGAAATGACCCCCATAAAAATAATTATGTGAATGTTGAATATCGAAACTAACTCTAGCGTTAGATATTGTTTCCCATACTCGTAATAATCCGTTTTTGCCTATTTTTGGAATAACGTTACGAAGTTTTGAGTCACTATGTTTTCCATAGTGTTTGTCATATGTTCGTATAAGCAAAACGCTTGTGTTATCTTTAAGACTAAACTCATACTCTTGTGAAGTTATTTTGGTCATCAGATAGCTTGGTAATGATTTGCTGTTCTTTTGTGGACGATGGGTCGTCGACCTATCAAATCCAGTACGACGTTTTCCTCTTTCTGTTGTAGTGAATGGACATATTTCGTTCCCAGAATCTGATGTGATATTTTCAATTTGTGGTTTTAAGGCATATGTGAAAGAGTCTCCGAGGGGAGGGGGGGGGGGGGGGGGGAGATAGGGTTGGGTTCGAAATCTTACTTTTCAAAATCTTACTTTTTCAAAATCTTACTTTTCTCAAAAATCTTACTTTTTCAAAATCTTACTTTTCAAAATCTTAGTTTTGACAAAGCCATTTTTATTAATTCGGGCGCGCGCGAATTAATAAAAATGGCTTTGTCAAAACTAAGATTTTGAAAAGCAAGATTTGAAATCTGTTATGTGTGAGATATGCTAAAAATTACAAAAATTAAAAATTTCATAAAAGGGAAATCACACAATTATATACAATTTTAATGTCGGGGATTCCCAGGAAAATATTTTCCATTCTTCAGAAGAATGGAAAATATATAAAGAGAAATTCCATAAAAATAGGGAAATCCCTTAAATAACTAAAATTGAATTGCCGGGGATTCCCAACAAAGATATTTTTTAGTTACGGGTATTTCATGAATTAATTATTTTCCGTTCTTTTCAGAACGACCAGCCAGTTCAATTAAAAAAGGATAATTATACTAATCATAAGTACCCTAAGGTTTTTAGAAAATTTTTAAACATTTTATTACATTTTTAGAAAAATTAAGATTTTTCTAAAAAGTAAGATCTTTTCATTTTCGAAAGTAAGATTTTGAAAAGTAAGATTTCGATACGCACCGGGGGGAGATAATCTATTAATTTGGTAGGGTACACACCTCTCGATGCAACCCCATTGCACCGAAGATGATACGGATTGGATTTTCACTATCTGTTAAATAAATCTATTTGGTTTGCCTTTAATCCAAGCTAACGTTATCATGGAAGAAGCCGTGTTAATTCGCCTGTGTTGCCTGTGTTGCGGCTTAACCATCTTTATAACTTTACTTTTTTCTAACGTCTGCAATTTGAGAGCATAGCAAATTTTGCTTCTAATTCAGTTTGCAGTTGTGCGGCCCAATCTGTTCCTAAATACCATTAGGATCCGTAGGCCTCCCCGAACCCTGTTCATCGTAGTAAGTCCATATGAACTGGTAAGCTTTGGCGAAATTATGGGACCTCTGTGGCAAGGCGCACAATATAATGGAAATATTTCAATTTTACGCCAATTCAGCATTTTTGTTTAGTTTATGCCATAAAGCAAAAAAAAAAAATTGTATTATAAATTTCATTAAACTTAGTACCATCCTGTGTTTCCCTAGTTACCAAATTAATTAGACTGTATTTAATGATATACCTCTGGCAATATTAATTACAAGATACCAACTTGAGAAAAAAGACGGAAAAGAAAAGTAAAAAAAATTGTTTTTGGGGATGCCGGAAATGCAAGGATCGGGAGAGATGGAAAAAGTATTCCGTGCGAGGCAGATCGTGTGATTAATATTATAAGTAAAAAAATGAATATTAATGATGAAATTTAAAAAGAATAAAAAGTGTGAATAATGGGGACAATGTAAAGGGTGCGTAAGCATAAATAATAAAAAAAAGGGACAAGTCGTTGTCGTAAATTAACAATAAGTTTTGTGTAAATAATAATATTAAAATGGACGTTTTGTGCAAAATTAAAATATGTGAAATTAAATAACTCGCTATTACGGATTATGAACTGAAAAAAAAGAACTGTAATAATTTTAAACATACGATTAAAAATTAAATAAATAAACATATTTGAGATAATAATAAAAAATAAAATAAAATAAAAACGAAACGCAATCGGAATCGACGTAAGCCGTATTAATTCTAGATAGTGATAAAAATAATACGAACATAAAAGACGTTATCATCAATAGTATAAACGTAATAATACTATTAAAGTGAATTTACGGTAATAAAAATAACAATTATTCATCATTCATCGTAAATCCTCGAAAAATTCTATTGCGAAAATCAACGTCGGCATTTTGGATTAACGCGTGGCCACGTCTTCGAAAGCTACGGATTTGCAAACGGTATCATGATAATTTGTTTTGCCGTAATAGTTTAAAAATTATATATTTTTTTAGTTTCAAATAAGAAAAAAAAAAGAATTCTGGTTGCTCTTAGAATAGTTAAAACTGTAAATAATAAAATTTTATTTTTGGGTTATGGTGTCAGAATTTTTTTCTCATATTTTTATAAATTTTTTTGTAATTAAAATATTTTCATTAATAATGGATTGTCTGACTTTTATTTTTAGTAGAATGTGTACTTCGTTATTTAATTATAAAATTCAATTGGTGATGGATCAATATCGCCGAATCCGAAGCGGTGGCCTTGGACCACCTCTATTTTTTTTTCACAGCAAAAATTCTAGCTCTCTGAGGGTCCAGAAAAGAACTCCCCCAACGACTGTAACCTAGCCGGCTGCAAAATGCTGTTCTGAAACAACCCTTAGAGAGTCTGTGGCAAATTTCCAGATTCGTTATTCTAATAAAAAAAAAGCGGATCTCGAAATTTGTTACACCTCTAAGCCAACAAACAGATGGAATGTCCAAATAGCGTTCCAGTGAAGCTTTGAACATCCAGTAAACAGATAAAGATAATCTTAAATGTTAATCCAAATAGTTTCGAAAGGTAAAAAATATCGAGAGGGAGTCCCATCAAAATGATAAATCTATTGTGATCGCCCTTCATAAAAACGTTGAGCAAATAGCCTATGGTTTCATCAGAAGTACTTATCATTAAATTCTAAGAGAGTTGAAGTTGGAGAATTGGAGAATTTATTGGAGTGCAGAATTGAGAATGAATTTTTATTGCAGAATTCAGCGCTTACTCACCGTTCATGTCAGTGTATACAGGTTGACATGGAGCTTTCAATGTGTAGGTGGTGTACGGTAATTAAAATTTTGTACCAAAATATCTTCAGCGACTGCTTTACTAAAAATACGCTTTGTACGTCATAGTATATTCGCTTTGTACGTCATATCAAACAAAAGGAGGAAACTTTCCACCTGTCATTTGTTTAAGGGTTTTCATGGATATGTTCGGAAAAAGATTAAGTTTCTTCGTCACTGTACTTTACGCAAGCATTTGTTTAGAATGCGGGTTTTAAACGATGGTAGAGGCGGTTTAACACTTTCTCAATCTTGTCTAAGTTTTGAGTACTTTAGAAATCAAATCAGATCTTTAAGCGACTAAGTGGAAAGCATAATTTTTAGCTTAATCTATCAATATCAAAAGTGTGCAACATTTCACTAAGGGCTGATTCAGATTCGTGTTCGGCAACCTCATGTGGGAAATCATGATGATTATTAATTCTACATTTTGAACTTCTAAGACACCTATAATCCTATACTTTACTCCTTGTATTTTAATGTCGGAAAAATACTCTAAAAGTGCAGTTTCTGTTCGCTCAAATTCGCTTCAGTACAATCTAATACCGATTGTTTGTTTTTATTTTTGTAAAATACACTCCGCGTCACTTGAATAGGGCCAACATATTTTTTTTATATTTTTCCAATTTATTATTTTCCTTTCCTGAGTTGTTCTCTTTTATCCGTTGTTGGGAAGAGAAATCAATAAAAAAACCATTAATGAGAAAAATAGAGATTCATTCGTTTTTTAGAGTAAATCCGTTATTTTTTATGACACACGTGCCATATGAATCGTAATTCGTAATGGTACAAAAATTTCACAAAATATAATAATTGTAGTCATCTGGCCCTTCTAAATTAAATTTTTTGTTCATCGCTGAACACCACAGTATGCCATTCATTATTCCATGTCATATTCAAAAGCGTTGAACTTAAGATGATTAGCGCACTTTCCGTTATACCGGTTCTTGTGTTGATTTTCGCCATAGAGTATTCGGAATTCTAGGCTTCCCGAACGATAGAACGTTTTTCTTGCGGTGATGTAGCTTCTGCAATTCGGCCTTTCATGTTTTTACCAAAGTTTTTAATGTTATTAAAGAAATTATTGATAGCCCATTTGCTTTTGCCTGTGTTACTTGTAATCACGCGACATAAAATTTAGTTCTTTGTAAGCCTTGTAGTTTTTTCAGTCTCACTTAATGGTTTTTCACGACCCATGACTTCGAATAAATTCAAAGTAATTTTATATTTGAACAACCTTCAAATAACTGGAATAGTAAAGAAAATTGATTTAAACAAAACAAATTATCGGACTGTTTAACCCCCTAAACCAATAGAACATTTATGTGTAAATCAATTTCTCGATGTCGTTACAAATGGAAAAATATTTCTAGCGGCTGTTAGAGAAATGATTAGCTAAAACTCAAACCATATTTCGTCTATCTTGCTCAATATATTCATATTTCTCGCTCAATATATTTTTTAATACGCGCGCGAACAAATGAAAAATTTTATATTTGTGTACAGTATAAAAGAAACAAATGGAAAAATACAAATTCAACGTATGTATTTTTTATTTTCGTTTGGAAATATAAAGGATATTGTATGATTTAATTTTAATAAAAGGGAATGAAATTAAAACTAAAACGCACGTATTATTTATATACATAATACATACTCGTATATACATATGCACTATTTAAAATAATATGTGTACACGATCGATTTCTTGCAAAACCAACAACAATTAAAAGCCCTGAACAAAGTCTGAAACGCAGATACCAATATGCAACAAACTACAGAAGATTGTATTGGTAACACTAACAATCCCATGTTAATTTTTTTCTTTCTCACCACTACTTATTAAACTAGTGCGCCCATACGATATAGGCATATATTCTAATACAACCATCTATAGTGCAGTTTTTTTCTGTATTTGTTGCATTAGCATGGCTTTATATTGTTGTTGGTTTTGTTTCTTGTCGTTTAGGTATATAAAATTTAAAAACATGTGATCATGAAAAGGAAGAAGATCTATTTTAGATGTATGTGTGTATGCAGCTACATTGATATAGTTTGGTGTGCTGCATGAAAACAAAACAAATATTTGGAGGAAATGATACGAAAGATCAAAAATTTATGAACGAAAGGGAAAATATTACAATTAAATTGTTGTTTAGTGATCGCAGTAAACGTTTAGATATACGTATTACATATTTGTGTTTGGTTACATTATGAATTTTATATGCCTATCTATACTGATTGGTCGAAATTAAATACATACATTCATTACTTAATTTTTCCTAAGTGTCTTATAGTACACTTAGGAAAAATTAAATTTGATTAGTGGTATGATGTATGAACAATTCCTTTCGCAATATTACATATTACCCAATGTCTAGAAAATACTCAGACGAACAAAAACCTTAGAGGTTAGGTTTAGACCAACAAGTTTCTTGGAGAGCGACAAGTTCCAACCAATATTCTCTGTTAGAGACTGAAAATGCTACGTGTTACTCCTAAATAACTTCTCCGGATTCTTAAGCGAGGGTCCTTTTATATTAAGGCGGTAATAGAACTTTTTTTGTCATTATTTGTGAAAAGATTGGTGTTTTCAATGGCGAGAGTGGTCCCCCTTGCGTTCCAACTTGAAGCACCTTCCTCGATTAGTTATGGAAAATATAGAATACTGCTCGTGAAATTTGTTCCAGTTGAACTGTCCACTAAACATAGTCAAAGAGCAAATAAAATCAGCACAGATATATATGAGATTTCAAAATCTGACCGCAAAAAGTGGTAGTCGGATGGGGCCAAGTCTGGCGAAAATGCCGTGTGCGGGAGAACTTCCCATCCCAAGTGGAAGTTGGTCTTCTGAGCCACGCGAGCAACGTGAGACCGAGCGTTTACATGCATCAGTATGACTTGCCTTCTTGCTTGCCCAGTAAATTGCAATTTCTGATCAATTTCTTTGCTCAGTTTGTTCAGTTGTCGGCTGTACCGTTCTGCAGTCATAGTCTGACCAGTTTCCAGAAGTTCGATTAGAAGCACACCCTTTATGTCCCACCAGATACATAGGAGAACCCCAGATACATAGGAGATGTAACTCACGTAGACTTGTCATTCGTTGTTCCGAAGCCTTGCGTCCGATCCTGTAAAAACTACAAAATACCGCGAAAATATTTCTATTTTAAATATAATTTTAAGCTCGAAGCAAAAAACTGTAGAAATAAGGTCATACACCTAATAAATAAAGAGTGGCTAGATAAATTTGTTTCCATGATTTAAAGCTACAACTTAAAAATTGAGTTGCACTTCTGATGAGGATTTTAAAGCTATGCTCATTACCGATATTGAAATGTATATTTTTGAAATTTTCAAATAAGTGGTCATTTGGGATGGTTTTCATGATTAGGGGTGGTTGGTATCTGAAAAATTGCAGTGTACTTTTAATGTGAGCTTGTAAATCGATTGACGACACACACAACGAATTATTTATATATTGTCATTGTAAAACCTGATGATGGGTTTCACGCTTAGGGTTAGCAGTTTAAAAATGGAATTGCATGGATATTGTGTATACTCATAATTCTATATACCACAACCGGCATCGAAATGCAAATTTGGTTAAAATCAATAACTAGCTTTTATTTTCCACGTCTTAAAATGTGTGCAAAAGCTAGTCAAAACAAATCAATTACTACCATGCCTCAGATAATATGGAAAAAGGAGAAAATGTTAATAAAAATTTGTATGCTTGGCCTATTTTTTGGAGGCAAATCTTAACACATAGTACATTTTCCCAAAGACATCTTTCCGGTGTAAGCTGATTTTATTCATTTTCTCAAAAATAAAATCATTTATAAAATTGTTAGGTATTTTAATATTATTGAATTAAGATCATATATCATCCTTATAGTACACTTAGGAAAAATTAAGTAATGAATGTATGTATTTAATTTCGACCAATCAGTATAGATAGGCATATAAAATTCATAATGTAACCAAACACAAATATGTAATACGTATATCTAAACGTTTACTGCGATCACTAAACAACAATTTAATTGTAATATTTTCCCTTTCGTTCATAAATTTTTCATCTTTCGTATCATTTCCTCCAAATATTTGTTTTGTTTTTATGCAGCACACCACACTATATCAATGTAGCTGCATACACACATACATCTAAAATAGATCTTCTTCCTTTTCATGATCACATGTTTTTAAATTTTATATACCTAAACGACAAGAAATCGATCGTGTACACATATTATTTTAAATAGTACATATGTATATACGAGTATGTATTATGTATATAAATAATACGTGCGTTTTAGTTTTAAATTCATTTCCTTTTATTAAAATTAAATTATACAATAAGAGAAAGGATATTTCCAAACGAAAATAAAAAATACGTTGAATTTGTATTTTTCCATTTGTTCCTTTTATGCTGTACACACATTATAAAACTTTATATTTTTACGTTGAAAAAATATATTGAGCGAGAAATATGAATATATTGAGCAAGATAGACGAAATATGGTTTGAGTTTTAGCTAATCATTTCTCTAACAGCCGCTAGAAATATTTTTCCATTTGTAACGACATCGAGAACATAATTTGAACATAAATTTTCCTTTGGTTTACATAACTGATTGTAACTTGACTGTGGTTTAACCCTTATGTTTACAACCAAATTTGTATCCTTCATCTTTACAACCAGCATACCCGGGTACGTTCATATAATTCCATACATTTAGTATTGAAGGATAATTTGTAATTGCATTTTAAACTGATAAATACAGTCTGAACATTACCATTTTATATTACCAGATGAGAAGGAAGAGGAAGCCGTCGTTCAACATGACGAAATCGAAGCAGATTCCGATGCCGAAGAACCTAATTTACCAGAATACGATCCGTACGATGACGATTCAGATTTTAATATTGATGCCAAAGAGTTGGTAGATGAACTAGTTACGGCCTCATCACATACTGAGTATAAAGCAACACCTCGTACAAATTTTTTTCACAATGCCTGGCATGGAACAATAAAAAACCAGACAAAATTCGTACTTGCAACCCAATAACTACTTCGGAATTTAATGGGTATTTGTGTATTCTCTTATTTGCTTGTCTGAGCCGATCGAATAACGAGCATACCATGGCTATTCAACGATTTTATACGATAAGCCATTTTATTAGATTTGATAATCGAAACACGCGTGTAGACGTTTACTCACCGACAAAGCAGCAGTCATTTCAGACATATGACTCATGCTCAACCAAAATCCATATAAATGTTTTATTGCTGGAGCAAAAGTCACAGTGGTTGAACAGCTATGTTCATATCGAGGTGGTACACGTTTCATACAGTATATCCCATCGAAACCTGCCAGATATAGAATCAAAGTATGGTAGGTTTGTGATTTGAAAACATTTTACCCAATCAAAGGACAAATATAAAACGGGATGGGGAAAAATTTACTAAGGGAAACCAATCAAGGAGAGCGAGTGGTGAAAGACTTATGTTGCAATCTTTTTAAAGGATGCAGTTGAAATATTACTTGTGATAATTTCTTTACAAGCTACAATCTAGCTACTAGTTTGATGGTGGATTATAAATTATCAATACTAGGTGCGGTAAACAAAATACGACGTTTCATACAAGCAGAATTCCTGATTATAAAAGGCAAACCTCGGCCTGTCGAATCCTCCATTTTTGGGTTTAGTGGGTTTAGTAATAACATTACAATGTGTTCCTACATTAAAAAAAAAACAAAGCTGTGGTTCTTTTGTCGATTATGCACTACGATAAGAAAACCCAGGAAGCAGCCAATAAACCAATCTTGATTTTAGATTTCAACCGAACTAAGGGAGGAGTCGATATTATGGACAAAATGATAGGCGAATATTGTTGGACGTGGCAGGATTAGCAGCGTATATAATTTATTCTGGGAACAATAAAACCAGCAACCAACAGTTGGCGTAAATTTTTACAAGAATTATGTTAGCAGTTAGCTATGCCACAAATCCTAAAGCATTCCAAGAATCCACAAATAACTCGTCATTTTGCCACTAAAACTGGAATTGAAAGTATGCTGGGACACACATTATAATGTGAATCTTGTAATGCTGATAAGACATCTATCGCGGAAGGACGAGATGCTAGTGGTCCAATTAGGCATAAATATTGAAATAAATGATACATTTTTGTTTTGTTAATTTTTGATTTACATGTTACGTTAAACTTACCCAGGTATGTTGGTTGTCAATTAGAAAAGTTACTTTTTTCAAAAAAAAATATAAAAATGGTCAAAATTAATTTTAAAAAAAGGCAAAATCTAATTTAAAACAAATAATTGTTTTAAATTAGATTTTAGCAATCATAATCTATAAAATGTTGGTCAATAAAACACAATAACTTACCCTGGTCGTTGGTTGCAAACATAAGGGTTAAACAATCAACTGGCCCTATTCAAGTGAACAATTAAAAACATACAAATCATATTTCTTATTTTCAACAAAATTAAAAAAAATAACGAGTTTACTTTCAGATATACTGGAGGCTGAACTTTCAATATAAACACCAAAAGTTTACTTGGAATTAACCCGACGCAATCCAAAAAATTTCTTAAGTCGAGTCGAAAAACAGCTAAAAAAATTAGCATATTTTTGTGATTTTTCCCGATTTTAATTTATTAAGTTTTCCCTAAAATTGTTGGCCCGATTAATTTTCGCAAATCGTTTAAGTGAAGCGAGCGAATGTCTCTGTGAAAATTATTCATAACGCAAAATTGATTTAATTCTCCAATATGAACAAACTGACAGATTGGGAATTTACTTAACTGTCCTTTATTGCAATTGTTTTTATATTGTCCCAAGAGACAAGGGTTTATGGGCAAACACTCATACCCTTTTACATACTTAAATAATTTATTCCAGTTAGGTAATTAGTTTATATATTTTTACAATCAAATTGGATATGACAATTATAATTTAATGGTCCCAAATGGCCAACAGTTATAAAAAATAATTGAGAATACAAAAAATTATTGTTAGTACCGTAACCTTGCTGGTAATAATTCCATATTTTGTATATTTTCCTATTTCCAGGTATTGCCCGGTTTGTATGTTGGAAATTATCGAGACTCAAAGGATCCTCAGCAACTAGACCGGTACAATATTTCTCATATAATTGCGATTCATGATAGTCCGCGACGATTACTCCCGGTAAGATTATTTTCGAATTATTAATTCTAAAATTTATAAATTTTTATGATTTTATGTATCCGTATATAGGATAAACATTATTTATGTGTGATGGCGGCCGATACACCTGATCAAAATTTATCACAATATTTTTCCGTGTGTAATGATTTTATACATGCAGCCCGATTGCGTGATGGCAACGTGTTAATACATTGGTATAAGGACGCATTTTCACATAAACAAAATGTTGATTTTCATTCTTGTTTCATTTCATTTCACATGTAGTCTTGCTGGAATGTCACGATCTGTAACGGTTGCGGTTGCTTACATAATGTCCGTTACACAGCTATCATGGAAGGAGGCGCTAAAAGTTGTACGGGCCGGACGTGCTGTGGCAAATCCAAATTTAGGATTCCAAACGCAACTGCAAGATTTCGAAACGTTCAAATTAGCTGAAGTGAGTAACATAACGCGTATTAATAATTATTAATTAAGGTTTGATAATTTGTTGGTTTTTTTTTTTGTAAACAGGAACGTCGACGGTTAAAAGAACGATTTCCATCGATCGCACTCTCGCATTCGGATCGTGATCAATGTGGCTTAGCACTAAATAATTATGAAGCATTGCTCTCGAATAAGGATATATGCGAGGGGAATTGTGTTAAGGGACAGGATTGTCCGACAGGTGGAATAGCATTTTATATTGATTTTCAACGGGAAAAGTGGGAAAACAATAGTTAAAACCAATATTTTGCTTTCTAATTAAAGTTATTTTATTTTTCATAATTTCACGTATTTTATTTTGATTATAATTTAAATGACTATATGTTAATAAAATCGGACATTTAAAATTTTCAAACGCAAATTATTTTTGTTTTAATCCCGGCTTGCATGCTTAATTTTTCTGTACGTTTTTTTCGTTTCTTCTTAATTAAAATTTTAAATTAATTAAAATAAATGAAATAATTTTTGTTTTCCTGTTTTTAGGTATGTGCCGAACGGATCCGTCCAAATTATTTCGACGTAAAACGAGCAGTGCATCGATACGCTCGGCATCAAGACTGGCACCAAATCCTAAAACATCACAATCATGTCCAACATCACCACGTTACAATAATTCACCACGGTCACATCGCGGTTCTCGCATTGATGAAGTACCTGGAACGTCATCGTTACAATCATCACCCGCAGAACAACGTCGCGGTAGCAATTTGCGGAATAATAGTGTTATAAATCGAATAGACGAAAATAGTCCTCGACATAGTCTGCCTAATAATAATAGTAGCAGTAGTAGTAGTAGTAATAACGCCAATAATAATGCAAAACGTGATGAGAAAAAAGATCAAGAAAAGTCAACAAACACAGCCACGACCACTACAACCACTACCACAATAACCAGTACCACCACCACCACCACTACAACCACAGCCAGTAAAAAGGACAATGGCAACAATAAAAATAATCCCGGATCGTTGCAACGTAGTTCAAGTACGGCTGGTAGTAATATGCGAGGGAGTTATAATACAAAACCAAGTGGGTTTAAATCATATACAGGATCTGCCCCACCATCCGTCCATGGTTCACGTGTTGATTTATCTGGCGGTCAAAACACCTGCTGTAATGCACCGAGTATGGGTGGCTCAGCAATATATTTAGGTTTTAATCCGGCCGGTCGCAATTCCTACGTTGGCTCAACATATTCAATTTCGAAGGATTCGACAGGCGGTTCTGCACCACCGACACCTGTTAATACGCCGCCTGTTAGCCCTAAGCGTGGTTCAAAAAGGTGAGAGAATTTGAATTTAATTTTAGACCTGGGGATTAAATTTATTGTAACCGCGGCACTAGCCTCAAATTGCATTCCGCCACGCCAAATCGATCTTTGACCTTGAATGACCGATTGCCCAAATGCCGTTAATCGATCGCGCAAATGCACGTTCGATTGGTTGCGCCAGCTTTGTCATAGCTTCGTTCACCTCTGATTCATTATCTATGACGTTCGCGTTTTTGTTTAGTCTTTGATTCTTCCAGAAGAAAAATACGTCATGAGAAAAATTTTCTTCGTCTACGAATTCCACCCTCGATTTCGAATGATTATCATATCCGACGAAATAACACACTTGACAAGCTTTGGATCCAGTTTATGTTGTTTTTACTTTGGAATGTAACATAATGGAAACTGTCAAACTCCCACTGCATAAATCTTTCAATTATTCAGTAGTTTGCAGCGCTTGCTGCGATTTCAATCAATAGCCACGATCCGTGACTTTTCCCAATGAAAATAAATTCATATGGATTTCCGGTACATACGGTTCACGAATCCATAAATCACCGTCCAACACAAGAATGTTGATATCGCTTTTTTCACGAGTCATGATCTTTTCACCAATTCCATCCGTTAAGTGTTACGATATCTCCACAGTAAATGTTTACTCACGAAGAACTACTGTACAACTCGGGTAAGCGTCGAATCGCATTTCCTCGTAGCTGTTCAAGAGGACTGCTTTATTTGTCCAATTAACGGGTGATTCCTTGAACATGAGTTTATCCGGCGACTCACTTGTAGAGGCTATTCACTCGAATTGATCCAGAATATACGGCAGCAAGGTGACACGAAATTCGCTGATTATTCAAATCGCTTCTAGTTGGCGAACTGAAAGGCGAGCTGTTGTCAAAGAAGAAGGTTATTTGTACCTATTTCATTCACTGCCCACAACACATCAGTGGTTGAGAAGAATCGAGCTGTACATCAAGAAAATATACATGATACCAAAAGACGTTAACAAAACAGGAGGTTTATCAATATATTGTTACGGACGGCTACAGTGGTCAGCGTTCATTCAGCGTTCTCACGCACGGTGATTTTGCCGGCTAATACTCAAGGTATTGGATCGTGGGGATTTTGAGGCTTGCATGACGCTGGCCTACACCGTGTTTACAGAAATTAAAAAATAAAACGCAACCCGGAGAGACCTCCAACGAATCTCCCATAATTCACACTCAGGGAGACCGCTGGATTTTACGGTCGCCCCGAATGGACAACACATTCGCTCACCACTCCAACCCTGTGGATGTCCTGCCAAGCGGATGAAGGGGAGTGGCAAGCACAGCTTGTATATATGGAACCGGCACATAATGGAGCCTTCCCTCCCACCATACCGATTCAACACAAACTTTAGTAATTTATTTTTTTGAGTAACTCACCGCCGAGGAAGCGGAAATTAAAAACCCGTAAGAGAGAAATACAAGGATTACAATAACCGCCTCAACAAATTTTTGAGGCGAGAATGTGCACCAAGGTCGCGTGCACGACCTTCGTTCTATGGTGATTGATTACAGTTTAAAAAAACAACAAAAAAAGATGTTTGAAATAGAATAAATTTAAATATTTAAAATTAAATTGAGGATAATAATAAAAAAAAATTTAACTTAAAAGAAAAAAAAACGTACCTTAAGGTTGCGGCCTTGTAGTCATCATGCCACAGGTGAGGCCACACCCGGACCGTTGCGGCTTGACTGTACCGATCCCCGCGTGTCCCATCGTTGTGGCTCAACCGCCGGTAAGCTGCTACAAATAATACGGCTGGCCTCAACTTTCCCGCCGGATACGTCCTAAGCGGAGTGGTCTCAACTGGCCAATATCCAAAAATTTGATCTTGATCAGCCGTCCAAATTTTTGATCGCCTCGAACGTACATAGTTGAAGTAGCCTCAACCGGCCACCCGTAAACCGTAAACTTGGCCTTGATCGGCCGCCAAAATAAGCTAGGCGTTGGCTCGCCTAAACCACACAAAATTTAAGTGGCCTCAACGGGCCACCCGTATAATTATACAGCACCCATATATATAATAGAGTAGTCAATTATATTTCGTCTGCTATGTTGGTGTCCTGCCATTCTCGGAGTTTTAAAACATCCACAACAAACAAAAAAAAAATCTTCGCACCGTTTCAATATGCAGATAAGAGTGTGGTTTAAACGATCCACTAAACGCCTGCGAGACAAAATTGAGGTTTTCTTTGGTGTTAAAAATAACGCATGAAACCAACGGTACACAAATATTGTTCTTCTTTCCACACTCGTGGTGTCGAAGTCAAATCACTTTGCTGTTTCTCAGCACTATTCCTCAACACCAGAAAATTTTGATATTTTCATAGCGTGAATTACCACCCTGAACACACCAGCAAAACAAAAAACTGTCATCTGATTTATATATTATTTTTTTATTTGTCAACCCACAATGAACTTTTGTACACGTTTTATTCTTAAATTTTGTTAATTATTAATTTTCTATATTTTTATAAAACAATCCAAAGTTGGTTTAACAATCAATAAACAAAAAAAAAAATCACAAGTTTTTAGAAAATTAAAAACTGGGTATCACCCAAAACTCAAACTATATTTTTTTATCTTAACAAAAAGAATTTTAGTCGACCGACTTTTTTTCACATTCTAAACGAGACTGATTTTACAAAATAAAATTCTCGCACCTTAAATGCTGAAAAACACTTTCTTTTACCGTTACTTTTGCCTGCTCTCGCACATGAAGTTAATGCGCCGCGCAAAAAGAGAACGAACGTGACGCGCCAAACACTCAAAACAAGAAACATAGAAAAAAAAATATTAATCTACATTTCAACCGCTCGTACACACGCACAAGGGCACACATTCGTCTCACTCCAAAAATATAATTAAATTGACAGAAAACAAAAACTGCTCGTTACATTCCCATCGAATCAATCATAGTATTACTACTCGTACATAGATGGCAATGCCACAACGATCAATAATAAATTACAAATTAAGAAAAATGAAAATGGGAAAGCAATTTAAATGTTATGACCAATGAGTCGTAACAATATTTAAAAATCTTCTAGAATACTAGAGATATGCTTCACAACAATAGGCCTGGTAGAAAAACACCTTTTCAATAGAGCAATGAAAATTATTGAGAAAATAATTTGTCGAAACTTACGACTGATATCCCTACAATGAGCATAAATTTTGGAAAGAGGTCATTCATGAAACTAGCCCAATATTTTGCGATTCCTGCAACAGAAAGATCATAGGAAGAATGCTGCCAGTGATTATGTGTTGGGCCCGCACAGTTCACAAAATACAGGAATGCACCGTCGATCAAGCAGCAGTTTATCTGGGAGAATCTCTATTCGAAAAGGGCCAGGCATATGTTACATTGAGTCGAGCGCGATTCCCAGGCGGTGTAAGAATTAAGGAGTTGGGCTTTAGGACACTTAGGACACTTAGGACACTGGGCTCTCAGGAATAACATTATATATATGTAACGAAGAGGCGCTCAGGAAAGAGGAAAGGATGTGTAATTACACTCCAATAGATCAGCCATAAGTCGGGTAATGAAATGGCAATTTGATAATTATTTCACTTTTATATTCGTAATGTGGTTGTTTATGTTTGCCTGTGTCGGGTCTTTCATGCAGAGTAACACTGCACTTAACTCCAAAGGGGGCTTCAAAGAAATAGCAAATCGGGTGGGACATTAAATTGAGACTAACATTATGTATTTTAATACCAACGCACACCCTTTAACGATTTCCATGTTCTGTCAACTCATAAACGTCAGAAAAAATTAACATTTTTATCATGGTGATGCTCATGAACGAGCAACGTTTGGAAATTATTAAAAAATTACTACAGCAATTCGAGGTCAGCGGTTGCAACTTTAGGAGCGCTTATTATTGGATATTCCTGTGCCAGTGAGACAACACACCCATCGAAGTACCGATAATATCGCAGCCGTAAGTGCTTAAGTTCAAAATGAGTCAAATCAGTCGATTCCACATCATTTACAGGAATTAGGAATCTATCCCTTACAAGATCAAATTAACTCAAGAACCGAAGTCTTTTGATCGTTTGAAGCACCAGAGTTTGAAAAAAATCCTCAATTTCATCGAAAAATCATCTTCAGCGATGAAGCTCATTTTTGGCTTAATGGCTTTAGCAATATGGCTGGACCATAAGAAGTATATTGCACCATATTTTTTTGGTCGATGAAAATGATCGTCATGTCACGGTCAAGGGAGTTCGCTATCGTGTGATGTTGGAGGGCTATTGTTAGCCGGAACGGAAGGGACCTGGTCGGTAACCGATAATCTTGGCAGAAAATCAAAAGTATTGAATTTTTTAGGAACGGAGTACTTAATCGAGTCTAAAAGTACTTTCTGCGCCACTACCGACTCCATCAATATTTCAGCAACTTTACAAGCGATTTTCAAGCCTAATTTGGATTTAAATCTGATAGGATCAACATCAAAATAAATGCTATTCCGTAATTTTAATTAATGCATTCGTAATTCGCACAGCAGCAGGTTAACGCAAGATTAATATTCTCGACCATGTTCATGTCAAAAAGTTTTTGTAACCCATCGTAATTTTGCGTTATTTGGATTCTACGAACATCATAGGTTAGGTAAGGTTAGGTTAGAGTGGCTGCTATCGCACACTTAGGCCAATAATGGCCCATTGTGATACCACAGGATCCAATCTCCCCTTACTCCCGCTGAAACCAACCAGAGCTACTGATGTATAGCGTAAAATATCTCGCACCCCAAAGTCCGCGAGTTCTAAAAGGCTGTCCATACTGTACACACCTAAATACTTATGCCTTCTGCATGATAGTGCTGGACACGAGCATAGGAAGTGAACTAACGTTTCTTCCTCCTCTTCGTCCATACAACTTCTACAAAAGTCATTCGTCTCTAGACCCAGCCTTCTCGCTGCCTCACTGCCCAAAAAGGGAGTGCCCTGTCAGTATCCCTACGACCAATCCTAAATCTCCTTTTCCCAGTGATACAAGTGCCTTGGAGCGCCGCAGGTCCAGTTTTCGCCAAACCTGTTTTGCTACCCTGCACGTGAGAGTGTTGGTCCACCTCTCATCTGTCAAGGCGATTGCCTTTTTACTGAGCGTCAATTTGAGCGCTGCTATAGGCCTCCCCAGACCTGCCCTTTCCGGTTGCATCTGGAGAGTCGTACCGTACCTAGCTATTTCATCTGCCCTGCAGTTTCCCGTGACGTCCGAGTGACCAGGGACCTAGATTATCTGGATACTGAAATACTCGCTCATCTCATTAAGAGATGATCGGCAATCCAGCGCCACCCGTGACTTCAGAGAAACCGCCTCTAGTGACCTGAGTGCCGCTTGACTGTCCACATAAATCGCGATATCCCTAACAGATACCACGTTATGCTTCAACCATGTCACGACTTCCCCTATCGCCACCACTTCAGCCTGGTACACGCTGCAGTAGTCAGGGAGACGAACAGAAATATTAACATTGAGCTTCTCAAAGAAGACTCCGGCTCCTACTTTGCCGTTTAGCTTAGAGCCGTCCGTGAAAAATGTCAGTGCCTCGTTTTCCAGTATTGATCCGTTCCTCAAGGATTCCCTAGAAGGACCGATGATCCAGAAACCTATATCGAAGCACAACGTTGGTTTAATATAATCTAGATTCACCAGTTCTTCCCCTAGTGATCTAACTATCGTCGAGTGTCCCGCCTGAAGACACTTCCACTGAGAGACAGCCGAGAGCCTTGTAGCCACATTGGCTGCCATCTGCTTACCAAAAAATTCGATTGAAATAAGATGGAACATAACCTTAAAAGCGCGTGTAGGTGTTGTCCTAAGCGCCCCGCTTATAAGCAAACAGGCCGTTCTTTGCACCTTCTCCAACATCCTTATGTAGGCTACCTTTTCCAGAGCTGGCCACCACACGCCCACCCCGTACATCAGCACAGGTCTTACCACTGCGGTATAGAATCAGTGTACTAGCTCTGGTTTCAAACCCCATTTCTTCCCTATGGCGTTTCTACACGAGTAAATGGCTACATTAGCCTTATCCACCCTTTTTTCAATGTTAGGCTTCCAGCTGAGCTTACTGTCCAAGATCATGCTCAAAAATCTCGCTCTGTCAGCAAAAGCCAGTCTAATGCCGATCACGGTAGGAGGGCTAACAACCGGAATTTTATATTTCTTAGTAAATAGTACCCGCTCTGTCTTGGAGGGGTTGATCCCTAATCCACATTTGCTGGCCCATTTCGTAACGATCAGAAGTGCATTCTGCATAACATCCCTAATTGTATCCAGATATTTGCCTGAGACAGCTATTGCTACATCATCTGCATACGCTACAACCCCAATCCCCTGTTTCTCCAGTTCCAACAGCAATCCATTCACCACTGCACTCCAGAGAAAGGGGGACATTATTCCTCCCTGCGGTGTTCCTCTAACCACCCGCCTTCTAACGGTGGACTCCTCCAGTTTCGAGATAATAATCCTGCTTACCAGCATCTGATTTATCAACCTACTTATAGGATAATCCACCTTCAAAAATAACAATCCTTCCATGATCGCCTCCGTTTTTACATTATTAAAGGCACCCTCAATGTCGAGAACTGCTACCATACAATACTCTTGCGAGTAAATTGACTTTTCAATCATGCGTACTAGATCGTGCAGAGCTGTGTCCACCGACTTTCCCTTACAGTACGCATGCTGCGACATTGCCCAATTCCTTGGCTCAACTTTTGTTCGAATAAGTACGTCTATCAATCTTTCCAAGGTTTTCAACAGAAAGGGTGATAGAGTTATAGGCCTCAGGTCCTTTGGATAAGCCTGTGAGCTTTTTCCCGATTTCGGGATAAAAGCCACTCTGACCTCCGTCCATTTCCTGTGAATATAGACCAATTGCAGACATCCCCTGAAGATAACCTCCAGCCAGGGGAGGATAACTGCAGAGTTCCTTTGGATCTCTGTTGGTATAATCTGATCCGGGCCCGCCGATATATAAGGCTTAGAACCGTTCAGCGCCCACAGGATTCGTTTCCTGTCCACGATGCCATCCACATCTGTTAAAAGTGTTCCTCGATGAGCTTCAGGCTCCATCGAGTCATCAATGCTTCCCGGAAAATGGGTCTCAATGAGAAGCTCCAATGATTCCGAAGTTGTCCATAACCCGTCCGGCCTAATTAAGTAACTAGGACTGGCTGGGTTAGTAGATAGAATTTTCCTAAGGCGAGAAGTCTCAGAGACTTCCTCCATTCTACAACAGAAGAGTCTCCAAGAGCCCCTTTGTTCCTTCCTCAACTCTTTTTTGTATTTTCTCTCTTTTTTGCATTAAATGACAGATTGCATGCTGTTGTGACAATATCAACCATGCCATCTAATTCCTCTATTGTCGCCGGAAGTCCAGGAGCCTCCAGCGGCAATAGTTCCTTCAACACCTCCCCACATTTGTTCCAGTTTGTCCTTCTGGGATTCCTAAAGGCTTTCCGGGCAACAGGTTTGATGTTGAGGTTATATGTAATATATCGGTGATCAGAGAATGAGTGCTCCTTCGCCACTCTCCACCCACTGATCATATCAAAAATTGTTTCTGACGCACAGGTTACATCTAGAACCTCCTGTCGATTTCTAACAATGAATGTTGGTTCACACCAAATATTGCAAACTACAAGGTTAGTATTTAATAAGTAATCAATAACTCACCTCTTTCGTTAATGTCTGTGCTTCCCCAGATTGTGTGATTCGCGTTTGCATCACATCCAAGTGTCATACCTACCTTTTTCTGACCTGCTTCGCGGATCAGTTCCCCCAGATTATCCGGTGGAACCTCCTCACGGTCCATATAGGCTGAGGATAGCCATAGTTTTTCACAGCCTACCTCAGCGCTCACCGCTGTAACGTCCCCGCTACTAAATTGTGGAAGAAGAAAAATATGCAAATTATTTTTCGCTAAGATACATGATCTGATCTTTTCAGAGTTGCTTAACTATAATAATTTATACCCTTTCATTCTGAGGCCACATATCCTGTTATTGTTAACCCAAGGTTCTTGGATTAACATCAAGTCCTCATCTGACTTAGTCAGTCTGAGCACGAGAGCTGCCAAGGCAGCCTTCGTGTGATGTAGGTTTATTTGTACAATGCTAACCATTGTGATCTACCTTACTCACCACTTCATGCACTCCCCGCATCAGGATAGTGTCATCTGGCTCGGTAGTTTGGTCGCCAACCCCCTCTCGTCATGTGTTTGACGGGTTGCCCCCATCGGACTTCAGAGAGAGGAGGCTGCCTCCCATCACCAACTTTTCTTCATCCGAAATATCGGAACGGCTACCCTGGTCGTCCTCAGCCCGCTTGATCGTTTCCTGCCGGGTCCGTTCGCCGCCGCCCCCAGGCTGGTCTTCCGCGCCCTTATCGACCTCGTCTTTCTTATAAACTTTAAGAGTGATCGACGCGAAACCGAAGTTGATCACTCCCTTAGATCTAGCAAGGGAAGCCAAGGTTTCCTTATTGATTAGCATGATTGCCAATCTAAAGCCCCCTGGCCTTCTCCTGCTTCACAATCCTCCATCCTTCCGTTGGAAGATCGGGATTACTGGCCCGGATAATCTCAATGATCTCCTCTCAATGATCTCCTCCACACCTCGCCTACCTCGGCCACTGCCCTTTTATAGAGATCGACCGATCTCTGGTCCGAACACGCAGTTAGTTTAACGCGCCCTTGGTGCCATCCCGCATCTCTGCAGGACGGGGGGGATCCCGGATTTTCTCCCAGGATCCTCAAGAAAATGGAGTTTAGTGCGTTATACACTACCCTCCACTTTTCCGATGTGATGCTCCCATCTTCCTGACCTTTGTCAATGACGACTAGCACCAGCACGTGCTCCTTCAGGATTTCACTGAATAATTTCAGTTTCTGCTCCTTAGTAGCACCCGACGTCTGGTCTGCTTGCACTTTGGCCCGCTTACTGCCATCTGCTTCAAGCTCATCCTCTGTCTTTTAGACACAAGGACCCTCTCCGAGCTATTGCAGCCGACAGTTTTCTTAACCCATGCTACAGATTCTTTCTGCGCAACTGTAAGCTGGCCCTCAGTGCTCGCAGCCAGTTTCTCCAGAATTCTAAACGCCGACCGTCTCTCTCTGTACCGTCGCTTTGCTGGGGGGATCTCTTTTGGTCCCCCGCTCTTCTGTTTGGCGGTTCCGCTTTCACCTGGCTTCGATGCCATGGTGTTGCTTACCCGTGTCTCAGATGAGGGAGCCCCACTTTTCTGGTTAGAGTTACTCCCCTCTGTAGTACTTTCCGGTTTTTGGTGGGTACCGGTCCCCTTGTTTTTATTATTTTTTTTTAATCTTCCATTTATTCAGAGATCCGTATACGCAGGTAAGGCTAACTACAACTGGAGGTCGCCAGGTATCCAGAGGGATCCGTTCACGACTGGGCTTTGTTAAATGGGCCCCCAGTCTACTCGATCATCAGCACGGGTTGCGTAACACCTTAATCAAAGCCCATTGGCTCACCGAGTACCCCACCCCCCACGCCCCGCCCCCTCCAACATCCACCCACTCATTCACCCATCTATATGGATATCCCACACAAATGGGACCCATTTCATTCAGGGGATTACCGTTTATAGGGTTCCCTACTCACTACCTGGAGGCTCGAGAGCGCAGGGAGACGTGACGCTCAGTTCATTGTGGTTGTGGTCGATGGTTTTATGGCGCCATCAGTTCGCCTTTCCCTACTGGGTATCATAGGCACTCAGAATTTAGTGAACAGAGGTTAACAGCTCCCCCGTTCTCTGAGACTCTCCTTCCAGCAGAGCTGCGGTTGGGGACGGCTTATTTAATTCACCGCTAACCTACCTATCGATAGGCCGTTCACAATCCACCACCTGTGACCCCCCGAGAAATTTTAATTTGACGTTATATTTTAAAATTGGTTTTAAAATAATGTAAATCGATTTAAAATTTCTGTTTGTTCAGTAATCCGAGGAAACGAGGAGACATTTGGTAATCTTCCTAGATAATCGTACTGTGTTAATATCAAAAATAATTAACCTCTTAAACATAAAACTTTGGCTAAAGCAACAACAATTTGAATAAAAAGTTTCTAAATTTATTGGATGTTAAGATCAAATTACCAGTCATCGCGTCCAATACAATAGACCAAAATTTGAATGTAAATGTCTCTTTGGAACGGACGACTAATATTGAGGGTTTTTGCCAATCTGTATTTTCACATCTGGCATTTTAGGCTTGCTTTCATGATTTATTTGTGATATGCGGCATATCGATGCGACCCTCGGGAAATTTCGTATCAATTTTACAATAGAGGAAAATATCGTAAAGTCTACGTTGAAGCGTGTGGGTGTTTGATGGCCATTAACACATAATTTTAGAGATGCTTAGAAAAATTTGAGTATTCTGGCATTTATTCTTGCTTTCATGAATTATTTGTGATACGCGGTATATCGATGTGACCCTCGGGAAATTTGGAAAGTGTACGTTGAACCGTGTGGGTGTTCGATGTTCATTAACACAGATGTTTAGAGATGTCTAGAAAAATATGAGTATTCTGGCATTTTTGGCTTGGTTTCATGATTTGTTTGTGATATGTGGCATAGCGATGCGACCCTCGGAAAGTTTCGTATCAATTTTACAATAGAGGAAAATATCGGAAAATGTACGTTGAATCGTGTGGGTGTTTGATGTCCATTAGCACAGATGTTTAGAGATGTTAAAAAAAATTTGCGTATTCTAGTGTTTTAGGCTTGCTTTCATGATTTATTTGTGATGTGCGGCATATCGATGCGACCCTCGGAAATTTCGTACCAATTTTACAATTAAGGGAAATATCGGAAATTGTACGTTGAGACGTGTGGTTGTTTGACAGCCATTAACACATAATTTTAGAGTGTTTAGAAAAATTTGAATATTCTTGCATTTTAGGCTTGCTTTCATGATTAATTTGTGATATGCGGCATATCGATGCGACCCTCGCGAAATTTCGTATCAATTTTACAATAGAGGAAAATATCGTAAAGTCGGGGTGTTAATGGCCATTAACACATAATTCTACAGACGTCTAGAAAAGTATGAGTGTTTTTGGTATTTTAGGTTTACTTTCAACATTTATTTGTGATATGCGGCATATCTATGCGACCTTTGCCATCTTTGGTATCAATTTTAAAATAGTGGGGAATATCAGAAAGCGTAAGTTGAATCGGGTGGTTGTTTGATGGCCGGTGACACATAATATTAGAAATGTCTAGAAAAATATGAGTATTCTGGCATTTGGGTTTGCTTTCGTGATTTATTTGTGATATGCGGGATATAGATGTGACCCTAGCAGAATTTGCTCTGAATTTTACAATAGTTGAGAATTAAGGGCCATGAACACATAATTTTTGAGATTGCTATAAAAATACATATGAAAATACAAAAGAAATACATATGAGTATTCTAATACTGCAACCTTTTTCATGATTTATTTTTGATATCTAATCCGACATTGATATCTTATTATCAAGCCTGAAATGCTAGAATCAAGCACCCATACGATGCAACGTACACATTCCCGTATTCTCAACTAATGGAAATATGATAGAAAATCCCCGAGGGTCGCATCGATATGTCGTATATCAAAAATAAATCATGAAAACAAGCCTAGAATTCAAGAATACTCTACCTTTTCTAAACATCTCTAAAATTATGTGTTGACGGCCAACAAACACCCACACGATTCAACGTACACTTTCCGATATTTTCCTCTATTGTAAAATTGATACCAAATTTCCCGAGGGTCGCATCGATATGCTGCATATCACAAATAAATCATGAAAGCAAGCCTAAAACGCCAGAGTACTCATATTTTTCTAGACATCCCTAGAATTATGTGGTAATGGCCATCAAATTGTTTGTTTTTTTTTACGAGTAACATTTTAAATTCCTTAACCCTGCCACATTTTTTGTGTGAACGACCACATAAATTTTAATGTTAAATTGTGTAACTACATTTTTATATTTTGTTAATTTGTGTAGGTACACTTTTTATAAATGTTAAATACCTCAATCCGGTGTATTTAGGGAGTTGTATACAGTGGATTATCTTCCTACTTTTTACGCTATTTGCCGTAGACACTTGGTGAAACACACTAATACTTAATAAACACATTTTATTAAACACTTGTTTTTTATTTCGCAAAAATTAGATTTTTGAATATTTTAGTTAAAAAATTTGTTCAATAAGTTTAAAAAATCACTCGATCGGTTTCGACTTGTTAGGTCATCATCAGGAGTATCTACTGATTTGTAAAAGTAAAAATTTGTTATATGTAGCAGAAAAAAGTAAAAAATAAACAAAAGAAGGGACAAAAATAAGCAATAAAAAGCAATAAAAATTAATCTATTGATCGCGCAGGTGGGCGATTAGTCATCAGCTGAGTAACAACTTACGAAATCCGAAAATCAATATTTCTCAACCAAAATCCAAAATATACTTAACGAACAGAGAAAAATTCGTTTCTCACCAATTACAGACCCCGCCCTTTTCTATAATTTGACTAACACGTCGGGTAATTAAATATACTTCAATATACCTTGAATTTTGTTCAAGATATATTAAAGTATAATTTTAATTTATTGTTCATCAATAGATTAATTTTTATTGCTTATTTTTGTCCCTTCTTTTGTTTATTTTTTCCTAACAAGTCGAAATCGATCGAGTGATTTTTTAAACTTATTGAACAAATTTTTTAACTAAAATATTCAAAAACCTAATTTTTGCGAAATAAAAAACAAGTGTTTAATAAAATGTGTTTATTAAGTATTAAGTGGATTATCTTCATTAGATTACTATCGCCAACTCAGCATTAGGAAAAATAGTTTAATGGTCATCCAGTATGGACAGCCTTTTAGCAAATTCCTCATCATAGATGTCCTGGAGAACCAGGAAGCGATTTCGTCAAATCCACAGGGCCCCTATACATAAATATATAATTTATATTCAAACTTGTAAATAAAATCATAATTATTATGTTTGTTTTTCTTTCAATTACAGGTTGGTCACAAAAAAATAATTTTAAGAGTCCTACGGAACCCTCATCTAATTATCTAAAGCATATAATTGACCAACACACATATAACATATATTTAAAGCAATCATGGCTAAGTCATCATCTCCAAACAACTATAATTAATAATAATTGTACTAAAAACAATTTCGAATTTAAACACAAAATTCCTAAATGGGAAAATAAATAATTTACAAGAAAAAAATTACAAACCAAAGCAATCAATTATTTAAATTTTATTTAGTTTAAAAATAATTAAATTATTTATTTAGTTTGACTTTATATTAAACAAAACTATTTTTGATTTTTTAAATAATTGTTAGATTTTTTAACTTAGCTTTTAAGTATTTTGTTAAACCAAATATAAAACATATATATATATTTAAATAATTATATAAATTTATATAAAAAAAAAACAAATTTTTGATACATGCGCGCGCGTTAAATAATTAGTTAATTAAAACAAATATAATTAAAATTTATAATATTTATACAAAAAAAAAATATTTTTTGCTACTTATTCGAAACTCGAACGTTTAATTTTTTAGTGTGGTAATGTGGTTTTTAAATACCTGCTGGACACCATTGTTTGTTGTGGAGCTGAAGGCAGGTCCTGGCTCAGTTTTTGTTTTTTTTGTGCTGTTCTCACCGGACATGCTTGTTTTGTTTATAAAAAGTTGTTAGCAGTTATTTAAACCCGATCGCCCGAACTTATATTAGTTATTGTATTTTGACTAACTATCGATTTAATATTTTTTTTGCTTATTGGGCTAATCACCAATAAAATAGTTTTTTTATGTTGATTATATTGGCAACATTACATTATATACATATGCATACATACATATATTATATATAGATCTTCATATAGAGTTATATGAAATTTAATATAAACAAAGGTTGTTTTGAATGAAAAATTCTATAATTTTAGACATGAAAACGTATTACAATTATTATCATTAATCATTATTAATGAAATTATATAAAATTATATATATAAATTAAAGAAATTATATATTATATACACACACACACACAATTTAAAAAAAATATATAAAAAAATTGTTAGACAACTTTATTTTAAGTGCAAAGTGATTTGAAGAATTGTTGATATAAAAATATCAAGCAACACAACACTTCAGTATCCTTCCGCGTACTCCTTTAATAATCGCGCACAATTTCAGGCATTGTCTTCCCTCGGTGGCTTTTAATTTGTTTGCACTCCTTAACTAAATAAAATTATCAAAACGGTTCGTGGCCTTATAAATAAAATAAAAAAATTGTTAAAATGTTAAACCAGAAGCAAGTGTAAAGCTAAATCCGGCAAACCAATTTTATTATACTCTATACCAGCTTCTCAAATATTTATGTACCTTTTCTCTGCTGCGAGTATCTTGTATAGGGATCTCGGAGTGTTGTGTTGCTAGATTTTTTAAGTGTATTAATTTGTTAAAAATTATATAAATTACAAAAAAAAAATCCTAAAAAATATTGAATTGAACAAATAGCTTTAGCTTTTGAAAATAAAAATGAAATACAAACAAATCCTGAAAATAAAAATTATGAGAATCGCAGTGTTTTACTATAAAAGGCATAATTTTAGAAAATTTCAGAAATTTTTGGTGTTGCTTGAGACCAGAGCATGTTTGGAGGTATACTGGGCCTTTGCTAATGCCGTTTCTTCTTATGATACCAGTGAGGATATTAACTATCGCCATCATATTCAGTCAGATATTGGATTGTGTGCTGATCCTGATAAGATGATTACTCTGCATTCGTGTGTAGTTATAAGTGTTTCCGAACTTTGGAAATTCCAATAATATCCAGTGGTTCATCTATAGGAGTATCTCCTGATCGAATATCCTCTTCTGTGTCTGGTGAGGATTATAGCCATCGAAATACTGGAAGGCTCTATGAAACGCTCATAAGCCTTTCTCTCCATTTTATTCGAGCGGGAATTATGCGATGGACTCTACTTCTTGCGGCAATTTTCCAAAACAACCATTTGGATAATCAACAAATTCACAAACAGACAAATTTGTGGTACTAGAGGTTACTGATGTAAATATTTCTACGCTTGTTGAAACATGTTTAGGCGTTACCAATTGTAAAATTATTAAATTAATGCCAAAAACTCAAATTCTTGAGTAGTTGGACTATTTGTGTTTTAAAGTTGGCATCGCACCGAACGTAGTAGTAAAGCACTTGATCCTAATACCTGGTATACTGGTGTACTTATAAGGCAGTTTAAAATGAAAAGTTGTCGGTCAAATGTGTGTCTGCGGAAGATGTTTCTAATGTCTGCAGCAACGGATTCAACGATATTTTAATAAACTATAATAGTTTAGTTAATATAAATGCTGTTTTATGTGATAATCAGGTAAATATTCATTGTTGTATTAATTTGAGTCATTTAAATATTCATACAAAGCATTTTGATGAAGTTTGTATTATGTTGGACGTGCATAAATTTAACTTTCTTGCTTCAACTGAAACTTTTCATAAAATTACAAGCCGGTTACTTCGGATTAAAAACTACAAAATTATCCGTTCTGATTGAGTGAATGTTACACGTTGGGGTGGGGTTTGATTTATTTCCGTGATACTTTAAAAATCAAGAAATTAGTTGCTGGAGCATTTGGTAAATTGAAAGTTTTAGCATCGGAACTTGTGGGATATGGTGGTAAAATTCTTACCAACTCGTCTCGAAGATATTAATGATTTACAAATGATTTTTTCTCAATACTTATCCCAGTATGTTTGCTGTGGTGACTTTGCAGTTCCTACCATATCTGATCATGATTTAATTTTTGCCAGTTATGAATTTAGTCGAGTCAGAGCCAAAATTTCATTTACTATGTTCCTGATTATAAAGCTATCAATAATGAAAATTTTATAAACTGTTTCTGTTCATTAGACTGGTCAAATCTTTACTGGTTTTCTGATGTAAACAATTTACATTTTATTTGTTAAATGCAAAAAATTTTGAATTTAATTAAACGTAGAGAGCGTTCTTACAAATCTTTCAAGAGATCTGGATTATACAGAATGACCTTGTATCATTTAAAGGAAACTTAAACAATTATTTTATTTTGGTAAATTTTGAATGGGATCCGTAAATTAACTGACTGTAAAGCTGTTCTGCCTTTACGTTATTCTGATTTTTTTGTCCCGGTAACGATACTTTAGTTTTATTTGATTGTGTAGATGAACCTATGGTGCTGAATGCGTTTCAAACTGTCAAATCGGATCTGATAGCATTTTATAAGGTAAATTTAAAATTAATAAAATTATTTAGTGATTTGTTATTACCTCAAATCACTTTCATTATGAACCATTGTTTGATGAAATCTGCTTTTCCTAATTTGTGGAAGCTTGCAAGAAGGGTGTAATTGGCAGTACTGATGATATTCGGTCGATTAGTATATTACCTGTTTATCGAAGATAATTGAGAAGATAATGCAAGTTCAAATCAATGAACACCTACACATGTTTAATTTTTTAAGCAAATTCCAATCGGGATACAAATCTAATCATAGCACTACTACCGCTCTTGTGCATATTGTTGATGATTTATCAACAATTCTAGACAATGGAAATTCATTTGTTAATTTGGTCTTTTTAGATTTTTCAAAGGGATTTGACTGTGTTAATCATATCCCCTTGCTTCAAAAATTATATTTATATTATACATTTTCGGGTTCTGCCATTAGTTTATTTCATTCTTATTTAAGTTATCACTGGTGTACCTCAGGGTTCTTTATTGGGGGCTTTACTCTTTTCTATTTATATTAATGATCTTCCTTACTCATATTCTATATTGTCGATTTCATCTTTATGCTGATGATTTGCAACTTTACATTGGTGGCGACTTTTCAAGATTAAAATGAGATTGTGAAGCAACTTAATGCTGATCTTAGAAGTATTTCGATTTGGTAAAAAATATTTCACTTTTCATTAATGCGCATAAAAGTAAAGCATTATTCCTGACTAGAAGTAATTCATTTAACATGATGCCCGAAATTTTCCGGGATAATGATAATCTCGTTTGCTTCAACTATAAAAAACTTGGGATAAATATTAAATTCTAAACTTAGTTGGAATGATCACGTTAACTTACTTTGTAAACGCGTGAATTATAGTTTGTATTCACTTAGATTAATAAATCAAATTTGTCCAATTAATCTACGCAAATCCCTGGTTAAAAGTTTAATTATACCAATTTTTACATATTGTGATGTACTATTTAATAATTGCGATAGTTCTTGCGCCGCCCTGCTGGGAAAGTGGTCAGAAAGCGACCGGAAGTCCCGGTGGTGAGAAGAATGAACGGCTGATCAATGAATTAATCATTCATTATCCGAAATGAAAATATGATTATGAAACCTCGTTTGAGGTGATGAGAGAGAGAGAGAGAACATTTAATAACTGCACACGATTTATTTCATTTTAACATTGACTTAAAATCTGTAATGAAAATTGAAATAAAAAAAACTGACTTTATTAATGCATATCATAAGTAATTTTGAAAATGATTTAAGAAGTGTGTTTATAAATGACTTAAAAAGTGTATTTTTAAGTCGGCATCCTTTCACTCAGTTAACCGGAATTTTAATTTTTATATGATTTTGTTTTCTTTTATCTCTTTCTTTTCTCTTTCATATAAAATGCCATATAAAATTAATTTGAATAATTAAATCAATTATAGTAGAGGTATGATTTGTGTATAAATATCGCACGCTAGATTTCCTTTTTGGTGTCTAAATTTTTTTGACTAAGGCGCTATTTCGGAACATTTAAATAATTGTATCTATACATACATGTAAAAATGAATTCTTGATCCAGGGCAGACTTCCGGATTGGAACATGTCACTAGTTTCATATAACCCCTTTCCTAAAGTCATTCCCTTCAAAAAATCTTAAAAAAATTGAAATTTGATAAATAATTTGTACCACAGCCCCTTGACCCCGGGGTCCAGCCCCTTCAAAAGTATCGTGGTCTTGGTCCTGAACATGCAACATATACATGGTAAAAATTTCATGACGATCGGTAAAGCGGCTAAGGCGTTATTTCAGAACAATCAAATATTTGTATCTTTACATGTAAAAATGAATTTTTGATCCAGGGGCAGACCCCCAAAATTCGAACATGTCTCTTATTTCATATAACCTTTATCCAAAAATCATTCTCGTAAAAAAATTTAATTTTTTGAAAAACATTGTACCGCAGTCCCTAGACCCCGGGGTCCAGGACCTTCCAAAATATCATAAGGTTGGTTTTGGATATGCAACATTTCCATGGTAAACATTTCATGGCGATCGGTTGAGCGACTGAGAAGTCATTTTGGAATAATCAAATATTTGTATCTATACATGTAAAAAATAAATTTTGTTCCAGGGCTGGGCCCTTCGGATTTGAACATGTCAGTAATTTCATATAACCAGCCCCATAAACTCATTTTCGTGGAAAAATTTAAATAAAATTAAAATTTTCGAAAAAGTTTGTACCACAGCCCTAGTTCCCGGAGTCCAACCCCTTCCAAAATATCGTAAGGTTGGTTCTGGATGTGCAACTTGTACATGGTAAACATTTCATGGCGATCGGTTGAGCAACTGAGAAGTCATTTTGAAATAATCAAATATTTGTATCTATACATGTATAAATTAATTTTTGATCCAGGGCTGGGCCCCTTGAATTCAAACATGTCAGTAATTTCATATAACCAGCCCCATAAACTCATTTTCGTGAAAAATTTAAAGAAAATTAAAATTTTTGAAAAAATTTGTACCATGGCCCCTAGACCCCGGGGTCCAGCCCCTTTCACAATATCGTAAGATTGGTCCTGAACATGCAACATTTGCATGGTAAACATTTCATGTCGATCGGTTGAGCGACTGAGAAGTCATTTTGGAATAATCAAATATTTGTATCTATAAAAAATTAATTTTTGATCCAGGGCTGGGCCCCTCGGATTCGAACATGTCAGTAATTTCATATAACCAGCCTCATAAACTCATTTTCGTGGAAAAATTTAAAGAAAAATAAATATTTAGAAAAAAATTGTACCGCTGCCCCTAGACCCCGGGGTGCAGCCCCTTCCAAAATATCATAAGGTTGGTTCAACTTATACATGGTAAAAATATGCAACTTATACATGGTAAAAATTTCATGGCGATCGGTTGAGCAGCTGAGACGCCCATTCGGAACAAACAAACCACACAGGAATTCATTTTTATATAAATAGATTTTGAAAATGAACTAAAAAATATATTAGTGTCATTTTGAAAATAAATTTGTTTTTGTAAATCACCTTTGTTAAGTCAGAAAATTTGTTAAAAGTATGACTTAAAAAAGGTCCCAGTTTTTCATATAAAAACACATTTCTTAAGTCCACCTTTTTAATTTCAGACTATTTTAATTCAGGGAGCTGTCCTTGCGTACAAAAAATATCAACTTGCCTATGAATATGACGAATATTTATATAACCACTCAAGTTTGATGAGCTTGATTGTCACATGGAACAGCTTGCCTCTGTAACTAAAAAGTTTTACTTCAATCAATGTTTTTAAAACTATTGTTTTCAAATATGTAACAAATAATGGTCACAATTGATTTTGTAAATAATGTATATAGTGTATATGTTACGCTAAAACCCCGAAATCGGTAAATGTCCGAATATAATTGGAAAAAAATGTTTTATTGCTTCGAAATGTATGAAATGAGAGTCCTATCCATATTCTTGAAATGGTTCACCCTTCACCCCACGGAGTATATTTATGATATTCAAGCAAATTGGCATTTGGAATAGTAAGGACGAACAGCTTTACTAACTCTCACTGGCTCGCGGGAGCTAATTTAGCCCCTCATGAAGCTTAGCCCTCTGATGGGGAATAAATGAAATACAGGGATGTAGGTGGTTTGATCGACAAGCATTTCGTAACGAACTGAACCTCTGGACAACCAGTTTTTAATCGTGTAAACGAATTTAAAAAAATAAAATTTCAGACATTTACCGATTTCGGACTTTAACCGTAACATATATATGTATATAGTTGTATATATGTATGAGGGTTTTGGTAGTACCCTGTAAGTCACTACTATCAAACTGTAACACGTTCTTTTCCTGCTATACAGAATAATATGAAACTAACGTATCACAGACTCTCGTTCGATAGTTCCACGCAGCATTTTTCAGCCGGCTAGCTTCAGTGGCTGGGGGGGATTCTTTTGTGGATCGAACAAAGAGCTTGATTATTGCTGCTGATGTTATTTAGATGGGGTGAATACTAGGAGGAGGCCAATAGAATACATTACCAGTGGAAACGAAGGAACTTTAAGCAACCATAATTATTAACGTAATTAAATTAAAAGAAATTGGGTTCATTATAAATTTAATTACTTATTTATTCAAATACAAATCAAAATAAAAAAACATAATTTATCAAAAAAAATCATTAAGAGAATAATATTCGCTTAAGTGTAACGTGAGCAAAAAAAATAAATTCTTTTAAAATTAAATATTTATGAAAGTCATAAAAAAAATCACGTTACTTACGAATAAGAAAAATAATTTGGTAAAATTAGCTTTACGGAAAAACAATTTATGTAACTCACAATACCGTAGTAAGACTTAAATCTATGGGAAACTAATTATGGCCATAGAAAAATTAAGATAAACGCACAAAGAGATTCTTAAACGTATGTTAAAGGTACTTAAAGGTATGTACGGTGTTCGAGGAAAAAAACCCTTACAACTGATTTCGTTGAATCCATATTACGCGTAAATCCAAATAATCGTAGAGGCGTTGCGGATCCGTTTAAATATATTATGTATTTCCCGTAAATATATTTTAGAAATTTACAGAAATTCGTGATACCACATAAGGATTGAGGTACATACTGTAATACTTAGTTTTTATTTATTATTTATGGTATTTATAAACAATTATTAGGTTTTTATTTTTGTTGTGTGACTCGTCTTATGCACCTTAAAATTATTAATTCTTCGTTCGATAATCACTTGTAACTTTTATATCGATCGATCAGAAGGTCACAAGGAGTTTGTGTTAACAGTCTTTAACCACGTTTTTTCTTTTTATTTAACTGTGCACTTAGATTTTAATTTTCTATATAAATTTTATGTTATTTATTTATCATACATATTCACTTTTATTTATTTATTATTCATTATTATCGTTTATTAGGAACTTATTGTAGTTTAACGTCTTTAAGTGTATTTTAGTTTTTTGATCAACATATTTTTATTTAACACCGACAATTATCTTAATTCTCCAACAGAATTTCTGGTACAGTACATTACTTGTACCTTTTTTTCGTCCACTTCGTTTTAAAATTAATTCTTGACTGCCAAACCCCAAAATTTATTTTTTTTATCGTCTCGTCGAGTATTACAATTTTTCTTTATTCGATATTTATCGATTTTATCTATACCTATATGCACTTATACTATCAAATAATTAAAAGTACTTATTCACTAATTACAAATATACAGTAGCTAAAAGTATTGTGAATGCAAAGCTAACTTCCCCCAAACAATCAAACGTAATTTTGGAAAGATGCGAAGTAAATTCTTAACAAAACCAATAATTAAACGTACTGGTTGATTGATTGCAATGTATGACCAGGCAATTTAACGAGACTCCCGGATGACGCCGGGCTTGCCATACACCTTTGTTACATTTAACAAGATGGAAGGATAGGATAGGCATGTTAAATATGACCGAATCGACCCGGTTACAGACACCTAAGTAGTCGATAATTAGTAAATTGTTAGTTGAAAATATAATGTAAGACGGTTAGCACAAGACAGCACAATAGTTTTTGATTTTTTTAGAAATAAATAATCAGCATTCTAAAAAAAAAAATATAGTCAACAAGATTGCCATCTAAATAGTAAATTTCTTGAAATAAAACGTCATTATTAAAAATTCGTTATTTAGAACAGTATACGATTTAATTAAATTATACTTGAATAAAATAAATGTAGTGGAATGATTAGTATTAACTGAATTAATTTGTTTCTCTTAAAACAAATAAAATAAATCGGATTCAAATATTGTAGAATCAAAGCACGAAAGGAACAAACGACCTTTCTATCTTCAACGGATAGAATCTTTGTGAATCTGTTAATTCGGTTAATAGACTTATTTATATGCCATGCACCCCTAAAAAATAAAAACTATCTAAGTACACCCATATTTGTCTGCATTTAAATTTTATTCTGCTATGTTTGTAATTTTAAAAATTCAATATTAAATTTATTAGTAAACCCGATAGCCATTACGATTCCTTGTCTGCTTCCATGAAAGTCATAAAAATTTGCAAGCTTCTTAAGAAAAATATTAATTAGAATTAAAATTTAATTTAAACAAGAAACTGGTAACGCTATGTAATTTTATAATATTTCCCTCCATCAGCACTTCAATGTTTCATACAACTATAGTTTTTTTTTATCTAATAATATTGATTTAATAATAATTTATTTAATAATATTAATATATTATTAAGAATTTAATTGAAATTAGAATCCGACCTATAATAAAAAATTTGTAATTTGGTTAATATGTAATTAGAAAAAATATAATTATGGGGACGTAAATTGCCTCTTCAATGCAGTTCTTGAAACAAACTAACCTCTTGAAACCGGCCATTACATCGCAAACCCGAGCAATTTGGAAGCTTGTAGATCCCGTCAAATCTATTGAAAGAGCTTATAAGGAAACAAATCCTTAATTACAAAATATTTATCAACTAATCAGATATTTATTATCGACTTAACCAGAAATTAAAACGTAGCCTGGTTATGTGCAAATTATAATTTATTAATTTCTAATAATAAAACTCAGTATTGTTAACTGTCTAGTCCAATCAGGAAACTATAAAGAAATATAGTATTGATATTAAATATCTCGGACGGTTCTAGAATCTTAAATCCTTAAATAAATTAAATCAGTGAGAATTAGAGATACCAACCAACCAAACAAACTGCAACACATAAAGTTAATTCCGAACACGCGATCTCCAGCTAACATCATTAATTAACTAAGTTTTATGCTTTACAAAACCGTGATGATCCAAGACAGATTTAAAACGTATCGTGGTAACCCTATAGTTCCAAAATTTCAGCATACGACCGATCATCCAAAAATTACTAAAATGATTTCGCTCCCACGAAAGTGACAGCAAACTTCAACAAAAACATATCAATAATATTCATCAAAAATACTAATTTGGACATACCAAACCAATAATTAAACGTACTGAACGGTTATTATTGGTTTGGTTGATGGGTAAAATATAAAATATTGGTATGTTAGGCAGTTCTAAAAATGTCTTCGATCTAGGCAGTCATCATTACAAAATCATAATAGAAAATGTATGTTTAAGAAAATAAAGTGATTTTCCGTAAATTATTTGTTAGTTTTGTTTAAGTCCAAAAATAGTGGAAGTCGGCCTTTATCATTTTCCTACATGAGGGCTCAACCGGGATCCGATTACTGTTAAATAAGCTGTATGCATGAAATATAGATTTTTATGAAGGTGTTACAATAAAAATCCTGTGGTATTCGTCCTATAAGCTTGGCGTGGAAAAAATATGATCGAGAGCCTTTATAGAATGAAAATTGGACACGGTACATTTTTGGAATCTACTGATGAAAGCGATGAAGGAAAGAAGCAAGGTTCACCATCCAAATCCAATCACCAATACGAACGACAAAAATCGGAGCTACTTTAAAAGGAGATTGAATAGAGAAATAGAGCTTTTGAAAAAGGAGAATGAATTGATGAAGAGCAATACGAATACTGGTAATGCAAAGCTGAAGCATCAGTTTCTTTTCAAAGATGTGGAAGATTCAATGATTAAGTTCAGCGACGATGATTCTTTTCCAATTGAGAAGTGGATAGAATCTATATTGATGAAACAGCCCAATGTTTAGGTTGCACCGACCTACAGAAAACAGTATACTCGAAAAGATTGTTGACTGGAACAGCGAAGGAAAGTTTAAATGCTACGGACGCGATGGATACTTGTAATAAATTAACGAAATTCGTACGAAGAGAATTCAAGAAGTCTACTAATAGTGCAAATATTCATCGTAAAATGACCGAACGACTGAAAAAATCCGATGAATCATTTCGAAGTTACTTAATTGCTATTCGGGCTTTGGGTAAGCTTGCTGATGTCAAAGATCCAGCAATTATTCAGTACTGTATTGATGGTATTTCCGACCACGAACCAAACAAGGCAATATTGTATGGAGCTACAGGAATGGAGGATTTCAAAAGAAAATTAGATTTATACGAACAAATGAAAAACAAAATGAAGCCCAAGTCAATTCCAACAGCGGAACCGGATAGTACTAGGCAAGCAAAGCGAAAGTTTTCACCAAAATACTATGGTTGTAAACACGGTAAAACCATCCGAAAGTAAACTATCTGCGGCAATTAAAGATGAAACAAACATGCTAGCCAGAGATGTAAAACAAAATTGAAATCCGAGGTATTAACTTGTATGCAATGGTGGATAGTGGAAGCGATATTAGTCTGATGGCTATGAATAAATATCTAAGTATTTGAGCACCAGACTTTAATCAACAAAAAACAAAGTTGAAAGGGGCAGGACTGAATAAATTATTGAGGAATGGAAGGTTTTTTACAGAGCTTACCATTGACGGTGAACAATTTATTACCATTTTCCACATTGTCGAAGATAAGGTTTTGCCAGTGAACGTAATTCTGGGAACAGAACTGATAAGTCGGACGATAACAACCTTTTCATCTTATAGTATAAAATGGAGAAATTTATCCTGGAGAATTATTTGATCGTTGCCGCGATTACGACAATGGATTACCGGACATGTCCAACATCGGAGGTAAAAAGCTTGCGGCATCAATAGAGAGAATGATAGTTAATTATAATCCAAAAATTAGCTAAACAAGATTCAGATATATAAATGAAGATTGTTCTAAAGCATGATCGATCAATATATCAATGACCAAGAAGAATGTCACAATTGGAAACTGAGAGTGTTACGAAAGAAGTAGTCGAATGGATTGATTGAGCAAGCATTATAAGACCCAGCAAATCGGAATATGCAAGCGCTGTAGTACTTTAAAATAAAATAAATGGATCGAAACGACTGTGTGTTGATTTTAGGAAGCTGAACAAAGCCATAGTAAAGGACCGGTATCTAGTGCCACTTATTGAAGACCAAATAGACTTACTACAGTGAGCAAAGGTTTTCTCAATTTTAGATCTGAGAAATGGGTTTTTTCATGTTCCTGTGGCACAAGATAGCATCAAATATATGGCTTTTATAACACCGTTTGGTCATTATGAGTTCTAAAGAGCACCATTTGGGTTATGTACCTCGCCAAGTGTTTTTCAACGTTAAATAAACAATATTTTTAAAGATTTGGTTTTGGAGAAGTAACTTTGTGTGTATATGGATCACTTAGTGGTACCGGCAAGAGATGAGCTGGAAGGTTTAGTGAAGCTGACAGAAGTATTGAAGGTAGCTGAGGAGAATGGTCTGCAGAAAAAGTGGAAGAAGTATCAGTTTTTATCCAAGTCTATCGAATATCATCGAAACAATCACTAAACTTCCACACCTCAAGAATGCAGTCAAAATTCAGAGTTTCTTAGGATTTACGAAAATTCGTAGAAAATTATGCGATAATCGTAAATCCTTTGTTAGGTCTGCTTCAAAAAGATTCCAAATTTGTTTTTGGAGTTGTGCAGAGAGAAGCATTCGAACGATTAAAGTGCATCTTAACCAGTGAACCAGTTCTCAGGATTTGGTGCTTTAGCGTTGATTGTACCAGAAGCAATGCAATCAACGGTTCAACTTTTTGAATTGTTATGTTGTATTGTTATATTTATTATTTGTTCTTTTTCTTTGTTGTTGTACAAACACTTTTGGTTTATTCATATACTAATATTAATAAATAAATAAAATAAATAAATTTCGCAGGCTAAGCAGTAATTCGCTAGAACAACAACTATTTACATGGTATTGTTCTTTAAATTACAATAGTTCAATCCCCAAAATCTGCCCCTAAACAGTGAATCTCTTTAAAACAATATTAATCTAAATAGATTATGGAGTTTCTCTAAATATAACAACCTACCTCCAAACAGTTCATTGCATACTAAAAAAATGTACGCATGAAATTATTTGAAAAGCCCACGCCCACAAAAAACAAGTATAATGTATCAAATTATCTTCCTGTGCAAGAAATATGCACTTCTGAATTTATTACATTTCACGTAAATTATTGTGACAGTGAGAAAGATGTAGAGTTACCTGTAACATCATTCTTATCAAAAGACAAACTGATTCAGTGGTATATTTGGAACCGCTGGATACGCATTGATTCGAATATCAGATGAATTATCAGCCTTTCAGTTGCTTATCATCATGTCACATGTCGAACAAAATATTCTCAACAATACTAATTTGGAAGGTCAACGAATATATCAAGAAAACTGGAAAGCTTTGGATAACGTAGAACTCGAAGCTTTCATTAGCCTTTGATTTTAGCTGGCTTTTACAAATCTAATAACGAATCATTAGAGAATTTATGGAACGAGCAAAAAGGTCCTTGCGATTTATGTACCACACAGCTAGAAGGTAGAAACGTTACATTTGATATTTTTTTACATCCTACGAACTCGGACAAATGCTACTAAAACGCAACATGACAATGGTTGGAACAATTCGAAAGAACAAAACATCAATACCACCGTTTCTTCCAGAAGTAAAAAAAAGCCAATGTTTTCCTCTACTGTCGCTTTTACTAAGGATACAACCTTGGCATCATACATTCCAAAAAAAAAATAAGTGTGTACTTTTGCAGAGTATCATTCATAAAAGTAAAGAGGTCGCCAACGACAAAGAAAAAAACGCATTATTATATTGGACTATAATAAAACAAAGATGACCAATTATGGTGTTCACACACATTTTGGATATTCCAATAATAAATGCTTTCGCTCTATTCCCTAGTGTTTGCCCCGAATGGAATAATAAGTAGCATCATATAAGATAAGGCGACTATTTATTGAATCAGTGGGTGAATCCAAAGATTGGTCCAAAGATTGGTCCAAAGATTGTCGCAACCTTATAGCAAATTTTTAAACAAGCAATATGGAACTTTCTATCGCAGAATCATCTACAGAAGTGGCAGGAGCACAAAAAAGGGGACGTAGTAGTTTCTGCCAAAATTCGTACAATAGGCATACACCTAATAAGTGCACAATATATGTAAAAAAAATTTATTTGTAAAGCCCATACTAAAAATGTATGCTATCAGTGTATGAAATAAAACTTGAATTATTCTTAAACATTGAAATAATTTTAAATTACTGTGTTATCGTTTAATAAATAGAATTGAGAACAAAAATGAATTTCGTATTGTTTATAGCGTAAAAATTGTAGTCATTTTTAACCAAAGGGTCTTTAGTGTTACTTTTTTAGGGACGGATCAAGGTTAAGAATAAAAATTTATAAAATTGCAATGTAAATATGATATTTTTAGGTAATGATGTTCTCAGTAATAACATTATTACTGATAGTGTAAAGGCCGCTTTAGGGGCAGAATTTTGGGGATTGAAATATTCAAATATATTGTAATTTCTTTTGTAAAAACTTCTAGTATCATGTAAAAATCGAAGGACCATGTAAAAATCTGGCCTCTGCCTAGATTTTTGTGTTTTAAGTGAGTTTGGTTTACCACTGGTGAGCTCCAAATATTCACTGAGAATTAAACTAACTGTTGTTATGCGTTTATAATTCAATTCTACTTTATTACCTCAATAAATCGGGGTTTTATACATAAATATTGCTTACGCATCAAATTATGAATATTATATACAACAAATTACAAAGTGCTGAGGTTACAATTATACAATTTTACAGCAAAGAAAATGCTTATATGGTATAAAATTTGACACTATTGCATGTTAACCCTACTTGAAAACATGTGCTGTTAACCCTCTATGAAGCACCATGTTGAACTTGCTTCGACACCCCCTATACGATAAAATGATTTTAAACGATCTCATTTGGAGTAGTTTTCTAAGGGTTTAACTATGACATTTTATTTTAATTAATTTGTAAAAAAATTCCAGTACCAAGCACGAAAAGTGTGATGTAGCTTTTTCTAATGCCAGCCCACACACGAATTGCACCATGGGACCTGTAAAATATATGCTATTTAACAAATTTGTAGTTAACTTTTAAAAAGTTCTAGTACCATTTTGATTGGATTGTGCTATATAGGTGCTGATGCAGCTTTAGGATCATATTTTAACCCATATTAGCCCAAATTGATTTTCTTTGTAAAAAACATAAACTACTTAGTAAATATTTCGAATAATGAAGTTGGAAAACCAAAAATTTTGGAAAATAAAAAAACAACAGTTAGGTAACTGGTACGAAAAATGAAAAAAATACCAACTTAACCTTCAAAGTCCTGGAAATTGTGTAACAAAATATAATTGTAAATGTGTTCTGTAAAATTATGGTATTTGAATAATTCACCTGTGCACCGCTGCGATTGCAAAACCATATACTAAATATTTTTTCAAAAAGATTTTTATTTAAACAGAGCATTGCAGTAAATATATTCCGTTATAATTTCTCCAATTAGCTTTTTAAGAAATTTTTTGTATTGATCTAAATATAAATAGATCGCTGGGCTAATATGCGTTAAGGCTCACATTAGTGTGGAATATAGTAACTCCGTCAAGTCAACAAGTATACATATACGTGATTATGTGAACAGCGATGTGATTGTGAGGCAGGGATATGGTGGTTTCCGGTGTGACAAATGCTTAGTATTAGATGCAGAGCAGCAACGATTTTTTACTTTGCGATCCACGAAAGACACCCTACAGTTATACAGTGCATGTGAAACGCTGTAGGGCGCATCTGCACTGTGCATCCAAAAACGACGTACGTTGTTACATTAGATTGTTGTTGGTGAATGTTCCTGGTCCGAGGTTGTTTCGACAACTGATAAAACACCGGTTAATGGGCTTCTGTGTGCAACTTACCGTAATGCATGTCAAATATTACAGTTGCGCATCATATTCGCACATTATTTGCGATTATCATATCCACATGCTCCCCTTCGAATCCTACCGATTTGTGGGATAAATATAAGGACGATATGTCTGAAAATATTTTGTATCGTGAACATCGCCAAACTTCAAATCCGACATTGAAAGTAACGGTAGAAATGCACGAAATAAAGTGTCGTAATTGTACATGATATACCTAATCGTTCAATGCATTGCATTCAAGCACGAATTACAAAGAGAACCAAGGTTCTTAATTCGAACTGCACATTTTACACTGGATGCCTGGCCACAAAAGTTCACTGAAGGCACTGGACAGAACGTTGAAAAATCTTCGTGGCAATCAAAACATTTTTGATGGAAACATGATTCCATCGTTATCCGGTAATTTTCGTCACACTCTTCCTATTATTCCACGTTCAACTGCAGGTGACAAACTAAACGCGTGCTTTTACCATGCGAGTTTATTTGCAACAAGATCAAACTGCAGATATTTTTTCGAAGATATCATCAGTTATCAACCAGGACGAAGTAGTCAACTATCACTCAATATTCTTGACTTCGCTGGAATTGCACTGATTACCATCTCACAATTTTCAATTGAAAGTAAGCTCAGTCATCATGATGCGTAACATCAATTAACCTCAATTGTGCAATGGAACGAGACTGGTTATGAAAAAGCGTATGAACAACATCATCGCAACGCTACGATTACCAAGGGAAAGTACAAAGGAGAGGATATTTTTATTCCGCAAATCCCGATGATTCCAACTTGCCATTCGAGTAAATGGCTGCAATTCCCCTTGTGTCTGCCATTCGCGATGACTATCAACAAATCACAAGGCCATTCGTTGGAGCTTCACAAAACAAAACGAAAAACGTCATTTATCACAACGCTTTGCATTGAATGTTAACCTCATTGCGTTTCCATGTAAATAAAAGACATTGAATACATTTGAATTACGAGTGAGTTTAATTTAATCACCAGTGCGGCCAATATTCCCGGTCTTAATGAATTGGAGTTGGAACATTGATAGGGATTCATAATCGCTTATGAAGAGTTACAATCAAACCAATTTTAGGTGGTACGAATTTCACATCCAGTTCAAAATAAAAATTAAATTGTAATTGCTGAGTTATCAGATATGTGCACTGTTGGACTCAACCATAACTGTAACATAACAATAACCTGATAAACTTCAAATTTTAAATCATTTCCAAAGCCCGCCATCTATATTTCATTCTAACAATTTATTCAAATAAATTCCACTTTATTTTTTTTTTCTAATTCCATCCAATTTCATTGTGGTCGATATAACAGTGCCGTCCTGGATGCCGAAACTATACAAAATGAAATCTTTTCGTGTCTCCCTATATACCGTTATACAAAAGGAAAAACAAAAACTTGTACCGCTTCATCGTAGTATTACAATACACAATCTATATAAAATCTATGAGTCACGCAACGAACATGCGCATTACATAGGAAACCCCCCAATAATACAAAAACAAAACTGTAGAAAATCAGCTCTGTCTCTTTTCTCTTAATATGGCAAAAAAATGTGTGTCCTTTCTTCCTTTTCTAAAACGACGATATGTATATAAAATATTTAGGAAGGAGTATCACGCCCTCACCAAATCGTTCAGTCATTATCTGTCAATTTCTCAAGAAAACAAAAAAATATTTTCACTACACAAGTGAGTTATTCGTTGGTATTTTTTGTGCTCGGGGAATTTTTTTTCTATTATTTTACGTTCGTTATTTATTTATTAACATTACATTTTAAAATTATTTTAAATTATTTATAGTAAAAAAAAAGTTTAACGTAAAGTGTTTGTCTAATAAAATAAAAATATAATATTTTTAATTTCTCCACAATGAATTAAAATATTTATATTTGGTGGAAAAAAAAAATTTAGTTTATCGATTTTCCGTACCAAAAAGATGGCGGTGAATTATATTTTGACATAAAAAAATTTACACACAAGGATACATATAAAATTTTGTTCAGTTATCATGATTCGTATAAAAAATCGTGTGTCCTTTTAGGTATAAAAAGAAAATTGTAATAAAAAAATTGTGCTTATCTTCTCCCAATATATTTTCTCGTTTGTTTATTTATTTTTTTGTTTGTGAATAATTAATGATTTGAAAAAGGAAAATTATAGTTTGAATAAAACAAAAAAAATCGTGTTTTTATATTAAAAGTATAATATGGTAAAATAAAATTGTGATTTGTTTATAAAAGTTAAGCCGAAAATAAAGGATACCACACAGCAGTAAAGGATTAAAATATGTGTACGTGCTTCAACATCCTTAATGTTAGTATATCTATATATTTTTCATTATTATTTAATAAAATTTCAAATTTGAAAAACCATTTTGCAGAAACATATGATATAAAATATTAAATTAGTGTTGCCATATTAAATTTTTTTTATATATGTATGTATAATACTAGACATGATATTATTATGATTCGCATTTTTTGTGTCGCTTATTTTTTCCTTCCACACACCCATCCTCCACCCCCGGTGCGGTGGTGTTATACACGACTGTGTAAAATATGAAACAAAAACTAGTTTGACGGTTAATATAAATTCACTAGGTCTTAAGGAAAGAATGATTCAAGTTTTATATATTTTTTGTTGCTTTTGTAACAAGACACTGGAAAAATCAATAAAATTTATTTGTGTGAATTATTTGTCAAATGCTCGGTGACGGGGTGGATGAATATTTATATTATTATTTATGAAATTGAATATTTTTGTTTTTTTTTTTAAGTTTTAGAATATTGCGCGACCTTTTAAGTTCATTGTCTGAATTTGAAATTCGTTGTTGTTATGCGTCGACTAGCTAATCAGGTTTCGGTATATAAAGTTCATTGTGGTGGAAAATTATATTGTCGATTGGTATTTTGGTTTCCAATTACGTTTACCGTTTCTTTACTGCATTTATCTACATAATTTTGATAATAAGGTGAATGTCTTAGGGATTACAATTTTCAGTATAAAATATATTAGGAATGTCAATAGGATTCGTCTATCGATTAAACTATGTACGTATGTAGCTAGGATAATATTAAATAGTCAAATCAACCTGATCCGAATTTTATTAAATGCAAGAACCTGTCATATTTTAATGGCAACGCAGTATCTTTCAAAATCACGGTTTCGGGCTCCATGTTCGTCAAAAAATTAAGCGCATTATTCCAGCGCCGGCTTAAATCTATTTTAGATGCAAGCCATGTATCGAAAAGAATAATTTTAAGATAAATCAAAGTGTTGCAAATTGCATTTAATTTATTATGGTGGAAGATGTAAGTAAATAACAGCAAATTGTATTAAAACCATATCGATGTAAGTAATTTTGAATTCTAGCGCAATTTAGAACTGCATTATTTTTGGCAGAAGTTGTATCAAATATGAATGCTAAATACATCATTCTTGCTTCGATTCAAATTAAATCGAAGGTTAATCAAATTAGTATCAAAACAAGGTAAGGTGTAACATACATCAAAATTGATACCAAATTAATATAAAACTTATAAGAAACCGTTATCAAAATTTTAAAGGATCTTAAAATGTGAAAGAATAGTACTCATAGGCTTTTATAATTAACATATACAGGGTTAATAATTTTATCAATTAATTTATAACTACAATAAGTTTATCGTATATCCCAAGAAATTCCGTCAAAACAAAAAAAAGTTCTCCATTATTCTCAAAAATTTCCAGTATTTTATACAAATTAATTATATTGCTTCTAGCTTTTTTTAATAAAAAAAAAATCTTTTTTATAATGAAAATCGTAAAAAACGTATGACAAACTATGCACAGGTGTAGGAAGACTACCAAGGCAGCCAAACTTTGGAGTCTATAACGAGGCTCTGTCCTTTTTAAATTTTGGTTGAAAATTGGAAGCGACCATATGCTGGCTGCATATAGTTTGTTGATGTCTTTTAGCGAACGTGTGAAATATATTTATAAAATTTTGATTTAAACTTTTTTTGAAAAAGCGGTGCTTACTTTTGTAGCATAGTCCACAAGTGTATTACAAGACCCATGTGTTTAATAATTCTAGGATAATATGTTAGAATATGCTGTTTAGGTGAGAGATCTTTTTTATCCAAAATTAAATGCTGAAATACAATCGTTTATTTTATCATGTTTCGGAAATTTTTTTTCTATGAAAAATTGGAAGTGATATTTAATGATAAGTGAAACGAATCATTCAAGAGCATCGTGCAATACATCGACACTATAGTTTTTAATTGAATTAAAATATTTCAAATCTTTTAGATTTGAGTTTCGGTTAACACATTTGGTTTCGATCATTTTTATTTTTTTTAAGATGGGTTGATCCAATAAAACAGAGTAACAGTCATCCGTTCGTAACAAAACAGCATTCTCAGAAGTACATTTTTTGGTGTCTTCATTTTTGGTGTCCCCATTACACAAAAGCTACAAAAATATTATGCAGAAAAAGATTTAGTAAACTCTATCATATCATTTGCGCCAGTTATCATGTGATAGGCAAATGATCGTTCCATATAATTTTCCAATATTTTCTATTAGTAACCCATCATTTGCTAATATTTTGATACCGTATATTTTGATATCGTCAACATTCGGTTTTAAGATAAAAAACACAAATTAAATTCGTTATGTAAATCATTCAAATAAAAAAGGCTTACTAAAAAAATATTAGATAGAGATGATCTTTGTTGCCTGGGATGTTTAGTATAGTAAAATACAAAGCACTTTATGTATAGGTAGTAAAACTATAAAAACTATAAGGATTCTTGCAACTTCAAAATCATCATAGTATAACTGAAGCAATACTTTGTATTTATTAAGAAAATTAGTTTCAATAGATTGAAACCGGCTACTGCAACAAACATATTTATAAATCTCTTCTTCACAGTTGCGAGAACTATTAAACTGTTTAAATAAATTTATAAACTCTGAATTTTTAAAAATTGCAATTAATGTTTTTGTAATCGGGATGAATTGGGAAAAATTCGGTACTAATTTCCTGAGGTAAGAGGAATTTGCGGCAATAAACCGTTTTTTCCATCTAAATCCGATTGGAATTAGGATTGGTTCTACGTAATATTTATTTTCTGAAAATATTTTGTTTCTTCTATATTTTGAACAAAATTTGCCTAAAGTTTCAGAGATTTTTTGCTGATTGAAGGACGCAGTTTCCAAATTGGTTGAAGATGTTATAATGTTCATAGCATATTCTGTTATACTTTTTGATTCAGAAAAAAATTCTGTAATTATATCCTCTGAAACACCTAACGTATTAATTTTAGTGTAAAAATTTCTCATGTAGTTGTCTAAATCGTTTAAATTTGGTTGTTTAAAATATTTTTTTGAAGAAGAAGGTTTACCGACTGATACCGACCGGATCAAGTGAAAATGATGAAACATTGATGATTCATTTTGTGAAACACGAAATTTTGTAAGATGTTTCTTTAAGGATAAAATGTTTGAAAAGAGTTCTCACAGGTTTCTTATTTCACACATCTAATTTTTGAAAACTTTTCTTTAACAAATTCTTGATATTTAAGGTGTAAAATTAATTTCCCAAGTTCATTGTACGATTTATTGTAAATATAACAAATAAACATTTCAAAAATAATTAAAATAAAAATAAGAAATAAATTAGGAAAATTCTATAAAAGTGTGACTTTGTACTTACGAACTACTGACTTAATTTTAAATCATTTATCAATCTAATTGCAAATCAAATTTACTGATTATTTCTTTAATTCAGGGAGTAATTCCCGTTATATCCATCCCATAAAAATAGTGCGCGATAAACGTGAAAAATCTTTTTAGGGAGGCATCGAAATTCTGACCAAATATGTAGCAGGCCTTAAAAAGTAAATCAAATGCCTCAATAAAGCTAAAATATTTTTTTAGGATGATCAGCTCGTTTTCTAAACATATGTAATATTGAGAGATCGCTGTTTTATTTTCCCCTTCCGCAATAATGTGGGGATGGGAAGGGATTCGATAATTCTGTTGACAAGAGTTCATTGCAGTTCATCGCATTCTGTTGCCCGTTGTAGTTATACACCCACCTGAGTTGGATGTTTTTTAACTTACAATTCCCCCATTCTCTTTATTTTTGGTTTTTAATTGTGGAGCAACTGAACTATCGCTAGTGCTAAAGCTGTGATGATGGATTGGAATCGGGTGGTATGAATAGCGAGATGTTAAATGGTCAATGCTCTCTCGAATTATAGCTCACCTTTCCAAATGAGAAAGTCCCTTCAATGTTTCATAGGCTCTGCTTTTTTTAGACAAAACAAACTTATTTGGTGTTTCCAATAAAAAATTCTCTAAATCCTATAAATAAACATAAAAAAGCACAAGTTAAATTTTACATAGTATACCTGCGCACTTATAAAAACATCATATTCGAACCGACTATTGTGAACCGAGCGGTTAGTTTTTAGGATTTTTAATTAATTTGGATATAGTTTTAAGCATTTTTATTTATTTAGTATATAGTTTTATGTGTTTTTATTTAGAACTTTTATTATTTATAATTTATTACACTTTTATGAGAATAAGTTTACAATTTCAACTTTAAATGACTAATTATAATTTTTTAATGCTTATCGTTTGATGGTCACAACAGTAATCAATCTTTTTCTCTTATTCTAAATACAATTTTGGTACAATATGATTTTACTACATAAGCATCTGGTTTATATAAGTATACGTACATTATATACATAATTATTAATAAATACAGGGATGCACAACATTATAATAAGTAAGCAAAGGGTGTACACAGTAGACGACAGTTTGGTGGACTAACTGTAGTAGCTGGATTACTAAAAAATTCTAATTGAAAATTCATATTTTAAAAAGTTAATTAAAAACTGCATATAAGATATTTGATAAATTATCTATTGCATTGCTCATTTACAACAACCATCATATTAAAACTTAACCCAAACGGATTCATATAATACGTAAATTCAATCCAGTTTTTAGTACTAAATGTTTGTACTAAAATGTTAAAAGCGATTCAAACTACAATATAGACATACATATTATTATGATTATAAAATAAAATTAAAATATTAATAAAATCACGAAATATGCAAATATATATAGGAAAAAAATTTACAAACTTTGAAGCCAAAAACTAAATCCTAAAATGGTTGTTGCTTTGGAAAATTATAAAACCAAAACTAAAACCTAATCCACTTTTACCAATGCAATACAGCTATTAACTTACCAGATTGATCGTGTTTTAGTAGAAGCTTTTAGCTGGAATTAGAATGGATAGTACAAACAAAGTAACACATAGTTTAATTAATAATTACCGTTATTTATTCACAAATTGATTTTGATGATAAGTTCGTTTGACGAATTATCAACGAAAGACTTGGATTAATTTACTGATATCAGTGCGTACTTTAGATTAGAATTTTATCACTACTAAAATTTAAATTACAATGATCTGTGACATTTTATTCTTCCTTAATATAACAACTAAGATTGTTAGTTCGCCTTGTTACGCGGCATCCTTTACACGACATCAATTTTGCGATACTCGTCAATAGAATACAAAACAAAAATTAAGATGAATTTTAATTTTTTATCGTGCAACTTCTATCACAAAACACGTGTAAAAGTAAAAAACGCACAATTCAATAAAAAACAATATTTTTTTATACATACATACCAGATACTATAAAGTTGCTATATTGCTATTCTTCAGCGTGTTTGATAATTTTTACGTAATTCACTACTCCTTTTATGTTTATTTTTACGAAGTGATAACCCATTTTGCATAAAATAAGCAATACAAATAATGAATTACTGTTTATACTGTTATACAATATGTTTTTTTAGTTTACCTTAAAATCGCAAAATCTCCTCTATATTATTTTTACTGCACAAACTTTCTAAAACAACCAAATATACACTATAATGGTTTATACACTTTTGTATTACCGAACAAATTTTGGGGTTCCCCGATTACTGTAAGAATCGCTTAATTGTTATTTAGTATATGGTGATTATTCCATAATCACATTATTTATAAATTATTTCACGACACAACACTTATGTCTTTTTTACACAGTTTACTAATTATGTATACTACACTTTTCAAATTGTAATGATAACCTAGAAATTACCAATTTAATTCAAACAAATAACTATGGCGACGTGACCTTTTTCTTTCAAAATATCGACAAACAATAAAAAAACAAAAAAAAATCTTTTTCCCATCCTTTTTTTATTAATACAGAGATGGTCACCAAAATAGGTACACAAGTGCGTTCGCGAGTTTTAACAACAAAATCACCAATAAAAATTTTAATCTGTAAAGATTATAAATATTTTACAATATCATTTAGTCTATTAATTAATCTATTATCAAAGACAGTCTTTAAATATATAGCCTTCCAATTACCGACTTACTTCAGACTTATTGTCTTATTTAACTTACTTATCTTGAATAATTCAGTCAATTTGTTCCAATTCATTGTACCGACTTATTTGTGACGTAATAACAAAAAAACAAAACGCAATTTCTATTATATGAAAAAAAAAATTCTTGACATATTGGTCGTTGCTACTAGATTTAAAAAAAAAACTGCATGTATTACATTTAGTCAAGACACACTTTCTGAGACATTTCTGTGTAGACATACTTATTCAAATAAGTCGGTATCCACAAATAAGTCGGTAATTGGAAAAGAGCCTTAGTAAGAATTTTTTATTAAAGGACGGGTATTTAATGAAAATAAAATTTTAATGGGTTTATCCCTGTAAAAATATTAATTTTTGGTTAGAATTTTTTTACTCTCTTGTTTTTTTATTTTTAATTTTCAAAACAACATGCATCATTATCCGATGCATTTGTTTCAAAATTAGAGATGTAACATCATAATGTATTGCAAACAGTATTATATAAGTTTGAATACAAAACATGCAACATAATCTGATAAAATTGCATTAAAAGTAAATTAGGCGCAAAGAAAATATCGTAATGTGAAGTAAAATCGTATATCTCTAGATGCAACATCTCCATCAAAATCATTGCGAATATTGTTTTTTAGTTGTGGTATGGTCGCTGGTTTATGGGGGGAGGTTAAATCTGGTGAATACAGCGGGTGGCCAGTTGAAACTGATTATTTTCGAAATTATTTGTACACCAAAGATGTCTGATAACAGACCCATCATTGTCTCCCTTCCAGTATGGAGTGTAGCTCCAAATTGTTGCAACCACAGATCTTGACGACTTTGCACAGTTTTTTGCTGGCCTTAAAAATTTTCTAAAATCGTTCGATATTGAGCCTCATTGACGGTAACTGTTGCGCCGTCTGCATTTTCGAAGACATTTGGGCTGAAGATCTTTTCATACGATACTCCACATCAAACAGTACACAATTGATATTGAATTTTCTGTTGCTCAAAACCCCCAGTTTTGCTTGTTACGAAACCATTTAATTGAAAATGGACTTCATCGCTCATTATTAAATTGTGAATGAAATTGAGACTTTCTTCAACTTTTCTTTAGTGAAATGACAAAATCTATTCTTGATAATATGCCGGTCTTATAATTCTAGTACAAACTGAATTTTATATGGGGATATTCGTATTGAGCCCAAAACTCTCTGTGCGGACCTTCGCGATAGTTCCAGTTGTGTTGAACGTCACCTTGTTGACGTTTCTAGACTAGTTTGCACACTACCCAGTGCACGTTGAATATCATCATCCGTACGTGCGGTACGTGCAACCAGAACGCATATTAAAATACTGTCGACAAAAGCATTCTGTGTCAAAATAAATGCCCATATGTCGTGACATATTGAAGATGCAATTCGGTTTCTCTACGGTATTCGTTTAAAGTTTTTCTTGATTACATATGCGAGCATTTCATCATTCAATTGTCTCAATTTAATTTATATAATGTCTAATTTATACTTACTTCATCAAAATATGCGTAAACATTCATCCATTTGCTCGAAATGTCATATTTATCGCAGTAAACTAAAAATGCACTAAAACATTTGGTTCCGCACATTCATGTTTGTGCGATGAATTCCTAACTTTTGGTAAACATGTGTACCAACATGAAATTTGGCAAATGAATGAATGGAAACAAAATTGTATTCAGTCCTTCGATGCGATTCAATTACAAAACCAACTTGTGTAAAAAAATAAATTAAATTAAAAGACTTAAAAAAATTAATAAGGTGTACTTTTAAATCAAAGTTGTCAAAAAGCAAAGTGTTTTGTTTCATTTGAATTCGCAATCACAATTATCAGGGAAGACTCGCAAGGCCACTTTTATCAATCGTAAATTTATCTACGGAAGCGGATTGCCCCTCCACGTGGCTTTTTCTTAGAAATCCTATAGTGCATAGAACTAACACGAAGAGTTTGAAGCAAAGAAGTTAGCAAGCAATTAAATTGGTATTGGTTTCACTGGGTTCAAAATTTCCCCTGCATCGCCTAATTCCTTCGGAACTACTCTGGGAACACGACGAGCACCAAGAGATTTCAAGCTTGTATTTCGCCCCTCCCACTCCAGTCCCAATCCTGTAATTTTAAAATCTAAATAAATGCAAAAGGTTCATTAAGTCGCATCTTGTTCTCAAAAATTAAAGGGGGCCTTCATTCGACCATGAGGAACCTCATAACGGAAAATGATATGGTTTTGTTAGAACAATGAAATTCGCGAAGTGAATGATAATTACAAATAGTTCTGTTCGCAACAAGAAAACACTACACACAATGACCGATTGTCGTCAAAAACAGAAACTGAATTTTATTTCGTTTTTGAAAACAGAAAGCATCAGCCTCATCCAACAACTTCTCATTTACGTAAATCTTACGTTCATCACCATCGAAATAGCTAAATTTATTTTTTACTCTGAGATCTTTTCTCTAAGACTTTTAGACAAAGAAAAGAAATCCATGGACGTATTTTTCTAGTTTTTAGTTTAACTCGAGATGCGGTAATATGAGCTGAAGAGGTGTCAAGAAATTTTTTGAATGCTTGGTTTGGATCTTATTCAGTAAACACGTGAATCCAATTCTCTAGACTCAAAACCTCTTTTAACTAGGAAAGTTCAACCCTCCGTTTACGAAAAAATTTAATTGGCCTATTCAATCGCTTAAAGTTATCCTTTGTGATTTCAAAAAATAACATACGATGGTCAGATAATTTATAATCTAAATCTTCCGCATTCGCAATTAGTTGCTCAATACTACTCGAAGAAGTATCAATAACTCTAGTAAAATCTTGAATTAGGGAGATCAAACCTAATAAAGACATCATTTGAAGATATTTATTGACATTTTGATTCACAGAAATTGAATCCGAAAAGTCAATATTTAGATCACCAATGAAAATTAAATTTTTGGTTATAATACGACGTAGATAAACTGTAAATTCTTCAATAAATTCTAGCACTGAACTGGAATGAAGGCGATATACTCCAACAACGCAAAAACTCTAAGAATCGATTGCAAAATTAATTCTTAATACATTAGCAGTTTTTAACGTTTTTGTAAAAAAATTGAAACTTAAACGATGGTAGGTTTAAGTTATGCTAGAATACCTCCTCTACTGAATAACTGAATAACTATTGTTACAGCCGTCAACCAAGTTTAAATTAGGAATGCTATAACTAGAAACTTCATCACTACCAATTGAAACCTCTGAGAAAAACATAATGTCAGGCAAGGTGGTATAGGAACTGAGATTTGCAAAATATGTATCACGATTTTTTCGTAAACTACGAGAATTTTGGTGAATTATACACAAGTAGGTGTCATCTTTAGAAGTAGAGCAAATATTCGTTGATGAGAGATTTAACAGTTGAGTATGATCATCACAATTTACATTAGACATCTAAAAAGGTAAGCAAAATTAAAATGTATAATTTGTGAAAGGATCTACCACTCCCATCAGTTTTTCTCATGAATATCTTCGCATTCTATACCCAAAGATGTTTATAATTCGTTTCCTATTTTGCGGTTTTAGCTAAACAATGAAATTAACGCACTTTGAGGCTTAGAGTTTCGTTGATGTAAATAGCGTTGTTAGATTGAAAGCCACAGTCCGACGCCTTAAGATGTTTTTTATTTTTAAATTTTCTTTGCATCAATTCAACTTTGGTGTTGCGACGACAAAATTTTAAACAAATTTTTCCAGTTCCGGAGCCACAATTTCTATGTTTCAAACGATATGCAAGCCCAAGCCATCAATGCCAAGCAGACCGATTGAGTTTTGATACTCAAGCTTCTCTAAAGCAACGATTCTCTTCTGCATTGCTGTATAACTTTCTCTTTTTAATTCGTATTTTCCTCCATGAGATTTTTTACGAAATTGTCAATTTTTTCATCCAAAGCTTTATAATTTTCTGTGGATTCATTTCACTACATATTGAACAGCTGATTGATTGATGAACGGCTGTTCCGGTGTTATTGAATCAATTAACAGTTGATTTTGTTTTTTATTTTTCTCACATACCGTACAAGACCACTTTTTTTGTGGTAATCAATATCGATATCAGTTAATGCCACACAAGACCGATGGAGTGAAAAATTACACATGTCGCAAGAGATTATTTTGTCCGAATCTCTATTTACTTTCAATTTGCAAGTATTGAAAGACATCATTATTATGTTGGAATTTTAAATATAGTTCGTGATAACTTTATATTAATTATTTGTCAGATATTAATTGCGTTTGCACTTGAATTAAACGAATGAACAATTATTTGAATGATAATTATATTATTGTAATGCTCTTGGGTAAACAATATTTTTGGTTTTGGTATAGCTGTCCATGTGAGAAGCACGGATTTTGTAGATTCAATCCACAAACTTGAAGCGACTGCGTCCTTGTGCTTTATTAATGGTTATTGCAAACGCTAATCGCACTGGAAATTGCAGTCTTTTAAATTCGAATGGCACATCGGTCATTGGTATTCGCGGTAATAAGACATGTTCTCCTTTGAATTTGCCATTCAATATTGTTGCTTCGATAATGTTATTCTTTAATTTTTTAACTGCAAGCATGGTGCCATTGCACAGTCGTGGCGGATCGATATTTAGAAACATAATGATGGGTGCATCAATTTTCAATATCAATTCGTGTGGTGGTAGTCCTGGCAAATCAAGTGAATTGAGTAATTTGACCGGATAATTGAAAACAACTTCTTGAGCCATGACGTAATCAACTGACTTTTACGTTGTAGAATTCCCAGATATTTGATTTTCAATGGCTGTGTTAATAGCATTAACACCATTGTTTTTGCAAAATGAGCGCACCCTTTCCCATTCCTGAATTCTTTTTTATGTTGCATGTGGCTCAGTAAAATTGCATGTTCATGGGTAAAATTGCATGTGGTTTGAATGCAGAGTGTGCTGTTCTACATCCATCCAAAAGAGTTGCTGCAATGCCAGAAGATGCGACAGCCAATGTAGTCGTAATTTGTGAGCGAATGTGGGTTGTGCGCTCTCGATGCAAAATATCTTCACTCAATTGATCTTTGTTTTTTCCCCACAAATCTTGCCGAATCCCACACATGTTGCAATGACCAGGATTCCCGATATATATCCGACAAAAATGGATAAGTGGAAGTTGTCGTACGACGGGACTGACGTAATTGTGGAAAAATTTATATTCTAAGTTGAGCATTTGTCTTTGACCAATTACGTGTCTGAGCAGCAATTAGTTAAAGGATTGCATTTGTTCCTAAAGGGTCTAGCTCGAAATCATTATTGGGCCATGTTGCAACAAAACCCCCACTGCACTTGGAAGGAACTTAAAGAATCCTTATTGTATCGATTTAGAATTAGACGTTCGGATATTGACATTCGTCAAACTATAGATAATCGCAAACAAAAACTCGACGAAAGTTTTCTTGAATTTTACTACAGTATCCAAGAACTAGCACAGCCCCTTACGACCCCTCATGACCAGGAAATGCTAGCAATCCTCAAAAAAAATATGCGTCTTGAGCTAAAAATACATTTAGTATTCTGCGACTAATAAACACGATAACGCGAATAGACAAAATATTTCAGCCATCCAAAAGGCTCGATCGTCAAATTTACATAATCAAAATACTTCTAATAAGTCTTCCATCAATTGTTGGAAGTGCCAGGCGGCCGGCCATATTTGGTGCCATTGCGACATTCCATTGAAAATATTCTGTTTCGGCTATGGATTAGCTGATCACTTGCTACCTCACTGCCCTTCATGTAATCGGCGCGAGGGAAACTGGAGGCCAGGAATGGGACGGTTTGGGTTTCACCATTCTCAAGCTCATGTTCCAAAACCCGATAACCATACGCTTAATTTGCTTTTATTAATTTTCCTCCAAATTTCATATCCATCAAATTCTTCTGGTTTATCCAAACTAAAACAACCTCTGAGAAACCCACTCCCTTACTCCTGACTTCTAGCCGCGCTAAAGGTGGCCCCTCAGAGGCTCTGGCTCAGTATTTTTGTCCATTAAATAAATTTCTATAACCGCATGGTAATGCAAATTACTCTGTGCGTTACACCATGTCCGATCTTTTGTAGATATATTTACAGATATATTTGAACGATTTGACCGAATTGCAATAACATTAATTTATGGGTTTTGTATGTTTTGGAGAGCAATGGCGAATAAGGTACAACCCAGCGATTATTGATGTCGATGTCGTCAATTAAGCGACGTCGATAAAGTGGATAACCATCGTTGGATTGATGAGATGTTGGATTGATGATTCCACATAGTCCATGATCATACTTTTGGTAACTACTTCAAATAAATCTGGATCGACTTGTCGATCAGGTATTTGGTGTTATTTTGTGCACTAACCAAATCAAAATGTGTACATGTGGCAAACCACATTTTTGCCACTCTACCGAGAACATCCAGCAACGTGTCTCTCCAAATACGCGATATTTTCCCAAGAATTCCATCAGTGGTTTTAACTTTTGTTTGAATACACATGCGATGAGGTCGTGTTGATCCGAAGATGATTGGCCAGTTAATCATTGTTCTTAATCTCATCCCATAAGGGATTACACGTGAACGTTATGAACAGACCGGGGCAACCATATGTACGTACATATGTTATCTTGCGAATACTCGTGCATGTATCGAGGGCTTCCTGTGAATGTGGCACCATTGTACCCAAATAGCTTGATTCAATCGAAAAAATAAAAGTCGTTCCGATTCAATTTTTGCGTACATATCCACAACGAATTGATGATATAACTGCCAACACATCAAGATGTATAGTTTTTGGAATTTTGACGTATCATTACGCGATATGCATACAAATCCATGACACTCACTTTTTTATTTGTTGGCTCATCTGTAAAATGGAAACAATATTCTCGATTATTATTTTATTGCCATTATTATTTATGGTTGCCGAATTACCTGTTGTTGGATTTATTTGTTTAATATTATTATGATATGCATCTTGTCCATCCCGTAGATAATTGGGTATTGTAATGCATCATAGGAGGAATGCATTTCTGAAATCCGTTGAAGTTGATCATTGCGACGACGGAAGATGATGTCACGTGAGTTAAGTTCTTCACCAACAATCATAATTGCCACTTCATCGATTGTTAGTGCATTGAATCGTCTTTGATGGTGTCCGACTATGGTATTCTGTCGGATTTAGTTACAATGTTGTGATCGTCCGAGATCATGTGTTTAGCTACTTTAAACAATCGGATTAACTCATTTAATTCGCACCGTTATTGAATGAAATGCGTTGATCCACTTGTTATGTGCGTTATCGTTTAATTGCTGTTCCATAAAGTAGATTTGTAAATATTTGTAGTCTTCATCTTGAACAGGCAATAAAGATCCAACGCGATGGTAAATCTACCCTTGCACTTTATACGTTGTTACGTACTTGTTTCTGATAACATTGGTAGCACCAAAAGATATCATTTTGAAACACGCATTGTATTTGCAAATGTTTGCCAAGAAATGTCTTGATGTGGCTGTGTCACCTGTATGAGTAATAAAACAATAAATTGTTATTTAAGCATCGACATTTTGTGTGTCGTTTGTGTTACCGTTTAGCAATGATTTTAATGGGTCTGATGGTAATTCGAAATGTGACAACGAAACTTTTCCATTCGAACAGCACAATATGTGAAGCCTTTCGTTTTTGTACTTCATTGCTTTGCAGTAGTAACACACATTGTTCATTGATCCAATTTTAATGAATGGATGTGAATGGTGATCATCTTCCGAATCGTATTGAAATGCAATGCGATTTCAAACGAAATTATTTGTTGTTCTCTGTTTCGAACATCTCGTGTTCGATTGTTTCTCTGGATCGTGATTGTGCAATTTGTACTCGAACAGTTTGCCGATGTGCTTCACGTTGCTCATCTCGATGGCTCGTAACGTTTGAAGGCTATTGCGATTGGCACTTAAACGTAATTTACGCTCTTCATCCGTTTGCAGTGCTCGTGATCGAGCTACGTGTATGCGCACAATTTGTGTTCGTTGTGAGCGTTGTTCTTGGGTCTCAGTCAGTCGCGAGGCTAGTACTGTTTTTCTTTGGAGGATATACTAAACTATATTGCGGAAAGTATATTTGCCTCTCCAATAGATCTTTTCTTCGGGGGTTAAGTACAATCAAAAAGATTACACATTTATAAACTGAAAATATATACAATATTTAATACAAACCCTTAAAAATAGTCACCACCAATTATTTTATTTCACTTTACCTAATCAATAGTCGGAAATAACGGGGATTCGGGATGTACACAATATTAATTTACACAAAACGATTAAAAACTATGTTGAAATAATCGATGACTAAACGTCAAAATAACATTATACGAAAAACAAAAGATATTTTTCAAACTAAAGCAATTGAACACGTTTGTATCAAAGGTTATTTCTTGTAGAAGACGCATTATTTTAAATATAAAGTTAGTACCTGTTCAAACTAAGCCAATTTTCAAATTTTACACGTAAAATATTTTGCAGCCAAGGATATTTCTTGTAGAAGACAATCTTTAAATATCAAATGTTAGTACTTTTTCAAACTAATTGTACACGTAAAATATTTTATAGGGAAGGGTGTTTCTTTTGGAAGATGCAATTTTGGTGATTGGAATGGTGGCTATTGTGGACAAAAATGGAATAAGTAATTTTGATTATAATTTGCTTTCTGAAGTTAAATGTGAATTATATATTTTAAATTTTTTATAAATTTTTATTTGTTAAAATAATTAGAAAATCGATTTAGTCGAATATTTAGTCTACAGTATTGTTTTTAAGCTTCATTATGTATTTTATTAAGCTTCTTTTTGGGTCCATCAATTTATTTCAATATGATTGATATTGCAATTCGTTTCGTTCAATATTTCAGGGTAAACAGTATACTCTTCTGTTCACTAGATAGAAGTGCAGTAACAAACAAACAAATTATTATAAAATACAATTTCGTGATAGTTCTGATTAATTTGCAATGCAATTTTTCAGCTTTTGTTTAAATATTTATATGGAGTACTACACCCAGGGAGCCGATTGCTTCCAAAAAAAAAATTAAGTTTAAATAAATTTGTATCGAGGCTCCTAGACCCCGTGGTTTAACCCTTTCAAAAATATTGTAAGGTTGGTTCTGGGCACGCAACTTATACACGGCCAAAATTTCAAGACGATGTGAAAGTTCCATCTTCATCGGCCGTATATTCTTTGAGATTTTCGCGCACAAACATACAAAAATCTCTTGACCTTTTTGTATATGCATCGAGCAATAAATATATAAGAGAAATCAAGTAGTGCAAATTTTATAAGCCAATTTTTCCGAGGCTAATCTTATTTTATAGTTTTAATATATTTATATACACAAATTTTATTTTTTTCTATATTTACTCCATATACACGTATCTTATAAACATATTGGCATAGTTATTTTATAGTTCATTGTTCTTGTTAGGCTTTATACAGATTGCCAAAAGTAAAATACAATAACCTCGGAATCAAACAATGACAAAACATCATCTTTCACCACTACGCTACTGCATTTGTCAACTGATCACTTGGAAGCTGTGCTTGCTAAGAAGATGACGTGTTACACGTTTACACCATACAGCAAAATGCAACAAATAATTTTTATTTTCGCCACCCCAAAAATAATTTCTACTTAAACTTAACGTGCAATGCTTTTAACCCCAGTGGGACATTTTAGTGGTTTGATTTACAGATTTTCACACGTGTGCTTTTTCCTTCAAATTATAAAGTTAATTAAAAGTTAATTTAATATATAAGTGAGTTAGGTGGCTCAACCTACATAATTCGATTTTTACAAGGATTTTGGAAAGGGAAGGTTGGAAAAGAATTTCATCGATTAACATTATTATCAACCAGAACAGAAAACTTTTTCAGATTATAAAAAAAAATTGAACTTTGATTTTTCAGCAAAACTTTTATTGTATTTATGTACGAGCCAATTTGGGGTGACGGATATGAGGCCAATTGTTTAATTTAGCACCCAAACCCCTGTTTCTATATTTGATCCTATTGTAGACTAAAACATATTTTCCTGGAAATTTCCTTTAAAAATATTATTGCGATTTGTGACTCGGTTAAGTTACGGGGTATACACATCCGAATACTGGCAAAGACAAAACCAAAAAACGATCGCATCAAAACCAGTAAATTTTAATCCAAAGTTATTCAAATTAGATTACAAAGTACGATTTATAAAAATCTTCGTTTCAAAATCAACCCATACAAATCTTGTGTAATGATTTTTCATCAACAATTTGATTTCTTCTTATTTGCTTATACATTCATGTTCTTTCAAGTTTCCACTTAGAATTTGATTTCCTCGAGGAGGTAGATAACGAAATAAAAATTATGACAAAAACATAAAACAAATTCGGAACAATAAATAAAGTACACAAATCTTAACCCTACAATTCCTATACATACATGTGAGTATACCTCGTCGTTCGTTTCCATTTTTGTGATTCATCATTGCCAATAAATTTTTATTGTCATTTTGCAAAAAAAAAAAAAAAACAATAAGAAAAGAAGAAAATTCCAAATACAAAAAGTTTTTCTAATTTTTTTGTTTCGTTATTTATTTATATTTTTCCATTATTTTTCCTCACAACTTTTCCTTTTGTCATCATTATATTTCAATTTTGCGCACATGGTACGTCGAATAGAAGAATATACGTGGTGTACACACACATCCACACACTTACATAAAACAACCAACACAGCAATAAAAAAAAAGTTAATTTTCCCATTTCTATGTGATTGGGATGGAAATGAAACCTAGAGATGAAAAACTTCTTGTTGTGATACTCTTACGTAGTTACGTCTAATAATAATTATCTATTATTATTTCATCTTAAGTTCTTATATTTTTGTATTGTACCAAAAGTGAAAAAAAAAATAAAACAATAAAAGTATAAAGTTTTTCATCTCCGATCCGATTTATTATATCGTCATCATCATTCATTATGTATCTGTAGTCTGTGTTTTTTTGTGTGCGGTCTTATGGAAAATAATTGGAAATCTAAAAATACGAAGATGTAACATATCCGGCAAAAAACGGATTTGCCTGTAAGGTCATAAAGGCATAGACAAACGTCCGTAATGAGTCAAATGTGTCGCCATGTTTTCACAAATTTTTCGATCGATAACATGAGAGAAATTTTATTTCCAATTGTTTTATGTCTTCATCCCGTTTTTTGACTCGTGACTTCGGCCCAAAGTATGATGATTTCATAATGAGAATGAAAGGAAATGCTCCATTTGTACATGACTTGCACCCATTAAAACCAGCTCGTTCTTCTTTTCACTTTCAGAGAGCGCTTTATGATGGTTCATGACACGCTATATGAACCTTCACTCATTCAGATCAATCATTCCTATTTCGGCTCCTTAAGGCGTACGATTTTCTTTACATTCGTCACCACAGTGTTCCTGTTTCTGGAAACCGCTTCTTACATTAGAAAAATATATGTATGTCTCTCGTCATCGAGCTTACAAGTAACCGTAAATGCATGACTAAATTTCTAACATGCCGTTTTTGTGCACATACCTGCAAAAGTAAACGCGGCCCGTGAGGATTTGGTGGTATTGCAATTAAGAGGCAGGCTAGCAACTTGTTTTATTGAAGGTAAACTGGCCTCAGTTTTCAACATAATCTAGGTTAGGTTAAAGATCTCACACAGTAAAGCTTTCGATATCAGAGACGCTGTCCATAGTGAATTTGCCCGAGTGATCATGTCTTCTGCAAGCTAGCGCAGGGCATGCACATAGGAAGTGAACAAGAGTCTTCCCCTCTTCCTCCTCGCCCTTGTGGCTTCTTGCATGATCTCCGAAAAGGCAGTGTTCGGTATGTACCCTTACAATTCTGCCCAAATCACGCTTCCTTAATGTGATTAAGATTTTGGAGCGCTTCAAGTTCAGCTTATGCCATACTTGCTTCGCTACCCTACCAGTCGGACTGGCGAGCCACCTAGCATTTGCCAAGGCAAACTGCTTTCCTATGGCTTGCTTTCAGCACTAACATAGAACTTCCCACACATTCCCTCCCTGATTCCAGTTGGCGAGTCGTACCGTACCTTGCTAATTCATCTGCCTTGCAATTTTCCTCAACATCAGAATGGTCCGGAACCTAGACCAACTAGATATTAAAAAGTTCTCTCGTCTCGCTAGCAGATGTGTGACAATCCAACACCACCCTTGACGCCCGGGAAACTGAATCTAGTGATAGAATGGCCCCTCGACTGTGCAAATAAATAGTGATATCAGTCAAAGATATTACACTATTCTTCAACCAGTTCATCACCTCTTCAACCGCCTGGTACATGCTGCAGTAATCAGTGAAACGAAAGGATAGACTCACATATATTTCCTCACAGAAAAAACCAGCCCCCACTCTCCCATCGAGCTTGGAGCAGTCAGTGAAAAATTTAACTGTCCCGGTCGCCACAATGAGATCACTCTTCCAATACTCCCGGAGAATCTCCTTAAAAAGCTTGCCAAAGCACAAAAAGGGTGTTATATAATTCAATTTCACCGCAGGTCATGCCTCTCTGAATTGACTATATGATAATTTTGAACCTTGGTATGATAATTTTTCCAGAGCTGGCCACCATTCACTATCACCATACAGCAGTACGGGCCTTACTACTGCCATGCAAAGCCAGTGCACCAGCTGCGGTTTCAAACCCCATTTATTTTCGACAGAATTTTTGCAAGAGTAGAGTGCCACAGTGACCCTCTTCTCTCTTTCTATCGTATTTGGTTCCAACTGAGCTTACTGTCCAGAAGAATTCCTAACAATCTCGCCTTATCAGTAAAGGCCAGCCTAGTACCATTCAAACTTGGTGGAACCACTTCCCGAATTTTATACCGCCTAGTAAAAAGTAGCTCTGTTTTAGATGGATTGATCCCTAACCCACATCTGCTGGTGCAACCCGCAGTGACTGATAACGTATTCTGCACAACACCCAGATTTTACCTAGGTTCTTTCCCGAGACATCTATCGCTACGTTATCGGCATAAGCAACCACACCTATTCCTTCCCCCGCCAGTTCCTATAGTAGTCCGTTGATTACTACATTCCAGAGGAGGGGAGAGAGGACACCTCCCTGGGGAGTTCCCTGAAAAACCCATCTTCTGTCGGAACGTTACATTATTGAACGCGCCCTCGATATCGAGAATCGCCACTCGAGAAACGTCTATGGCCAGTTTCTGGGTACAATTCTCGAACGAATATGGACATCCAGCAGCTTTTTCATGATCTTTAGCAGAAAGCATGACAGAGAGATATTGGTCTTAAGTCTTTAGGGTTGCTGTGCAAGCTTCTCGCACCCGCTTTCGGGATGAAGATCACCCTAGCTTCCCTCCATTTTTACGGGATGCACCCCAGCTTCAGACACCCTTATAAGATAACTTCCAGCCAGGGGAGCAGTGTTGTGTGTCTACGCGTATTCTGGAATTTGCGACATGTTGGTATCAAAAATAGCGTAGACAATTAATTCATTTTTGCATAGACAATGTCGGTAATTCATCATACTCTACGAGAGTAGTCGTAGATAATGTAGATTATTGCTTTTTATTGTTGTTTTCTCAATTGTTTTTCAGTTGGAACTTGCTATCTCACAGTTGTCTAGTTTCAATTAAGAATTTTCAATATTGTGTAAAGTTTACAAAACAAATAGGTGATAATAGTACATATTTAAAATAATTCAAGATATTTTCCAATTTTTAATTTTCAATGCCGTATGTTTTTTCATTATCAAATTCTTGCGCCGCATATTGCATGCATCACTGTCAAATGGGTAACTGATGATGTCATTTTTTGTTTACTTAGTGATTTGTGAGCCCAATTTATCATCTGCGAGGTCAAGTTCAACCATAAATTCATTTGTGACTTATGCTGCAATGCCACGTTATGTCAACTACTGAACATGTTTCCAATTGTAGTGGTTAAAATGACAACATCTTATAAAATTAAAATTAAAGAATTAAAATTGTTAATTATTAATGGTCATTAAGGAGATATAACCGTATTGAATTTGAGGTTTTCATATAGCTCTGCCATGCTGCAAAAAACCGAATTGTTCTAGAAAACCTTTTGGCTGCTGATATCGCTTAAATCTGTATCTTGCTTTGTTATTATCGTTATTATTAGATGATCTACGACCGAAGGTAACCGTAGCTCCTTGAGGAGGTTTTCATGAGGAAACCTAGGTCGTGTTCTAGGCCATTCCTTCATCCACATTTTTCTTGGTTTTCGTTTCTTTGGCGAGTCAGTTACCAAAATTAAAATTAGTAAAATTAGAACTGCATAGACATTTTTTAAATAGTTATGATTAGCTAGAAGTACTGACGAGTAATTTGCTTACACCAATGGAACCCGCTAAATATTATATGGAATTTTCTAAGACCACTTTGCACTAAAATTAGTTACCGCGCATTGACCGTGCTTTTGCAACAAGCTCAAATGAGCGCCCCGCTGACTTGATTAAATTTATATGCAATGTTGGATTTACAAGCTTCATATAAATATTGAGGTGTTTTACCGGAATAAAATTTGCTAAAATATTCTAGTTTTCCTGGGAATATCGGATTGGGAAAAACGTTTTCATATAGCATTTTTGTCCAAATTGCATTTTCCTGGCCTACTGAAGGAATAAGTTTAGTGCAAAAATTTTAAAAACAAAGTTAATTAGGAAACTTTTGTTCTACAAAATTTTTATAGGGAAAAATATTTTCCCATTTAACTTTGTTTCGAAAATATTTACACCAAACTTATTTATTTTAGGCCAGAAAAATACAATGTAGACTAAAATGCCATGAAAATATTTTTCCCAATTTCCTATTCCCAGAAAGCTAGAATAGTGCCTCTGGTGCTTTAACATTTTACTGCGTAGGGATGATTTTGCACATGGAAGCACCGTCACACAAAGTAATATATTTTTACAGCTCTGTATTTAATTTTAAAGGACAACTTAAAGGACAACTCAAGTATTATAGTATTATAATGTAAGAAACATTCATTTCTTCTTATCATTCCATTTTCCGAGCATAGGCGACACATATTATATACATAGGATTACGTCATTGCCAAATAAATCATGAAATCTTAGAATTTTACTGATTGATAACAGAAACCACAATTTTTGACATTGTCTACTTTCTCTACATTGTCGACGTCAAATTTTTAATTGTCTACATACGTTCTCTACACATGTAGAATATTAATTATCTACGTGGTGTATAGAAAACGACACAACACTGCAGAGTAGCAAGACCTCAGAGTTCTTCTGAATTTCTGCTGGTACAATCCCATCCGGACCAGCTGATTTAAAGGGCTTAAAACTTTAATATCCCATTTTATGTTCCGTATATTCAGAATATACGAGACCGCTTCCATTCTATCACAGAAGCACCTCCACGAATTTCTTTCTGCCTTCCTTGTTTCCCTTTTTTTATATTCTCTGATGCATTCCTTATAGAAGTCCCAGTCATGATTTCTCTCGATCTTTCCGCTCTGTTGAAAGTAGACCCACAAACTTTTCAGCACTCGGCAAGTGCCAAGGCCCACCAAATAGGTTTTCGCTATCCCCTCAGCGTTATTATAAAACCTCATAGAGGTATTGCAAACCCTAGTAAGAATATCCACCATTTGAATTGAGATCACTACCCGTGTCGGGGAGTCCTGGAACTCTAGGTGGAATGATTCCGTTCAATACTTGCCTGAAGACGCTCTAATCTGTAATTTGGAGATTGAGCTTAAACGTTAGATACCGATAGTCAGAGAAGGAATGCTTCTTCGCCACCCTACATTCCCTATAAGATGCGTTTTTTTTAAATCAATCGAGTAGAGTTCGCGATAGCTATTTTCAAATTTGTCCAATTCAAAAATAAAAATTAAATTTTTTTTAAATTAAATAATTTAGATTTAATAGGAATATAACCAAAAAAATCCAGCATAAAAGTTGTATGGTTTGCTTGTAATATCGTTGTTTTGTATAGTTCTGTATAATAACGGAGTAGTTCAGAACTATACAGAACAACGATATTACAAGAAAACCATGAAACGTTTATGTTGGATTTTTTTGGTTATACGTAGATTCCTATTAAATCTAAATTATTTAATTTAAAAAAATAAATTTTTACTTTTGAATTGGACAAATTAGAAAATAGCTATCGCGAACTCAACTCGCTTGTTAAAAAAAAAAACGCAGAATATATTACTAATAATGAGGTTAGTTTTTAAAAGATATGTAAAAAGTAAGTCATCCCTGTCATTGATGTCCGAACTACCCTAGATGGTATAGTACGCGCTTGCGTTGCAGCCGAACATAACTCCGAAATTCCTCACTTCTACATCATAAAGAAGTGCTGCCAGTATATCTGGCGGCATCGGCTTCTCCCCATCCATATATGCGGCTTCGCTCTGCTTGAACATCTTAAGTGTTATTGAATTGAAGCCGAAATTAATTACACATTTAGTTTTTGACAAGGGAGCCAGAGATTCCCTATTGAGTCCAGACCATTGGCCTAGATCTGCTAGGTATTTATTCCTTAGAAACTGCCTTGAACTTGACCTTGTTAAAGTTAGCCGAAAGATGCCAGCCGAAAAAAACAAAAATGATAATGCAGATTGTGTCTTTGGTTTAATAGCCGAAAAGAAAAATTCAACAATGTTGATCAATATATTTCAGCCGAAAGTTAGTTATTTAAGAAATATTATTTAATACTTCATAAAATTAACTTCTTTAAGTTGATATTAAAATAAAAGTTTTTTTTCAATTTTGAAGGAATTCTGATGAGGATGATTTCAATAGTGCAATTTCTGAAAAACTCATTGAATGACTCGGCGCTTTTGTTTAACCTAAATTCGCATTGATGCCACTATGGCCATTTGATAGGCCCTAATGCCTTCTAACAACAGTCTTATTTTGAAGAAATTCTGATGGAGATACAGAGCGCTAGGCCATTCAGTGAATTTTTCAGAAATTAAAATATGGAAATTTTGTAAAATTGGACCCCTATCCCCATCAGAATTTCGTTAACCGGTTTCATTAACCGGTTAATTTCGTTTCGCATACGGGGGGGGGGCAACTTTGCTAATTCAATATTTCTCCACAGTTAGGCCGAAGTTGACCAGCATGGCCTATCAAGTGACCATAGTGGCATCCCCATCTTATTTTGTGTTCATTTGGAGCAAGGTTAATGTAAATATTTGTTTTTCTCAAGTTTAAATAGAATTAGGTTTTACAACAACCTTTGCATACTAAAACCTTCAAATTGGTTTCTGTTGATGTGTTGTTGAAAGAATTATTCGGCTGATAACTTTCGGCTGAAGAATGTTGATCAACGGTGACGTATTTATATACTTTCGGCTGAGAGAGCGAAAACACTATCTGCATTATCGATTTTTTTGATCTTTCGGCTGGAAACTTTCGGCTAACTTTAATAGTATATGAGCTTGGCTCCTTGTCATACCTCGCCTAACTCTTCGGTTGCCTTTTTGTATAAGAAAGATAATCTCTGATCTGCGCACGCCGTCGCTGATAACAACCCGCGTCCCTACAAATTAGATTCGTTAGATCTCTACCTTTTAGACCCGAGATCCTTCTTGCGTGCATTGCTCACATCGGCAATGCAACTTTTCGCACAGTTAACAGATTTTTTCTGTTCCTCAGTCCACTGCTTTTCGGTTACTCTAGCCAGTCTGTCCAAGACACGGAAGGCCGAATGCCTGGTTATGTACCTCTAAACTGAAGGAGCAATGACTTCTCTTTCTTATCACTTGTCTCTGGCTTGCATGCCATGGAACCGCTCTAGCATCACTGACGGCTGGAGTCACAAACCCTCCATCCTTACCAGCATTTGAGAAGTGCTGGCCACTTATTACACCTAACCTTAACAACCTAGTGCTAATAATTCTCGACTTCGGGTTTTTTCCTACGAATTTTGATATTCTGGCTAGTACACAAAGTTGGACATTGAGTCACCTAACCAAAACCACCTACTGTTGATAATGCACGATCTCGGGTTTATTTTTACGAATTTTGATGTTATAGGTGTTCAGATGCTTTTATATCTTAAATTTGGATGGCCATTATCGGCTATTCCCAGACATCGTGATTCAGGTCTTGCTAGTACACGAAGTTGGTCATTGGGTCATCTAACCAAAACTATTTAGTGCCAATAATGCACGACCTCGGGTTTATTGCTACGAATTTTAAAGTTCTAGGTGTTCAAATGTCACTTTTACTTAAATTTGGAATGTCATTGTCGGCCATTCACAGAGATTATGATTCAGGGCTGGCTAGTACACGATGTTGGTCGTTGCATCATCTAATCGAATCCACCTAGTGCTAACAATGCGCGATTTCGGATATATTGCTACGAATTTTGATATTATCGGTGCACTGATTTCATTTTTACTCAAATTTAGATGCCCAATATTAACCATTTCTGATGTTTGTGATTCAGCTATCAGTAGTCAGGAGATTTTTTGGTTTTTATACTAAATTATCTCGTTTTAATAATGCACTGCTTCAGGTTTATTGCTACAAATTTTTATTAGTTTTAAGTTACCTGTAAAAAGACATTCTTATTTGCTTCTAAAAGTAAAAATTCTTTTGTTGATTCGGTATATTTTTTTAATCTCTGGAAAATCTTATTAGAAATCAATGGGAAATTCATAATTGGTTTGAGTTCAGTATATTTGGTTTGTGTCCAGACTGTTTTAGTACAAAATTTTGGTTAAAGATTTATGGTTATGTTAAAATAATATTTTTTTCTTCGTAATTTATCAATTAAAATTTTAATTTTTATTTTAGTTATAAGATACAATAATTCTCTGCCATTTTGACAATTTGATATACGTCTACTAAATGAAATGTGTTCTATGCTTTCTAAACTAATTAAAATAATGTAAAATCAAACATAATATTTTACTTATCATTAACAATTTCGCAAATTAAAAATCATACCAGAGTATCCAGACAACTGCATATAAAGGCTTTAACAATCCAATTGGGATTAACAGAATTCCAACTAGATTTGTATACGTATATGATTTTATATGATTTTTTTGTATATGTATATGCCCGCATTATAAGATTATCTTTTTAACTGTTTTAATATACTTGCAGACCTGACCAATTATTAATAATGATCATTCTTTTTTTGATTTGCCTTACTTGGGGTGCTGCTAACATAATTAGTTGATCTTGAATATTGTTAAAACGATTGCCTGTTGTTAACCAATTACTGGGAATAACTGACCAATTGGACCAACTATTGTTTTAACTTTTGCCAGATTCATGGAGGTGTGTAATCGACACGTGTAACAGAAATTTGTCTGTTATACTACAAAAATGTAAAAAAAACGTCGAAAAAATAACTTAATATTTTATACATCGTCCGTTAAACAAAATTAAAATATTAATTATTTACAGCATTACACCCATTGAGTTGAAATGGAACGCACGCAACAATCTATAGAAATGCCACCACCATAATTGGCTCGTACAAGTACGACATTCATACTCGTTTGCAGGTACATACATGACAAACTTGTTTTTTGTCCGTAATACATTAATTTTTGTTTCCGTGCTCAAAAATTTAATTATAGCAAATCATCGGTGCGGAGACACACGACCACCATATAAAATACCAACTATTTATAAACCGGACCAATCTGACCAACAAAAACAACTTACTAATACCAAAATTTATTTTCCATTTATTGCGTGTTGTTATTAAAATTTATTTCGTTTCATTTCCCGCTTTTCGTATTTTAAATATGGATCCATTTTTATGTGTTCTTTGGCGTTTTTATTGGAGAATTTTCCAAAAAATATATATATTTTTTTTGTAATATCCTGCCTTAATCTAAATATTTTGTTTGTTCTGCTAGTTAGTAGATATAGAGATGGTTAGGAGAGCTATAAAAATATTTCGGGATTCGAATTCGAAAACAAATCGATATTTAGTGTTGTGTATTACATGGAATTTCTAGATCAAATGACATAATCCGGTTTTATACAGAATTGCTTTATGTATAGACAAGAAAAATATGTTTTCATTTTGTTGTTTGCCGAGAAACAGAAAAAGGGACAAATTGTGACGGGATTTTTAAATTTTTTTTCCCATAAACTTGGATCATAAAATTTGCTATCAAAAAATCAATAATCTAATAAAAGTTATGTAATGTATTAAGATATATGACAAACCTAGATGTATACGAGCACAATTCTTTCAGTCTGCGATAAGAATTTTTATTTGATAACTTATTTCTGATTTTCCAAAATTTGGGTACTTTTTTACATTAAACCATCGCAAATTCAGATACCGAAATAGATCTCGAATGCACCACACTTGATTAGAAATCAAGGGAAAAATTAAATTGACCGGATTTTTGTTAAAACTCTTGTATAATCAAAAACATTTTCAGGAGGATTCAATTCTCAACTGCTTAAGGTGCAGTTGCGTTGTGATAAAAATATAAGTTATTCTATAAAAAATAAAATAAATTATGTACAAGGAATCGACATCAATATTTCTTTTGTGGTTGTCATGTCTACCTGTGTTATATGTTGTGACAGAATTAATAGAAATTGTGTAAAAACTAATATAAATTGCTATTTCTGTAAAGATATTTTTGATGCTGATTGTGCTAAATTATCGTATGATCAGATAGAAGTGTACAAACGTGATAAAAAACTGGTGTTGTGGAAAGTGTACGGTGTCAAATGAAAACAGTATACAGGGTCAAACTAAAGTCTCTGTTGATGAATATACCATTATGAGGCTAATAATTTGGATGATACTTAAAAGAAAATATTTAAACTTCTCCAGGATAATTCCACCAATTTTACTAGTCATTTTGATGAACTAAGTGAGGTCCTAAACACATTAGTGATCGATAATAAATCACTGACTTGTAAAGTTAATCACCTTGAAGCCCGATAGGATTATTTTGAACAATAAAGGATCAACAATTCTATCGGGATATTGGGTGTCCTAATAAATCCTGATGTTAAACCTGATGAAATTGTTGCGAAAATTTTTGCACATAAATTGGGGCTACCTGAAGCAAGTAAAGCGGTAACTAAATGTTTTCGTGTAAAAACTAAATCTACCAAATATCCTGACCACTCAACTATTTGCTTGATTTTAAAGAATTTGACTGCATTAAAATATAAGCAAAATATTCAGACGAAATAACTTATTAAAATAGATTATGAAAAATTAAATGCTTTTATTTCACTATGATGCTACATAAAATGTGGCCTGATTTTGGGCACAGGTGTTCATTACTAGGTCGCAACTCAAATTCATAGCCCCCTAACACGACAAATTATAAATACGGGATCCAGCTATTTACGAATTAGTCTAACTTTATCCAGTCCAAATTACCACTAAACATGCGTTCAGATTTTAATTTATTTCACTACGATGCTACATAAAATGTGGTCTGATTTTTTGCACAGGTGTTCACTACTAGTGTCGCAACTCAAATTCATAGCCCCCTAACATGACAAATTATAAATACGGGATCCAGCTGGAATGGAATGAGTCATGGGATAAAGTTTACAGTTCCATAAATGTGGATATAGCATTTGCTACATTTTTATTCACTTTAAATAAGCATGTTAACTCTAGTAAAATCATAATTGGATTCAAGTGTATTATCTAATAGGAGTCATGATTTTTGTATTATTACGATTTCGCCTATTGGGTTATTGAATTGCTCATTTAAGGTTTAGAACGTTATTAACGTTTTTGTTAGATTGGTGACATCTGGGATTGAGTATTGACACTAAAGGTAGTTTTATTACTGTTTTGTTGTATAGCGGATTATAGTCTCTAGAATAAATCCAGGCGTATCATCTAGAATATTCGATTGATGTATAAATACGAGTGCAACGAACAGCTCTATATTCGCTTAGTCGCATCTCTTCATGCGATGTGACTACTCGCCTTCTTGGTGAATAGATTATTAAAATGAAACTTTCAAAATAATTGTTTACAAAACTCGTTACGGCTGTTTTTTAAATCTTAGTGCACTGCTTTATAAATATTTCCTTGCGACCACAAACAAATTGAAATTTTGACGCGATCAAAAATTGATTTTTTTTTAAAACTAAGGCATCCTACTAAGATTTATAAAATATTCCCGGTGAGGTTTTGTACAAAATTATTATTAAATTTTGATTTTATAACCCAGTAACCAAGAAGATCCATAGTTATGTCGCATAAAGTGATACGACTATAAAAGAATAGCGGCAGAACACAATAAGTTAGTTTTGGTGTGACATTTGGCAGATTCGGTATGCGGAAAAATTAATAGAGGTGTAAATTACCAGAGATATTTGGAAATTATTCAAATATTATTTCCAGTATTTTTGTGAATATTCCGGAAGCGGAAATAGGTGCTATAACCGTCAAATTCTATAACGATATTGTGATACGAACCGGATTTGTCAGTGCAAATTCGTAACAGTATCATATTGTTTCAGGTATTTGGAATTTTTGTATTTCAAGCAAAATTCATGCGTTATTTTTATAAATTCTTAAACAAAAAATGAACCAGCGGCACGAAAGAACTTAAATTTTGTTTGATCACGTCGCAACATGATTTCCTTGTAGAGGTTTGTCTTTTGTTTTACTTGGAATGTGGTTTTAGTCTTGTTTAATTGTCCTGAAAATGTTTAAAAACAGTCAACTTTTGGAGGAGATAATGTCTAAATTTGAATGTGGAATATCAGTTCAAGAACTAAGTAAACAGTTAAAATTGCAGAAAAGCACGAGACGTGGGAGGAAAACGGTAACAAATGAAGAAGTTGATCGTCGTTTAGTTAGAGATGTTTATTAAATGTCCAAGACAGTCAGTTTCCAATGTTTCAAAAAATTTATGGGGGATTAAACCAATAGGTAAATTATATCAAGTTGGTTTTCAACGATACATAACCAGACACATCGCTTTTAGGAGAAATGTTTTATATAGTTTTAAGTCGTTCGTGTATTCCCGAAAAAAACAACATATAAAAATCACTGATTGTTCATTGTGGGACGAGGTATAACGCTGGGAAGCATATGTATGTTGTGCTGGATTGTACTTCTTACAGTGGTGTTGGAGATTTGGTGATTTGCCTATTACGGTTGATAAATATGCATACTTTGACATTTTAAATAACCATGCAGCTGTTTGTAGTGATAATCTCATTGGGGGAGACTGGTTGCTGTAACAAAACAATGTACCAATTCACAAAAAAATGTGCCAAGCATTTTTGGAAATTTTCTGACTTCATTGCTTTAGACTGGCCAATAAGTGCGAATTAATAAATAAAAAATTTAAGACATTGTTTAACAGATCAGTTTCGTTGAAGGATGCATTATTAACGAAATCTTTTTGCCAATTTTAGGGTGTTTGGATTGTTTGCTGCAATTATAACATCAGCTTTCGACGGTTTTGTACTTGGAGTTTGAGGGAAATGAGAAAAAATGTGCCTTGATTTTCTTACGTTTTACGTCTAGAACTGTTGCGGCTTGGTGTTGTGATTGCTTTTGTTTGGAGAGTATGTGGCTGTTCGGTGAGACTGGTACCTCAAAATTGCTCTAAGTTTTCCGGATATTTTGGAAAAGTGCACCGCACGTTGGTAATGCGTTTTTTTTAGAGAATTGTTGAAGAATTTGAAGATTTGTGACCCTTGTGTGGTGTGCAGTGTACTTGTTGGCGGTTTGCCTTATTATTGCTTCTATTTTCGATAGACTTGTTGAATTGCGATGTGGAGCTTTCATTGACTCTGTAATCGCTGCAGACGGGATGTGTGCTGCCATGTAATGTTTTGTTCAGTAAAGCTCATCCTTAGGAATTGAAACTACAAGTAAATATTTTATCAACTTTCACGATTCTTTTACTTCGGAAAAGATTAAAATAATAAGTTATTATATTGTTTAAGAAGTTAAAAAGTATTAATTTAAAATTAATTGATTGGCGTAAGGTAGCTAAATATATGACAATACTTAATTAAAATTTAGTAATTGACCATACACTTCATCATAATATGTAATCCTTACAATCATCATAATATGTAATCAGCATGTTATCGATTTCTTATAAAAATGTATCTCTCAGGTTAGTTAGAAAGTATAGGGAGGGGTGTTAGTGCGACAGTTTTACGCAGAATAAGATGAGATGACCCATTCATGGATGCTAATTGATTAATTATTCCAGTCGTATATAGCGTGTATGTGTAATTAATCTCGTGTGGGGATCCTTCGGCCGGAATTTTCGTCAACAGATTACGATCTGTGGTGAAATAGAACACAGAGAGAGCCTTGGCCCCAGAACAGATTGCAGGGATAGTAAAAACAAAAAAAAAATAAAACTCGATAAAATATTCTGATATATCTGTTTTTATTTTACTGGTAATGTTTGATGAATGCTTTAAAATTGGTAAATTTTCCTTAATTGGCGACCTTTTAAAAAGGTCAATAATCGAAGCTGACTTTCAAAATTCCATAGTCAGTATCAATATTTCGCGATATGGTAGCATTCCATTTTTCACTTAGCGCTTTTGAAAATTTGTCCATGCAATTTTGAACCAATGCACGAGAGATATCTGATAATGTTTCAATTATGGTCTCCTAAATGTATCACAAATTTGCTTGCTGATGTTAATTATATAGTACTTAAAGCTTTGTCAACCGCAACATCAATAAGATGAGGGGCATCTGTGATATGTAATATTGATATGTGTCTATTGATATGGAAAGCACATCCCTTTTTTTATCAATTTTTGATAAAACCTTTCATAAGACTCCTGCAATAGTTGCACTGTTTGTCTTAGGCTGCGGGCCAATAGTCCGGTAAAAGTTAATTTTAAGTAAATTTTTCGGTAAATTCATTTATTTTTCAAAAACTCTATGGTAAACTGATTGAAAAATCTGTTCTTAATCCGATATTTACCTTACTAAACGATTAACCCGACTATTGGCCCGCAGTCTAAATGTTTAATTTCATCCAACTCGGTATAGTATACATTTTAGGTAAATAATTTTAAGGTAGGGTTTTGTAGTGTGGCAAATCGTTTTAACAAAATCACATAAAGTACCATCACGTCCTAGTGCTTAATTCAGAATGAAAGTTTAGTTTGCAAACAAAATCAAAAATGACTCCCTCTTTATTCTCGTCTATATTTTTCAAGAGTACTACAATATCGTTTATAGCGTCGGTTGCTGAAGGGATGTAGAACAAACTGGATTTAACGATCGTTCACGTGAATTTTTATGTCTTGTTCTTGACACATGTTCTCGTAATCTATCGTACGATTTTTCTGCTGGATCCGCACTTATTTTTAAACATATGCACACCACTGCCTGCTCATTGTCATTACCGTCAGGTGTAAAGATTTTAAAATCTGGATATTGTGATATCCATTCTGCATACGAATTCTGATCGAAAACCGCGACTTGAGAGTTGGGAGTTTTTATGTTGTTTTATCAGCTGCAAAACTCGCAACACTCAAGTCTCAGTTTTTGCACAAAATCTGTACTCCGATGGGATTTTCCGTTTTCTCCCATTTTTTTCAAATAGGTAAGACGAAGAAATTCATTTTTTATCGTTTAATAACTTTTTTATTTAATCTTTAAATAAATGAATAAAATGTATGGGTTTTTGTATTGCACATATTGCACTGGGATTCCCAAAAATAACTATAAAAATACATAAAAATGATTTCTCATATCATTCTTATTGCAGCGAAATAAAAAGAGAAAGAGTAACAATATTTAATCTAAACGTAAAAAAACTCTCGCTTATGAAAATTTTAAATAAAATGGCTAGAAGCTTCTAAAATATTTGTTTAACAAGGTAGATAGATAGATGATTATTTTATCCTCCGGTAAGAATAATTTTTATTGATTTCGGGTTGATATCGGACTTAACCCGAATTTTAAAACCCGCGTTCGAGGGGATTCAATAGAGGAAAAATAAGGTTAAACCCGAAAAAGTCATACACTAGTTATAACCAATTATAAATTAAAAACTGAAAGTGTGAATTTCAAAATGAAAATAAAATTTTGTCTACTATTTAGATAAAAATTTAAACGAAAGTACCCACTTTGCGTTATTGTCTTTGTATATTGATATTAATAACTCTTCATTGTTGATTTTTTAGTTTATTCACTACAGGTTATGAAAAATTACAACTACCGTTCCTTTATACATGTTGCAATTACTCGTCTATAGTCCAGACACTACTGTAGTCGTCAAACGATATAATTAAATTATAATAAAAAATACGAATTTAAAGTTTTTTACCAACAAAAATACGAGATTTATCTATCATCTCAACAGTTTCAAATCTTGTTAAGTATACAGAAGTAATCTTTTAACATTTAAATTCACATCCAAAAACCAAACAGTAAAACAAAATAAAAATGAAAATGAAGGACGAGATGGGGTTTGCCATTATTCATCCTCCACACCGAAACACATAAAATTCCTCTTATTAATTATTTTGTTTATTTTTGTATCATGCTACGCGTAGGTTGTACGTGTACCCATTTCTATCATGCGGCACAGTCAACAGAAAGCTAAAAAATTATAATTTATATCGGATTATCTGGAAATGACAATTTAGCATTTGCCATGTCACATCTATAATTTAACTCTAGAATCATTATCATCCATATATACCTAATAATATCCTCTCAATGACCTACCTACATCGAATTGTTTTCCTTTACCATTCCGAACCACTTATTATTTTAGGATATTAATGAAACAATATCCAAAATGTACCACTCAGACACAAAACGAAGAAATCAATAAAAAATCATTTGTATTCTTATCATAATTTCCATTCAAAATGTCATCGCACATTCAAACAAAATATGCCTGCTTGATACTAAGAATCATTATTATTAGATCCATATTTCTTTCGAATTTTATATGATTGTTAATATTGTTTTCAAGAGCATTTCGATTTAAATAAGAAAAAAAAAATTCCCTTGTATTGTGTTGCTGCGAATCATCTCATTCATTGGCAACCAACATTAAATAAGACGAAATTTATTCTTTTACCTCGCATCTACCGTATAGCTGTATAAACGTTTTAAGTGACGACGCAGAATTGTACATCGAATTCTTGCTAAATATTATTATTCCCTTATTTACAAAAGTATATCTTATTTAAAATTCAAATTTCTTTTCTTACAAAATAATAACAAATAACAATATAACTCTTGAAGGTTCAGACATATACACTCATTTATATACATTTATGTACGTTTTTTTGTTGGGTTGATGCTAAATTATTGATTATATTAAAATGACACTAATGGCTCCAGACTTGTTTCACACGTGGCGTGTGAACTTCAAATATTTCAAGATTGTTCGTGTTGTAAGACTACAGTGAAACCATTTTTACACTGTTTTTTGGGTTCCGTACTTCAAAAAGAGACAAATGGAATCCTTTTGCTTTGACAATAAATACAACTTTTGCTTTAATTTGGGAGGAAATTGCAAAACAAACATTCAAAATTAATAAAAAAAAAATAATGTAGTATTCCTTTTGGTCTGAAGTTTAAAGTTTGTGCAAAAAAATTATTAAAAAAATACACTGTTAAATTTGTTACTTTTCCAATAGAAATTTATTTTTAAAAGAAAATTATAAAATTGGACACGATACTGTATGTTGTGCCGCCGAATTTAAAAAATTGGAGGCACAAATAAGTTTTGAACGGCGTAGCTAGTATTAAATCGCATCGGGCTATCTTGTTACTATATTCATGTTAAAGCGTCACCTTTCCCTGTATAAACCAGTCTGTGTCATTTCGCTGAAGTTTAAACGGCATATTTTTTGTACTCTAACCAACCGGTGTGAACTTTTTAACATTTATAGAAAGTGTAGCTACACCAATTAACAAATGACGAAAGTGTAGTTCCACAAAAAAATAAACAGCTATACACAAAAAATATGGCAGGGTTGAATTTTCAATTTCCATATATAAAAACGAGAAATAAAAATAAAAACAATTGCGCTGTATCGATGCGACTTCCTCGGGGAATTTTTGATCGAATTTACAAGAAAATAAAATTACGGGAAATGTACGTACTATCTTGTTTATGTTTGATGGCCATTAATACATAATTCTAGAGAGGTCTACGCAAATCTGGTTATACCGGCGATTTGGTAAATCTGGTTATACCTAAACGCCAGTATAACCAGATTTGCGTAGATATCTATAGAATGATGTATTAATGGCCGTCAAAAATCCACAAGAATTTTATTTTCTTGTAAATTCGATCAAAAATTCCCCGAGGAAGTCGCTTCGATACAGCGCAATTGTTTTTATTTGTCATTTTTATATATGAAAATTTAAAATTCAACCTTCCCATATTTTTTGTGTGTAGCTGTTTATTTTTTTGTAGAACTACACTTTCGTCATTTGTTAATTGGTGTAGCTACACTTTCGATAAATGTTAAAAAGTTCACACCGGACTCTAACTATGCCAGCCTGTGTGCGCTGCTGTTTTGTTTTAATTTGAAGGAAATTGCAGCTGATGAAGATCGATTGCTGTGTGAAGCATATGGGGAACATACTCCCTCAATAAAAACATGTGAGTACTGGTTCAGTGACAAAGAACGCGAATGGAGTCCAGTAAAGATTAAATTTGCTGAGTTGGAAGCGTCATTGGACCATGATTCATGCCAAAACCGTCTCAAGACTACGGGTATGGTGCAAAAATACGGAAATTTGGTTCCGTATGAACTCAAGCCCATAGACTTCGAACGCCGTTTTTTCACGTAAGATAATATCGGAGGGCTAATCCCGGTCATGTATCAACTTCAACCGTCAAACCAAATGTCCATGGCAAGATTCCAATGCTGTGTGGGATCAGCTCGGAGTGAGCTACTATGAACTACTCCAGCCTAACGAAACGATCAATTGAGCACGTTATCAACAACAATTGATGGAATTAAGCTGAGCATTGAACTCAAATGCCAACAATATTCCAAAATGCATGACAAAGTGATCTTTCAGCACGACAACGCTCGATCATATGTTGCAAGAGTCGTCAAGGAAATGTTGGTGGCGAATGAAATGTTGTTCCGGTCGATGATTCAGAACCTGGCCGAGCAGCACTTCACTGCTAACGAAAAAGTCATAAATTGGCTCAGATGACTACTTTGACTAAAATAAGCAATTTCTCTGAATAAAGCTTTGAAGTTATAAAAAAACTCAAAACCTGATAAAAAATATAAAACCCCAATAAATATCTTCATATTCTAGTGAAACTTTTAAAGCATAGAAAAGTATTTTTTTCTTCCAGTTCTGGAGATGTCTACGGAATCTTCATCACTTTTTCAAATAGATCACTACATCTACTGGGTCCATAGGAATATGAAGTAAATTTATTAATGTTATAAATTTTATAATTTTGATGAAAATTTCAAGTTTTTTAACGGGCGAGCTAAATATATTCCCAGATCCTGGTCAGTGTTGCAAATATATCAGACGAACCTCTACTCTCGAGGTGACCAATAGGGTACACAGAACGCCTTGTATTAATTGTATAGGGTTTGCACTTCAAATTCAAGATTTTGCAAATGATATTCAATTTTTTTAATTCTTTCACAACTTTTTACAATTCAACAATTTTTTCCTCAAATTTTTGCAAAGCAAATTCGTGTTTTTCAAACTAACTTCAATTAAATGCAAAGTAAAATCAAATATTTTTTACACAAAATCAAGTTAGTAATTTTTTCGCAAATCAATTTCAGTGCTCCCAATTATTAACCGATTATGATGAACCGGATCCTTAAATGAGTTTTGGAAGAAGTTCTGGAATATGACCACTTTGGACGAAACTCGACCAATTCATAACCGAGTATGATGGAATTGGGTATGTTGGATGGAAATGGGATTCTTAAAAGATTTTTGGAAGTATTTCTGGAATATGGCCACGGAATCATCTGGAACGGAACTCGGTCAATTTTTAACCGATCATGATGGGATTGGGATGAAAATGGGATTCTCAAATGATTTTCGGAAGAAATTCTGGAATATGCCACCTGGAACGGAGCTCGGCCATCTCTTTACTAATAATTATGAGATTTTGTCTGTTGGATGAAAATGGGATTCTTAAACGGTTTATGAAAAAGTTCTGGGATATGGCAAGTTCTTTCTGATGAACTTCCTTCTCAGGTGGCCATATTCCAGAATTTCTTCCAAAAATCATTTAAGAATCCCATTTCCATCCAAAATCAATCTCATCATAATCGGTTAAGAATTGGGAGCACTGAATTTGTTTTGCAAAAATTTGGAAAAAATTACGAATCTGAAATATTAAAACTTGAATTTGAGTCAAAAATAAATGAATTTGTTTTGCATTTAATTGAAGTTACTTTGCAAAAACACGAATTTCCTTTGCAAAAAAATGAGGTTGATTTAGAAAAAATTGACAATGAAGCATAAAAAGTTGTGGTTGAATTGTAAAAATTGTGAATGAACTAAAAAAAAATGATTATCATTTGCAAAATCGTGAGTTTGAGGGATACCTCAGAGTTTTTTAAATCTAGACTTTAAAGTCAGCTGGCCCGAGATTCTGATCAAGTAAAAAATGGCAAATGACAATGTTTTGTGACATTGTACTAAAAATTCTGTTGCGATTTTGTGACAATACTTGTGAGTAATATAAAATCCCGATTCGCATGGAGTGACTTTTCCGAAATGTCCCCAAAAATACATAATGTCATAAATCGTTTTATCCGAATCGTAAATTTTCAATGACTTCAATTTGTACCAATGAGCAAACGTCATGACAAATTGTCATTTAGTCGGAATCTACCCCCTGGATTTATGTTTTATTTTTTTAAATTGAACGGTTTTATATTTTTTAGTGTTGGACAAGCTTTGGTTTGCAATTGATCTCTACATCGCAAGTGGCTTTTGCAGAATCCACAACCCATTAAAATTTACTTAGAATCGTCTGTATCATCTTGGGTAAAATGACAATAAGAAAGGAGCAAAGTTTTGACCATCACGAGGGCCGAAAATGTTTTTGTATACCAAAAATTTTTGTTTTCTACTACAAAATCTAAAATACTAAACTATGTTTTTAATAGCAATATTTAATGTTCGTAAAAATTCATTCCCAATTGGGAAAGCTCGTTTGAATATATATCGTACATACAACATTAGAAAATATCTAAAAATTAACCGTTTTGGGTGTTTTTTCCATTAGTAACCTCCATTAGTAAAAAAAAAAAAGCCGCAGTAAAATCATTCATTTCCTCTATTCCCCAACCACGACACTTGAATTTTTAGACATTTTTAAATTTGGTAGTTACGATATATTCAAAGGAGGTTTCCCAAACTTTCCACATGAAAAGATTTGTTAATCAAATGCTGAAGTGTACCAGGTAAAATTCCAAATATTCGTCCCTGTCGTACAAACAAATTAACGTAATATAATACACTCCGGTATATTCACAAGATACCACTCCGGAGTATTTACAAGGAGTTCCCGGTCGGTCCTCTTTAATGTTGGTGGTAGTCAAGGTATCTAACGCTTTCTTTTTGAATTTTTCCTGTTAGTTAATTTTTTTTTTTTGTTTTTTTGAAGTAAATTATTTTTAAGTGATCGCATCAATCGATCTTTTCTCCCTCCTCAACTAGCCGGCACTCTCCCAACCTCATCTTCTGTCATTTTGCTTTCCATTTTCACGACATATATGCTCCTTTTACCAAAATTGATCAAATCAAACAATAATACTGTGGGCGATTTTTTTGCATAATTTTTTTGAGGTAACCTTACGCTATTCGCCGCCAGGACTGGGATTTTCACACAGCGAGTCGCCTTTTTTGAGCGACTTCTAGCTAAAAGCGATTAAAAGCGATTATGCACTATGCGAGAAGACAATCACTCTCGCTTTTATTTCCGGCCATGTATATTGCATGGTGAGAAAAAAGGCGACAAGATTTTTGAGTTATATTTTCATACTAAACGTCAAAAATTATAAACTTTGTTTGAATTGGATATCGGTAAGATAATACATACTACCAATATATATTTTTATTTATTTTTTATTTTGTCATTTTTATATTTTCCAGCATTTACATACATATCTTCTTTAGACACATTCACATATCTTCTTGTCGGTGTTGCGGTATGATACGTACGGGTTGGAAAATATCCCTCGATACTATTAACTAAATTAGTTAATAAACCTTTTGGAAATCGATATAGTTCCTGGAATCTTTAGTTATTAACTCTACCTTGTATCATCGATGTCAAAAGGGTTTAAATCATTCTTAAAACGAGACCGCATAATTCTCTAATTTATCAAAAACTTATCAAAAACTTTTTTTTTTATCAAAAACAATAGTAATGGGTAAATTGTCCATTGTTCACTCGTATACATTATTTTATTTTATTAAAATATTAATAAAATTAAAAAAAAAAAAAATTCAACACAGCACCAAACCACAAAACGACACAAATAATTTTAAACACAAAATGACATTTTGACAGCTAAATCCATAGTTGCTCAATTTTCTCGCCTTTTACTTTTGTCGATTTGTGCATAATCACTAGAAAACTGTCGGACAAAACTAAAAGGCGAGAAATCAAACGTAAACTCGCTTCTCGCCTTTTGTGCAAAATCCCACTCCAGTTTACAAACGAAAAGTCTCCTCGCGAGGTAATTTTTCAAGTTAGTTTTCAAATGTCAAAGCTTATGATATTTATTTATATTTACCAGGCAACAATTTTTGCATGACACTTTTTTTTATTTTTAAACATTTCGTAGTTTATAAAAAACATTTGCAAATAATGCAACTTCCATATCATCTTCCATTATTTTAATTTAATTTAATATTTTGATTATCCACGAAAAGTCGACAATTTAGGATTTCGAATAGTCAGACACAGCTTGTTTTGTTGCTGTTACTGCCACATAAGAATTTTTATTGTGAGCTACTGAGCAATTTAGTTTAGTTCATAATTTAGGCACACAGCATAAACCCAAGATTCAACCGAAACACAACAAAATACGTTCTACCGCCTCATCTACATCTATCGAGTGTTAGAACAACTGAATGTACGAGTAATACAGGGAAATAACCGTGTTTTATTATTTGAGCACTATCCGGCGCCGAATGGGACATTTCTACTGAAACTGCAGCTATTATTTCCTGGTGTCGCTTCTAATCAAAAATATGGACATTTTAAATTAATTGTTGACAATTCAAAATCAATTGAAGTGAAGTAGATGTTTTATTTTGCATTTATTTATGCGACACCCTGTTACCAGTTTATATGTTAATTGTGTGTTCGACATTTAATGCTAAGTGGATGCACATAAGGACTTTCGTGTGTTCCAACAAATTGTGCGTAACTTCATGCAGTCGAATGACAGTTCTACTTTTGTGTTTATTGTTGTTAATCACTAATTGTCTATTTTTTCTTGGTTTTCTTCAAAAATACACAAAAACCACTTTTTACTATAAAAATAAAACAATTTTGTATAAAGTTTTTTTCGAAACAACAAAACAAAAAAAAAGTTGAGATTACGTCAATATTTGTACACGAGAATGAAGTTTGCTTTGGTTTAGAGGTTGTTCAAAACAAAGGGATATTAAAATTTCCCTTTGCTATGGATACCGGATTCCGATAAATAGGTAGAGCAAAATATTTTCATATCGATTTTTAACTAAAAAGTTGAATGGAAAATCTTAGTCTAGAGTTAAATAAATTAATTATATCCTGTAACAACTACATGTATGACAACCTTTCAAATTTTCAAATTTTGCGGAAAAGGGATTAGAAATTTTTCCCATGTGTAACCATCAAACCTTGAATTTTTTTTTTTTTGTTGTACAAAAGAAATATTTTTGGTATTAAAAAGTACTTTCGGCTGAAAAATATCGTCTGTGAAAATGTTGGCTGAGATATGTCGGCTGATGACGTTCGGCTGAAGCACATTAATATTTAACATAACATATTATATTTTCGGCTTAGGCCGCAAAGATCTGCATTGTCGATTTTTTTTTACTTTCGGCTGGAAACTATCGGCTAACTTTAACCGGGTACTCGGAAGGTAATGAAAATCACGCTCAATCTCATGTTGATAATAGAAAGCTACTTAGTTTTTTTGTAAAGTGTACATTTATTTTCCGGCAACAACAAATGGACATAAAGTCAAAGAAAATTCGGTTATTTTGTCAATCATGTAACTCGTATACAAAATAAAACGAATTACATTTGATATTAGAGTTGTAACGTATACATTTACTGAGTTCATTACCAATATGCGTACCTTGTTATTTCTCATGATTCAATCAAAATATTTTTGATCTAATATGATTTACTGTCAGTTTATCTTGAACAATTTATCGTGAGCAATTTATCGTAGAACAATTTATCGTAGAACAATTTATCGTGGAAACAATTTATCGTGGAATCAATTTATCGTGGAACAATTTACCGTAGAACAGTTTATCGTGGGCAATTTATCGTATAACAGTTTATCGTGGACAATTTATCGTGTAACAGTTTATCGTGGACAATTTATCGTAGAACAGATTATCGTGGATAATTTTATGCGTGGTATTTCAAAATTTAGTGGGAGTCTTTAATGATTTTCGGAAGAAGTTCTGGAATATTGCCATGTGGGACGGAACTCGGTAGTTTCTTAGCCGATTATGATGGGACTGGGTATGTTGGATGAAAATGGGATTATTAAATGATTTTTGGAAAAAGTTCTGGAATATGGCCATGTGGGACGGGACTCGGTAGTTTCTTAACCGATTATGATGGGATTAGGTATGTTGGATGTAAATGGGATTATTGAATGATTTTTGGAAGAAGTTCTGGAATATGGCTATGTGGGACGGAACTCGGTAGTTTCTTAACCGATTATGATGGGATTCGGTATGTTGGATGGAAATGGGATTATTGAATGATTTTTGGAAGAAGTTCTGGAATATGGCCATGTGGGACGGAACTCGATAGTTTCATAACCGATTATGATGGGATTGGGATACTGTTAAAGTTAGCTGAAAGATTCCAGTCGAAAAATAATGCAGATAGTGTCTTGAATACAGCAAAAATCAGTCACGAACTCGAATTTAGGAGAATTTAGGATCGGGTTATATCATTCGGGTGAAGGAGAAATTATTTCAGTTTATAGGAACATAACAATCGATTAGAGCGAGATTATAAAGAGAGTTTAACTTTCGGCTGAAATAGTCAAGACACTATCTGCATTATTTCGGCTGGAAACTTTCGGCTAACTTTAACTGTATCCCAATCCCATCATAATCGGTTAAGAAACTACCGAGTTCCGTCCCACATGGCAATATTCCAGAACTACTTCCAAAAATTATCCTAAAATCCCATTTCCATCCAACATACCCAATCCCATCATAATCGGCTAAGAAACTACCGAGTTCCGTCCCACATGGCAATATTCCAGAACTTCTTCCAAAAATCATTCTAAAATCCCATTTCCATCCAACATACCCAATCCCATCATAATCGATTAAGAAACTACCGAGTTCCGTCCCACACGGCCATATGCCAGAACTTCTTCCAAAAATCATTCAATAATTCCATTTACATCTAACATACCCAATCCCATCATAATCGGTTAAGAAACTACCGAGTTCCGTCCCACATGGCCATATTCCAGAACTTCTTCCCAAAATCATTTAATAATCCCATTTTCATCCAACATACCCAGTCCCATCATAATCGGCTAAGAAACTACCGAGTTCCGTCCCACATGGCAATATTCCAGAACTTCTTCCGAAAATCATTCTAAAATCCCATTTCCATCCAACATACCTAATCCCATCATAATCGATTAAGAAACTACCGAGTTCCGTCCCACACGGCCATATGCCAGAACTTCTTCCAAAAATCATTCAATAATTCCATTTACATCTAACATACCCAATCCCATCATAATCGGTTATGAAACTACCGAGTTCCGTCCCACATGGCCATATTCCAGAACTTCTTCCCAAAATCATTTAATAATCCCATTTTCATCCAACATACCCAATCCTATCATAATCGGTTAAGAAACTACCGAGTTCCGTCCCACATGGCAATATTCCAGAACTTCTTCCAAAAATCATTCAATAATCCCATTTCCATCCAACATACCCAATTCCATCATAATCGGTTAAGAAACTACCGAGTTCCCTCCCACACATCCATATTCCAGAACTTCTTCCAAAAATCATTCAATAATTCCATTTCCATCCAACATACCCAATCCCATCATAATCGGTTAAGAAACTACCGAGTTCCGTCCCACATGGCCATATTCCAGAGCTTCTTCTTCTAAAAATCATTCAATATTCCCATTTCCATCCAACATACCCAATCCTATTATAATCGGCTGAGAAACTAGCGAGTTCCGTCCCACATGGCCATATTCCAGAACTTCTTCCAAAAATCATCCAATAATCCCATTTCCATCCAACATACCCAATCCCATCATAATCGGTTAAGAAACTACCGAGTTCCGTCCCACATGGCCATATTCCAGAACTTCTTCCAAAAATCATTCAATAATCCCATTCCCGTCCAAGATACCCAATCCCATCATTATCGGTTAAGAAACTACCGAGTTCCTTCCCACATGGCCATATTCCAGAACTTCTTCCCAAAATCATTCAATAATCCCACTAACTTTTTGATACCACGCACAAAACCTTTCTACGATAAATTGTCCACGAAAAACTGTTCTACGATAAATTGTCCCACGATAAATTGTGTCCACGGTAAATTGTGTCCACGATAAACTGTTCTACGATTAAATGTTCACGTTAAATTGAAACACGATAAATTGTTTACGATAAAGAGACCGTCACCCTTGTTTATTATTTTGTAAAATTGATTTACTCGCATTTTTATGATATACGCGTTGGGTTGAGTTGGCGAAAAAGAAAGCTTTCAAGTTTTCGTGGAAAAGTATTTACTGTAAATTTGTTTTTAAAGGAATTGCACAAGGGATTTGTAAATGTTATCGAAGTCGTTTATGTTCATTTAATTGGTTATTGTAAATGAAATTAGGTTAGGCCTCCAGAGTCGAAGGAGCAATTATTTGTATTACATATATATTATTATATTGTTTAAATTGGGGATTTTTTTCTAACGATACAAATAAATAAATTTATTAAATTTTATGTATTCATTTAACATAATTTATTTATTTATTTAAACATTTAAAATACACAATTTACTTGTGTTCCATTGTTCTCGTGTGCGAGCGCCTCCAGCCCCCCGCACATGTATTCATTTAAGTATCATTTCAATAAATTATTTCAAATTGCTTCTGTTTTATTTTAAACAATTGAATATAATTGTTTGGAGCCCACGCATTTATATACAAATATTTAATAATATTATTAATATAAGAGAAAAATATTTAGTACATACTTGGAAAATACTGTTGTGATGAAAAGCTTTGCACATATAATGTGGGATAAATTGGTAACAAAGAAAGCTGATTGTTTCATTTTCAAGCATTTGTTTGTGAAATTGAAGAAAAGCTATAGGCATCATAAATAGTTCCTGGAAAAAAAGCGAACATCTTCATTATTATCGTTGCTATGTTGATTTTCTCAAATTGTGTACCGCGTATGATTTTTGGAAATAAAAATTATAAATATTCTGACTAGAATCAAATATGGCCCGATTCTGAAAAAAAAATATTTGGTCATGTGTACCGACACACAAATAATATTCACGAATTAAATTGCAATAAAATTTTTAATTACTTTTTACGCAACCAAAATTAATGACATTGCTGAAAAATATTTGAATAATATTCACGAATTCCATTGCAATGGAATTTTTAATTTTTTACGCAACCAAAATTAACGACAATACAAAAATTTGTTTACCACTACACTGAAAAATATTTGGTCGTGTGTATCGACACACAAATATTATTCATGAATTCCATTGTACTAGAGTTTTTAATTTTTTTCACGCAACCAAAATTAATGACAATACAAAAATTTGTTTACCACTACACTGAAAAATATTTGGTCGTGTGTACCGACACACAAATAATATTCACGAATTCCATTGCAATAGAATTTTAAATTTCTTTTACGCAACCATAATTAATGACAAATCAAAAATTTCTTAGCCACTACACTGAAAAATCTTTGGCCGTCTGTACCGACACAAAAACAATATTCACGAATTCATTGCAATAGCATTTCAAATTTTTTTACGCAACCAAAATTAATGACAATAAAAAAAAATTTCACCACTACACTGAAAAATATTTGCTCGTGTATACCGACATACAAATACCAATCACGAAATTAAGTACAATTCAAAAATTTGAAATAATATTCACGAATTCCCTGTCAATAGATTTTTTAATTTTTTTACGCAACCGAAATTAATAACAATACAACAATTTGTTTGCTACTTCATTGAAAGTTATTTGGTCGTGTGTATCGACACAAAAATAATTTCACGAGTTCCATTGCAATAGTTTTAAATTTTTTTTTACGCAACCAAAATTAATGACAATTCAAAAATTTGTTTACCATTACACTGAAAAATATTTGGTCCTGTGTACCGACGCAAAAATAATATTCACAAATTCCATTGCAATAGAGTTTTAAATTTTGCTTACGCAACCAAAATTAAGGACAATACAAAAATTTATTTGCTACTACACTGAAAAATAGTTGGTCGTGTGTTCCGACACGCAAATAATATTCACGGATTCCATTGCAATAGAGTTTGTATTATTAATGACAATACAAAAATTTGTTTGCAACTTTGCAGACAATTATTTGGTTGTGTGTACCGACACACAAATAATATCCTTGTCAATAGAATTTTTAATTTTTTTACGCAACCGAAATTAATGACAATGTTGTGAACCGAGCGGTTAGTTTTTAGGGTTTTTAATAAATTTGGATATAGTTTTAAGCATTTTTATTTATTTAGGATATAGTTTTATGTATTTTTTATTTAGAACTTTTATTATTTATAATTTATTACACTTTATGAGAATAAGTTTACAATTTCAACTTTAAATGACTAATTATAATTTTTTAATGTTTATCGTTTGATGGTCACAACAGTAATCAATCTTTTTCTCCTATTCTAAATACAATTTTGGTACAATATGATTTTACTACATAAGCATCTGGTTTATATCAGTATACGTACATTATATACATAATTATTAATAAATACAGGGATGCACAACATTATAATAAGTAAGCAAAGGGTGTACACAGTACAACAATACAACAATTTGTTTGCTAGTTCAATGGCAATTATTTGGTCGTGTGTACCGACACACAAATAATATTCACGAATTCCATTGCAATAGAATTTTAAATTTTTTTTTTACGCAACCAAAATTTTGTTGTACAAAAATTTGTTTGCCACTACACTGAAAATTATTTGGTCATGTGTACCGACACACAAATAATATTCACGAATTCAATTGCACCAAAATTTTAATTTTTTTTTACGCAACCAAAATTAATGACAATACAAAATTGTTTTGCCACTGCACTGAAAATTATCGACACAAAAATAATATTCACGAATTCCATTGCGATAGAATTTTAAATTTTTTTTTTACGCAACCAAAATTTTGTTATACAAAAATTTGTTTGCCACTACACTGAAAAATCTTCGGTCCACACCGACACACAATTAATATTCACGAGTTCCATTGCAATAGACATTTTAAATTTTTTTTGCGCACCCGAAATTAATGGCAATACAAAAATTTGTTTCCTGAACAAGATTGTGATTAGAGGAACATATTGTCGTCGGATATTGGCCAGTTGCGCTTAACGAGTTTTTAAATTAGATTGTCGTGATTGCAGGCCTAAAGGTTCGTTTACCAAGGATTCTTGCATTACACGTCACGTTTTTTGTTATAAAACATTACTTAAGTCATGTGAAGAGTTTGACGAGTAAGGAAGGCCAGACACTGCAGTGCTTTTTGCTGTGGTAAGGCTGTTTGAAACCGAAGGGTTTCGAGTATCATCATGGATTAAAGATTGTTTAGTCAAAGTTCTCTCATCTAGATCCGTTAATTTTATGACCTCGAGTAGATTACGTTTGACAATTTGTTAAGTCCTTTAAATCGTATTATTACTTGTTTTGCGGTTCATTGATTTACTGAGTTTTTTATGTAAATCAGTCGCTTCAAATAACATTTAATACACAAGGTCATTTATCCGTAGGCCGTCTTCTACGTGAATTTGTCAGAAAAAAATTATTGAAGAGTTCACGCTCTTAAGACTCAAGACTTAATTATTTATTACAAAATTTATAAATTATGTTGGCTGATAAACCCGCAAACACTTTTTACTGATAACTCTCACAATTACATCTAAAATTAAAACATAATCTCATTCTTAAAAATTTTCTAGTAACTTTAAGACGTTTACATTAAAATGATTAAATTCAAAATAATATTGTTCGTAACAATCGTGTGTGAATTATGTGGGGCCTGGAATGAACCAGCGGGGATTCGTCCACCAAGCTTTATTTATGGACCAGGTGACAGCAGGAATTACCAACCAGTTGGTGGTTACAAACCCATCCCACCAAAAGTTTCAGAAGTCGATTTTGAATTCCGTTTTAGACCGACGTTAGGAGAAGTGGACTCAAACATGGTGCCAGCGATTGATAAACCAGCAAAATTATGTTTTAATCGTAAGTCAAACAGATGGGGTGATTATTCACTAGAAACAATTTGTTTAAATGTACCAACACGTCAGATGGATTTAACATCGTTTACTGTAGTAAGGGAATAATAAGCGGGTTATTTTTTAAATAAAACAAATAAAATAACTAAAGCGGTATTTGTTTTAATTCCAACTACTAATCACTCTGTAAGCGATAACCTTTTGACGTATTCATATTTTTTGAACCAATCTACAAAATTTAGGTTTAGTAGGGCTAAGTGTAGTGTGCATACCACGTAAAAATTATGTTTGGAATTAAATTTGTATTTAGTGTTTTGATCGCGGTTCTAATATTCGATCGCGCAGTAGAATGTCATTATGAGCGAGATGATTGGCCAGGGCATCCATCAAACGACAATTCGCCACCATCTAAAACCGAGATAAATCTGAATTTGGCCAGTGAGTCTATAAGAACGGTTAACGTGAAGACAGATAAGTTTTGCTTCCAGAACAAAAAAACAACGCCTATAATGGAAATCTGCATTAATATTCCAGTTAATCAGCTGGAGTTGATATCTTTTCAGGTGGAGAAATAATCAAATATTAAATATTGAAAAGTTATATCAAAAAGAATATTAAAAAATAAAATTTATAATGTGAAGTAGTTGTTGATTTTTATTGTAAAGGGTGCTTTTTTTAGAGGTTGACAATTTTAAATTAAAATAGAACAAAGAAAACCATTTTGAATCTCTGCAGTGAAACTAGCTTTATTGGATATATAATTTTAGGTCATTAAATCTTACACTGGTTTATCGGTGTACACAAGTGACTTAACATTTCCTCAAAGAAAATAATTTTATGAAGTTAGATCACACGATCTTGGTGGCCACTACGTGAAATTAGTCTTTCATCAAATGTTTCTTTGCGTAAATTAATTTTATCCTGTATGAAACCATGTCTCTATACCGTTCACCATTGACTGTAACATTCCGCCCATCATCGTTTTTCAAGACATATGAACGAATGATTCCGCCGGCCCATAAAGCACTGCGAACAGTGATTTTCTCTGAATTTAATGGTGTTTCGGCAAATGCTTGTGGATTATCTTCACTCCAAATTCGACAATTCTGTTTATTAACGTACCCACTCAACCAAAACTGAGCTTCATCGCTGAACAAAATTTTGTTTAAACGTTGAAAAAAAATTCAACTCATTATTGCAAATCAAACCAATGACAAAGCAAATGTCATTTGTCAAATCGGTTGTCAAACAAGACTGTATTGCCAACTTAAAGATGTAAAACTCTAAAAACACCTTTTATTTTCAAACGGATATATTTGTTTTTCCGTGATATTTAGATGATTTTGCAAATACACATCACGAAATATTAGTATTGCTATTGTACAACAGATGTCACGTACATTATTAAAAGGTAATCATTAACCGTGGTATATACATTTGTTACTCAAAATTAGATGAATCAAAAACATAACTAACCTTAAAACGTACACCGAGTTATAACAGCCAAAGTGACTGGTAATTACTTCTTATTAATTACTAACTAACTTTTTCAAAAAATGCGCCATTTTCGTCACTGACGAATTAATCAGTTCAGTTGGACGAAGATTATGTGTGCTTTAAAGTTATGTGTATTAAGAAATAAATAAAAATTAGAAAGCATTGCACAGTTGTCAAACAACATATTAGTACAGTTGGCGACCTTCATTTGTATACTAAAATAATAATAATTTTTCTGTGTATATCGCTGACAAACTTTTTACTTCGACTGTACGCGTATGTATTTCATTGTCAACCTTTAGGCGTATATAAGAAAAGTAAAAATTTGTCTACTTTAAAAGCTACAATTCTTTAAAATTCTTTATAAGCTACAACCGGCATTAGCTTCAACTTTAAAAGCTACAACCGGCATTAGCCGGTTATTTATTCTTTAAAAGCTACAACCGGCATTAGCTTCAACTTTTGTTGGTATAGAGATGCTATTGGGAATAACAAATATATACGAAACCCGTTTCAGAAGAAGACAATTTTTTAGAGTTATTCGCTATCGAAATCTTGATATGTAGCTTTCGATCATAAAATTTGGCGCTACAAAGTTACAGAACAAACCTTTAGTTTATAGAGCCGAGTTACAATTCCGCCCCTATAATTTGTCTTTTTTTTAATAATTTAGTACACCATACCGTCACCAGATTTTGAACCAAGTGTTGCTCTAGGAGTCTTGAAAAGAGTAGGTCAACCTTAACCAGTGAGTAAAGAATTATTTTTGTGTCAGGTTAAACGGAATTGGCTGCAGGCGATATAGGCGTCAAATACGTAATTTAAGACTTGGAGTAGCGTTTGGAACAATATCTGGCGGCGATCTGGGATAATAATTTATTATAGTTGGTAAAATCGACCTTTAAATTACACTTTTGAGAGTTTAAAAGATTTTTACACATTTTTTTGTATAAAGTGCAAATTGCATAAAAATTTGATACAAAAAATATGTTAAAGACGGAAAAATAACTGAACATATTGAATAATCGATATAAATGTTTGTTTATAACACAAGGAAACACAACAACTTACAGTCACGAGAACAATAAAGTATTTATGCATCTACACTGCCATCTGTTTTCGCCATGAATAAGCTCTAAATAAACGTTTACTATCATTTAGTTTATTATTATGTATTATTTTTTGTTATGGAATAATTACTTCTCCTACTTTTGATGAACAAAAACTTTCATAACTCAGAACCGATAGGAAATGCTATTTGTTTAACTCAATAGAGTTTTCAAAGAGCGAGATTTTAGTATATACTGATGCACTGCGACCACAGGGAAGCCACATAAAACTTATTTTGTGATGTTGAGTGAAGTCGCTGATTTTCTCGGGTAGAATATGAGGTTAGATCAGACAATGAACGATTGCATGTAAACCCTACGGCCACCAGAAAATTATGCGCAACACAATTTAACACAATCACAAAAGTGCGAGAAACAATTGTCAGAAATAAATTTAGAGAGGAATAATTGTGTACAAACTATTTTATACGGAAACAATTCTACACTGAACAATTCATCGAAAAATCAAATATGCGAAAGAAAAAAGAATTCATCGAAAAGACTCGTGCATTTAAAAAAACATTGATAAATTTTCTCTTAATTGTTCAATTTTATGATACGGAAAGCAAGGTAGAATATTTTTGGTTACAAAATAAAATTGTATCAGGCAGAATTCGATATTAAGCAGAATTTGAAGCGGATTTAGTCCACTAAATGAAGGGGTCAACCTGTAAGTTATTAGTTGCGATTTTCGTTTTCTGGTGATAAATGGCATTTGGTACCTCATTAAAAATGAGACCGAATTTTGAAGAAAACATTCTGTTGTAGGGGAGAAAATGGCCCCAAAAGACCTGGAAAATCGATTTTCAGGGAAATCTCCCAAAATATTGCAGTTAGAGATTATTTGTTCAGATAAGAGTAGAAGATCAATTAATTTTCTACAAAAATGGTCCTCATGGGTATTTCCAAAAAATTAACCTGTGTTGTATGCCAGAGAGCACAGTCCGTGCATTTACACATGGGCGGGCGGACAAAATATGCATAGCTTTGTTAAAAATGCATATTTTCTCATGATTTAAAGTCCATGTGAAAGAAGAAAGCTACTGCTATCATGCCCTGTGACCCGAGTCACGTTTTGACTCTTTGGCCATATTGGAAAAATGGGTCAAACTTTCTGCTCCCGCGCAATTTTGACCTCGCCTAGAATTTGTTTGTATTTTTTTTGTGTTGCGCTAATTTGCTCCAAATTTTCTTGATTATGGGTCCTCAGAAGGTCCTTTGTCATCTGTGATATTTGTGTATAATGTGATAATCGGCTATTTTCCAATAAATTTGGAAAACGCGTGCTCAAGGAGAACGCCCTTTTTCTTTTCATGGCTTTTTTCTACCGGCTCTTTATTTCTGACGTTTTGGCACCTTGACTAATGTAAAGGAACTCTCATCTTTCCATCAATGTATATAAAGTAATGTATATATCTCATACGTGGGGAAAACCCCCGAGTCCTAAACGTAATGCAATAGTTTTGGGAAATAATACATTTTTGACATAACAGCAAGAGCAAATAGTAGAAAAAAATCGATTTCGAACTGTCGATAATAAAAATAGAAGATTCGAATCCCACTGCTACACTGTATAGCAAAATAGAAGATTATTCTTTTTTTGATTTCTTCTGTTTTAGTGAAGAAGATACTTCAAGAAGCTAGAAGAATTTATTGAGTCGACGTGATTATTTTGATAAATATTATAGTCAATTATAAAAAAAAAGAGTGATAAAAGTCAAGAATATTGAAGAAATATTGAAGTTTTTCGTTTAAATTAACTGACGTCACCAACCTAAAACATAGAAAGTGAAGATTCAAATCTTGTCAAATTGGAGCAAAAAGTGAGCATTTGTTTATGTTTTTTTATTCAAGAAAATTTGTTTAATAAAAGTAACAATTCTGACTCAAATCTTGGTCTAGTCTGACCCAAATCTTCTCTCTATCTTGGTTATATAAAAATAGAGGTTAACTCCGCTACACTGTTGTGTTTCCTTTGTAAGGAACATGTTTCTGGAAATGATGCCATCACCGTAACTCGGGGCTTAGAAAATTTGATTATTGTTAGCAAGGAAAGGAAGGATGAACATCATTTATTTTTGGAAAAAGTCGTCTTTGCAAATGCACAAAGCGGAGACGCTACATTCTCAAACGGAATGACGGATCTTTCCAATACCAAAATTTTGTCGCTGACGAGAGCAACAAGAAAAAGCGCAAGAGGAAAAAGCGCAGGAGTGATGGGTTTGATTTCAGGGCAAATTGTATGTTCTGTGGCTTGCCAGCTTCCGAAGAACATAACAAATGAAAGGAAGTCCAGGGGACCCGTTTTATGTAGTTAAAAATCAGAATTGCACACACGCATTGTGACAGAAATCAAAACTTGAATCTAGGATGAACTCTGTAAAACATTATTGGATAGAATTTCAACAATGAATCTTGTGAGTGCCGAAGCAAGATACCACAAAAAATGTCACGCAAAGTTTTTCAAGCCTCCACCTGTCCATTCAAAGCCTGGACGTCCCAAGCAGAAACATATTCTGGTCCAAATAGGCAGAGTTTTGAAGTATATTGAGGTAACTAAAAAAAACTGTATCGTCTAGATGATTTGCTTGAAATGTCAGGTGAATGTTTCAAGAAACATTGAGATTCCAAAAAAACTTTCAACGTAGAAACAATACTTGGTTGGTCACCATACATATGTGATTCATATGTACTATATACACAAGAATTGTAGAAGCGTGTTCAGATTTAGTGCGTTTTTATCGTGTATAAGTGTTAGAGACAATATTTTATTGCTCCATGCGATTTCGGGAAGCGCTACAACTTCCGCTTTTTTTGGGAAAGGTGGCCAAATCAGAGGGAAAGGTTACGAAGAACAGAGACACGGGATTGGAAGCGGTCATTGAAAGTTTTAAAAACCATAATCTTCCCCACGACACCGTATTTCAGGACGGGCAAACTGTCATTGCGTCCACGTAGAGTGATGATAATACACAAACCCTGACGAAAACTAAATACGAGATCTTCAAGCGAATCACTAGAGACAGAAACAGAAACCAAACCGCGCTCAAACTAGCAACCTTGCCATCCACGCATGAAGCTGCAAGGACCCACCTTTATCGGGTATATCTGCAAGTCCAGCAGTGGCTCGGAAACGAACTGTTACCAGAAAAATGGGGATGGAAACGTGTAGTGGGTATACTCATGCCAGTCCAAACCACTGAAGAGCCAGCGGTTCCGGAACTCTTAAAGATGATATTTTGTCAATGTAAGAAAAAATGAAAGGGAACATGTTCATGCAAGAAAGCAGGGCTACCATGCTCATCTATTTGTGATTTATATGAGTCCCGCTAGTATTCCAATTATAAGCACAGCCAAGATACGTTGTTATCCGAAGAGGTAGAACTAGAGGAAACTCTAGAACTAGAGGAGTTGTTGTATTATTGGAGTCTTGTGACGGGGACTGGTGATTAACAGGTTTATGTCATAATTTCAATGTATTTTTATATATTTTTCAATAATAAATGAAATTTAAAGAAACTTTATAACTCTTTATTCCAAAAACCTCAATCCGGATGGTTGCAAAAAAATTTGCAAAGATTTGCCGAGAATCTGCAAGAAATTGTTGTTGAGTATTGGGTAAATATTCTTCACTCTTTATAGAGATTATAGTTTTCGTTAGGAAAAACCTCATTGGACAATAGTTTGTCATATATGGGTAAAACTGGTTTACGCTAGTTTTTCGCCAATTGGTGGGGTCCATGCTGCTGTAATTAATCTTATGGTCTGCTTTCCTAATAGGTATAACTTGAGCCCTCATCTCTGAGAAAAACAAGACGCTCGGGAACATATACATTCTTGAAAATTACATGGTTTCGCCGTAAACCCCATTTATGGCCCCGAGGATTTTGCCAGTAGATGGATTATAGTGGCGCCATCTACAATTGGTTCCCACAGTCCAAACCATTGAAAATAATGTATTTTCAACACCCCTATCTCAAATTTTGTTAAAAAAAACTTGCATATTTCATGAGTCTCAAAATTTTGGATTTTTCAATCCGACTTTTTGCAAAAAACAAAAAATCTCTAACTGCCATATTTTGGGAGATATTCGCAGAAATTTTCCAGGTCTTTTGGGGCCATGTTCTCCCCCTACAACAGAATGTTATCTTCAAAACTCGGTCTCATTTTTAATGAGGTACCAAATGCCACTTATCACCATAAAATGAAAATCGCAACTAATAACTTACAAGTTGGCCTTTTTTCCTCCCTAATTTACTGGACTAATTATTGTGAGGAGCTTAATTTATTTAAATCAAACTGAATTACTATAATAATTCGAATATTTTGGGAAAGTATCACCCTATTTTGGATTTGAGTTTAGTTTAAAAATCTGAATCTAAAACTTATTTGTCGCAAAAAACTGTAAACCTGTATTTCTATAAATTCTACTTTTCTGTCACGCGTTGGTTCGATCACCCATTTTTTAAAAATCAGTGTAAATTCCAGGTAATTCACATAAAAATGTTTTTTGACGTAGATATGCTATAATTCTTCCTCTATCTAGAACAGTACGCCGCTTGGCAATTTCTTTAGTAGGAGTTGAGATATAAATATTCTCGTCAAGGGATGCCCCAAAATCCACGAATATTCTTGAACAATATATTACCCTAACAAATGACCATTTTCTTATGACCATTTTCTTCTTTTAGAATATTCATATCTCAGCTCCTACTCAAGAAACATTTGAATTTGGTTTCTTACATCAATTACTAGTTCAGAACCACTTCCAACGTATCTGGCCAATCCGTAGGGGCCGAGATAATTAATTTCAAATGTTTAAGAATTTTCGTATTACACTCAATGACGTTCTGTCTCGAATAACAAAAATCTTAGAAATTTCCGAGCATGTAAGTAGAGAAGATTGGTTTCTTACATTAATTACTAGTTCAGAACCACTTCGACCGTATCTGATCAATCCGTAGGGGCCGAGATAAGTAATTTCAAATGTTTAAGAATTTTCGTATTACACTCAATGACGTTCTGTCTCGAATAACAAAAATCTTAGAAATTTCCGAGCATGTAAGTAGAGAAGATTGGTTTCTTACATCAATTACTAGTTCAGAACCACTTCGACCGTATCTGATCAATCCGTAGTTGCCGAGATAAGTAAGTTCAAATGTTTAAGAATTTTCGTATTACACTCAATGACGTTCTGTCTCGATTAACAAAAATTTCAGAGATTTCCGAGCATGTGGATAAATAAGATTGGTTTCTTACATCAATTACTGGTTCAGAACCACTTCGATCATCTCTGTGCAATCCGTAGTTGCAGTTTAGATAAACTTAGATCATCTCTATGCAATTCATAGTGAGTTTGTTGTAAAAAATTTAATTTTTTAAAATTCACTCAAAACTTTCCACAAAAATTATAATATTTGCGTAAAGTGTAGTGTAAAAATATTTCTGTTTATTAAAATTTTTAAGATATTATTATGAAAGTACAATATTTGATTGTTTTTTCAATTCTAAGTACTTATAGGACACAATGTACATTTTGTTATTTTGGCATAAACTTCACTCCGATGCGTTTCACCGACAACTCCGTGAAACTTGAATAAATTTTGTTTCAAGGCTCAACAATTTTCTTAGTCTTCTTATTTCTAGCTGTAATAGTTTTCTCCTTTTGAAGGTAATCATAAGAATGAAATAACCTAGTATTTATGAAGTGTAAAATATAGTTTAGATATTACCAGTGCTAAAATAATCATAATACTTATGGGTTTTATCAAAACGATTATGTGAAGCACAAGAATGCTGTAACTGCATAAAGAAAGTTTCAATAAATTAAAATTATTTGACATATTATTTTTAATTTTTAATTTCAATGTTACGCAGTCAATTTTAATAATCATTAAATAACTATTAAATTATGTAAGAGATGGCGCGCTTGTCATGAAAAAGTAATTTTTTATTCATTTTTTCTTTACATAATGTGAAAAATAAGCTTATTTGATTTACATGTAATTTACTTGTGAAAAACCGCGTATATTACATCGCATAATTTATACACCCAACAGTGGCCTTTATTGTCTGCAGCCAATTCTGTCTAACCTGACAAAAAAATTATATTTTACCCGTCTATGGGTTAAATTATTACAAGTGGTAAAACACAACTAAAATAATTTATTACCAACCTGGGTAAAGTTGTATTGCCCTCTACAAGTTCCTTGGAATAACGTTTGACCCAAAATATGTTGACAGCCAGACCGCCCGCAATTATTAATTAAAGGTGGTAAAATCCACCTTGGAATTACATATTTGAAGCTTATACCGTCTGAAGCTAATTCCATCTAATATGACTCAGAAATAATTATTACCCACCTGGGTAAGGTTGATTAGCCTTCCACAGGGCTCATGGAGAAATATTTGGCTTTGTGGATTTGTCCTGGTTTTTTTGTGGATTTGTCCTGGTAAAAACAATGACAGAAACAGAAATGTTTTATATTTATGCTTTGTCATTTTAAAAGCAGATTATCGTCAAATTAAAATTTCTCGGAAAATTGTAAACAACAAAAAAATTTTAGAGGACGTGAAAATTTTCAATTCCAATCCTTAGTTGTGATAGTCGAGTAATAAATTTCAGATAACGAGAACAGCCGGCCCTAACCGTTTTACTTAATTATAGTTTTGAATGTAAAGTTCTAAAATTTGTAGGGCGGTTTTAACGGTAAACTCCATTAAGGTGCAGTTGATTTATGAATTGTCATTAAATAAATAACTCCAAGCTAAACGGTTAATTTAGAGCAAACGGAGTTCGAAGTATGCATTTGATTTAAAATTTATCGTACTCAGAACCTACTTAGCGCTACTTTTTCCAGTCCCAAATTCCTGGCAATGCGGGTCTAGATTGCAGTAATCCCTGGAGTAAAATCTATTGTTATGATTGACATTGTTTCAATGCTTTTCTTCAAACTTTCTCAATAATAGCCACAGGGGCACTCATCAGTCAAAATTGCACTGTTTGCTATACAAGAAATGGTGGATCGTTAAATAGTACTTTCAAGATGATGTTGTTGGTTGTGTATGGTTAGCATTGATATAAAACCCGTAGAATCCAAATCACCCAAAATTACGATAGATTTACAAAAACTTCGACATTAACATGGTCGAAAATTTCGAAAAGGTTTATTTTGATTTGGGGCCCATCAGAATTAAATTAATTTGCCTTGAAACTCGCTTTTGCCGATTCAGTACTATGTTCCTAAAAAATAGGATACAGTAATGTTTTTCAATTCCGGTCAATAGTATCCACGATTAGTATAAATTAATAGATAATTTGGTTTGCGCGCCATCTCTTATCAAATAAACTTATTTATCGCGGTAATCAGCATTGATATTTCTAACTGTTTCTAAACATTGTTTAAAAAACTTTAAGCTTTAAAATCATAGTCAAATAAATTAAAAGCTGGACGGATGTTTAAGCTAATATGGATTGGATGAAGTTGGAAAAATTCGAAAATTCCTGGAATCCAAGTTTATAATTTGTCGTGTTAGCGGGCAATAAATTTGTGTCAAAGTGGATTTATTAGTGAGCCCCTCTGCCAAAAATCGAGGCTTATATTTGAAGTTGTCTTCATCCAAACCATATTAGCTTTCACATGCGTCCAGCTTTTAATTTACTTGACTATGAGGCTACATAAACTATGCCTTGATTTCTGACACAAATTATCCGTTAATACGGCAAATTATAATCGTAGGTTCCGGAAATTTTCGAATTTGTCTAATCTGGGAATTGACTTGACAACTACATGACTCTTAGAGCAACATTTTGTTCAAAATCTGGTCACGGTTTGATGAAATAATTTATTAAAGGTGTTAGAATCCACCTTAAAATTACATATTCTAAACCATTACGATTTGAAGCCAATCCCGTCTAACCTAACCTGTTCTGGGGTCGAACCGAAGCACTACCAACTCTTTCGCGGCTCGCTTTACATGTCCTTACGCGGTAGACTGCTAAATCGAGGACAAACCGCTATAGGTCCGAATTACGTAGAACCATCTGCATATTGAATAGCTCCATGCCAGCCTATAGTACTGCCATGGAAGACAGATCGGCCTGTGAGTTCTGCACTTCGATGGGTGTTCGATTTGGTTCGATATTTGAATTGGGTGTTAATAGCTTTAAATAAAATAACCTTAATCTTTGTTAAGAACGAGTGGGGCACAAAACTTTTTAATATGAATTTTTGATAATGAAGCCAATTGATCTTGTTTTGCGTTATAATTTCGGGTTTGATCTGATTTTCGATTTGGGTTCTGCTAGCTTTGAAATAGGAAAGCCTAATGATTTATTTAACCCATCGTTTTAGTAGGAAGGGATGGAGCTACACAACTTTTAAATAGAGCATTTGATTAGCCTTTTATTAGCCTATAATTATCTATAGTACCTTGTAGTTCTCTGCGGTATGGGTTCTGCTAGCTTTAGGGACGTTTAGTACGAGTAATAAGTCAATTTTTCCATGCGTTATTTTCAAGAAAATTGTTACGCACATTGCGGTAAAGAATCTTATTCAAAGAAGTCTGTCTCAAAAATAATATGTTAATGTCAATTTAAATTGTAATTGTCTTGCTCTGCTGATACAAAAAATTCAAATTTTATTAAAAAATAACGATTTTGATTGATTTATTTGTTTCACTCAAATTTCCTCATAACTTTTGCACCAAACCCAATACCAATTTTTTCACACAAAACAGCAGATAACCCGGAATTTATTAAACGACATCAAAATGAAAAGAACAAAATAATAGAATCATAAAAATGAATTTTTATAATAAAAATTAAATAAAGTACTTAAATATTGAACCGAAAAAAAACAGATTATTGTTATTTTTGCCTTTCTTCTCATTTCAGTTAACATCGCAAGTTTTATGATGACAACGATAAATAGAAAACAAATAAAATAAAAATTATGATTTTAAATAAATTGAATAAAAATCCAATAAAATTTAAAATTAAAACAAAAATTAAAAAATAACATCAAATAATAATAAAAATAATCATAAAATAATATTGTTATTTAATAATAAAAAAATAATTTTAGTTTTATTTTATTTTACTAAACAAGTGAAAACTGAATTTCAAAATACAAAATTAGTTAAAAAATTAATGTGTTTGTAATTCTTCAAAATTAATTAAAATTTACCGGGTAGTGGTAGTGGTGGCGAAGGCTATAATTTATACACGGATATTTTGGACGATTTACAAAATAGAAATTTTTTGGATAAAATGCAGAAGGAAAATAATGCGCCAACGGAAAGTTATCAATATGTTGGGCCATACCGACTGGAAAAGACTCTTGGGAAAGGCCAAACAGGTAAGAATTTTATTTTATTAATTATATATTTACGTTAATTTGGTGTTTAAATTTTATCAATTTATAAGAAATAAGTTTCGGAGAAATACGGATTCGTCTTCATGAAACTTCATACGAAAATTTGTAAATTAAATGTTAAACAAAATTAGTTCAGATCATATTTAAATTTTACCGGAAATGACGAGTTTATTATATCACCAAAATTAGGCATCACTATATTCGGAATAAAACTTCATCCTTAAAATTTTTTTATAAATTGGAAGAGCCATGCAAAATTTGGTACAAACCTATGTACCAAAATTGGCAGTTGCAACGGGGCTTTTTCAATTTTTGCAATGATTTCAAAAAGTTTGGCTTTTACGAAAAACGGCAAAGAATTAATGATTTAAATAAATTTAAAGATTAAATTTTCAAGCAACAAGGATTGGTTTTCCTAAATTGAAGCAAAAATAACGTTTAATTTTTGCGCTTTACAAATCAAGTGTATAGTGCCTTTAAGATCTTTAAAAAAGTTACCGTGAAAGTTCAAAATTATTATACTATGTCCGGATAAAAATTGGAAAAACCTATTTTGTTGCTTCAAAATTCATGAAATGGGTGCCCTAAACTCCCGAAATATGTCACCCTTCACTCCAAGATTTATTTTTTAGTGCAAAGCGATTTTGAATAATTGGAGCTAACGATTTTTTTAACTTTCACGGGCTCACGTGAGCTAGCTTTTTGGGGAATAAATAAAACCACGGACTAATGTACAACTGATTTTTAATCGTGTAAAATGAAGTAGAAAAATAAAAATTTCGGATTTTTATTTATGATTCAACCGTAACATATACATTAAATGGGTGTGAGCCAACTCGTTGGCTGCGTAGTTTTTTCCTGTCTTGTTCTTTATGGAGTTCTAAACAGAAACGTAATTGGCCTACCGTTTTGTAAAAGAACTGCACCCAGTGCGAAATTGTAGGCATCCGTGGTCAATTGTAATTTGTTTTGGAAATTGGGGAAAGACAGGATGTACACGGTTGAAATTATGGAACTTTATATTCTTTTGAATGCACAAATTTGCTCGTTAGTAAAACTCACTTGCTTACTTATTGATGCAGTTCTGGGTACATGTCCTTTTTCCCCTCTTAAAGGTGAAGTCAGGGGTTTAACGAGTTTAGTGTAATCCTAGATGAAACGGCGATAGAATCCAGCCATTCCTATAAAAAGGATCTGTTTTGGGTGTAAGTAATTCAGCTATGGCTTTTTCTTGTTTGTTTCGATCCCGTCTTCGATGATGACGAACCCTAAAAACTCGACTTCATCCCGTATGCACTCGCATTTGTCTCGTTGGATTTTGAGGTTGGCTTTTTCTAGCACCTTCAAAATAATTTCGGGTCGAAAAAATAAAAATAAAATTACATGTTGAAACTAAATTAAATTTACTCCAGAATCCGTCGGCCGAAACTTCATGAAGAGAACTAAAGATAATACTAACCGAATGCGTCCACCCAGGAACGACTGGTTCTTCCCGAATGATAAGTCCAATGTCTGCTGAAGAAACCCTCCCAAATATCCCAACGACCCCCAGAGGCCCCGATGTCCAGCCACGACGAAGCAGCATATAGGGACGCGGGGAGACCTTGTAGATTTTAAGGTCGTCCCCGAATAGACGACATATATGCTGGACCCCGACCCTGTGGTTGTCCTGCCAAGGGGATGACGGGGAGTGACAAGTCCAGCCTGCAACTAAGGAACCGTCACGAAATGGGATCTCCCCTCTCATCATACCAATCCGAAAAATTAGTAATTCGTCTTATTACACGGAGAAAAAAAATTACTGATTTTTTTCCTATACAGTTATAGGAATCAATTTATAGCATTTGCTACCATAAATTTAATAAAGGTTTCCATTTTTAAAGCGAACAATTCTATTGGAATGGTATTATGGGCCATATGGGAACTAGTACTATAAAATTAATAGTTAACTATAAATTATAGGGATGGTTCCTATGATCAAGATAACTTGTTTAGAACTGATCACCTTTTTTTAAGGAATAGCTCCTATGCTTTAGACCAACATGTAGACGCATTTTTTTCATTCTCTAGTCATTAGGTTTTCATCATGATGGACAGTTCTGTGTTGTGTTTTATAGTTTATTTTAATACAAAGAAATATTTATTTTTGTGGGTTTATTAAAAGTTTTGACCTGTTTAGATCAATTTTTTGCGGTGAGTGTAAATTGTATTTGAAATTTAAGGGAATAAACTTAATAAAATTATTTTTCTGTTCGTTTAGGAGAATGAAAATGTCTAGTTTGTGGTATACCGTAATATTCGTTCTGTCTACATACACAGAGTAAGTAAAAATAATTCTTTGATTAAAATGATAAAATTGTCTTACATATCTGCATTTGCATAATTATGTTTTATTTCAGATAGTACATACGAGAAAGTGTATCCTTCATTCTCAGAGAGTTGCATAGCTAATCATGAAAATTAATAAAATTGTATTTTTAAATAATAAAAAATTAAATATTTTAGAATCTACACTGAGTTATATTTATCTATTTCAAATGGCGACCTTAGCTATATTACAATGTAGAACCTGCTATAAATAGAAAAATTATTCCTATTTTTACAAGAGAATGATCCAATAAAAATTACAGAGTTTGCAATGTTATATTGGAATATATGCCAATACTCTCAGAATAATTCCTATATCGGTAAACATATTTTCCTATAATGCATGAGACAGATTACTTTGTGAAAGGTCATAGAACTTTTTATTATAGAATGCTTTCCGATTTTTATGACAACTGCGTCTTAAATGTTTAATAAAATTTACTATAATAGTGGTAATTAATCCTTATCACTAAATAGTAATCTTTCTGATAATAGGCCACAATCCCGTGGGCTCCTATGTTTTATGGAGATGTGTCCTATAATTTTTTTCCGTGTATTAGAAAATAGAAAAAAAACAAAAAAAAATTAGGTGAAACATCGAAATAACGAAAGAAAGAAATAGACCAATTGCCGGAAAAATAATTCACCGAGATGTTTTTTATTCAAATACAAAAATTTTGTCCAACGGGGAAAAAATCAGTGGCGGAACGAGGGATAAAAAACAAAAAAAAAAATTGAATGGTTTAACGTGAAAAATTCCGGAGCAAAAGAAAAAAATTTGAAATTTGAAAATTGAAAACAAAACTTGACTTTAATAAAAATAAGAAATTTATTCCGCTGAAATGGGTTGCGTCGTCCCCTTTTCATTAATCCAAAAACAATACAAATGGCCACGTTGTTGGCCAACCGTAACCGTACATTTTCGTTGAGCGTCTGTCCGCCTTTGACCAAAGAATCTTGCGCGTTGTCTCGCCAAAAACCGTAGAATGTTGGGCGTGTTCTCGTCAAAAATTTCGTCAACGTGAATGGCATCAACTGGCTACTGCTGGTGGCAAATAGAGAGCCTTTTTCGACCGCCCGTAAATATTTGATACTAATAAATGGATGGATGGTCATGAAGCCACTATTTGTGTGCATAGCGGCACTGAAATGTTCTGTCGTTGCCAATTATTTGACCAAATGATTTTAGGCTGGGCAGAAAAAAGAATTTTAATTTTCTATTTGGGCCGGACAAGTTCCCGCTACTGAGTTAGTTATAAATTATTTTTCATTTGAATTGAAGTTGCACACATATTGAGGTTTTATGTAATTTTTGTGTGTGAACCGGAGTTTATCAGAAATTTAAGTATTTTTTCGCTCTTCGCTTGATGTTTTAAATAAATCAACTTTGGGAATTTTACAACAACAATTCCATATAAGTTTCAATTAAGAATGAATAATTTCATTTCACCTAAAACTAGGATTAGAATTATTCCAATCTTCGTGTAGTTCAAATGTTCACCGTCTGGTTAATTAATAAAATAATTTCATTTTTATGAGTTGTCACTGAGGGAGTAATGTAGTATTTTTCTATCGCATAAAGAATAAGAAACCAAATGACATAAATCAACAATACAAAAAATGAACTCCGAAATATTTGTTATGACATAAACGTAAATCGCATGCCTATTTATTTATTTAGTTTCGTTCAACAGTTTTTAGACTACTTAAAGCTCATTTATATGGTGATGCGTAGTCCATGGATTCCAACAAAAAAAAGTTGCAATCAGCTTCGATTGTTTTCCGTGTTGAATTGTTTTCTGTGCACTTCGTCTAGATACTCGTATGTATGATTTTCCAACAGCGACTACCAGAGGCCACACATCAATTCAAAAGAATGCATAATGGAAGAGGATCATCATTATCGCGTTTTACCAATCTATTTGGATGGCTTCATGTCTCACAATCTGAAATGGACACCTATAAGGTGCGCTTGGTTCTTTTCTTTGGTTTTCCAGCTTCTAATAATATACATTAGTTGTAATTTTATTAATATTGAAAATAAAATATAATTTCTAAAATATAAAAAAACAGGTATCACGACATAAAAGTCAAAGGCAACTTTTGATGAAGTTTGATTTTACTAAGTTTTTATACCAACCGATAAAAGTATAAAAAATTCGCTTGGCTGCTACTTTGAACACGAATAGGAATAATATTTCCCAAAGTAAGATCACAAAAAAGCGAAGACTCAATTAATCTAAAAAATTGATGTCGTCTAGTTGTTCGGTCATTTTGTGCTCGAGGTTGAAATTACTCTTGATAATGTTGCAGGGCTGCTACGAACCGTTTGTAGTGGCATATCCCTGCGCTTTATGCGGGTGATGGTTTTGTTGGGATTGATTGGATGAACGTCTTTTTATGGGGAATCACATGTTTTATAGGCAATTCATGTTAATTTACATGTTTTTATTTGTTGCTACCGTCTATCGACATTGGAATTGGTTTTGGTGTTGGTTTGAGCGAGTACCCTGGTAAGTTACTTGGATGTCCAAATTGCGGTCTAAAAGGTTGTGGTCGCTAAATTTTGGAATTTTGGGTTTGAGTACACAAATTGAGGTCGTTTAGGTAGGATAGAATATATTTCTTCAGTCGAAGGAGCTCTGAGGATTGTGTACGAGCTGTGAGAAAAATGGTTGTAGTTCATCATATAGTGGATGTAATTCTCTCGCATGGATGGAATTCAATTGTATTGAATTGAGATTAGCGCGCATAGTGCGGGTCTATTGTCCAATAATTCTAAACAATGCATGGTCCTTCAAAACTAAAAACCAACCAGCGACAAAAACAAGTTAATAAAAATCTTCAAAGCCAAACAGCAACGGAAAATTATTTTCAACGTCCAACACCAACCGGCCAAACAGTTAATCAAATTATCGGCTCACGTAACTACCTAATTCATAAAAAAGAAGCTAAATAATACCGAAAAATGGAAGAGTGGCCGACCCATCTTCCATGTCAGTATTGGCTGGCATGGAGCTATGCAATGTGCAGATGGTAATGAAAACCGGATCTATAGCCGTACGTCCTCGATTTGGCAGACGATTGCGTAAGTTAAGAACGAAAAAAGCGAACTGCGAAAGAATTGGAAGTGCTTCGGCCCCAGAACAGATTGAAATAGATTAAATAATAAAAAAAAAGCTAAATAATATCCATCAATATTTGCGAAACTGAGTATCATCATTCAATAGTCACAAAAGAACCGGCCATAATGGCCAACTTTCTTGATCGACAAGACAGTAGCTATCGTGTACCCTGAAGTTCATATACCCTGAGGCAGACGATTCTAATAAAAAATTCGTACAAAAAATTAACACACCGATAGATCAGGACCGCAGCAGCACGCTCAGCCAAAAGAAGGTTAGAGAAATAGCGAAGACCAAAAATGTTTCGAAAGAAAGACAAGGCGCCATACAATACATGCAGCGGGTGATGAATTAAATGATTAATAATTGATTGAAAGTTGCACAATGCTGACAACTGAAATGACCACTGCGATAGAAGAAACATCAACGTGGTATAGAAACGTGGTATAGAATACGCCTGTTTTATGGAGATTATTTTAAATGGAGTAGTTTTTCTAAAATATTCGTACGTCTGATAGACCAAAATCAAACGCTCTCAGACACGCTTAGAGTAAACTATCTGAAAACCCATCTTAGTGGAGCAGCAGATAATATTATAAATTGACTTAGAGTACCTTAAACAATAGATTCAACACAAAAAACTTATTTATATCCGCTTAACTAAGCACATACTAAACCAACGAACAATTAGTACAGTGCACGACACAACCAATGAGTGCATACTCGGCGATCAGAAATCTAGTAATAAACGTCGAATCCTGGGGTGGGATGTTGTAATATCACTTTTTTCGATACTATCGAAATTTACTTCTCTTTCATTACGAATAAAATTTAACGTTTTTTCATTTATCAATTACGTTGTTTCTAATGCGATCTCTACCTAATCGAAGGAAACATTATGTCGTTCTACTCTTATTCTATCACCTACGTATTTTATGAGTGATACTTTATCGAGGAACAAAAAAGAGATAAATAAACAATTTATAGTAGTAGTAGCGTGCGATCGCAATATTGAAAGCAAAATTGAAAAGCGAATTGCAAGTAATTTTATTTTAGGAAAAAGAAACACAATATTCGATAAATATCGAAAAAATAGATGTTACAACATCCCACCCCTGAAAGTTCGCTCCAGGTCCCCTATTCTTGAAGCCGGGTGAATTTTCTGCATTCGGAATATAATTTGATGTAAAATTCTTTATATTATTCAAATTTTGCGCCGAGACAAAGAAGAAAAGAAATGTGTTATCAATCAGTGATAAAATTGAAAATATTAACAGAATGAAGAAAGGTGAATCTCGAGAGGCATTGATGAATTTTTATAATTATGGCAATTCAACTTTATACGACATAAAAAGTGGTAAAGAAAAATGTTACAGTTTGCTTCTAAACTGGAAAATGATAAATTCGCTAAAACTAAGAAAACAATGCATGAAGCGAAACTGGAACAGCTCGATTCTATTTTATATGAGTGGTTTTTGTGCAAGAGAAGTGAAGGATAAAAAAGCAAATATGCTCGACCAAGAGCATTGAAAAATATCAGCGGCTTGCCGGTAATATATAAATCCCAGTCGAATGCTTGGATGAACCGAAAAATATTTCATGACTGGTTTAACTCAACTAGGTATAAACTCACACTACCAGTTTTATTGACAATTTTACCCGGAATGTAAGTGAAAGCTTTTGGCTGAAACCTGCTTGCTGAAAAATGTTTCACTAACAGAGTGAGTCTTGTTGAAAACCTTTTGCCCAGGTTCAAAAGAGATAGGATGGGCCCTCAAATTGTAATTTTTACTGGAACTCTCGAAAGTTTTGGCCAAATTATCTCTAACCTTTGACTGAATTATTGGGATTTGCTGGTAAAATTTCCACATCTGAATCATTCAGGGAACAAACTTCACGAAGAATTTTATAGTCGTCTCCATGGTTAATCATCTCGTAACTAAATAAAGATAAGTACGGGGCATAATTGGTAGATCTTTGAAATGATCTGAGTAAAGCGGCTGCAGTATCAGCTAAATGATCATCCCACTTCTTGTGGTCGGGTTTAATATAAGCCAGAATGGCACTCAACACGGATCGGTTGACTTGTTCTGAGGTATTGGACTGTGGGGAATAGACGAGAGTTTTAACGTGTTTAACCCCGCAGTTGGAAAGAAAGTCTGTGAATTCTCAACTAGTAAACTGAACTCCTTTGTCAGGAACTACAGTTTCAGGACATCCAAACATACTAAAAACTTCATCTTTTAAAAATTTTACGAGTTTGTAGCAGTCCCCTTGCATATAGAGATTTTAATATCGGAAATTTTGTTAATTGATCGAGAACAATTAAAATTATATTCTTACCTTGTCTGGACCGAGGATACGATCCAAAGAGGTCAATAAAGATCTTCTGCTATGGTCGGGATTACCATATTTTAGATTTCATGTTTGTATAATCTATGTCTAATTCGAGTGCGTTATTTCCAAGAATACTTATGCTCGCTCCGCTATATATTAGCCCGGTCAGGGTTTTTCCGAAAATGTTTACCGTCGAACGTCCAGCTCTGGCAAAGAGGAGCAGATTGTTGTAGCGCATTCTTTATATATAAACTTCTTCGTGTTTCAGTATCGTTTAATCCGTGAAACAATGATATTTTTCGTATCGCCAACGGCGTTACAAACAATATCGTTGGGGTTGATTATTTCGGAGTACTTGACTATGTTAGGTGTATAGTGATCATTGATACGGGTTAATATTATATGTTCAGCATCAGGACTGACATTTATTTGTTCGCGGGATAATTTAACTCTTTTGAGTGAACATTCAAAGGCGACTGGACTTGAACCTGTCTGGGATAATTTCTGGTTGGAGTTGAACTTTCCCGCCCAGTTCTGAAGAAGTTTCGCATAGGTAGTCTTGGTATAGTAATGACCTAAGTCTTTGCAATTCCAGCGTATTACTTCGGATGTTTATGGTACTTGAGGCCTTACGGCCTCAAGAAAAAAAGCATGCTCATAATGATCGAAACTGGTTTGAGACCACAAATTTTCGTACCGCTGACATATCAAACGAAGGTGCTCTATGTTTTCGATAGATGAAGATTGCTTTTTATTATATCGAGAAGTTCTGATTGATTGAAACGGTCAAACAATTATTATGGATTTCAATGTCTAGTATAAAGTCTGTTACCGTTTCTTTAGAGGTTTGCATCCTTTTAAATCCGTATCTTCGAGTCTCAGTTTCTTCTTCTGGGTTCGTTAACTATGACAACATCCACTGTCTAATTTGAGGCCACCGAGAATTCGGGTAGTTTCGGATATAATTCTACAAAAAGGTGTCGGCTTGGTCCGATACATAATCGAAGATGTGGCGGTCTAATGTCTCGAAATCATAACCATTCCGCCTGGCCATTGTTTCAAACCGAAAGGTAAAATCACTAATGCTATTGCTACGCTTTGTTTTAGATCCATCAAAAGTCAAATTACGCTACTTAGGAAATTTGCCAACAGGATCGTTAGGATTAGTTTGGAAACCCCGAGTAGTACGTTCCTTCCCCGAGGAAGGAAAAACATTTATTGACCCGCAGATTGAAAAATTTTTCTGTGGCTGCGTATTCCTGCCAGTATTTTGACTGTTGATGATGTTTATCCCGCCAGCGTATAAGAGTTCGCGCTATAATTCAGACTGGTGTTTGAATTCGGTTCGGTAATGTTCATATATGGGTCGGACCCCCCGGACAGGTATGTTAAATCTCACTTGAGAATTTGCGATGGTTGATTGAAAATTTCTTGATCTCAGTATCTCCCGGGATCTTCTATTTTTATGAGTAGGAATTTTTTTCTCCACCGTCTGGCTTTTATTAGAGAATGAAACTCTTGGGTTATTTGACGGAAACATGAATCGAAATTTGACAGTTTTTTGAAATGAAGAATCTGAATTTTGCTTGTAAACACGTTGGTTTCAGCGTTATTGTTGTCCAAACTACTACTCGCATTTGGTTGAACCAGCGATAAATTTTTAAAACTGGTTTCGAGAGTTTCAGCTTCACTGGAATATTCAGTTTTTTTTTTTGTTTTCGATTTTGGTATCGCTCCTGTTACAATTATTTGTGGGGTTAAACCAGGATTACTTTTATCTTCTATATGTTGTCTGAGCCTCTGTATGATCCGTCGAAGTTCTCCAATAGCCGGCGTAACTATTCCTATGTCACCATATGCCAACTTAAGTCGTTTGGCCCGATCATCATAATATATTGCATGATACAATAATCTGGATGAATGCTCGTTTAATTTATTAGCTGCGGATTGAATCGCAACGGTCACCGCAAGTGCGAGCTTCTTAGTCTGGCGATATTGGAATCTGAGTTTGAACCGGTTTCAATTTCTGTTCTACCTGCTCCGATTCGAGACACCCTAATAGTTTTGCAATAGTTCCGAAATCGATTTTGTCTATTTTCTAACGGCATACTCAACGTCAAGCTTCTCCGGTGTCAAACAGACCAATATAGTTAAATTTCACATGACTGACTTTCAGACAAAATTATATTTAATAAGTTAGACGTATAACAAGAAGGGCGGTCATGAATTGAAAAGCGTACCCCTCGACGAGAAAAATATGATTAGTTTCTCCGTTATTTTATTCGTGTATGGTTTTTTTCTATATATCTTTCCAAGTTTTAATTTATTTAATATTATTATATTTATAAGGAAAAGTATATTTGTTTAATGGTACAAGCGGGAATGTGTGTTTCGTGATTCATGGTATAATAATCAGAAAAGTTTGTTAATTTTTTTTATGTGCATTTTTGAAATTGTCTTTTTCTCCATGGTCGGTGTTATACGTATCTAATTGACTTAACTAATAACCCAGGTTACTAAGAATTACGAAATCATCGATAAAATTAGAACAAGTAACCATGTGCTGTAACTAGCTATACGAATAAAAATTAATTAGTTTAACCGAACAACGTGATTGGCCTAGTTAAAAATGAAAAAATGGAATCACCATAATAATCAACCTCTTTCATCTAGCGGAAATCAATTCACGAAGACTGAGCCATATATCCGGCTACATGTTTCTTTCCATACAAATCTAGTACGCAGGAAGAAACATTAGAAAATATAAACAAAAATCGAAGTTAGAATAGCTTTATCAATTTAACTACAATGATAGTAAGCAAAATCACTACAAAAATCTAGATCATTGTTGTCTTACTAGCTCCACTAAACCACAATAAATTATTGGATTCTAAATGAAACAAAAATTGAATTCCAAAACAAAAATTAATAAAAGCAAGGTTTGGATAAGAAAAACTTTATCCATTTGTAAAGTGTAAGAGTTAGCGGAATTACAACTAAAATCTAAATTACAGATGCACCATGGACTACGTTCAAACTACCGATATTAGAATTTTAATGAAAGAAGGAGGAAATAACTAATTGAAAAAACTGAACCAAAAAATTCCAAGTTTGAGCCTAAGGCTAAAAATTTAAACATCGAAGATGGGACTTGTAATTTTGCTTAATACCTAAATAAAAAAGCTTAAGGCTACTGATTTGTTTTGGGCTAGAGGACTTGTATTTATATAGTAAAAATAAAAAAGGTTGAGCTCAAAAAATGATTTTCGGTGCACCTGCGTGTTTTGGTTCTCTCGTATTTATTTTATTTTTTGTTTTTTTATTTTTATTTGTAACAGGTGTTTTTTTAAGCCCGATAGAAATTGAAATTGTAAAAATGATTTCGGGCATACGTGCACCGTGGCTGTTCTTGACGAAATGCATTCTGGGACACTTTTTCGAGCACTGCTGGCTGTATGTCACGAATAACACGAACAATGCTGACCTCTAAGGTGTCAATTGTTGCTGGTTTATCAGCATTAACCAGTGACTTCACGTAGCCCCACAGGAAATACTCGAGAGGTGTCAAATCGCACGACCTTGGAGCCCAATTGTGAGGTCCATTTCTCGAAATCAACTTATCACAAGATTTTGATCTTAATAAGTCGATGGTTGCGGTCGCCGTATGGTACGTTACGTAGCGCCATCCTTTGAAACCACATCTCGCCTGGATCAATGTCATCCATATTTTCAAACAAAAAATCATTGATCATGGTGAGGTAATGATCTCCATTGGCCTCGTCTATAAGTTGCGCGAACCGATGACTGATTTTCAAAGTAAATTTTAATAATTTCGCGTGAGTCTATTCATGATGATTTGCCAGGTAATGATCTCCATGGACGTCGTCTATAAGTTGCGCGAATCGACGACTGGCGTCAGTCTGTTCATGATGATTTGCCAGAGTATACTGAGATCTGCTAGAGTGTTTTTTTCATAAAAATTTAATTTTTTGTTTTATTTTTTACAATTTCAAGTTCTATCAGGCGTAAAAAAACACCTGTTATATTACGCTCACTAATTGATGTCGTAGATGAGAAATAGGTGCATAGAGAGAGCACAAAACAAAATTGGCGCAAAAGCGTGTTTTGGTTCTCTCGTATTTACTTTATTTATTTTTTATTTCGTTGCATATTCTTGGGGCAAAATTTCGTTGCATTTTTCTATATAATTTTTTTTTGTAACTATTGCCAAAGGCTTTATTCTTGAATCTTTCTTTATACGAAACTAACAAGAAGTGTGAAATTCTTAATATCATTATGCATTATTATTATTAAATTATTATTAATTACTTAATTTCATTTCAACATGCACGAAATTATTAGATTATATTTCTCAGTTAATTAAATCTAGAGGATCTGTTATGCGAAGCCGTCCATATTTCGGTTGCCTTAGTAGATCTCTAGCTAATTCGTTAGGGTGTGATTCCAGTTTCAGTTGGTATTTTAGACTGCATGATTTAATTGTCTCTTTAACAGTTTTGATTCCTAGGTCTCTATGGATGTTGCTGTTTCGAATATACCATGGGGCATTTGTAATGCTACGAAGTATCTTTGCTTGCGTTCTTTGTACGATATCTATATTTGATGAACTAGTTGAGCCCCATAGTTGGATACCATATGTCCATATGGGGATTAGGATCGCTTTGTATAGTAGAACCTTGCAGTCTAGAGAGAGTTTCGATTTTCTTCCGATCATCCAGTACATTTTAGAAAATTTTATTTTTAATTGATTGCGTTTTGTTTCAATGTGCTTTTTCCATGTCAATCTTCTATCGAGATGAAGACCGAGATATTTGACGTTTGTTTGTTGAGGAATTGTGATATTGTTTAATTTTACTGCTGGACATGTACGTTTATTTAATGTGAATGTTACATGTGTGGATTTACATTCATTCGTCCTTATCCGCCAAGTTTTTAACCAATCTCCTATTTTGTGTAGATGTTCTTGTAATTCTCTCGATGCTGTTTGAGGATTTTTGTGTGAAAATAATATAGCTGTGTCATCAGCAAAAGTTGAAGTGACGCTTTTTTCAGTTATTGGTAGGTCAGCTGTGAATAACAAGTATAGCACAGGTCCCAATACACTACCTTGCGGTACTCCTGCCTTTATCACGGTTAGATCAGTAGTGGCCGTATTTTGTTTTACCTGGAACATCCTTTGGGCTAAGTAGTTTTCAAGAACTGCATGAAATTGTTTAGGCAAAAGAGTTTTAATTTTGTAATTTAATCCTTCATGCCATACTTTGTCGAAAGCTTGCGCAATATCCAAGAAAACTGCCGAGCAATATTTCTTTTCTTCTAAGGAAACCTTAATTGTATTTACAATTCTGTGCACTTGTTCTATTGTGCCGTGTTGCTCTCTAAATCCAAATTGGTGATCTGGTATAATGCGACCTTCAGATAATATAGGTATTAGTTCTTGTAGTAGCATCTTTTCAAAAAGCTTTGAAATTATCGGAAGTAGACTTATTGGTCTGTACGACGAGACTTGGGTTTCGTCTTTACCTGGCTTAGGAATCATGATAATTTGAGATATTATCCATTTTTGAGGAAAGTATCCACATCTCATAATCGCGTTAAAAATATATGTTATATATTTTATGCATCTATCTGGTAATTCTTTGATCATTTTTCCAGTTATTAGGTCATGACCTGGCGCTTTTTTGGGATTTATACTGTTTTTGATAACTTTTTTGACGCATTTCCATTTAAATTTTACTGGGTTTGGGTTCGACTCGTCCCTCGTAAGCTGTGGTAGTACGCAATCATTATTTTGTTCGTTTGGGGTGAACACTTTTTGTAAATGGTTAGAGAAAGCGATAGCCTTTTCTAAGTCACTTCTGGCCCAGTGACCATCTGGTTTCCTTATCGGTGGGTTCGATACCTCTGGTCTTTTTAAATTTCTTGTTGCCTTCCACAGTGAGTAATCTGTTGTTTCTGTTGCTGTGAGCTCACTTAGGTAATTCTGTATTCCTAAATTTTGTTCTTCCCGTATTGCTTCTCTCAAAGCTTTAATAGCTCTATTTAATTTCCATTTATGCAAAGGAGATTGGTGAAGCTGCCATAGCCGCCGAATTGTCCGCTTCTCTGCTAATAACTTTTGAATGTTACTTGAAAGCCTTATATTTTTTTCGGAATTTTTGTTCTCCGGAGTAGCTTTTTTTGCAGCCATTTCCATTATTTGACTTAAGTTTTCTATCGCGGCATCAATGTCTTCTGGTGTGCGAAGTGGAACATCAAGATGACAATTTACATCTACTATGTTTCTATAGAGAACCCATTTCGTTAGTTTGTTTGTTAAACGTTGTGGTGGTTCAGTTTTTAATGCTTGGGTACTTAGTGTTACTATTATTGGTGAGTGATCTGATGATAAATCATAACAGTCAACGACTTGAGCATTGGTGCGTGCTATTCCTCGTATTACACAGAAATCTATTAAATCAGGAATTTTTTTTCTATCTGTAGGCCAATATGTGGGATGTCCAGATGATAAATAATCAAGGTTTTTCTCGTTTATTGCTTCGTAGAGTTGCTTTCCTTCCGGTGACGTCAACCTCGAACCCCATTGCACATGTTTAGCGTTGTAATCACCCCCTGCTAGAAATTTGATTCCCAACTGGTTAAAGTAATCGATAAATTGCTGTTTTTTAATTGCGTGTTTCGGTGGACAGTAGACAGCCGATATTAAAAATTTCCCAGACCATTCTTCCAAACTGACAGTTGTAGCCTGGATGTGATCTTTAGCATATTTCTGGAGCTCGTAGTGCTTTAATCTTCTTTTTATTAAGACTGCAGTGCCGCCGTGTGCTTTTCCATCCGGATGTTTGGTGTCATAAACGGAATAGCCGGTAATATTAAAAAAATTTTGTTTTGTGAAGTGTGTTTCAGATATTAACATGATGTCTATATTTTTTTCGATAAGAAATGTTTGTACCTCAGCTTTATGTTGCGAGAGCCCGTTCGCATTCCAAATGGCTATTTTTAGAATTGTCATTTTTGATTTTTGACTATAATTTGCATAAGCGTATTCATATTTTGCATCATCATGCTCATTTGTCTTTCCATCATCAACATGAAACTTTGGATGGTCTCGGTTAATTTATTTATCATGGTGTGAATGTTTAGGTCCTCATTAGAATGAACTATTGGTTTCGGTTTGTTACCTTTTAGGATATTTGCGTAAGAAACACCTGGCTGTGCAAAACTGCTGGCAAATGTCTCCAAGTTATCGTTTTGTGTGTTTGCACTCGTTGGTTTGTTGACTATTGTATTTTTTGGTAACATGGCCCTCTGATTAAATTGCATATTCAACATTCGTTGCTCAGCTCTCATTTTAGGGTTTATTTTGCGTTTTAAGTCCAGATACACTGCGCAACCCCTGTAGTTTGCAGTATGATTTTCACCGCAGTTATTACAACGTCTCACAGATGGGTCATTGCGAGACTTTTCGCACTGTTTGGAGTCGTGGAGTTCACCACAAATAACGCAAACTTCATTTAAGGCGCAGTATGCTTTCGTGTGTCCGTATTCTTGGCACTTTATGCATTGAACTGGTCCAGACCTCTTCTTAGGTTCTTCAATTACGATTTTGCGATGTAACAAATATTTTAAGTTGTAAATCTTATGAACTCCTTTCGACTTTTCTTCCTCTGGTTCTAGTTCCAAACGGAACATTGGTTGAGGTACCTTCTCACGGTTTACTATATTACCAATGGATTTGGCATGGAGACCTTCCGCAGCAAGTGCAGCTTGTATGTCGCTAACATCTACGCAGCTTTCAATTCCTTTTAGCACAACAGTCAGCCCTTTTTGGCTTTTTAGCTGGTATGTGTAATATTTTTTACCAACTTCGTCGAAATGTTTAACTAGGGCTCTGAAGCCATCGATTTCGAAAGTTTGAATCTTTGTTTCGTTTATATTACCTCGTTTGAGCGGGGAAATATAAAATTTAGAATCTGTTAATTTTGCGATGTTGTTAACCAATTCATTGTTAGATGCTTCTCTTAAATAAATTGGAGGCGGTTTCTCAGTTTTCGAATTTGGCACTGCATTGGGGTCAATGACCTCTTGACTAGAGAATCGATTGTTAAGAGGTATTTGGTTAACACCTGCTTCAGTCCGTGTCACTTTGCTCCTGCCAGCAAACTGGGCAGATCTCGGGCTACGTTTTCTTTTAGATTGAACAGTGATATACCTATCCATTCCCGTTTGCACTAGGTTATTTTCGCACTGACCACGGTCACTAGAGTTCGTCGCACTGAGTTCATTACTATTATTTTCGTATTGCATTGTTAAATTTGCTGATGAATTAATTTTTTCATCGCGGTTTTGATTTTGGTTTTTAAACTGCGGTATAATTAATTCTGTCGAAGAAGCACTTTTAATCATTGGCATAGATGTTTTCTTTGGGCTGTGCTGAACTTTGCCCACTTGTTTTACACTTGCACTTGCCATATTTATACTTTCTACATGAAACTGGTTCAAGTTTGTTGTAGATTTTGTTTGGCGTTCGATGTTTGAAGAAGTCTTTTTTGGGGAAAAAAGCCCCATCACGCTTACATCATCACTTATTAAGTTACAATTTTATGTTAGTTTTTTTTGCACCGTGTGTATTTAATTATAAAACCATCCACACAATTGAAAAAAAATATATAACAAGTTAAAAAAGCACTAACACTGCACTTTTCGTTTGTTTTACTTTACGTCCGAACCTCACGACAGTAAAATTAAAACTATATAATGCGACGCCAAAAACATCTTCGATGTTAAAAAGGAAAAAGAGAAGACTACCAAACAACTAGAAATAATTTTGTGGCTTTTCAAAAACCCATGAAGTTTGAGGTCCAATAATGTCGAAGTTTGAATTTGTTGATTCTTTATTATCAAATTTATAATTGAATTACATAATTTATGAGATGCAAGAATCCCAAAAAATAATTAAATCAAGCGAAATTCTCTTAAAATTTCTAGTTTTAAAGAAACATTCAATTATCCGGAATTTTCGATTATCCGAAATGCTCTCATCTCCAAGCATTCCGCATAGCAGGGCTTTTACTGTAGTGATACTATACAACAGCTCTATACAAGATGATTATCATCAGCACATGTGACCGAGAGACAAAATGTTCGGTGCTATAATTAATTTATTTTAACTTGATATTTTACTTTTAAAAAAATTTATGATTCTGATTTTCTGTTGAAATTCTTATTAAAACTTATTTCAACTTCCACTTAATTGTCACAGTGTGGTTAACTTTGAAATCCAACATGAACGTTCTCGTAAGGATTATTTTTTTAATAAATTTATTATTAATTTATTGGTTGAAATTATTGTAATAATCCCCTGGCTAGAATTAAACTTATTATTTTAAACTTTTTATTTGTCGCCTCACAGTGTTGGACCATTTATGGTAACGGTCCCTGTTTCGGCGCTAAATTAATTTATTAACACTCGAATTGATTAAAAAAAACGATTTCTGAATTTTCTTTTCTATTTTATTTATTAAAATTTTATTTTAATACACTTTAACAATTTTACTTTAATAACTTCTATTACAAATTACTTTATTTCTTAATTTGTTCTCTGCAAAACAGTGATTGACGGCGAGTTTCTGAGACATTACGCTTTCACTTTTTCACAAGTCTCTCCTTCTTACATGCATCCGCCTCATGTACTAGCTTCTCTTGGTGTTTCGCTCCCTTCCTCTCCAGTTATCGCTTCCTTGCGTTGCTGTTTCCTTAGCTATCGTAAAAGTTTTTTTTAGAGCACTTTCACTTAATTTTTTTCAAGTATATTTGCTTCTCTTTGCTCTTTTATTTTCTACTTAATTACATTTTCTTCGATTTCTCTCTCTCTCTCTCTCTCTCTCTCTTTTTTAGTTTGATTATTCTGTTACATAATATCCTTTTAATAAATTCCTCTTCTTTCCACCACAATTCCCCCAAATCTGCTAACAAGTTACAGAGTGTAAGCTACTAAATGTAAATAAATCAGTTGGTAAACTTTGTTTTAACACTGTAACTCGTTTCATAATTTTCACGTGGTAGCACTGTACTCTTAATATTTCAACACCATCAGCGGCATCTATTATCGATCTTTGTGAACTAAATCTCCACTTCTAAAATTTTTTTTACCAAAATTGCTACTAAAACTAATTGTAGCTGTAAGCAAATGATTGATATACGCATTGTCATCGAGCACTGGGCTCCACTAAAAATTTGGGCTCTTTAGCTAGCCGGAAAGTGGTTTATATTTCGGCTGTAAGACTCCACCCTGTTAAATAGACAGACGCGAGTTAAGAGAAACGTGATAAAATAATTATCGTAATCCTACAAAAATTATGGAGGTAGCTTTTGACATTGCCAATATGAATATAACTAAGCCATTTGTTAACCAATTAGTGATTATGAAATGTAGGTTAATATGACGAATATGAGACTCCAATATGAGTTGAAATTGTGGTTCTGGATGCTCTTCGGAAACTTTGTAAATTCATTGGAACTGTCATGTTTTTCCAATGATTGCCCTAGAATTTTGGCGAGTTATTTTTTTAACTGCCAATAAGAAACTTTAAACGAATCTCAGAAATCATCAAAATTTAGATTTACCAAACTACTAGTTCGAAATAGAAATGCTACTTTTATGTTTCGGCATTAGCACTACTGAAACACTAAATAAACTTTTTGATAGCGTATTACTCGTATTACCAAATTTTAATCAATTTTATTCATACATAACACTCAAAACCAAATCCATCTCGTATTACAATCATATCACATTACTCGAACCATTTTTCTATACCCAAACAGCACATTGATGGACAACTGACCAATCTCGTTTAACTATTTTACTTCAGACATAATCAAATTGATCCACTGCTCCATAAAATACGAGAGTGTGTTTGTTATGGAGGTATAACCACATTTTTCTAATAACCAAATTGATTTTTCATTACATTTTCTAGTTAGATTAAAATTTTCTTGTATTTGTTGGCATGTATATACGTCTCGGAATACACACACACACTCATATTTTGTGTTGGGACCTAATTGAAAATCGACAACAACTATAAAATTCCAATACAAAATATAAATCAGTGTGAATAAACTACGGTGCGCGATGGAAATGGAAAATTAAACTAATTACGAATGGATTTTCACCATTTTACCGTTCTTATGTTTATATAACAAATAAATTATTATGTTTATCGTGTAGCCGATTTATTCAATTCGAAGGTAGAATAACAAAAATATTATTTTTAGAAAAATCAATTAATTTAATTAAAAAGTTCCGGAAAAATATTCTGGCTTGGGGTTATTTTTCAGTTTTCGTAACATCTTAGCAACCCAAGTGTTCCAAGTAATTGTTCAGTACATAATTAAATTAGTGCAGTCGTGTAATTAACTAATATTTTTGTCATTCTCGTGCTACTTAATATTTCAAAACTGATACGTGAATTTATTCGACATCGTTATCTCATTAAAAATGTTGTGAAAATGCGAGAAAATTCATAATTTCATGGTCACAGAAATCGTTGAATTGACTTAAATTTAATTTAAAGTTTTAGTATAGAGGAATTAGGAAAACTTAAATCTTAATAACAACACGATACTACCAAACCCTACTTTGCGGTGTAGTTGAAAAATTTTTTAGGCTGAAAGCATTTTTTTTCTGTCCACAAAATTTTTTTCGGTAACCTTACTAGCTGTCTCTGGAATCAATGAGATTTTAATATCGCTCATGATTTCTCGGAAAACCTAAAAATGATGTTTTTGTACGGGATTTCACACGTATCCGATCCAAATGGTCTTTTAGAAGAGAAAAATTGGAAAATCAGAGTGGAAAACTCGGAAACTTCCAGAATAACACATAGAAAATTGATTTATTTTTTTCTAACGCATCAGTTAAAAACGGCTTACTAATAATATTAATGGGCCTGAGGCCAATATATTCCTTTTTTTTTTTAATGAAAATTTAAACCCTGAATATCCAACCTCGGTTAATTCGATCCACATAATGGGTTGATGATGCTACCACAACTTAGGGGTCCGGTTCCCCACTCAACCCTCCTTGTTCCTTTTTTTAATCGAGCTTAACAAGTCCACTATCTGAGATCCCCAACACCCACGCTATTCCCTCTTAAAGACTGGCGGGAGCAATTGCCTCATGGGATGCAGGACAGATAGCTGGCAATTCTATGAAACAGATTGGCCTTCAGCGTAAGCTAAGGTTTTTCCATTTCAATGTTTTGATGATTTTGGACGCTGTAAAGCATGAAAAGTCGACACAAAGCTTGAAAAATCTCAGAAAATCGTGAGCTAAATTGATAAAAGCAGAAAGTTATCGACATAAATAAGAGATGGCGCTGAGGTGTGATCATTAACGCCACAACCCAGTAGATGGCGTTGTACGTTGACTCAGGCATTGTGCAATTTGACAGATGTCGTTTTCGCATTGAGCGCTTTCAGGGTACACAACAGTTGGGAACATGTTGATTAAAATTGAACCCAAAGATGTTGACAGTCTGAATTACGTGATTCAAAACCAAATCGCTAGGGAAATGCATTGTTACAAATCAAGACACCAACCAACTATCCGACCGAGTTTTTGAATATGCTTTATTTGCCGTATACCCATAACTTGATGCCGAAGCTAGGATCTATGGGTAGGATTGTGTAACGGAACGCGACTGGCTGTGAAGAAACTGATGAATAACGTGATTCAAGCGACGAGCATCAAGGACAAATTCAAAGGAGAGGATGTGCTAATTTCGAAAATTTCAAATGATATTCGATCTCCTTCAAGCGCATTCAGTTCCCCGTTCGTTTGGCGTTCGCTATGACGATTAACAAATCGCGAGGTAAATCGCTGGTAGTGTGTAGGAATAATTCTGGAATATCCGTATTTTTCTCATGGACAGTTGTACGTCGCGTGTTCGAAAGTTAGCAAACCATCATCGTTGTTCATTTACGCGCCGGACAAAAAAACGAAAAATATTGTTTACCACAATGCATTGTATTGATTTGCGTCTGCATTCCATTAAATTCCACTCGAGCAAAATACATTGAATTCTTTTGAATTCCAACTGACTCTAATTCATTTCCACAATGTGAGAAAAATCCAAAAAACAACTAAATTTTCGATAGATGCCTGAGTTTGAATTGACATTTCATTCTCTTTTCAATACATTATGCCGACTTTATGGTTGCGTTCGTTCGTTCTGACAATTTTTTTCGACCAATCATATTGCTCAAAAATGACGATTTTCTTCTTCTGGATTTTTCTACAAGAGATGATTGGTCGTCAAAATAACCGAACGAACGCAACCATAAACCTGCCTTTATTGTTGAATTCGATGAAAAAGTGAATGGAATGGCCACTCAACTCAATCGTCTATTGAGAATAAAGTTGAGTTATTTGAATTGTTCTCTCAACAAAATCAATTTTCGTGAAGAACATAAGGATTTGCTCGAAACGAAGATATTTGGGGTGGAACTAGGTTCCCCGCATCGTGTAATTTCAGAGTGCCTGAATTAAGTTCATTCTTTGAATCTTGTACACTACCATAGAAAGCTGTTGCTTCATCATATCCCATGAGAAAGACTGGTTATACATGATGAAGTCTCTCTCTTGATGACATCAAAGTTTCGTACCAGTAGGTAAGCAGTTAGATCAATTGGTTCCTTAGATGGATTTTCATTTGTATCGATGCAAATTTTCTGATATTTTCTATCACCCAATCATATTATGATTCAGTGTGTTTATTTCCCAAAATCTTGGTGGAAGTATGGACGCTCGCGTGATGTTTGCCAATACCACAGCTCAGCACTGAATACCTGCATAGCCCGATGTGAAAAGTTCTTGCATTCCTTGATGCAGTTTCTCTAATTGGCATGTATTGACTTATTTCTTGCTGCTCTGCATGCTGTTTTGATAGTTCTGGCTCAGCTTGTACAACAATGTCGTGCTCATTTATCACAGCATTTTTATCAATTATGACATCTTTGTATAGCGGATTATTTTCAATCAGCCATCGCAATGCACTGATGATTCTGTCACGACATACTGAGAACTCGCGCGTTATGTCGAGGTTCTGCAATCGCTCAGTGACAACCAGTATACCAGCATTGCTCGAAGACCTGGGCAACTTTGCTGGAAGTTTCTCAGTTACTTCATAGATGTCTTGAGCGAAGAGCACTGTTTGACCACGGAATCCATATTGTCCAAAAAGTCCAGTGAATTTGACCACTTTGACGAATGCATTGATTCGTGCTAGCATGCGTTGTTCAGCCTGTGATAACACTCGAATAACACGAGCCTGTGAATGCTGCTGCCTATTTTTAGACGTTCTTTTTATCCAAACGTCTTTTCCGTTGCGTTGAAGTTTCCTTCGACCGCACTGAGCTGCTTCCATCTCGCTTTCTACTTCCTTCCTTTCCACTACCCTCAGAGTTTGTTTGTTTGTTTGTTTTATTTCATGTTGGATCTTACGAGTATAGGGTTGGTGAAAAGTCCACGCTTTCCGTGACCCAGTTAAAGGAACAAGAGCTCCTATAAACTAATAGAATTTTATTTTTCAAATATATCGTTCAGTAAAATGTTTTTTTTAACTAAATTATTTAATTTGAATATTCTTACTGCTAAAATGTATAATAAAATGAAAGAAAACTCAAAAAAAAAGAAACTTGGCGGCCATTGGGATTCCACTTCAAACCATCAAATCGCTGAATATAAATTTGATCACATACAGACAAAGTCGGCTATGAAATTTCATAGCTCTAGGTAAATGGGAAGTAAGTGAAAAATCGTATGCAAGATTCCACTGTCACAGACAGACATGATGTGAAGTTGAATAAAAGGTTGTAAAAATCGAACCCCATATTCTGTCAGCCGTTTCATACAATTTTGCTATATCGTCACCTTCTAAATCGACTAAGTATAGCGCCGATAGTTGGTTCCTTCCCCATTTCTACCACGTGCACGACAGAATGGATTCTCCTCATTTCAGATTCTTCCGAGCATTCAATGAGGGTGTTTTTAAGTATTTCGTATTTGTCTGTTCATGTGGTGGATTTAGAATTATGTTCGAAATTAGGTTCGACTGTGTTTCGTTTAAATGTTTAACAATATGGTTGAATTGTCGATCGTCTGATGATTCACGCGCACGTATGATTAATTGTTTGTGCCGTATCATTCGCGTGTAGAGGTGTTAAAGCGGTGTCTTAAAGCGGTGAATCAGGGAAAATTATTATTGGCGCCTCGCACGACTAAAGATGTTGTATTGCATTGTGCGAATCGATTCTTTAAAATAACAAAATATAATTTTCGTTGTAATTCAAAATAATGTATCCGTCGAAACCACCCATGGGGAATAATATTTTATGACAAAGTTTATTTTCCAAGTGATGCTTTGAATTTATACCATTAAAAAGTTATTATTTTTGTGTTTCTCTAATGCTTTACCCAGTCCTAACGAACCGCAGCTGGTGGTAACGATAATCTAAATGCTTGCGAATAAAATATTATTATGCTGTCTAATTTCGTCCGCATATGCAAACATATAATTCATCACGATAATAAATAATGTCCACTCGAGGCGTGAACATCGTGACCTTTTTACCGAAAAATCAACCTTAATTTTAATATTTTCTATTACACTCGTGTTTGAGATCCTATATGTTACCAAAATAAACAAAATTTCCTGGTTGTTGTTTAAACGTTACACAAGATGGGCGATTAACCTTTAAAATAAACCAACATTTCTTCCAAATTAACCGCCCAATAACAAAAAATATGTAAAAAAAAAATTACAGAAACCGACAACCTTTTCAATATACTTATATAACTTATACATATTTCGAAAATCATAAGAAATTAAAAATTTACCATGTTTTCATTTTCATTTTCCAACAAATTTATTTTCATTTCATTTAGAGGCGTTTATCTTTTAAACTAATTGGCAAACGGACCATTATATAAATTTTCATCGCCTGCAGGCGACATTAAATAATTTTGAATTTCACTGGAAAATTAGCTGGAGTTTTATTGCGTAGCATAAGAATAATTGGCATGTATTTTTTTCGTTCGTGCCGGTCGGTATACACTGGAACATTTTTTATGCAAATCAAAATATTTTTTGATAATGCCTGCGTCACATAATCGAAGTGGATAAGAGTTACAAATTTACAGACTTTTGAACTTTCTATGTGTTTAAAATACGATTCCTTTTACTTTTGTGTTGTTTAAACTCCCTTGGGTCTTATTAAATTCACTTTTCACCATGCCTTCTGTTCTTCCTCCTTATGCACTCGTATACAGACAGACATTCAACCGTTTTAATCTGTCTGCATGTATAAATGTATATGTAAGAGGGATTTTTTTGAATTTTCTCGCAATTCCAGAAATAATTTACACTTCAAATAAAATATATAGCTAAGTACGTGCAGATGCACTCACAACGAGATATGAACACAGTAAAATGATATTCATTCTTTCTAATTATACGACAATTATAACTCATTTAGACTATATACAGTATGCTACTGCTGTATGAGGGTATTAAAAAATCATATCGACAACATCTCTATAGAAATTCCTCTTAACGCATCGCATTGTGTTTATTATATGAACAAACTGTCTGTCTGACATGTACATAGACACAAAGTTCAAATGAAAAGTTAAAACTGTTATATCTCAATAGAACAATAAAAATAAATAAATTTTAATGAAATTCAATTTTATACGACAAAACAAAAAAAACAAAACCAAAGTTAAAAAGATTTAAGGCAAAAAAAGTTGTATGGCAAAGAAAAGTTTTCCTAAAGCTTCAGCAACATCAAGGGATGATAGAATAATAGACCAAACTTAAACAATCTAAAAAAAAACTTTGATGTGACTTGCATTTAATTGGAACAACACACAACAATAGCAGAAGGCGTAAACACATATCAGCAAAAAAATCTCGTTTTGTAAAAGAAATTGAACGAAACTGAAAGTGGTCTAGCTTTACCGATCTGACGTACCTACCCACAAAAATAATTTGTAGACATATTTCATTTTCATTTATTTTAATTACGGTAAGCTTTAATTTGAACGTTTTTTTAATTATAATTTTATTTCTTAGGCAAACCGTAAAAGGCCCTGCTAGTCATTGTAAATAATTCATGAGGTGTATAAAAGTAATTTGAACGGAAACAAAAAAATGAAAACTATTTTAAATACTGTGTTGTGTTAAAGGAGATCGCATGAAATATATTCAAAACTAAGTAACCTAATTGCACCCTGTTTGCTAATTTTAGCTCTATAATTTCTCTATTGATCGACTGTCGTAAGCGATTGTTTTCCACCCATGCCACACTCACTCAGAAGAAAACGTTATTTCAGAGTCAACAGTACCCTCTTCTGTTCGCTATCGCGATTCCATTCCCAATTGCAGACATTTTTGAAAAAATATTATAAGAGCCCCCTACATCCAGTGGACGACCCCTTGCAAAATATTAATCCTGTTGGATGAATGGTGTGGAAACTTATAAGTAGGGTCTCCTTGATCGAGAGATTCAACCATGTCATACTAATTTTGCATTACTCCTTTCCTTAATTCACGCCCATGGTAAAATGTACCGGGACCTTTAGATCCGGGGTCAAAAATATCATAAGGTTGTTACGACATCTTGAGGATCCTAACATAGTTTAATTCATTTATTTTTTGTTTTTTCATTGTAAAAAAATATATATATATATATACATTTCGTTAAAATTGAATAGGTACTGCCATCTGTGTTATGTCATTTGGTATTACATTATTTTGTGAATTAGGCATAAATACTTTGTTTTATTTGGGCATTAATATTCTGTGTTACGTAAACGTCTATTGTTTTTTGGAGCGTGACCAATGTGTACCCTTTGTGCGTGCGTTCGAGCAGCTAAGATAGAGAAGAATATTTTTGTTATGTTTTTTTTGTTTTGTGCAAGAGAAAGTGCAAGTGACGTTCTTGTGTGGTGCGAGAATTTTTTGGTTTAAGTTAGTCTCGTTTTTGGTTTGTGAACAGTCAAGTTGAGTTTTTTCGTGGGATTATATTGTAGAATTTTTTAATTGAAAAAAGTTTGTTTTGGCGTCTGGCCATATTTTTTTATCATTTTTCAAAAAAAAAATATATATTACTGATTTGGCGTGAAATATATCATCTAGTACGAATTACATAAATAGTTGTGTGGGCTATGTAATGTGCAACAAATAAGAAATCGTGAAAGTAAAAACAAAATTTAAGTCCAGTGTGATTAAATCAAGGGTGATATTTTGGATTTTTTGCGAGACAACACCCAATATACGGGTGACCAGTTGAGACCATTCAACAAAATTACGGTTTCGGCGAAACAACGTTCAACGGACAGTTGGCCAGCCGGCCATTTGTTACTGTTGAATCGAAGAGACGCCCCGCAACAAGCAGGTGACCCTCCGGCCAGTTACGAAATATTAATCTAATCCAGCCAAGGTATAGGAGGGGAAGCGGACCAACAGAGGGGCCAAAGGTACCATTTTTATTTTTTGATTATTAAAGAATTTTTTTCTTATTTCCATTATTAAATTTCAATTTTTAGATTTCAATTTATTTTAAATTTGATTTTGCGGTGTTTCATTATTTTTTTATTAAATATATTGGTGTGATTGAGTGCCATAACGGTTACTTGACACGCGCACGGGTTTGCACATTGATTTCGTACCTAATCATCTACCTTCTCTGGACATATCTTGTCGTATTATTTTATTTTATTTTTCTTTTTGCTTCTGGGCCCCTTTGATATTTACAGGCTAGGCTTACCACTCCCGATCATCCCCTTGGAAAGACATCCATAGGGTCGGAGTTGTGAGTCCAGCCAGCGTATGTGTCGTCCATTTGGAGACGACCGTAAAATCTCCGCGGTTTCCCCGTGGTACTTTGGCGGTCTCATGCTGTCGTAGTATGAATTGTAGGAGATTCGCTAGAGGTCTCTCCGGGTGAAGAGAGGCCTCTTCTGTTGAAAAGACGTCCCTACCCAATTATGCTGCTTCGTTGTGGCTATGGGCATAGGCCTTTCGGGGTCGATGGGTCATTCGGGGGGGTCTCTTGACAGCACACTGGGTACTTGTCTCTCCGGAAGATCCGGTCGGTACCGCATGGACACACCCGGTTATGATTAATTTATCACGTTCCTCAACTTTTGTTCGACAAATTCTGGTCGACTTAACTTAAATTCAGTTTTTGTAATTTGCTTTATATTAATTTTTCTGTTACACGGTGTACGCCAGGAGCACGCAAGTGTATAATCCCGCCACGACCCATGCCATTACCCTGAAATCTAGCCGGCAAAACATCACCGTGAAAGAGACCTCCATGCTTAGTTGAAAACTGTGGATTGGCTGCGAGTCATCCGTAACAAGGTGGTTTTAGAAATGCAGCCTATACAAGGTAAAACTTTCATGGCGCTCAGCTGAGAGGCTGAAATGCCAACTCGGATCAGACCTTTTTGGAAAAAATGTATAAGAACAGCTAGACCGGTGGAGTGGAGACTCATTTACGTGAATAAGTTTAAAAATTTGAAATTTTAAATAAATTTGTACGGAAGAATATACTCAAGGGTTCATTCTTAATAGAAACCTGGGTGGTCATTTTATACTGGTTATATCACGAATTTATATTACTTTTGGAGTTGTTTGCGAAAAACAAAGTAGTGTACAAACATAACCCTGCAAAATGAATTTTGAGGAGAAATAATGAACTGAAAGTTGTAAGGTGACGTTTCGTCTTATGAATGATTTTGTTTTCGTATTTTAATTCAAATAAAGTAATTTCAGAGATAGGTTTTGTGAGTCCATTATATTTTTAATTATAAAAACGAAAATATTCAATGACTTACGAACAATTTTGACTACAAACGTTAAACCAAGTTTTAATTAGTAGAAAGGTGATGGAGGATATTCCTATCTTTTTCATTCAAATTAATATACGCAGTGACGAATGAATTTCATCCAAAATTCGCCCGATGTAAGCTACGACATTTTATTTATATCACACTTTATATCACGAAATGTGACTTATCCACCATAAAATGACCATCCTGTTGTCACTAAACACACTGTGACACCACTTTCTTCATTTTTGTTTAGTTTCCATTGTTTTCGCAGAAGTGTTCGGACCGTAAGCACAAAAAGACATAAACATTTTTTTACAAACAATTTTTTAAATTTATGTGAATTTCATATTAATTTTATTAATCTGGGTATGTTGGATGGAAATGGGATTCTTAAATGATTTTTGGAAGAAGTTCTCTAATATAACCACCTGGGGCGGAACTTGGTAATTTCTCAACCGATTGTGATGGGATTGGATATGTTGGATGGGAATGGGATGTTAAATGATTTTTGGAAGAAGTTCTGGAATATGGTCATCTGGGGCGGAATTCGATAATTTCTTAACCGATTATGATGGGAGTCTTCATGTTTGATGGAATTGAAATTCTTAAATGATTTTGGAAGAATTTCTGGTTATTGCCATCCTTCCATTGCACGTATGCACGTTATATTTTCGTACACGTGGTATAGACACCCACATTTTCATTATTTTATTATTATGCAATTCATGGAAAAAGCCGAAATACGAACATGTTAGCTTTTGTGCACACCTTGTTAAAGTTAGCCGAAAGATGCCAGCTGAAAGTGAAAAGATCGATAATGCACATAGCATCTCGATTATTTCAGCCGAAAGTTAAAAAACAATTTATGAAATTGGAATGAAGTCTCATTTGAGGCGGTTCGATGGTTATTGCTGAAAAATCTCCAGATCAAGTTTGATCAGCTGAATTTCAGCCGAAAATTGCCGATTAAAAAGTTGAATAATTATCAAGCATTTACCGCTTTGTAAATATCGTTAAAATAGTTTGCAGTTCGGGGTTGAGTCAGACAGACACCGACTGATTATAATAGGAAAGGAATTTTACCATCTCCAGCTAGAGTAGAAATAATTCGTAATTTTCCGCAACCAGTTATTGTCCAGCAATTAAAACGTTTTTTAGGAATGATTAATTTTTACAGACGATTTATTCCATCTGCAGCGCATGATCAGGCCATTTTAAACGACTTCTTAAAAGGTTACAAAAAGAATAGTAAGGTACCAATCGTTTGGACAGAAGAGTCGAAATTAGCATTTGAAAAGTGTAAATTCAAGTTAAGTGATGCCACCCTGCTAGCTCATCCACACATGTCGGCAAAACTATCAATTATGATGGATGCTTCCGACACAGCAGTAGGGGCGGTTATGCAGCAATTAGTTAGTGAAGTTTGGCAACCACTGAGTTTTTATTCCGTCAGGTTAACCGAGACACAAAAAAAATACAGTACCTACGATCGGGAGTTGTTAGCGGCCTATTTAGGTGTGAAGTACTTCCGATTCTTTCTCGAGGGACGAAATTTCATCCTCATTACGGACCACAAACCTCTCATTTACGCATTTAGGCAAAATATAGACAAAGCATCACCAAGACAAAGACGTCAACTAGACTTTATTGGATAGTTTACAATGGACCTGCGACATATAACGGGTACAGACAACGTTGTAGTTGATGCGTTATCTAGAGTTGAGCTTATTGGCATTCACGAGACTATTGACTATAACAAACTGGCTACAGATCAATTACAAGACTCGGAACTGAATGACATACTACAAGACGAGAACTCTGGACTAAATTTAGTAAGACGACCGTTAGCTTTCAATACAGATCATTTCATTTACTGTAACATATCGGCGGGACAAGCAAGACCTCTCATACCAAGAGAATGGAGGAGGAAGGTATTTGAGTCGCTACACAATCTGTCGCATCCGGGAATAAAAGCTTCGGTCAAATTAGTGTCTAAACATGTAGTGTGGCCGTCAATTAAAAAGGATATTAAGGAATTGGCACAAGCATGTTTGGCGTGTTAAAAATCCAACGTATCAAGACACACACAAGCACCAATAAGTAATTTTGAAGTGACTAAAGAGAGGTTTTCAGAAGTTCATATTGATCTAGTTGGACCATTACCCATATCCAATAATCATAAATATTGCTTAACCCTGATTGATATGTATAATCGTTGGGCGGAGGCAATTCCGATACCAGATATCAATGCAAATACGGTGGCAAGTGCATTTTATTCAAATTGGATAGCTCGGTTTGGTGTTCCAAATTTCGTTGTAACAGATCAAGGTTCGCAGTTCGAATCGAATCTTTTTGCAGAATTGTCACATTTATTAGGATTTGAAAGAAGACGTACCACATCGTATAATCCTAAATGTAACGGTATGATTGAACGTTGGCATAGGACATTAAAAGCAGCGATTATGTGTCATGATAGATCGGATTGGACAGACATTTTACCACTCGTATTGTTAGGTTTACGTACCTCGTTTAATGAAGAGTTACAAACTACTCCTGTAGAGTTGGTGTATGGAAGTGCTGTTAGAGTTCCTGGGCAGTTTATGGAACCTCCAAATACTTCGATTCCACAGTCCGAATTCGTGAGTAATCTAAAAAAAAACAATTTGAAGAATTAAAACCAGTAAACGCATCTCGACATTCAAAGGAGAAGTTTTTTATTAACAAGAAATTGGAGGATTGCTTTCATGTGTTTATACGTACCGATGCAGTCAACGATATGACATGAAATACAATCACTTTGACAGAAACGATTATCTTTATGTGTCTTTCATTCGGTCGAATCTATAGAATTATGGTGTTATGTAGAAAAATCGTTTTATTGAATCGAAATTTTATTTTATTATTATTCTGATAGAATACTGTCAAATAAACTGCAAACAAATTTTAATGGGATTACTATCATTATAATAAATATTATGATCGGTTGACTATCGACAGCATTTTTTTTAAAACGATGGTAATTTTTTTAATAGGATAGTGTTTTTTTCTCAGTGTAGACACATCGGGCCCGTCCATGGTCGTTGGTTATCGAATTGGCATTTTCAGATTGGAGTCTCTCTGTCAAGATCTCGAATGGTGAACGATTTGATTGAATATTCAACGATTTTATCGACAAAACATGGGGGAAACTTAAGATTCATCCACATAACTTCATCAGACTCACCCCAAACTTATAATCGAAATCTACCTATGGTCATATGCCATTGAATTGGCACAGTCAGGTTGGTGTGCATATTGCCCACATTTTTCGGTTGAATTTTGAATTTGATCATCGTAGATACAATCTGCACTATCGGGGTTTTTCCGATTAATTTAAATCTTTATAATCTACATTGCCGACATTTTATGTTACTTCTGCATCTGCATTGCCCACATTTTGTCATCTCTTGGTGAAAATTTAATCTTTAAATGGGAGCTGCTATTTCTGGTAAACAGATTTCCGCCAAATTTCATTCTGAATAGTCAATCGGCATGGACCGTGGAGATGTCATATTTTGATAAACTAATAAAGGCTTTTATCAAAATTCGTCATTTTCGCTTAAATTTTAAAAATCCCCAATATCTCCAAATTTATAGGAAAACCTTAAGTACGAAATTTCAACCAGATCAATCAATCCGTATGGGCTGTACACGGGTAGAATTTTTTGTTGAAAAGCTGCTATTTAACAAAAATGGTCATTTTCGCTAAAATATTGGAAAACTGATTTGGACCGGAAATGTTGCAAAAATTAATAATCTTATAGTTAATGTTGTTTTTCTCGTGCAGTTTCAGCCAAAAGTCACTAGGTTTTTCAATTTATGAAAGTCGCTAAAGTATTGTGTTTCATTTCGATGAATCAATGCGATGAACAGGCTCTGTATGGGCCCATTGTTTGTAAAAAATCCGTTTTTTTTGTTAAAAATCAACATTTCCCATTAAATTTTGGAAAACTGGTCGGGACCGGTATTATTGAAAATGTAATTTAAAATCTTTCAGTGCATAGTAACGACTACAACTATTGGCACCCCATAATATTGATGTAGTTATTGGCACCATCATAACATCATTGGCACAGAGAATACTCAATTTTATATATTTAATTTATATTCTGAGAGTGTAATTATGATTAATGATTATTTTTTGTAATAATAGAGAAAACTAGGTAAAAACCTAGTCAGTTGCAATTAAAACTTGCAATTAAAACTTCAGTGAACTTCAGTGAATAAACATCGATCATCGCAGCTCTCCGATTTTTTAACTTTTTTTTGTTTATTTCAATTAGGAAAACGAACTTACATAAGTACTTGTTTTTTTATAAAAAAAAGGGATCTATGTGTAATGGTTTAGATGATATGAGTTAAACACATACTGTATTTATTTATTTATTTATTTATTTACCAACTCTATACTTATATACAATCTGGTTACAATTTTAAAAATACATTAATATAGTATACTAAAAATTTAATTAAAAAAAATAAAAAAAAAGTAAAATTAAACAAACATGAAAAATTACCAATAATTTAAAAGAACATTAGACATTAAATTCTCAAATGCATCCCTGGATAGATTAAAGTCGAAAGCCGATCGAACTTTATTAAAAGAAACACTAGATTGATAAACAGGTGCATATTTACCGTAGTTATGCCTAATATAAGGCAGCTTAATTTGGAAATCTCTAACGCGAAGGGTCCGTAACAGAGTATATATATCGTACAACACCAAAATCTCAGGACAGTCAATTTTAGACACCAACAAGTCTCTAACCAATAACGCGCCAATTTCGATTCTGCGGATAAAGAGTGGCTCAATATTTATTAATTTACATCTACCTCGATACGGTGGGAGTATAAAAGCGGGTAGGTTCCGATCTCTGGGCAACATTCGCAGAGAAAACCTTAAAAAGCGCTTTTGAACACTTTCTATTCGGTCTGAACAGTTACCATAAAACGGATTCCAAATTACTGCACCATATTCCAACAACGAACGCACAAACGAAATATATAATATTTTAATAGAATAAGGATCTTGAAAATCCCTCGAAAACCTTTTAATAAACCCAAGCATGGAATTCGCTTTAGAAATGCAAATATCTATGTGCTTATTGAACGATAAGTTCGACGTAAATGTTATACCTAGATCCATAAACGTATCAACATTATCAATAATATGGCCGTCCAGGAAAAAATCAAAACTAGCGGGCGTGATCGTACGGGTAAAACGGATTGTTTTACATTTGGAAAAACTAAGGGTCAAATTCTGAGCTGTGCACCACATACTGAAATTATTTCAGTCAGATTGCAAGTCCCTTGCGTCATTGGTGCATGAAATGGTTTTAAAAAATTTAATGTCGTCCGCATAGATGAGGATGTCGGAATAACTCAAACAATCCACTACGTCATTGATGAATAATATGAAAAGCATAGGACCCAAATGACTACCTTGAGGCACACCCGAAGTGACATCAATAATTCTGGACGTGAAACCACCAATCTTTACTATCTGAGTTCTGGAATCAAGATAAGATCTGATCCAGTCCAGTGGGAGAAAGCTACAATTCAAGGAATCAAGTTCTTATCAATCTTATCAAAGGCCTTACAGAAATCAGTGTACACAACCTGGACAATTTTACCCCTATGTAAGGCATTAGAAACACCATTTGTAAGCAAGAGTAAGTTAGTAACAGTTGATCTGCCTGGAAAAAAACCATGCTGTTTTGGAGTGATAAAAGTTTTCAGGTGAAAGAATAATTGATCTTTAACAAGTTTCTCAAACAACTTAGGTAAGACTGAAATTATACAAATACCCCTATAGTTCTCAATATTACCACGAATCCCGGATTTGAAAATAGGTTTAATAAGCGATCGCTTCCAAAGAGTAGGGAAATATCCATCTCTTAGACTTCTATTGAATAGAAAGCACACCGGGGCGGCAATTGCGTTACCGATCAATTTTAAAAATAAAGGCGGTATCGAATCAAAGCCGGCACTATAGTTAATGTCAAGATTTGACAATTCCGATAAGATTGTATCAATTTCCAAACGAAACATTGAAAATTTCTTATTACTCGTGACATTATTCAAGCTGCAGAAATTTGAACCTGAATTTGGATTATAAACGCTCTCAAAGAAATCAGCAAACAAATTAACCTTATCTAGATTGTTATCACAGAACCTGTCTTTCAAATACATTGTGGAAGGAAAATCATCAGATTTTCTTTTATAGTTAACAAAATGCCAAAAGTGATTGGGTTTCGATTTAATTTGTGATTCCACCTCCAAAACATAATTACTGTAATCGGTTAAGAAATATATACTTTTTACGTAAGACCTTAAATGAGTTGTAATTTGCTGTATTCGCAGATAGTTTATAAAGTTTATGAGCCTTATCCTTTCTATTTTTTAAATTTATCAATTCATTGTTATACCACGGTTCCTTCTTGGCGCCTGAAACAACCAATCTAGGAATGAATGTTTCAATGCCCATTTGAACAATTTTATAAAATTCGTTCAACATATCGTCTATATTATTACAATTATAAAATGAAGACCAATTATACCCATCAAGAAATGCATTTAAAGATACATAATCGCCCCTTTTAAAGTTATAGATGACAGAGTCGGTATTATTTTCGATTAGTTCACTGTATTCAAACAAGACTGAAATATTCAGCGGCAAATGATAAATACTTGAAGATCCAGCTAAATCATCGCAAGTTGTGACGGTCATCTCATGATCAATTGGCACAAAGGCTAGGTCTAACACGTTGTTACTGCAATTCTTGACATTGATACATTGTTTCAGTCCCAACGAAAATATTTCAGATATGAACTTTTCCACATCATCGTTCATGTTAATGGGAGTTAAATTGTTATCCATGTACTCCCATACAATACCTGGCAAGTTAAAATCACCTAAGATAAATAAGCGGTCCTCAGGTTGAAGGAGTGCACTAATATTAAGTTTCACGGTGTCCAAAAACATATTATAAACCGCAACGTTTGAATGACATGGTATATATGTGACACAGATGATCAGCGAATATGAATAAAACCGTAAGGGCACAGCAACAATTTCAGTACCACAGTTGGTTAATGTTATCGGCATAGATGAGTATTTGTTAGAGACGGCTATTATAATACCACCCCCCACGGCATAAGTGTCCTGCTGTAGATGTCTGTCTCTCCGATAAACTGCATAAGTTGGTGGAAAATACTCCTCGGTTCTGTAGTGGGCAGTCAACCACGTTTCCGTGATGCAAATAACGTCGTAATTCTCTTCCAAGATTGACAGATATAGAGACTTAGATTTAGTTCGAATGCCGCTCGAATTATGGTAATATATATTTAAGAATGAATGAGGCTGGGGATTTGTTCCGCAGTTGAAAGGCTTAAAAGATGGTGTGATGGCAGGCGCAGATGTTATTGTTTGGTTGGGAATGTTACCCCAGTCCGGTTTTTTGCTACGCGTGGATAGCTGGTAAATGGCCGGATTATTACCCCAAGTGGTAAAGCCTCAGAATTATTGAGCATATTGTAATTTGTTTCCTTCAATCCGATTTTAAATGAAATGAATGTTAGTGAGTTATCGATAACACGATCCTTGGATAGTAATAATTTACATTCAACGTCCTCTGGTGAACAGTTCTGCAGTTTGTCACAAATGTACTCCACAATTCGATCAGTAGTGACAGATGGATCAAAGCGACTAATATATAAAACATTTTTGCTCGGCAAAGGTACAGTTCTAATCGAGTTGATCTGTGTGCCAGTACCCATGACTTCTTGTGTTAGTCCTGGCGAAGTATATCTAATGGGATTGGACACTGGCTCCGCTACTACTGCAGATAATGGTTTATTAGCAATATCAACAGTATTTTTATCCAGCAAGACATTGATCAATTTGCGGTTTTCAGCTACCTCCGTTTCAATTTTATTTAAGTTTTTTATTAAGTCCAATTTTTCAGCAGCTCTGTCAACAATCACGTCAATTTTTTTTAAGAGCTTTGTCATATCCTTATTTACGAACCAGATTTTACAGCTATTGCAGAAGTAACATAAATTGGCAAACTTTTTCATAGAGTTAATAGCGGCGCGGTCAATTCCACAACACTCATAGCAAAATTGTACGTCACAAAGTTTGCATAAAACGACATCAGTAGTCGAAAAAACTTTATTACATGTATTAGGTAATTTCGGCTAACAATGCTAGTTTTAATTAATATTACAATAAATAAATCGATTTCAAATATTGGCAGTAGGATTATTTAATTATTATACATTTAGCAGGTGCCAAATTCAAAACGCCTTAATCGATGTAAGAAATGGTGTAGGCAAGAAGGCGGTGGCTATATTTATTTATTTATTTATTTATTTACGTTACAAAAATTTTAAGAACTGTACCATCATTTTGAGCATTCGAGCTCATTTATAATGATGAGCACAGTTCAATTGCCTACAAACAAATGCATTGTCTTTTGATAAGTGTTTAAAGATTCTGTTAAATCGGAGATCACAAAACAACTGCGTTGCTTACAAGCCCTCGTAACCATCGCTCCTCAGTGTTACACCCAAAAACACAAAATATCCTATGGGTTCCTTCATTAATTGTGGTCTCATACATGACGTTGGCTGAACCACACCGCTGGTTGGAACAAATCTTGTACTGAACTGCGAAAAACCGTTTTATGAAAGCAGTTAGAATTAATTTTTTTTCTTAAAATCAAATAAAATTAATTTTCCCTATATACGTTGTACAATATCCCAAGGTCCACTATTCAATTTAGACTAGGATCAAAATTTTCGAAAGTTGGAACTGAAGATGAAGAAAAACGGATAGTAGAATGGATAATAGCGTCTAAAAAAAAAGGATTTCCCAAACGGAAGGAAGACGTTCTTCATGCTACTGAAGAGTTTTTGAACGAAAGTAACAGACCTCATTCATTTGGAGCGGAAAAGGTACCAGACAAAGGGTGGTTTCAATGTTTTTTAAAACGGCACTCATCTTTAGCATTTCGTGCGACTGATCCAGTTTCAGCAGCAGGTTCCACAGTCGAAGCATCAGACATATACGTCTGGTTTGATGGAATTGAACGATTTTTGACAGATAATAATTATCGTGATATATTGAAGGTCCCTACATGAATATTTAATGGCGACGAGACAAATTTCCTTTTATGTTCGAAAACCAAAAATGTGCTCGCAGCCAAAGGATTAAAAAATGTTTATGAGGTAGACAAAGGATTGGCTAAAGCTAACCTTCCAGTTATGTTTACCTTTTCCGGAACAGGAGTGGTAGCACCGCCTATGGTGATGTACCCTTACAGAAGAATTTCGGAAGGAATTCGGAAGCCCTTGCCCAATGGTTGGGGAATGGGGGTTAGCGATAATGGATGGATGACCAAAGATATATTCTATGAGTGTATCTCTCTTCATCCATATCTGGTGCAGTCGGGAACAATACTCCATATTATTTATTTTGTCGATGGACATGCCACTCATTTGAAGTTAGCTGTTAGTGAACTCTCAAATGCTACAAGGATTCTTCAACCAGTATGACGTAGCGTATCCAAGAGGGGTTTTTTTTACATAAATTGGAAATTAATTAAGCTAAAGGCTTAGGATAGTCATCAAATAATTCTAATGTCAATCTTAATCCTGCTAACAAAATCAGTGCATTCGGCACACTTTGTTCTACTGTCGGTGAGAAAAGACTGGATATTTTTAAGAAAATCGAGAACGGAGAAATGAACCAACCAATTTTAATAATGAACTCCACATTTTATATGATTAATATCAAAAACTAAAATATAGAACTCAACCAAACCTACGCTTTTCGGATCAATTTACGCAAACTGATAGAGAGTGCCAAATACTGGAAAATACAAAATTGCAACCCAAACAAACTGTCGGCTGCCAAGTATCGGAAAGTTAAAAAATAACATTAACGCAATTTTGCACAGCGGCTCGATAATAGAACAAGCAAATAATGACGAATTGGAAAATATTTCACCTATGGAGACAGAAATTGAAGTTACTCCACCACTACAACGTCAAGTATAGGGAATTTTCATGATAATGGCGCAATATTGGTAGATGATACCTCCATTCAAATAATTAAACCGCCAACAGACTGTCACCTTCGGAATTTATTCCCACCTGAAACTATGTTGGATATTGGTGATAATTATTCAGCAAGTGGAAAAATATGTTATAATTGCACTTTGTATTTTCCAAAACATTGAAATCCGAGAACATTGGAATAAAGTGCAATAAATGTACCAGAGAGTTTCACGTAAAATGTTTAATAAAATTAAAGTATAGTTACCTCCCAATTTTTCTATGCAACGCATGCAAAATAAAAATATAGGACAATGACTGATAAAAATTATATTTTAAGTACCCATAGCTACTTAAAATATGATATAGCTACTTATTAAATAAATAATAGTAGGACAAGCTAGCCACTTTTCCTAGTGTCAATAAGTACAGGAGCCTGCCAATAATTGTACTAAAACAGACGGGAAAGGTTCGAACCGAACGCTATAAGCATTTTTTGTTGTCTCATTTGCGTACTTAAAATATCACACAAACCCACATCCACCCACACCAACCTCACCCCATCTACACCCAGCCCAACCGACCACAATCCACCATAACTCAACCGTTATGTTTGGCCGAAATCGGTCCACCAGAAATGACAATTTACAAGGAAGCTTTTTCATTTTTCAACAAATACATATTTATTTTTCGAAAATTCAGGATATTTAAAATTTTAGAAAAACTTCAGAGAAAACATGAAAAATAATTTCGACACATCAAGCAACCGGTGCTGCACACACAAAGAAGGTGCCACCCACACCTCGTTGAGGTTGCTAAATCCTTTAATGGAATGTACCGTCAGTAAAAAATAGCTTGGAACAAATTGATATATGCCTTAATCCGACATTGCAAAAAAATTAACGCATAATACGCGTTTTGCGATTGTCTATACGATCGAGACAGGTAGAAGAAAATTGTTTAGTGTCACTTAATTATAAATTTCCTCTAAATTTAACCAATAAAAAATTTCTTAATTACAAAATTATTATAAATTGTTCGCCCATCTTCTGGTCTGAAGTTTCCAAACGGTCTTCATTTGTAGGAGTAATAAAATCACTATTCAATAGACCTTAGATTAAGTCACTCTTCCTATTTATTATCCGCCACTCCTAACTGAGCACTAAAGTCTAAACTCGCTAAAATTTATAGATTGGATATTACTCAATTAAACTACAATTCAATTTTACTTTCAATAAAATCAAATCTTTTTATTACTTTACACCGTCATTCACATTGACTAATCGATGCTCCATTTTTTATGTTTTTTTATCTATAGTCTAGCCGCGGTTTGTTAAAAATACAACTACCGTGCAGCAAAAAAAAAATCGATTATTTCCACTTAATTCGATTTTATAAAAATTAATCTAATTATTTCTAAAGTTACGACTGGCGAGTAAATAACGACCGCAATAAATTTTTATTTTTAATTCGTTTTCTTTTAATTTGTGCGGTGTAATTTTCGACACTTATGGTAACTGCCGTAAACTGGTAACTGTTATAAAATGTAGCTGCCTTTTTTTATCTATTTTAATCAAATTAAATTTCAATTTTCCCATAAAATTGTGCAAATCTGGAGAAAACATAAAAAAAATTGTTATCCTGCTTAATTTATTTTATAATTTTCCGTGAAATTTATTTACTCAGTAGAATTACTCCAATTCGAGGGCATGTACCCGTAAATGGGTAGTGGGTTCCACTTACATAATAGTACAGTACATTATTATTATCATACAGATCTACTTACTTCGTTTCAATGTAATCCATTTAACAATTCTGTCGACTATTGCAAGTATCTTAAAGAAAATGAATTACTCTTACAATAATTTATAATTCTTCGTCTTCTGACATTATTTATACGTATACCACTATTACAACATTATAAGAAGACAGGTACATACGAATAAATGATAATATTTAGTTCAGGTTGTATACAAGAAAATGGAAACTGTAAACACGTACTGAACTAGAAAATTTTCTTATTTGTACTCCTTCGAAGAACGTATACGAGACGAGAGCTACAAAAAATAAAAATTAATTGAAAAATAAAAGTTTTCTTTCCATTTTGTGCGTTTGCATCTTTTTTGGGAAGGATATTTTCTACTTTTTAATTTTGTTTGGCATACAAAATAAAAATTATATTAAAAAAAATAATAATAATAATTAATTAAATTTTTATGCTACGCTCTTAAAAAAAACTTTTACATATAGACGTATAATTATATCGGAGAAGATTATTAAAGGAGATAAGTTAATTTAGTTATTTCGGCGATATGTATCTAGGCGATGTAAGCGAAGTGTTATGGGGTTTAAAGTTTTAGTTTTTTCTGTATCGGATAATATAAGGTGTTCAGGTATAATCCGTTGTACATTTCACACTCTGCTCTGAGATACTTAAATGGTGATCTATGGAACCTGTTCGTGCTTAATCCGTTTTATGGCAAAAAAAAATCCTTGCTACTAAAGTAATTCTCTAAAAATTATGCTTCGTGTTTGGAGATGAATGCAGAAGTATCTGAGAAAGAAACTTAGTAATTATTTATTTAAGTTCATGTTATGTAAAATACTTATCTTAACAATGTCAGTATCTAAACTGTTTACTAATTTTGACATCTATTCATAATTTGACATTTTAATTTTTCATTTCTTCAAATCCGTTATTGTAGCTATGTGCCTCAGGTTGATTTTTTCGGCTATACTATGAACTAAACTTTTTTGAGGTGACATTACGCTATTCGCCCCCAGATTACAAACGAAAAGTCTCCTCGCGACGTAACTTTTCAATTTAGTTGTTAAATGTCATTATTCGGTATTTAATGCAAATGTGTTATATTGTGTACAAATTTTTACGTGACACTTTTTTTTATTTTTAAACATTTCGTAGTTTTATAATATTTGCAAATAATACAACTTCCATTTAATATTTCCTTTATCCACGAAAAGTCGACAATTTAGTATTTCGAATAGTCTGCTTGTTTTGTTGATGTTACTGCCACCTATGAATGTTTAGTGTGAACTACTGAGCAATTTAGTTTAGCTAGTACGACGCACAGCATTATTATCATTTCTAGCTCAATTACAAAATTTATTTAACCCTTCTATTCATTGTTAGATGTCTCTTTATAGCAAAACTAAATGTTAGTATTTATTCGTAGAGATGTCATTAGGTACTTTACGTACCTTTTGTTCAGTGGCTTTCAACCAAAACTGAGAACTAGTTGAGAAGCTTTTTTGATGAGATTGTAATTTTAAGATTTATAAAACTGATTTGAATTAGGAAACATTTTTAAAGAGTGAATTTAATTTAGAATTTTAATTAATTACATTCAACAACTTGCTATAAAATATTAAACCAGCGACAGGCATCTTGGGAAAACAAGCGAAAGCGGCACCGCAGAAGTTAAAGCAAGCGGAATTTGTGACAAGCAGCCTTTGCCTCTACAAATGATCCTTTGAGCCGGATCTGCAAAGTATACTTTATTATATTTACATTATAAAATATTAGCATACAAAATCAAATCGTGATAAGAAATAAATTAAAATTTTATTGTGCGCCATATACGATTTGCTTCGTAGCGGTATCAGAATGCAAAACTTAGCTGCAAAACTTAGTGGAAGTTTTGATTATTCGGCGAATCTCACTCAGCTTACAAACGTAGAAGTCCGCCTACCAAAATTAAACATTCCACCATTTGCTGGAGATTATAAGGAGTGGCAATCATTATACGATTTGTTCTCTGTACTACACACGATTCAACTTCATAATCGTCAGTTCAAAAATTCCAGTACTTGAAGGGGCTACTTAGAGGAGAAGCTGCTAGCTTGAGACATCTGTCCATTACCGAGGCGAATTACATTGAAGCACTCAAGAAGCTTAGGCAGCTCTATGATAGAAAGAAGCAGACGTTCACCTCCTTCATTCGAACATTTATAAAGGATAGAGCAAACGACAATCAACACAGCAACGAAGTGTAACGAGGATTGACGGTACTGGGACGGAATGGTGATTCAAAGGACCCATGGTAGTAAACAATTTAGATGACGAAAGTAAGGTGCTATGGCCACAAAAACCGGCATAAAACGGAGACGAACATTTTCCACTAAAGAAGAACACGTCAAAAGTCATGTAGTTTTAAATAGCCTGAGCTGCGGTGTATGTAACGCTGCAAAACGCATGACATATCAGTGTACACAATTTAATGTCATGGACCTAGAAGAGAGAAGAAAGTGGGCAAAGGTTTGCAATCGCTATTTCGATTGTTTAAATGGTGATAAAGGAATTCCCCGATGCAGGTCAAAACGAAAATGCAGTCTATGCAACAGAAAACACAATACCTTATTGCACGCAGAACAATCGATACCAATTACCATGACAAACCACTCAAGCGTAAATAATAAAGAAGTCAAAACCATTGATTCAGGCAATTTAAACTGTGGACATACCTCAAACCGTACCTTACATACATTAACGGTAAAAATTTTCCATGTCAGGCACTCTTACATTCAGATTCCCAGGCTTTGTTTGTTACCGAATCATGCCTGTAAATGTTAAACCTAAAGCGAGGAAACGCACGGATCTCCGTGTCAGTATTGGGAAACTCGGCAGCGGAAACTACCAAGGGAATAGCGAATATCGAATTACACACAAGAATACTGTACAACCGCATATATTAATCTAGAGGTACTGGTTCTATCCATGGATAACGGTAAATTTCCCGGCATAGACCATAGATAGAAGCGAGGTCGAAAAGTTCAACCTACGTGGATGCTTGCTGATCCTGAGTATTTTATGCCAAACAAAATCGATATAATGATTGGAGCTGAACATTTTTTCCAAATTCTTCAAAATGGGGAAATGAGAAATCAGGCCAACAAGAATCTTCTAGAGAAGCCTGTGTTTGGATGGGTCGTAGCAGGTCAAACATCAAAACAGAATCAAATTGTTGATGTTCAAGCTTATAGGATGAGGAAATTGAGTCGAAATTAAATTTATCAAACGAAAAAGAATTTTGTGAGAATCACTTTAAGAAACCCACAAAGTATGCAGAAGATGGCATATACATATAGTGAGATTACCGTTTAAGAATAATAAAAGCGAGTTAGAAGATTCATTATCCATCGCAATTCGTCGGCTGCATACAATGGAAAAAAGATTTCATAGAGATAGTGAGTTGTATGAGGAGTACAAAGATTTCATGAAATAATATGAATAATTAGGCACATAAAGCAGAAAGGGCTCCCTGAGACGAACACCTTTTTAGTTTACCTGCCACATCACGGAGTCCGGAAGCAATCTATAGTACCACCACAAAACTCCATGCTGTTTTTGATGCGTCTTCGAAAACACGGATTAGGGGAGACGAAAATACGCTGTCAGCGACGACTCAAATTGCCAGCGTATTGTGTGGAGAAATCATCCTTCGGAACCAATTCGCCATTACAAGTTGTTGACAGTAACATATGGGACATCATCAGCTCCATTTTTTGCGATCAAGGCTCGCCAAGGTGTCGGCCTGCACAATTTAAATAAAATGTCAGATGTGGCAAACGTTATAATTAACGATATTTATGTTGATGATTTGCTGTCTGGCTCCGAAACTGTAGTTATGAAGTTAAGGCACGGAATTGATGCTGCCTTAAAGGAAAGGGGGTTTATATTGAGAAAGAGGATAACCAACTCGTCGGATCTGAGTGGGAAGTTACAAATGACTGATATTCCAATCAGCGGCAAAACAAACATTACGAAGGTGTTGGGATTAAATTGGAGCCCATTAGTTGCACACGACAATAATCACAAAACGGAAGGTCCTGTCTAATGCAAGCAGAATATTTGATCCGTTGGTCGCACCTGTTGTCATCCAGGTAAAAATCTTTATTCAACATTTTAGGATTTCTAAATTCGACTGGGATGACCGTTGAAGGATAATCTACTAACTTGCTGGAGAACAATTTACCAAAATTTAGTAGCAGTATTGGAATTAACCGTACCCTCGATTCATAGGAAGTACCAATATTGATACCATTGAACTCCATGGTTTCAGCGATGCTAGTGAACGATCCTATGTTGCCGTCGTCTACTTTAGAATTAAGATGAATAATGGCCAAGTCATTGTAAATTTAATCGGTAGCAAGACCAAGGTATCGCCAATGAAACAGATTTCTATCCCTCGTGTAGACTTATGAGGCTCATTGTTACTGACCAGTCTGATTAAGTTCATTGTGGAAAATTCCTCACTTCACATTAATCATATTGCTGCATGGACTGACTCTTAGATTGTACTGGATTGGCTTTCTTCACCTCCACGTACAATTCAATCAATGAATTACATCTAAACTGAACCATTGGCGAAAATATACTCACCATGGAGGAAATCTCAACGCTGTTAGTGGAAGTTGAAACTCGAGGCCGTTGTGCATGTTATCTTCTGATGATTTAGACTTTTTACACCACCACACTTCTTGAATTTGAGTAATTCAAATGCAAAGATTACAGAGGACAACGTTTCGGTAACACATTCAAATTTCAATTTACAAACGATGGCATCTGGAGTATTTAACATCTTTGCAGCAGCAAGTAAAACGGCATCAAACGAAAACAGATGTTAAAGTAGGAGATATCGTTGTCATCAAGGAAGAAAATATACCGTCAACCCACTGTCCTCAATTAGTTAAGATTGAGGCAGTGCATCCAGGAGAAAATAACATCCTAAGGGTTGTGACGTTGAAAATCAAATCCGGGTCACAAGTGGAATTTGTGACAAGCAGCCTTTGCCCCAACACTGTGCTACGCAAAAGCATCACAGAATTAATTTTAATAAAATAATTGGAATGTAAACTCTTCCCTCCTCAAAGATCCACGCCACGTGGGTCAAAAGTTCAATCTAATGGCTAATAGATTGAATTCCTCCTTGGTTGCTGAAAATCTCTTTTTGATGGGTTTATAATTTTAAGCTGGGCTTTATGAATTCGTTTTCCCGATGTTGTAATAATTGTAACAGTTTTATCCTCAGCTATTGGCTTGGATTTGCTACTTGCTGTGTATTTGGTATCACCAGGCTCGATTGTTTTGGGTTTTGATCTTTTTGTATTCTCTGTTTTTTCAATTTTGGATTCCCAGGCCTTTTTGATTCGTTCGATTACTTAATTTATCTTGATTTTGAAATTGGTTAGATTTTGGTAGTTTATCCGCTGTATTCTTAAAGAGAGCGGACTCTCTTAACAAGCCCATTTACTTCGCTTCTTGGTGTTAGTGTTGGGGAAACCATGACTCCCAAGGTTTTCAGGTAATCAGTAATATTGAGCCTTATAAAGCTCCTCTCATTGTCCATTACAAGCATTCTAGGTACGTTGAAATAGTGTAGTGTTTTAATTAGTTTGTCCCTAAGGTGTGGGATAGATTTAGATTTGATGCGAAAGAATTTCGCAAATTTTGAGAATTTGTCCACACACGAAATGACCTTCTCATTCTTAATTTCCGTCTACCATACTTATTGATGTTGCAGAAGTCACAGGTTTGTGTATATTTTTTTTACTAGACTGGCTATTCGAAGGAAATAATACTTTTCCAAAAAAATCTGTGACCTGTTTTCACATAATTTCGGTGTACCCTTTTGTACACCGGTTTGTAAACAGCCCAGTTTGTAACTAGGTTCATAATTATATTATTATAACCGCCCCTTCTACCTTTTTAATTTGACGTAGTTATTCCTATTGCTAAAAGCGAATGTGAGTGGCTGATCCATGGCCTAAATTATCGCCGACATTTCTTTTTCGTTCGCCGCATAGTTTTCTTCGATTTTTTTAAAGATCTTGAAATGTACGGGATTGGTCTGTCTTTTCCAGCATACCACATCCCTTAAGCTAGCAGAACCCATACGGCAGAACATTACAAGATAGTATGGATAATTATAGGCTAATTAAATGCTCTATCAAACAATTTTGGGCTCCATCCCTTCCAACTAAAACGCGGGTTCTGCTAGCTTAAGAAATAGTTAGCAGAACCCATATCAAAAAACGATTTAAAAACAAATGGAAAATTAAAGGTTAATTTAAGGCTAGTTAAATGCCCTATTTAAGTTTTTTTTTTATAATGCTCACTCTATTAGAAAAGTAAGGCTTTATCACTTAAAAGGTAACAGACCCCAAATCGAAAATCGGGTCAAAAATCAAATTTGAACGCAAAACAAGATCAATTGACAACAAATAATTTTAGGCTCATTATGGCCTAATCAAAAGCCACATTAAAAATTCTTGGGCTCCACTCATTTTTGACAAAATTTCAGATTATTTTTAATCTAAAGCTAGCAGAACCCAAATCGAAAATCGGACCAAAACCGAAACTAGAATTCTGAAATTTTGTCAAAAACGAGTGGAGCCCAAAAATTTTTAATGTGGCATTTGATTAGGCCATGATGAGCCTAAAATTATTTGTTGTCAATTGATCTTGTTTTGCAGTCAAATTTGATTTTTGGCCCGATTTTCGATTTGGGTTCTGTTAGCTTTTAAATGATAAAGCCTTACTTTTCTCCTAGAGTGAGTAATTTAATTAGCCTTAAATTAACCTTTAATTAGCCTTAAATTAACCTTTAATTTTCCAATTGTTTTTAAATCGTTTTTTGATATGGGTTCTGCTAACTATTTCTTAAACTAGCAGAACCCGCGTTTAAGTTGGAAGGGAGGGAGCCCAAAATTTTTTAATGGGGCATTTAATTCAAGCCCATAATTAGAATATAATTATCCATACTATCTTGTAATGGTCTGCCGTATGAGTTCTGCTAGCTTAAGGGACATAATACACCCCTGTGATGGAACGGTTCCCATCGCCGGGGCCGAAGCATTGGTATCCAAGTTGAATGGTTTGTTGAAATCAGGAAATATCAGTATCTCCGATGATGATAGTAATTCTTTAATCTGTTGAAATGCTCGAATCTGAATATGATTCATACTGATTTTTATCTTCTTCGACTGGCTTGCCATAATTTGGGCGTTTTCCTCTCTTGTAAAATTTGCCAGAGATTTGGCATGCAAGGTTTGTCAGTTTCTGTTTTTAGGAATACCTTTTTGTCCAACTGATCCGTAGATTGGCTTATTCAAGTTTGAAGAATATTATTTCAATGTTCATTAGGTTTCTCGGGTTGTCGTTATTGAATTGTTCATTTTTTTATATACTGTTTAGATTTCGAAAATTTAAACTCTGGATTTCCGGCAAGACGCATAGGCTTCTTGCAATGTTTGAGGGTTTTAAAATATCAGCATTTTTGACAAGTTCATTAAGTCCTGTAATAAAAAGGTCAAGGGCTCTATTTCGATACGTCCCAATGAGAATTTCAGTTATGTCGGTCGAATATTCTTCCATCTTAACTTTATTCACAACTAACGAATATTCAAATTCGTTCGAACGAACATTCATATTCATTTCATATTCAATTCATATTTAATTCATATTCAATTCATATTCAATTCATATTCAATTCATATTCAATTCATATTCAATTCATACTCAATTCATATTCAATTCATATCCAATTCATATTCAATTCATATTCAATTCATATTCAGTTCATATTCAATTCATATTCAATTATTATTCAATTCATATTCAATGCATATTCAATTCATATTCAATTCATATTCAATTCTTATTCAATTCATATTCATTTCATATTCAATTCATATTCAATTCATATTCACTTCATATTCAATTCATATTCAATACGTATTCAATTCATATTCAATTCTTATTCAATTCATTTTCAAATCAGATTCAATTCACATGCAATTTATATTCAATTAATATTCAGTTAATATTTAATGCATATTCAATTCATATTCAATCAAAACAAATGAATATGAATTGAATATGAATTGAATATGAATTGAATATGAATTGGATATGAATTGAATATGAATTGAATATGAATTGAATATGAATTGAATATGAATTGAATATGAATTGAATATGAATTGATTATGAATTGAATACGAATTGAATATGTATTGAATATGAATTGAATATGAATTGAATACGAATTGAATACGAATTGAAATTAAATATTTAATTCATGTTTAATTTCAATTCGTATGCAATTCGTATTCAATTCATATTCAATCCATATTCAATTCATATTCAATTCATATTCAATTCATATTCAATTCATATTCAATTCATATTCAATTCATATTCAATTCATATTCAATTCATATTCAATTCATATTCAATTCATATTCAATTCATATTCAATTCATATTCAATTCATATTCAATTCATATTCAATTCATATTCAATTCATATTCAATTCATATTCAATTCATATTCAATTCATATTCAATTCATATTCAATTCATATTCAATTCATATTCAATTCATATTCAATTCATATTCAATTCATATTCAATTCATATTCAATTCATATTCAATTCATATTCAATTCATATTCAATTCATATTCAATTCATATTCAATTCATATTCAATTCATATTCAATTCATATTCAATTCATATTCAATTCATATTCAATTCATATTCAATTCATATTCAATTCATATTCAATTCATATTCAATTCATATTCAATTCATATTCAATTCATATTCAATTCATATTCAATTCATATTCAATTCATATTCAATTCATATTCAATTCATATTCAATTCATATTCAATTCATATTCAATTCATATTCAATTCATATTCAATTCATATTCAATTCATATTCAATTCATATTCAATTCATATTCAATTCATATTCAATTCATATTCAATTCATATTCAATTCATATTCAATTCATATTCAATTCATATTCAATTCATATTCAATTCATATTCAATTCATATTCAATTCATATTCAATTCATATTCAATTCATATTCAATTCATATTCAATTCATATTCAATTCATATTCAATTCATATTCAATTCATATTCAATTCATATTCAATTCATATTCAATTCATATTCAATTCATATTCAATTCATATTCAATTCATATTCAATTCATATTCAATTCATATTCAATTCATATTCAATTCATATCCAGTTCAAGTTAAGAACGTCTTACATTTCTTAATGTTCTTGTAAATGTTACTACGACTTACTTTTACTCGTACTGGTGAACCAAATATTGGCGAAGCATTGAACGATTTGACGATTTCAAGTCATAATTGTTATTTTTAATTTTATTTTTAGCCTAGATTGACTAGAAGACCGAGATTTTACCAAAAAAGCTTTATCTAATCAAATTTCTTTCTCTATTTCTTTTCAGGTAATCTTCTATCATATTAAAAGTAATGTTTTGGTAAAATTATATCTAAAGGGAAAGGTAAGTGAGTTTTAAAATTGAACTGACAAAAAAATGTTTAATATGGTTTCGAGAAGAGTACATTATGTTATTGCATGTACAAAATTTGCAAACTTTACCACAAAATCTCCACTTCAATTTTCTATTCAATAATGATAATACATTTTCATTGTTAACCTCAAACTTAATTATAAAAAACTATAAAGTCATAAAAACAGAAATGGAACAATAGGAATAATATTCAAACCCTAAAATCTGACAAAACCGACGACCACATAAATGTGGTACCAATATCCCCCAACCCATAAATCATAAAAAAAATTTAATGTGTTTTAATTACGAGCTAGGACTAGACTAGCAATTATTAAAGTTTTTTGTGCTATACACATAAATCATAAACATATACGGATTGTGTATACATTGATATCATATTTTGTCATTCATAACAGGGTTTCATACCATTTTACTAAAAGTGGTGCGCATTGGTTTCAATTAATTTTTACTTTGAGGATAGTATGTGAACGTTCCGAAGAACATATTTTCACATGCACTGCTTAAAAGCTTATCGCTTTATAAAATATTACATAACGATGGAATTTTCACAATGATACTTCCTCTATGCACACAGAAAAAGCGCAGCACAAAATCCACACTCGTAAAATGTACAGTGAAAACTTTTTGATTGGATTGTACATAAAACGACGGATATTTTATTATCGAACAATAAATAAAATAAAAAATTGTCAATAAAAGAAATAAATTGAAGAATTTCGATTCGATTAAATTTTTGTGCACGTTGTGTCTGTAAAGTTCTAATAAAAATTGTATAGTTCTAAAAACTCGTAGCTCGTACTCGTTGGTGGTTGTTTTATTTTCTTGTTTTCATAAACTTAGATAGAGAAGATACGGTGTTACGGAATTTATTTTACAAAGAATATTGAATTTTTAATTTAATTTGTTTCATAGTCAGAAGTTTATGGCAAAACGAGTGTTGTGAAAAGCTACATGATTTATTCTTTTTCGAAGTTGTGGATAATTGCTAATTTGACTTCCTATATGTTTAGAATTTAGAATAGAAAAATATCAATGTTGCCGTACAATTGAAAGTCTTACAGAATTGTTCTAACTTAAAAATTTATAATCTTATAGCACTGTTGGGCAATTTTTAATCTATCCAAAATTTCAGAACTTTCAAAAGGCGGCTGATGAAACTTGTTCTTATCATAGAAATATAATTTTCATAAGTCTTCATTCATAAATTGATGAAAACCAACTAGCCCCTAAAAGATACTACATTAAACAATCAAAATACAAAGGTATACCGTTCAATAATATTTGTGTTGAACAGCAAATTAAATAATAGAAATAAAATGTTGTAAAATTGTTACGACTCCCTGGTCATTATATTAATTTTTTTATTGTTTCGTTTTCAAATTTTTAATTTATCTTTGATTGTTTGCAAAATACATTTTACTGGTGGCATTGCCATCTGTATTATGTCATTGGTATTACATTCTGTTGTGAATTTGGGCATTAATGTTCTGTGTTATGTCCACGTCGAATGATTTTGAGAGCGAGACCGATATGTACCCCTTGTGCGTATGTGCGAGCGATTAGGATGATTTGAGTTTGGTAGTCTAGTTTGGAACGATGTAGAAAAAAATCGAGTTTTGGATTTCCTTAAATTTCGTTTTGGATTTCGTTTAAATTTTATAAAAAATTTAGTATTGAATTTTTATAAAGAGGGTGTTTGAAAACATTAAGAAAATAAAAAATATTACAGTGTTATCGACGTTTTTTTGGTTGTTATTGTTTTGCGATTTTGTGAATAAAAATTACCAAATATAACGTTGAGTTCTGTTTTTTTTTTTTTCTGAGTAAAGTGGCCGAGTTAGATAAATTAAAAGCCGAGTTTTTTGTGAATTGAAATTTTCATTAGGTTCACGTACCATATTTTCGACGAATTTTGGTGCGTTATCGGTGAATGAACGCTGCAATTCTAACAGATTGCCTAACGGTTACAACAAGTTATGAAAGAGTTACCACGTTTCAACGGGTGTCGTATTTTATCGAGCCCCGCACCTAATCCACGGGTAACGCGATTTTTATCAAAATTATTACGGGTACCGCAAATTTATCAACGGCGCCGCGAATTATTTTGTACGGGTACCGTATTATTAAAGGCCATCCCAATTTTACTGTTAAGGTGGGACGTCCAACCAAATTGTTTATGGGTGGCCAATTGAGTCCACTTAGTTTTCCTTTGGTTTTGGCGATCCAATGCATCGGTGGAAACACCGCAACGAACAGGTGGCCAGCCGGCCATTTGTTGTTTTGGTATCGGGAAGAGGCTCCGCAACGCTACAGGTTACCAACCGGCCGTTTGTAAAATTTTAACAAATGGCGGGAAGACGTCCAACCCTTTTTGGCGGGTACCGTACAGTCTGACCTTAACTAAGGCCCGCAGGTATCATTATATTTTTATTCTTTTTATTTTGTATTTTTTTTGTTGATGCAATTTTTTTATTTTTGATTTACCTATTCGCAATTGAAGTAAAGTCAAATTTAGTTTATATCTAATTTTCAATTTTCAAATGTTTATTTTTTAAGTGCCGGGTCTCGCCACCATATTTAATCCGTTCAGTTTTGTTAATCGATTTAGTTTTCGCCCGCAAAATTAATCCCTATTTGTTTGTTTGATCTAATTGGGTTCGCTTTTACCCTCCCTCCGCCTCTGGTCTTTTGGTGAAATTTTCGTATGTTAATAAAAAGAGTACGGCGTTTCCCAGCATTTGGTTTATTTATTTCTTGGTCGGTCTATTTCGTTATTTTCAGATTTCATCATTTCATCTAACCTTTTTCGTCCTTCATTTTTTTTTGCCTTTTAAAATGTATTACTAAATAATTTTTCGGATCGGTATGTTGGGAGGAGGACTCTTAAAGTTTCGTGTCAGGGTTCCATTTTTACAGGGTGGGCTTGCAACTCCCCTTCATCCCTTTGGCAGGACATCTACAGGGTCGGAGTGGGGGAGTTCAGCGTATGTGCCGCCCATTCAGAGACGACCGTAAAATCCACACGGTCTTCCCGTGGCACTTCGGCAGACTCCTGCTGTCGAAGTGTGAAATGTGGGGGATTCGCTGGAGGTCTTTCCGGGTAAAGAGGGGCCTGGTTTTTATGAAGAGAGGTCCCTACCCTATCATGCCGCTTCATTGTGGCTGGGCAACGGCCTTTTGGAGTCGATGGGTCATTCGAAGTGTCTCTTCACCACTCGACTCGAGTACTCGTGACTCGCGAAGATCTGGTCAACGCCGGATTCTGGACAAATTCTGGTCGACTTAATTTAAATTCAGTTTTTTTTTTTATTATTTGATTTTGATTTTGATTTTTCTTTTCCACGGTGCAGGCCACGAGCACATAAGCGTCGTATTTCTTCACCACCCATGCCATTACCCTGAGATCTAGCCGACAAAACATCACCGTGAGAGAGGCCTCTGCATGCTTAGTGATCTCTGCGGGTTGGCTTCGAGCCATCCGTAACTAAATACAAGAACAAACAATTCAGATAGCAAATTGCTGTCAGGCATGTTCATCTCTCCGCAAAACATAGGTAGAGTGGCTAAATTTGTGATAATTCAGAATTGGCCCAATTCCTAAGAACAACAACGACAGTTGAATGAACGATTTTCTGACATACAGTGTTCTAGATCGCATAGTCCTAACAGGTATGTTCGCTGCCATCCGAAAAATATCCAGAATTACAGCCCCATAGTACGTTTTGAAGTTTGAATTAGTAACTGAAGTTTTTCAAGCTCGCCACATGAAAAAGGGCCTCAAATTTTTTCAAGGAATAACCTTCGATAAACCGTTTCGTGCTGGGTTGCTCGATCGAGGGTTGAAAAAAAACGGGTTTTCACATGGTTATGAATATTTTAACAGCTGCGAAAAAGTGTTATCCGATGTTCATTTGATAGTGGGGTGCCCACCGATAGGTGTCACCATATCCGGCATTGCCGGCCACTCAAAAATATTTTAATACTTAAGTATTGATGCAAGAATAAGTATACGACTAGCTCCGAATGTAATGCCTTCGTAGATAGGTAGACGAAAATACAAATGTAGCCCTTTGTAGCTTGAATAGTCCATGTCACTGTGCCGAAACGGCCTTGAAGAAGTAACACGATGCGAAGGAAGATTGAGTATCAGTTGCACCACACATTTATCTACGTGTGAGCGTACCAAGATTTTGATGTGCCAGCCTCACCCGTGGATCACTGCGTAGCGCGTGCGATGTGCTTGCGAAATGACTAAATTCGTGAGCCGGCTGTCTGGGAAAAATGATTGTATGCTCCCGTATGTATGACGAGTTCGATTCGTTGAGCCGCCCTCCGACCCGTGGTATACCGTCACTGTCGATGAAAGGTTTCAGGGATCGAAGTGCGCTCTTGTCTAATAGATGTTCTCTGGATTGGCATCTTGATATCTCCTTAACGAAATGGCCAATTGAGCTTGGTCACGGTGATGAAACTTCTTGAGTGTGTTGTTGTGCTGATATGTCGATTTTGACTGAAACGTCTGAAGAAGGAGCGAGTAGGTATTATAAGTCATTGTGAGACATAATTCCAAACGGTAGGTTAGGTATAATCCTAGATGTGCGAAGCTCAATTGGCCACAGACAACTTCCAGTGACTAGGCAAGCGTCGTAGCCAACCAAGTTCCATTTGTGAGTCCCGTGACACGTCTAGTGGCTGAAAGCTTGTGTATTTGAGTTTGGCGAAGAGTATGTTACGGAATGGTTCAAAAACCATTCCGAAGATGTCATCTAAGCATGCAGGGACCTCGCTCACGGTAAGGCTTGCGTGCTCCTGGCCTACACCGTGTAACACAATAAAAGCAATAAAAATAAAATTAAAGGCTAAATTTAAATTAAATTTACACAAGAATGCTTCGGCCAATTTGAGGAGGAGAAATAAAGATAATAATAACTGGGTCCCCCCACCCTGGAACGACCGGATCTCCCCGAATGAGAAGTAAAACGTCTGCTCGTACCTTGATATTTTGATCATTATGTTGCGGCCTTGTAGCCGTCATGCCACAAATTATATGTCACACCCGGACCGATGCAGCCCGTCCGCCAGTAAATACTCCCCTCGACTGGTCACCCGTAAGGTTTAATCTCGCGTTACGACACGTCTGCCGGAAAATTTCGGTGCATGGTACCACACTTTCACCGATAACCAAAATGTCGCCCTGATGGGCAACCAAAAATGTTGGGCGTCTTCCCGCCTTTAAAAAAAAATTGACACGAATGGCCTCAATTGGCCGCCCTGAAATATTCACACTTAACTATGTGCACGGGTTGATTGATACGGCACCCCGTACGTGTTGCGGCACTTTCGCCGTTATTTGCAAAAATACAGTTGAATGGCCACTGTAACTGTTGATGGCCACCTGTTACAAATTAGGTGCCCGTAATATAAATTTGTGTCCCGTGGATAATTTAAGCGGCCTCAACTTGGCCAACTATAGATAATGCGGTGACTTTCCCCGGAAGCCTAAAAAACAAATCAAAAAATGGGGTGGCATCATCGCCTCCGATATTCACAATTCCCCGTTAACCGGTTGTCGTTAGCAAAACAATTGGCGATGCACCCACGTCTGCATGAATATTACACTTCGTAGGTCTACTGTATATCCAAGCACAATGTTAACTGGTTTAATTTCATCACTTAATTTCACTTGTGGGCCTCGTCCCAAAGAAAAGAACTGCTCAACGTTTTTATCAGCAAAAGAAAACCAAAAATACCAATTGGCAATCCGCAACACAAATTTCCAATCACTAATTTTTGAGATATTAAAATTTCAAAACCAAGACTACAACTTAAATACTGTTATGACTCCACAAGGAGTCGCAACAAGTACGCTGATACAAAGTACCAGACGTGACAGGCTGGCCAGTTTCAGTGGTGCAACCTTGGTCTTCGATGTCTGCATTGTGATTTTTGCGGATCCATCTTCTAACGTTGTACGAGCATACACCTCCGCTGCGCGGATGTACCCAGCGATCGATTATGAGAGCCTCCAATAATTTCTGGCTGTCCCGATAAATGAGCCGCTTCATCTCACGATATGCTGAGTATCCATAATTATTGTAGTATGATTTTTGCGATGGTTGTGATTACCCAGCCAAGCGTATCGAGTGCATTTGATGCCTGCGACAGTATTGTTCGTTTGGTTGGTACACAAACATCAGATGATGCGATGTTGACGAATCCAAAACAATCCACCGAAGGAGAGCAATGTATTCCTGAGTGTTTTAATTGAATCTTATCAGTTCAAGATGGCCCTGATGTTCGTGGAATTCTATTGGTATCTCCAGTTTCATCATTTGCCTATGGAGCTCGACCAAATCCGCGATGATGTCTAAACCGGTCATCAGGTCGATGACGCAGAAGCCTCTGGATGCTACTTAAACTGCAGCTGAGCATTTTCCCGTTCATCTCTTCCACCTCCTGGGGCGCACCGCACGTGACGGAGCACAAACAATAGTCTCAATCTGGCCCCTCTGGAGAAAGTCGACACATGATCCGCTGACAATGAGTCAAAATTTCAAAGACGTTTTGTTGAAGCTTGGGACCAATGCGATGCTTCTGGTTAAGTGATATGCCGGTTGATGTTGTGTGCGATGCGTCAAATACGACGCCCTGTTTGCGTTGTATCACACCGTGGTGAGGCAGATAGCACGTTTCGCCCGGCAGTTGTTATGATCTTCTGACACTTCCTCCATCTGACCCGATTCCAGATAATCATGCATAAACCTGTTGTACTCAGAACGCAGTTCATCGCTCTTGGCAAACCGGTGTTCCCTATGGTGTAGTCGTAGAACGGATACGGTGTATCTTCCATCTCTGTTACGATAGTATGTCGACTTTTAGTGCCGTTCACATGCTGACTGATTATGTGTTAATTCTCGAGGTGGACAAACATATTCGATTCCCCAAAATGATTTGAGCGTGTTGTCGATGGTGTCTTAGTCAGTAGTCAGCGAAGGCGCTGATGCAACAATTCTTCTGAAGCATCCCAATGACGTCGGCTCCGAGTAAAATATCTATCTTGTTGGAAAAATAGTACTGAGGATCAGCAAGTTCCAATTGCTTCTAGGTTGGCCATTGATGCGTATCAAATGGTTGGGACAGCAACGTGACTGAGATTTTCTTTAGGATCTGGGATCCCGAATAAAACAAAGCTTGAATGACGAAGTTTATGTTTATGTGAATGGCGATCTGACGAGATTCATAGTAGCCAGAGTTTGAGGTGATTCGACGGATGACTCGGTATTCGGATTCGAGTTGTGTAATAGCGTGTGTTGTCTTTTGTAGCTCGGCACAAACTGGATTATCAATTCGAACTGGTGTGGCTTTTGCGCAGGCTGTTGAATCATAGCCTGTTTTCTCAGACGAGATTTGATTTTTATTTGAATGCTAGATGTTTGAATTGATCGCACTGGAACACGTTGTGTTTTTCAGCACAAACTTAACACGTGAAGATGCAAGAGTCCGAAGTAAAGACGAGTGTGCGAGTGGTTGGCGTGACAAGTGCTCGAGCGTGCGACGAATGCGATGATGACGGGACTCATTTGCGCGACTGTGGTAGATTCGATTATGCTGTAGTCATCATTTCCAGTGATATTGCCATCGGGTGTTCGATCGATTAAATTTTGGTGGTTCTCCCAATGTCGATGACCGGTACTCCTAAAACTTTCAGACCGCGAACGGTGTCGCTCATAATATCAAGGATCTTGCGCAATCCCACGGCAGATTCGATCCGTAGTTGATTCTGATTCTTTGAAGAGAGCTGTTGATGATTAACCAAATGAATGTCATGCGTCCTGTAGAGTTCAATGAAACACGGTATAATTAATTACTATTGTATATATTCATAATATGCGACTTGCATCGCTCGTGGTATTAATACAACTCACTAACTTAACAGAAGAGTGAATTATACATAAGAGAAAGAATCTCTATTTCTCTTTGTGGTGACTGGTGTGAGATCTCTACATCTCTTCCTTTTTATGTAATTTGTTTATAATTTTACTCCATTCTTAAATAATAAATTGTATTTACATTGTACATTAATTCATACTTAATTATAAATAATAATTAATTATTTAAATAATTATATTCAAAATGTTAAAATTACTGTTACTATATAATTCTATATATCTTCTTATTTTAGAAGATTTTAACCTATCATACTACTATAACTTAAAACTATTTTCTTAAATAGGTTGGACTATCATCATTCATTATTTCCCTTTTCACCATTATTTGGCCTGAAAATCTCTTCTTCTGGTTTACAAATTGTCCAATTTTCACCCACTTTCTTCAAATGTACAATATTTTTCCTGTATTGTTTGCCTGTATCATCGTTCTGCACTTCGATGTCGGCGCCTTTTTCTTTAAGAACAGTATGCAAAGTTGAATCGAAATTTGGACATAATTTATTTTCTTTAATCATATTTTTTACGAGAACTTTATCTCCACATTTCAATTCATTTTCAGCTGCGTGACGCTTTTTATCTGCATATTGTTTTCCTTTTTCTTTCTCAATCATATCTTTTTCTCTAACTTCGTCATGTAAATTATTCTTGGAGAAATCCTGTAAACAAGGTAATTTATCTCTGAACACGCGACCGAAAAATAATTCTGATGGTGTCTTGCCAGTTGTTGAATGCGGAGTACTATTGTACATCATTAAATAGTCCAGAAGATCCTTTTTCCAGTTTTGCCTAGAAGCTTGACTAATTTTTAGACGTTTTAAAATGCTGCGATTTTGTCTCTCAACTTCGCCATTTTGTTGGGGCCAATATGGAATAGTATTATATAATAAAATTCCATTTACCTTACAAAAGTTCCTAAACTCTTCACTTACAAATTGTCTACCATTGTCGGCCGTGATAGATGTTGGAAATCCGAGCCTTGCAAAAATTTCGTGGAGAGCTTGAATTGTGGTAGTAGAAGTTATTGTCCTCATAATTTTAATTTCTTTATATCTACTATAGTAATCAATAATAACCAATAAATAGTCACCACTAGGAAGTGGACCCATAAAATCGATTGCAACATCCATCCAAGCAGCCTTAGGCAATTCACGACGTTTCATTGGATTAGGCGGATTTGGAATTGATATTAAAGTACAACCTTTGCAGTCTTTTACAATTTTCTCAGCATCGCTATCTATTTTAGGCCACCAAACTTTTGTGCGTAATCGACTTTTCATTCTGCCAATGCCAGGGTGACCCTCATGTGCAGCTGCAAGAATATTTGCCCTTAATTTCTCTGGAATCACTATTTTTGTCCCGCGAAGTAATATATTTCCATAAAAACATAATTCAGACTGAAAGATTTTAAAACTGTTAACGGTTGGATCCCAAATATTATTAAAAATGCCTTCTTTCACTTTTTTAATTTCACTATCTTGGTTGGAATATTTTTCAATATCGGTGATAGATGTCGCTACAGGTTTGGCATATTCCACTACTTGTCGAATATAATTGTCTTCCTTATCAAATTGTTGGCATGTTCTGTTTACACACAATCGCGACAACGGATCGGCTATATTCGATTTACCTGCACGGTATATTACTTTATACTTGTAAGCCTGGAGACGTAGCACCCACCTCTCTATTCTAGCGCACGGTTTAGATTTAGGCCCGAAAATTGATTCTAATGGTTTATGGTCCGTAACCAACTCAAATTCTTCCTTTCCGTAAAGATAGATTTTAAAATGCTCTACTGCCCAGACAAGAGCTAGGGCTTCCTTTTCAGTTTGGCAATAACGTTTTTCGCAATCCGTTAAACTTTTATTGCCATAAGCTATTATACGAGGACATCCTCTTTGATTGAATTGAATCAAAACACTTCCTAAGCCGACCGGGCTTGCATCAGCAATAACTTGCGTTCGATCGTTGGGGTTATAGTATCCTAATATTTTATCACTAGATAAAACTATTTTTAAATTATTAAAAGCTTCATCTTGCTCTTTGTCCCAAAGCTTTTCGATATTAGTATTCTTTGTTAACTTTAATCGTAGTAATTTACGTAAAGGTTCCGTTAATGTCGCTAAATTTGGAATCCATTTTCCAACAAAATTCACAAGTCCAAGAAAACTTTGAATTTCATCTGTTGTTTTTGGTATTCGCGAAGTCTTTATGACATTAACATAACTCGCTAGAGGTTTTATTCCTTCCGCTGATAGGTGGTATCCAAGAAATTGTATTTCCGTTGTTTTAAACAAACATTTCGAGTCATTTAACGCTACATTATTTTCTCGAAGCACTTTTAAAGTTTTCTGCAGGTTTTGGTTATGTTGAATTTCTGTCTCGCCGAATACGATTATATCATCGATGAAGTTTAAAGTCCCTTCACATGACACTAACATCCTCTCGATAATTTTTTGAAATAATTCTGGAGCACACGAAATTCCGAACATTAATCTTTTGTAACGTAGCAGACCTAATTTGCTTATGAACGTGGTTATATATCTTGAATTTGGTGCTATTTCGATTTGGTGAAATGCATTTTTTATGTCAAGACGTGAGAAAAACCTTGCTGTTCTTAATTGTGGAAGAATTATCTCCATCGTTGGAAGTGGATGATTTTCTCGGGAAATGGCCATATTCGCTCTTCTCATATCCACGCAAATACGCAAATCGCCATTTCCTTTAATAATTGGAACCATCGGAGAAACCCAACTCGATGGCTCGTTTACTCTTTCGATAATGTCACAATCTATGAGTTCCTTTAGCTTGTTATTTACCTTTTCTTCTAAAGGAATTGGGATTCTACGGTAAGGTTGGATAACTGGTAACACGGATTTATCAATCGGAATCTCCACTAATATATTTTTAAATTTTGGAAAAGCTCCGTCTATTGTATTTACATTTAATCCAATTTTTAGAACTCCTAGATCGATAGCTGTATTTTTCCCTAATAAGCTATTTTTTCCACCTTTTATGACATAAAATGTAGCAAGTTTTGCAGTATGCCCTATTTCAATGTACGTCTCAAACGAACCTAAAACATCCAGAGGCTTATTACTTGCATATGACAGGAATGTTTTGTTCGGTGTTCTGATTTGATTCTGAATTTTAATTTTATCTGTTTTTAAAGATTCCCAAGTTTTGTCGTCTATGATGTTACATTTGCTACCAGAATCAATCAGCAACTTTATGGGTACGCCACCCAAATTACACATAACTAATGCATCGTCATCGATATGGAATATGTAGTTTACATCCTTTTCCCCTTCTACAGATCGAATATTTTCCAGTCTATTTCGTTTAAAAGCGGGCAGTATATTACTATTCTGGATTTTTCTCTTCGTGCTGCGGGTTCTGCACAACTTCTCGAAATGCCCTTTGAAATTACATTTCCGACAAATCTTGTTTTTAGCCGGACATCGGTCATCATCCGATGAATGTCTTTGATCACCACATCGAGTGCACACATTAGAAACTTTAAATCTTGATTGCAATTTATTGACTTCATATGGAATTCGTTTAGTTTCATCAAATCTATCCATTTGTCTGGCTACAGATTCTAATGAATTAGCCTCAGCTACAATGCTTTCTAAAGAAATATCATCCCCTGATGAAAGTATTTTCCTTCGCAAATCTTTAGAACTACATTTTTCTGCGATTTGATCTATTAAATGTTCATTTGCATTCGTAAATTTGCATTTATCTGCTTGATAACGAAGCCTTATTAAAAATTTTTCGAATTTCTCGTTCTCATCTTGCTTCATCAACCGAAATATATGGCGTTCATACACCTTGCTTTGTTTGGGGGCAAAATACTCGTCCAGTTTTTGTAAGGCTACCTTAAATACATCTACTTCTTTATTTTCGGGTAGTTCCGCGTCTATGTGTGCTCCTGGCAGATTGTAAAAAATTTCTTGTAGTCCTAAACCACCGACATGTAATAAGGTTGCTCTTTTTTTTATCTGGTTTTCAATATTTGATGCTTCGATAAAAATTAGGAAACCGCGTTTCCATCTTTCCCAATTATGTCCCAAGGCACACACATCACCATTGCAATCAAAACTTTCCAATGCAGCAAGCGCACTCATTTTTATTTATTTTGTAAATAACTGGAAAATAATGTCAATTTTTTCCAATTATACTTTTTTTAGTTTTACATATTTTCTATTTTAAACATACTACACGTGTCCATAAATATCAGCATGCATACTATTTAGAGGGAAACTAATATGTGTAAATTATATCCCTTGGAAAATAATATCATATACTAATCAACCGACACACGTACTATGCAAAAATATTTGTTATGTTTTAAATTTCATACATATGTGTGCCCGTACACAAACATGCTTGTACATTTATCTAACCAACAAACTGCGCAATAAAATGCAACAACATGCCTATGTACTCACACATACTATGCAACTTCTTATTTTGTTAGCTTTTGAGCTTTTTTTTTTTTTTTTTTTTTTTTTTTTTTTTTTTTTTTTTTTTTTTTTTTTTTACCGTTCGGGTGTAATTTGCTAATTTATTTAAATAACAAAACTTTATTATTTATCTGTATGTATAGCTCATTATAATATTCTATTAATATTATATTTTATATGTGTACATGTGCAAACTCCTACGTAAGAATAATTCCACAATAATTAGGCATACAACATAGTGAAATTTTTACGCATTTTACAACGTAATATAAATTTATATATTATAATACCATAAAATGTCCAAAATTAAAATTACGTACGCATGCACACTACACATACCTTTCAATAGCATTTTAAATAATATTTTCATTTATTCGATATAGTTTATCGAATATAATTCACACATACTTACAATTATTCCGTTATAATAAATTTACCGGAATTTATACTGCAATAATTTTTTTTTTTTAATAGTCTGTATTTTCCAATGAATTTCCTTTTTCTTTTTAAACTATACGTCTATATAACATTTCCAACAACTTTTCCTTATATTTTGTTTATCCTCGTCGCCATTGTAGAGTTCAATGAAACACGGTATAATTAATTACTATTGTATATATTCATAATATGCGACTTGCATCGCTCGTGGTATTAATACAACTCACTAACTTAACAGAAGAGTGAATTATACATAAGAGAAAGAATCTCTATTTCTCTTTGTGGTGACTGGTGTGAGATCTCTACACGTCCGATGTCAGGCGTCCTCGTAATTGTCGTTGGTAATGCCCATAGACTTCAACAACGACGCTGGTCAACGAACAAATTCTCAAATTCGGTCCAATTCGTATAGTCACTTTCGAAGACTGGATTTTTGGTTCGAGCCGGCTTTGTATCGACCGACTGCTGTACGTTAATTATACGGCGTCACCTTGCGAATTCTTGACAGTGGCTGATGGCTGTCTTTGTTTGGGATTCAAATTTGAAACTGTAACGAGGTAATACACATCCGCTTGATCATGGTTACCAAACTCTCCCTTGAGTACCTCTTCACCGCACACGGCCTCTGGTCCTATACGCCGCAGAAGTCTTTATACCAGGACGTCACGTGGAATTCGTTGCTGATTCCTGGCATGTCAACCAAGAACTCTTTGGTCTTTTCAGTTGAATCTTGTTACTGCACCACTGAATTATGTTGGTTTTTTTGTGACACGACACGAACTATCAGGCTCGAAGGACTAAAAAATTTTGCGGCGAAAAAAAATGTATTGATTATTTATCCGTGCCGTGTTGGTCGATCGATGGTTGAAAAAGAAGGAAGTTTTCCATATGGATATGACGATTTTGACAGCTGCGAACAAGTGTTGTCCAACGTTTGATAGTGGCACCCCACTATCGATAGGTGTCACTATATAGCAACTATAAATATTGTAGATTTATATTCAGTGAGTGGGTGGTGCCATTAATTAAATATTGTATTGTTCTTCAAAAAATTTTCAAAATAGAATTTGTTACACAGTTAAACGAAATAATATTTTAACTTTATAATTTTCATTACGCCCAGCGCTCCAAACCAATCTAAACATTTTAAATACGAAACCTTTCCGAAAAAACATTACATCAATAACTTAACCCACAAACGAGTATCTATTATCCAATCAAGTTTTCCAACTTTTGTTGTTATTTTCGTCTTAATAATAAAAAAATTTTCTTTTTCAAACTCGACTGTTCCAAAATTTTGAAAACAAACAATTCTCGTTAATAAAGTTGTGCTATACACTCCTACTGGAGAATTTATTGGTTTCATTTTACCAAAAAAAAAAAAAAAATTTTATATACCGAACACCCACATTTATTGGAATGTGTATCTGGGAGGTGGGTGGCACAGATACAATACCAAAAAATTTTTTTTCATTAGAACTTTTCTCTATTGATTAAAATATAACGTTACTGTTTATTAGGTATAAATCTGATGTTAATACACCTAATGATTAAATTATATGACAAAATGTAGGTAGGTTTGGTACGTGAAAAAATGGCGCCAATTGCTCAAATATAAATTAACAATTAGGATTACACAAAAACAAAAATATTTGCGATTCTCACAGCCGTCCCAAAAAAGGAAAAAATCCCTAAAATAAATTAATTTACACTGTCGTATCCGCACTGCCTTGGTCGTATCATTAAAAATTTAGATTACGATATTGATGACGGAAAGTGGAAAATGGTTTTGCAGTGATACGGTTAAAATCCATTGATATCCAATTTAGAAGATACACCCCAAATACTATATACATTACATTTATATATCTATTAATAGGAAGTTTAGATTTTTTTTTTTTTTTGGGAGATTAAACTTTTAAAAGATACATATATAAATCCGATTTGAAAGGGATCAATTGAATTGAAAATAGAAAAATTGTTTAATTGAATTCGGACGTCACCAGTATAAATATTTAGCTTGATATGCGATTGATTTAGGGTATTAAATCGTATGTAGCAGCAACCAAATAAAAATAATTTCCGTTAAATTATGGCATAGTTGTCGTAACGCTGACGAAGTACAGAGATTAAAATAATTATACAATGACAATGAGATGGAAAACAATAAAATGGAATATCGTGTACCGCATCACAAAAAAATAATGTCTGAATAAAGCTGATTTGTTTGGAGCTTATCTGAACCATGAACTTTGGGTTAAATCCAACAATAAAACCTCCCGTTTATCTACCTCCTAATCTATTCGCCTCTAGTTGTTATCAATAAAATTACATCAAAATCCATTTGATATTTTAATCCGAGATTTTCTTCATTTTCCATAAAGCTTTTTGTAAATGAACAAAAATTTGTAATAAAAGAGTTTAATCTATATATTAAAAAAAAATTGTTATAACAATAATTCTGTAGTAATAATAATAATAATTGACTGTCGAGGTAACATAAAAAGCTCATTTTACAACAACAACAACAAAAAGTTTTTCATTTTTATCGTTAACATTTTTTATTTTTCGAACAAAAACATTTTCGTTTTCACGTACCGGCTAGAGGCTATATATCACTCTATATGTATAATACATATGTATGTAAACATGTATGTACATAACATACGTGGGCCGGTAGGATGCATAAGAGGGAGAGCAGAATAAGCCGGTTGTATACAAAAGTAAATCATAAACATATTTATTTTGTTCTCAACACGCAGAGAGAATTTTGTTGGCTGTTATCTACCGGAATTACAGGACGTTGCATTTCAAGTAGTTTTAAGATATCGCAAAAATGATTTGAAATTTAAGGGTGACTGCTAACCTCGTGGCTACTCGTACCTTCCACTTTACGGACATTTTTTTTATTATATTTATTTATTACAAAAAAAATAATTTATTTTTCATAATTTCATAATTTTTATTCTTGTTTGGAGGATTTGTAACAATCTATTGTTAATTTGTAATTTAGTATGCGTCTTAATTTGAAAGCTCAATTTGATTGCAAAATTACTTTCATAAGAATATTTTTATAATATATACCTTGTTTGGTAAATAAATAAATAAATAAATAAATTAAGAAAAGAGAATTAAAAAAAAGCGGTATTTGTATGAACGTTGATTATTTTTTACACGGTTGACATGTATCACCGTGTAAAAAAAGGTTAAGGTGTATTTTATTTCACATTATAAACATAAAATTTACATTTATTTTTAATAATAAAGAAATGCATGCGAAATTTAATGTTTTTAAGAAAATGTTTCTTCTTACTGTTTTTTTGTTGTATTGTAGAGAAAGATAAAAAACATGCATTTAATAAATTTCATTTGTGAATTATTATTTGTGTATTAATTGTGAATTAAAATTACATCTTTTTTATTTCATTTAGAAATTTGCGTTTTTGCACATTTTATTAATGAAAGAATTAGTTGAAAATTTTGTATTGGCTTTAATTTTAATATTACAGTAAAAACCCGATTACTCGGCATACAGTTGAAAAATTTGCATGGGTTTTATTTTCATAATACAGTAAAAGCCCGATTATCAGGCATCCAATTAACCGGAACACTCAGTTAACAGGAAATTTAATTTTGAGGAAGTTTTTTTTTTGCTTTTTTCTCTTTCTTTTATCTTTCATATTCATTTTTTAAATCATTTTCAAAATTGCAACTGTTTTTTGCACATTTCCATTAATGAAAGCATTAGTTGAAAATTTTGGATGGCTTTAAATTTTCATGTTACAGTAAAAGCCCAATTATCCGAAACACTCAGTTAACCGGAATTTTAATTTTGAGGAAGTTTTTGTTTGCTTTTTTCTCTTCTCTCTTTCATATTCATTTTCAAATTTGCAATTATTTTTTGCATATTTTCAGTAATGAAAGCTTTAGTTGAAAATTTTGCATGGGTTTTATTTTAATATTACAGTAAAAGCCCGATTATCCGGCATCTAATTAACCCACTCAGTTAACTGAAATATTCCTCAAAATTAAAATTCCTGTTAACTGAGTGTTCCGGTTAATTGCATGCAGGATAATCGGGTTTTTACTGTAGTACATTTTTACGTTTTATTTCGATTTTAAATACACATTTTATTTCATTTTCAAAATGAATAATTTATAATTTTAAACTTATTAAAAAAATATTGAAAAAATTTCAAAATTTTCCGTGAAAAATTTAATTACATATTTTTAGAATACTTTTCTAAGATCATTTCCTAAATAATTTAAAAAAAACATATTTTATTTCATTTTTTTACTTTTCTTAAAATATTTTGAAAATGAATTAATAAGTGCACATATTAAGTCAACTTTTATTATTTCATTTCTATCAACTTTTCGTAAATCATTTTCATAATGAATTAAAAACACTTATTTAAATTCAGAAAAAACACTTTTCTTAATTCAACTTTTCTTAATTCGGGTAACTTATAAAAGCGTGACAAAAAATGTGAGAAAAAAGATGATTTTTAGAATTTTGGTTAGTTGCGTGCAAATTAAAAGATGAAAAATAAAAAAAAAATTGTCAAGCACGCAAGAAGTGTAAAGTTCATTAATTTATAAAGTAAAACTTAGAATAAAAAATATTATTGTGAAAAAGTTAAATAAAAATAATTGTTGATTATAAATAAAATGTTCATATTAAAATACTAAACTAAAATCATTAATAAAATAACAACCAATAAATTTAAATATGTACACTCAAATCGACTGGTCACAGAAATTGTTAAGGTTGTTTCCAATTATAAAATTTGAATAAATTGATTCACAATAGTAATACATATAAAATTGAGGTGGTAGTATACCGGTGTGAAGTTTCTAACGTTAAAAAAGTGTAGGTACACAAAAAAGTGGCAACATAAAAGTGGCAACATAAAAGTGTAAATGTTTATACGATTCTGACGTTAAAAAGTGTAGGTATGTAAATATTTATATCCAACAACAATTTACAATAAATTATACAAAAATAATTGGACAAAAGAGGAAATAGTTTCCAATTTTAAATTTAATCACCATTCATAAGTATAAGTTATGTCAAAATATAAAGTTCGGAACAAATCGACGAAAGCAGCTATACTAAAGAAATAATCGCGAAATCTGGAGATGTGCTCGCATGGTGATTATACGGCAATTAAAGGGGATGAAGTGGGCTATCTAAATATGTATGTGCGATTTCCTTAAATAGGTTATGGCTCTGGCCATAAATTTCCAATTTTTCCTCTAAATTCCGCGATAGCAATGCCACACTTTGGAATTTATCGCGAAATCTAGATATGTGCTCGCATAGTGACTATACGGTAATCAAAGGGGATGAAGTGGGCTATCTAAATATGTATGTGCAATTTCCTTAAATAGGTTATGGCTCTGGCCATAAATTTCCAAAAATTAATATTTTCCTCTAAATTCCGCGGAAGCAATGCTACACTTTGGAAATTATCGCGAAATCTGGAGATGTGCTCGCATAGTGACTATACGGTAATCAAAGGGGATGAAGTGCGCTATCTAAATAGGTTATGGCTCTGGCCATAAATTTCCAAATAATAATATTTTCCTCTAAATTCCGCGGAAGCAATGCTACATTTTGGAATTTATCGTGAAATGTGGAGATGTGCTCGCATGGCACTATACGGTATTCAAAGAGGATGAAGTGGGCTATCTAAATATGTATGTGCCATTTCCTTAAATAGGTTATGGCTCTGGCCATAAATTTCCAAAAATTAATATTTTCCTCTAAATTCCGCGGAAGCAATGCTACATTTTGGAATTTATCGCGAAATCTGGAGATGTGCTCGAATGGTACTATACGGTAATCAAAGATGATGAAGTGGGCTATCTAAATATGTATGTGCCATTTTCTTAAAATTTGGTTATGGCTCTGGCCATAAATTTCCAAAAATTAATATTTTACACTAAATTCCGCGGAAGCAATGCTACACTTTGGAATTTATCGCAAAATGTGGAGATATGCTCGCATATTGTCTATACGGTAATCAAAGGGGATGAAGTGGGCTATCTTAATATGTATGTGCCTTTTCCTTAAATAGGTTATGGCTCTGGCCATAAATTTCCAAATATTAATATTTTCCTCTAAATTCCGCGGAAGCAATGCTACACTTTGGAATTTAACGCAAAATCTGGAGATGTGCTCGAATGGTACTATACGGTAATCAAAGGGGATAAAGTGGGATATCTAAATATGTATGTGCGATTTCCTTAAATAGGTTATGGCTCTGGCCATAAATTTGAAAAATTAATATTTCACTCTAAATTCCGCGGAAGTAATGCTACACTTTGGAATATATCGCGAAGTCTGGAGATGTGCTCGCATGGTGACTATACGGTAATCAAAGTTGATGAAATGGGCTATCTAAATATGTATGTGCCATTTTCTTAAAATTAGGTTATGGCTCTGTCCATAAATTTCCAAAATTTAATATTTTTCTCTAAATTCCGCGGAAGCAATGCTACACTTTGGAATTTATCGCGAAATGTGGAGATGTGCTCGCATAGTGACTATACTGTAATCAAAGGGGATGAAGTGGGCTATCTTAATATGTATGTGCCTTTTCCTTAAATAGGTTATGGCTCTGGCCATAAATTTGAAAATTTAATATTTTTCTCTAAATTCCGCGGAAGCAATGCTACACTTTGGAATTTATCGCGAAATCTGGAAATGTGCTCGCATGGTGACTATACGGTAATCAAAGATGATGAAGTGGGCTATCTTAATATGTATGTGCCATTTTCTTAAAATTTGGTTATCCCTCTGGCCATAAATTTCCAAAAATTAATATTTTCCTCTAAATTCCTCGGAAGCAATGCTACACTTTGGAATTTATCGCGAAATGTGGAGATGTGCTCGCATAGTGACTATACGGTAATCAAAGGGGATGAAGTGGACAAATTTATGACCAGAGCCATAACCTATTTTATAAAATCGCACATACATATTTAGATAGCCCACTTCATCCCCTTTGATTACCGTATAGTACCATTCGAGCACATCTCCAGATTTCGCGTTAAATTCTAAAGTGTAGCATTGCTTCCGCGGAATTTAGAGGAAAATATGAATTTTTGGTAATTTATGGCCAGAGCTATAACCTATTTAAGGAAATCGCATATACATATTTAGATAGCCCACTTCATTCCCTTTGATTACCGTATAGTCACCATGCGAGCACATCTCCAGATTTCGCGATTATTTCTTTAGTGTAGCGCTGCTTTCGTCGATTTGTTCCGAACTTTATATTTTGACATAAATTATACTTATGAATGGTGATTAAATTTAAAATTTGAAACTATTTCCCCTTTTGTACAATTATTTTTGTATAATTTATACAATTTAATTTATAATTTATATACGTTTATTGTTGTTTGATATAAATTTTTACATACCTATACTTTTTAACGGCAGAATCGTATAAACATTTACACTTTTATGTTGCCACTTTTATGTTGCCACTTTTTGTGTACCTACACTTTTTTTAACGTTAGATACTTCACACCGGTAGGTAGTATAGCCTAAGCGGTCTCACGCACTGTTAATACTCAGGGTATTTTGTCGTGGGCATTTGAAGGCTTGCATGACTCTGACCGTGTTTACAGATAATTAAAAATAAAACGCAAATTAAAATTAAAATAAAAAAAAACCGGATGTTCCGCCGAAATTTGTCGAACGAAACTTGAGGAACGGAGTAAAATAAAACCGCAACAAAGAAGCATAAAACGGTATGGACGTCTTCTCAACAGATCAAGCCTCTCTTCACGCGGAGAGACCTCCAACGAATCTCCCACAATTCACACTTCGACAGATTGAGACCGCTGAAGTACCACGAGGAGAACGCTGGATTTGCACGGTCACCCCCGAATAGACGATACATTCAGTGGACTCACCAGTCCGACCCTGTGGATGTCCTGCCAAGGGGATGAAGGGGAGTGACCAGCCCAGCCTGTACATATGGAACCAATAAACTTTAGTAATTCATTTAAATAAAAAAATATTACGAATAAGAAAATAACTAAATCCGAATGATGGGAATCGCAGTGCAGTTTTTTTTATTAGTTAACAGCCGAGGAAGCGGAAAACAAAATTCCGTAAGAAAAAAAATTAAAAATATAACCGCCTCCAAAAAATTTTTTGGTTCTAGACCAATGTGTGACCTCGGCACAGTTGGGCGTGTAAATTACATAATGTAATTTACATGGTTTTTACATGCAAAATGTATACACTTTTATTTTACATTCTGTAAAGTAAGTAAAGAATGAAACACTACTTTTTCGTTGCCATTGCGCCATCTTTTAAAAAAATTAATAATTATTGGGAAATTGACTGTGTACTCGACCATTTTCTTTATCCGTCAAAAACCACAATTTGACGGATGAATAATAATAATATTAGGATGAATAAGAACTCTTGACCACAATCCCGAAAAACAAAATTAATTTATTGTAATGATAAATAACCATCGGAAGTCTTAGGACCGTGTGGTTGTTTTACAGACTATTTTGGTTAAAGGTGTTTTAAAAGTCCATGTTTGGGCAGACCTTGGGGCGTTATAAAGTCTCTAAAATGTAATCAAAACGAATATTTACGATGTAGTAGGTGAAATTGACCGCCTTAAGGCCGACATAAGGACAGATGTTTTACTGACGGACTGGCCTTGCAAATAACCGCCGTGACAAGAAAAAAGGTCGGGAAAGCGTTGGTTTTTAAAAAATGTACTCTATTTCATATAATATGTTATAATGTTATTCTTATTATTAATTGATAAATGATTTCTAATTTTTTTTGGGCGACAATTAGCTCGCTTGAAAAATTCTTTCATGCTATTTCTGATCTGCAATAAGGGTACCGGTTGCTCTGCATTCATGTAATTTTGCACCTCGGCAATTGTAATTGTAGGTGTATTACAAAGGTATTCTCACTGAATATTAGCTTGGTTATATCTATGGGCGACAATAGTAAGACATAAAATTATTAATAAATTTACTTGCAAAATTTTCTAAAAATGAAATGAGGCATTACCTTTTGAAAGTGACGGCTGACCCGACTAGGAATATTTAACGATTAATGCCTCAACCAGTCAGGCTTAAGAGCTTAAGTTACACGCCGATTGCACCACTTCGGTTAGTGCTACAATCACCAAAATTGTATATTCTTCTCGTCACAAATAAACAACTGACCTCTAAAATTTTGGTGGTCGTACCGCTCTCCTAAGTGGTCCAAAACGGAGCACAACTTAAAAACTTAAGTCTGACTGGTTGAGGCATAAATCATAATTCAACATATGCTCAAGAATATTTTTCACCGTTTTGTTTTACACTAAAATTTTACGATTTTCTTATACCACAAATGATGAATGGTAAAATTCATTATTTGTGCTTATACACAAAAAATTAAACAAATAATTAATCATTTATACATACAATATAATTATTATTAGTTTCAACGCTTTATTGAAATTCCTTATTATTTTTATTTTTAATTTTAACTTATAACAATTTAAAACTTATAACACTAATAAGCAGACTCTGAAACTTATTTAAATTTTAAATTCTTCATGTTTTACATACATCCATCATGGATGAAATACATTTTATAAATGGTTCGAACTTTCGTTTGCTTAATTTTTGATGTTTTTCCGAATAAAAACGAATTCAAGGAATAGGTGTTCACAGCAGTACCTAGAAATGGAAAGAAAACCCACAAAGAATCAGTAGAACACATAAAATACAACATAATACTTATCTGAGTCTGGTGCAACCGCAAACTTGTCTCGTACAATCCAAGCACCGTCTTCATCTTGTATCTAATATTCGGAATTGACCTGTAAGATAAAAAGTAATTTAGATATTTTATAAATATTAAATTTATATTGTATAATTAGTAACAAATTAGACATAAACTTACCTTTACGAATTAAAATTTTCTTACAACTTGTTTGTTTACATTAAAAATTTTGACAGATGATTTTTGCTTGAACTTGAAAATACATGATGTACTAGATTAAGCAAAAATCAAGAGAAGAAAAATGTACTATTAATTATAGCAAATTAAGTTTAAATATTCAACTCTAGATGTCACTATTGTTAAGACAAAAAATTTTATAACCAAAATTGTAAAAAATAAAAATTCTTCTGAAAAACACCGTGAACGAGTGCGCACGTAAAATTTATCAAATAAAATAAATTAATAATAAATCGCATAAGAATATTGGAAAACACCCCTCATTTTGTTTACGTCTATATCCTGGACGCGGCATTGCTATTTGGAAAATACGCAACGGGTTCAGTGGCATCAAAAGGTAATGACCAAATTCGGTCTCGGTCAGTCATTTCACGGTTAATTTGTATTACAAATTTTTATCGTTCTTGAAATGCTATATCGTTATGGATCGCGAAACGAGTAATCACTTCGAAAAATCGAATTATAGTTTTAAGTTGATTTCGTGTAAACTTCGAGACAAGTTGTCTTTTTTTAATGTGGCGAAATGAATTCGTGTGATTTTACAAAAACAATTTAATTTTTTTGTTGTAATTTTGCACCGACTATTTACAGACATCTAACCGGACGGTTAAAAATTGTTTGTCGGGAATACAACCGAAACCTAGTGATGCACTTAATAAACGTAAAACTCTGTCTGAAAAAATAATATCGAATAAGCCAGAATCCTATGGAAAAATTGAAAAAATTGAAACTAAAAATATACCAGACACAAAACTAGTCAAGAATGAGAACCTAAAAATTAGACCAAAACCCTCGAAAATTTAAGAAAGTTGCGTGCTAATCAAAATGCGCCCGCTGATGATTTGGGTTGTGATAAATGTTCCGATGATGCCGATAAAAAAATTCGTCGATATCACGATTTAATTGCTCTGATGCTTTCGAGTCAAACAAAGGATGCTACGACTCATGCGGCCATGCAACGTTTGCGAGAATACGGATTAACACCAACTCACGTAATCCAGACTGATGTTGGAATACTCTAGGGACTACTATAGTACCGGTCTCATTTTATTAAACTAAAGCTAGAGGAAACGAGAAAATCCATTCCAATAATTCGGGGAACCGACCAAAAAATTACGCACATGGGAAAAGGGATGTAAAATTTTTGAATTGCTTACTCGTAGTGGTTAAACATTTAAACTACTTTTACAATACGGTATGTTGATGTTGGAACGTGATTTGAGACGATACCCGTAGCGAACCAATGAGCTCCCAAAATTTTTTTAACAAAATCCGATATTTACACACATTGTGCTGTCGTTCAAAAGGTTACAATCGTTACACAAATCCCATTTTTACGCCAAACTATTGAACTACTGATATTTAAAGTAAAGACGGTTTTGGCTGCAAATAACTGCACAACCGTTTTTTGGATCGGTAACTTAAAAAATAAAGATCTACAAGATGATAAAATTTTATCCCAGGCTACTTGTATAACAGCCCAAAACGAGGATGACGAGCAGTTGCCAGCGATGAATATGTACAATGAAGATGAAGTATTTGGCGAAGAGGATGATGGCGATCAAGATAAATTGAGTGAAGAAGACTCCTCGAGAAGTAAACTATTTTAAAACTTTTGCATTTACTATAAAGTAAGACATTTTTTAATAAATTTACATTGAAAGAATCAGAACTTATTTTTTCTTTGATGATTTTTTTTTTACTCTGGACGGGCAAATATCTTTATTTAAACAGGTATGATGCAATGGAAATCTAGGTAAACATAGTTTGACCAAAACCAACGAGCAGCGTAATATTGTCATCCCATAATTCAAAAGGTAACCATTTTTAGTGCTACCCACGTCTGTACAGGTTGTTTGATGGCCTTCTCCGCCCACTTCAAATCAACGCCAATCCATGTAATTTGATTCCATGCTACTCCAGGTAATATTACAAGGTTGGTAATTGTATCCGGGATATCACCATCGTATTCATCCAATAGGACATGTGATGTTTTCATAATATGCTTAGCTTTAGTTTAATAAAATGAGACCGGTACTATAGCAGTTCCTCGAGTTATTTAAAAGGCACATGGTATCAAACATTATTGGTGCAAATACAAAAATATTACGTTTAGCCTGAACACCAGCCGGCCTGGCGGCATGTATAAATCGATGCCTAGTTCAAAATCTAGAACACATTTAAAATCAACACCAAATAGATCACAAATATTCGGTAAAAATTTTCGTCCTGCCGACAAGTCTTGGAAATCGGCTTTTGTAACATTTACATCTTCTATTCGTTCAAAAAATGCATAAATTGCAAAATTAATAAAAGAAATTACATAAAGAAATTAATAAATTATTTTAAATACTCGAAATACATTTACACTGGCGGATGCTATTTGTTTCTTATTGGTACTTAGCAGACCTCTACCAGTTGATTTTGGTCAAAAAGTCTATCCGCATTTCGATTTAATGTAGTGCAAATGGCCTTTTCACTTAACTCGTTGTGAGGGGTAGAAAATACAAAAACACCCTACCGAAAATACACCAACACCCTACCCTATAGGGTCTATAGATACCGTTTGGTCTATAGTGAAGCTGGTAATTAAAGCAGAGCGTGGAATCGACAATGACCCCAGAGAACGCGCATAGTGATATACATTATGTAACGAATGATTCGTTTCATGCTTTCTTTCGCCTTGTTTCCCAAAAATTTAAAACGGTGTTTAACCCTGCTTTTTAGTATTCGCGGTACATAAATTTGGAATGTGAGCATTTATGAGTAATTATTATTGTTGATCATTAGTCTGTGTGTAACACCTTCGCTACCGAATATTCCAGAGAATAACAAAAAGTATATACACCGTAACTCTATATAAAATGTTAACCCTTATGGTATAAGTTTAGCTAAATGTGTCATTGTATTATATAGTATGTATCTAAAGTATATTGTAAACATATAAAAGTTAAAAAAATTGGTAATTACGGTATTTATCGAGAAGAGATATGAAAACGATTTGGTTGAGATGAAAATTTTTTTTTTGGATGGGGAGTCGGGATCGTGATATTGAATAAATAAGTTTAAAATTAAAAATAAAAAAAAAAACAAAAACGAAATTAACTTCCATTCATATAATAATGGAATAAATTCTAAAAAAAAAACAACATAACATCAATATAAAATTATAAATATTAAACATAGAATAAAATTGATCACTTAATAATTATTACACCTATAATTCAAAAAAAAAAAAAAAAAAATATAATGATTCTAAAATTAAAGTGAATATTGTTGTACATATATGGTTAATAATAAAACCGCACAGCAAGAAAAAAAAACTTTCTACAGTGAAACCCCAAAACCAAATTAAAAGGGAGTGATGCTTCAAAATTAAATAATAAGTTAAGTGAAAATATACGAAAATTACTAAAATATTAACTATAAGTTATAGTGTATGGACTGTGATTAAACGCCTTAATTGTAAAATTTAAATAATCCGGGATATTAATATCATCGCTTGTGATGGAATATTAAAGGGCGTGTAGTATACAAAACTAAAGCCAGGAAGGTAATGGCGGACAATCTAGTGATGTTTTTTTTTTGTTTAATTAAATAATTTATAATAATAATTGAACTACTTAAACAACTATACTAATAATAACCTAAAATCTAAAATTCAATATAACTATACCTACACACCTAAAATCGAACAACCTTGTGATGATCGACGAACTACGTTTATCTTGTGGAATACTTTTATGGAGGATCTCATCAAGGCGCCCAACGCTTCGATACTTTTTATTGTAAGTCGTTTATTAAAAAAAAAAAAAAATAAATAAATAAATATATTATATTAATTAGTCTTATAGTTTCTAAACAAACAGTTAAATGATCGCCAATTTAACATTTTTTTTTGTCGGTTGTTCCATTTAATATTTAAATTTATTGTCTCGTTAAATTGCCGTTAATCTATCTGTTTTCTTATATATTACGGTAATTGCAAATAGATTTAAGGATTTTCGTTTTACTACATATATATATATACTAATATACTAATATGAAATTAATTGCAAGCTTTATCTCAAATAACTGAACCGGTAATCAATCATTCTAATGGTAGTACAATTTTTGTAAATGCAATTTTAATTGAATTAATAATTATGAGTTTACATTTAAAATTTGTGTCATGGAAACTTATTTAAAATGAGATAACAGGTTCTATTATGTGGGAGATGCAGCGGAGGTAGGTAGTTCGGCTGGGCAGGCAATATAATGTGACAACCATATTATTCTTTTCTTTCATATTTTCCTTCGAGTTGTTTTTTTTTGTGTTTTTAAGTTAGATTATTTTTTTTTCTTTTAATTTTAACAACACGGTCATTACTGATCATACCATGTTTCAGAAACCCCACCCCCCCAATAGCTCCTGAGTTTTAGCTGGGTAATGACCGTCAAACTGAAACCTCTGGTATGATATTATATTTCTGTTAACATTCCACTCATCAACGAGACAGTTACAAATAACGCCCCAATTTAAATGTTACAAATGGTGGCCAAGTGGAGTGTTACAGATGGCGCCCAACGTTACGGTATTTATTATTATTTTCCATTTCCAATACCCAATCCAACAGTATTTGTTATTCTGGACTATTCCACATGTCCACATGTTATGGCAGTTCCTACCCGCATTTATATCCTAATATCATTAGTTGATCCTATAAATGTCAGTGATGGTATTAACTTTAAATACATGTGTTCAAATTTCATCCTAAATTTTATTTAATTATTATTATTATTTTTTTTGTTTTTTTTTTCAACCTCATGTCTGAGCAAATTCGATCTTGAGCACAATAACCATGTTGTCGATATTAGTTGCATATACACATGTTCTAATTTGTTCCTTCATGATTAATTTATTTGAAACTTTCGCAATGAACTCCTAATTTTAGTTGATTTTCTTTTGTTAGTGATAAGTTTAAAATAAAGGTACTTATGTTTGTTTAAAATCCTTATTATGTACTAGGCGCAGACTGACTCTGATAAACCTTATCATCGAATCATCTGTTCGTACGTCTAATACACCCTTGATCTCCTTCCCCTTCATCATTCCTTTAGAAATTTTCCTTTACAATTAAAAACACAAAAAAAAAAAAAAAAAAAAAAAAACAGCATCACATGCCCGAACTTATTTATTCGCGACTCCGTTGCATCTCACCACATTTTTCATATGAAGTATTGTTTAATTCATTAGTTAGAAAAAAAGAATTAAATTTAAAGTATAGGTTGTTTAACCTAAAGTATTGTAATTAATTGATTTAATAATATTTAAATAAATTATTGAGAAAAGAAAATTTAATTAATAATTTTCCTTTTAGTTAGAATTATAATAGCCATTTTTTTTTCTCATTTTGCCATTGTTAGTAATAAAGCTTTACTCAAGAATTATTAGTTTATAGTATATACTTTTGGTTAGTCAGGCGCATATGCGTTATATTAATGAATTTTTCTTTTGTTTAAATCATTTATCACTCATATTCCAAAATTTAATTTCTTATTTCGGTTTTAATTTTTCTTTCCTCATTTTGGAAAACACATTCGAAAACAAAAGCTAACCTTTCGTTACCTAGTCGTGATTTAAGTATTTGTATTTGAAATTGGTACCGAGGTAATAATAATTATGGATTATAAATTGCAAAGTCGATATTTGGAATCCGACGAATTCCTTGTTGAATGTGAAATTCGGAATATTAAGGGTCCACTTCATTCACAAATAACTCAACTTGATAATTGTTTTACAAAGGAACTAGCAGATGTTACGTTAATTCCGAAACGATCGCATACAGCGGCCTTGAAGTCTCCTCGTCGAGAACTATCTATTTGTTCTAATAAACTAAAACAAATTCAAAACACGTTGCAAGAGACGCTCACGGAAAATCCGGAGAACTACGATTATGATTCTACGCTTGCTCGGCTTTACCATACACATTTTCGGTTACAACGTATTTCCCAGTCGAAAACAGTACAAGCCGCAGCCGAAAACCTTTTGACATCATGCGGTACCTTAATCGATCTAGTGAAAAAAATGAATACTACTCAATCAAATTTAAGCGATTCGCTTGATCCACTAGCAGCTATCCTGATTGAAGATATGGAGGATACCGAATCAGAGAGTGAAACAAATTCGACTAGCGGAAAATATCAAGAGAAACCTCGCACGAACGGAACGGGCGACCTCCCGAGGGTTAACGATAGTTCGGAGGACATTGGGAAAAAATTTCCACCACCTTCCTTTAAATCAGTTTATGCCAATGTAGTTTCTACAATTCATTCCTTGGATGCAGCAGGTTCCTCGCGCACCGTATCCGGCGATCAGAACCTGGCCCATTTAAATAGACCTGCTACAAACCCTCATGCATCTACAATGTCGAATCAAGCTATTCTTCCACCTCAACAAGCACAAAATATGTTAAGGTTTGATAATAACGGTAATCCACCTGTACCCGAAACCCAAATTCCACAACCGATCGTACAATATTCACCATATCCAACAGTGAATCTAAATCCAATACCTAATTATCCACCTCAAATTGAAATAAATCCCGAAGTGCTACATAATCAACACCAACTAGCACATCCAACCGCGAATCCGACTTGGTACTTACCAAATGCGCCTACTTCGATGTATGGTAGTCACCCAACTTTCGATGGCAGGTTTGCCATTCCGCAAATTGTAACGCAACATAACTCAGTTCCCCATATACCTACGTCTATGCCTTTAAATTTTGGGACTAGTCAAAATACGAGAGGAGCGCAACCCAATGTCACTACCGCTTACGCGGCAGCACCTATGAATAAGTTCAGCCAAACCGCTAATATCACCAAATGGAACATTTCCTATGATGGAACTGATATACCCGTTGAAAAATTTTTTTTTCGAATAGAACTGCTGGCAACCACTCATGGCGTAAGTCAACAGCAATTAGTACATGATTTGGGATTTTTGTTGAAAGGAGTAGCTCGTGAGCACTATTGGACAATATTAGAGCGAAATGGAGCGTGTAATTGGAATGAACTGAAAGAGTCATTTATTCATAGGTTCCAGTACAGGAGAACGGACTACGATATTCGAATCTCAATCGACAATAGAAGACAGAAGTATCAAAGAGAAACCTTCATAAACTTTTATTATGATATAGTTAATTTAGCACTTCCTCTGAAAACCCCTTTATCTGAGGCAGATTTAATAGATGTCCTTCGGAAAAACATGCGCCCTGCACTAAAAGCACAATTAGCTGGAGATCAGTTCGGTTCGGTCGCAGCTCTTATCAATAAATGTGTTGCCATTGAAGAGACATGGAGAAGCATTGGTTATACTCCAGAACAAAGCATGAACTTAATCGGTCGACACGTCAATGAAATTTCTATTCCATTTGTCACAACTACTGAACCTGAATATCAGTTTACCGGACAGGGAGCAAATAACGTCCATCCAAATAATATTGAAGCATTTTCTAATAACCCTCATCCCCCCTTACGAAATACACTGGCTAAGGGTGCAGTGTCTGTTTGTTGGAACTGTCGTTATATCGGGCATAATTTCATGGACTGTTCTAAACCACCCCAACGATTATTTTGTTACGGATGCGGTACTTCAAACGTGTTAAAGCCTAACTGCCAAAACTGTAATCGGAAACCGGAAAACCTGACACCGGGAATGAGAGCTTCTGGGTCCCATCATTTCCGGCCACACACACCACCGCAACCCAGACCGAATCGGATGGATTCAGCCTCCAACACGGATCCGGAATTGAAGATTCAACCGAAATTCCCATAAACCCACCTACTACAAATGTATTGTCTAATACTAAGCCGTCTAATTACCATATATCTTCATCTGACATAAGCAGAGTTCGCAAATATTTTATAAACAAGCGAAAAATTAACCAAACTCTTTCAAATTCTATCTTAGCGACTGTATTGGAAGATGGTGGTACAGAAGATAACCGACCCTTTGTTAACGTAAGTGTGTCAGGCGTACCGTTTCTTGGATTATTGGACAGTGGAGCTAACATAAGAGCCTTAGGTAAAAACTCGGAAAAATTTATTAAACAACAAAACTTGGTTATGCATCCACTCCGTAATACTGTACAAACAGCTAATGGAGCGACTCAACCGGTTGTAGGATATATCAATTCACTAGTTTCTTACCAGGGAAAATCACGTCAAATGCGGGTTTTTATAATTCCTGGTTTACAGCAAGAATTGTATTTGGGGTGCGATTTCTGGAGGACTTTTGGATTGAGACCCGTAATGGTTGAAGAACTTAACAATCTTTCCGCTCCAAGTACAACCAACGTCGATCCAAAGAAACATTCACTTAGTGAGATTCAGGAACGACAACTCGCAGCTGTTGTCGAGCAATTTCCCAGTTCCGAAAAATTAGGTCTCGGTCGAACTTCGCTAGTAACCCATCATATTGACGTAGGAGAGGCTCCGCCCGTGAAACAGCGGTATTATTCAGTATCCCCCGCAGTACAACAAGAAATCTATTTAGAATTAGATAGAATGATACAGCTCGGGGTGATTGAGGAAAGCCAAAGCCCGTGGTGTTCGCCTATGGCTAGGGTAAAGAAAGCAAACGGCAAAACGAGGTTGTGCTTGGATGCCAGGAAATTAAATGAAGTCACTCTAAAAGATGCCTACCCTCTTCCGCTGATTGAAGGTTTGCTAAGTCGGTTGGATCGAGCCCAGTTTATGTCAAGTATAGACCTCAAAGACGCATTCTGGCAAATACCATTGCATCCGGAGAGTCGAGAGAAAACAGCGTTTACGGTGCCAGGGCGTCCCTTATACCATTTTACGGTTATGCCGTTTGGACTCTGTAATGCGCCCCAAACCTTATGTAGATTGATGCACAAGGTAATTCCCAGCCACTTACATGATCGAGTATTCGTCTATCTTGATGATTTACTCATAACGACATCCACCTTCGATGAGCATCTGTCTTTGTTGGCCGAGGTGGCAGCTCGATTAACTAAGGCAGGGCTCACCATCAATGTGGAGAAAAGTCACTTTTTGCTGAAAGAGATTGAATATCTCGGTTATGTGGTGAGTGGGGGTACCTTGCGTCCAAATCCGGATAAGGTTCGGGCCATTGCAGAGTTTCCAGTTCCCAGAACCGTGAGACAGGTACGAAGGTTTCTCGGCATATCTGGGTGGTATCGCCGTTTTATTGATAAGTATTCTACTCTTTCCGCGCCTCTTACTAACTTGCTGAAAAAAAGGTCGACGATTTGATTGGTCCGAAGAAGCCCAGAACTCCTTTGACGCACTGAGGTTCGCTCTTATCACAGCACCAGTACTCACGAACCCCGACTTTAATAAAAGGTTCTATATCCAATGCGATGCTAGTTCCACTGGTATCGGAGCGGTATTGTTCCAAAAGTCGAATGCAGGACATGACACCCCGATTGCTTTTATGTCACAAAAGTTGAATGCAGCTCAAAGAAACTACAGTGTGACCGAGCTGGAATGTCTTGCGGCCGTACTAGCCATTAGAAAATTTCGGGCGTTCGTAGAAGGACTACCGTTTACTGTGATAACGGACCACGCGAGCCTCACCTGGCTAATGTCCCAAAAGGACTTGTCAGGTCGATTGGCTCGGTGGAGTCTAAAACTTCAGGGGTTTAACTTCCAAATAGAATATCGCAAAGGATCCCAAAACAGTGTGCCTGACGCTCTGTCTCGCGCATTTATGGACGAACTTCTCGGGCTTCGTAATACATCCAAAAACTCTGTTTTAGATGCTGATCCAATCAATCTCGATCTTGATTCTCCCGCGTTTCATGGTGCTGATTATTGCGAATTAGTTAAGAGAGTTAAAAACCACCAAAATGAATCAAACTTGCACGTAATTAACGATCGAGTGTATATACGGCAGCAGGACGTAAAGAGCGGTGACCAACCAGATTACCCTGATCTAAAACTCCTAGTACCCGAAGAGCTCCGTTTAGGGCTTATAAAATCTGCACATTGTCCACCCACCTCAGCTCACCTAGGTATTAACAAGACTACAGACCTTATTAAACGATATTACTTCTGGCCTACTCTTTTAAAAGATGTGCGAGGATTTGTAGTATCTTGTGAGACGTGTAAAAGTAATAAGTCCGTCAATTATACGAATCGTCCACCTCTTAGTTCTTTACCTTTAACATTTCGGCCTTTTCAAAGGGTTTACGTAGATTTTATGGGGCCTTATCCGCGAACTCAATCTGGTAATACTTGCATTTTAATTGTCGTAGACCACTTTTCTAAATTCGTTCTGACTCGTGCAATAAGACAGGCCACTGCCCAAGAAGTGGTTAAATTTCTAGAGAAAAGTATATTTTTAATATTTGGAGTACCCGAAGTGATTGTCACGGACAATGGTAAACAATTTGAATCAAAGCTCTTTGACCAGCTGCTTCACAAATACGGCGTGCAACATATATATACCCCAAAATATTCACCCCAAGGTAATGCTTCGGAACGGGTGAACCGTACTCTCCTGGCTTCCATTCGGAGTTACATTAAAGAGGATCAACGTACTTGGGATCATCATCTAGACGAGATAACACATGCTCTTCGCAATGCGACTCATGAGTCCATCAAGTATCCGCCGTACTTCCTAGTATTTGGTCATCATCCTATAATGCACGGTTCAGCATACCGCTTACTAAAAGATGTCTACAATATAAGTGGTAATTACCTTTCGATAGACAATAAACCGGAAGATTTGTATAAACTCTCAACAAAAATTCAAGAGCATCTACGTGATGCACAAACAAAAGCGCACTCCCCATGAAACCTACGAAGTAGGCTTCCAAAATATAAAATAGGCCAAACCGTTTTTGTGAAAAACTTTACGCAGAGCCAGGCTGTGTCACATTATTCCGCTAAACTTGCGCCTAAATATGTAAAGGCTAAAATAGTGCAGCTAATAGGAAACGTGTCTTGTGAAGTATGTGATCAGCATGGGAAGTCCCTGGGAATCTACCATTTCAAAGATGTTAAAATTTAAATTTTAACTTACTTACATACGATTTCTTACCTACGTTTTATATATTTTCTCTTCCTAATTATTAACATCTACTGAAGTTATAGAAAGCCCGGCAATGAGACTAGCTCAGGGGTAGGTACGTCCCCACGATTGTAACGAATGATTCGTTTCATGCTTTCTTTCGCCTTGTTTCCCAAAAATTTAAAACGGTGTTTAACCCTGCTTTTTAGTATTCGCGGTACATAAATTTGGAATGTGAGCATTTATGAGTAATTATTATTGTTGATCATTAGTCTGTGTGTAACACCTTCGCTACCGAATATTCCAGAGAATAACAAAAAGTATATACACCGTAACTCTATATAAAATGTTAACCCTTATGGTATAAGTTTAGCTAAATGTGTCATTGTATTATATAGTATGTATCTAAAGTATATTGTAAACATATAAAAGTTAAAAAAATTGGTAATTACGGTATTTATCGAGAAGAGATATGAAAACGATTTGGTTGAGATGAAAATTTTTTTTTTGGATGGGGAGTCGGGATCGTGATATTGAATAAATAAGTTTAAAATTAAAAATAAAAAAAAAAACAAAAACGAAATTAACTTCCATTCATATAATAATGGAATAAATTCTAAAAAAAAAACAACATAACATCAATATAAAATTATAAATATTAAACATAGAATAAAATTGATCACTTAATAATTATTACACCTATAATTCAAAAAAAAAAAAAAAAAAATATAATGATTCTAAAATTAAAGTGAATATTGTTGTACATATATGGTTAATAATAAAACCGCACAGCAAGAAAAAAAAACTTTCTACAGTGAAACCCCAAAACCAAATTAAAAGGGAGTGATGCTTCAAAATTAAATAATAAGTTAAGTGAAAATATACGAAAATTACTAAAATATTAACTATAAGTTATAGTGTATGGACTGTGATTAAACGCCTTAATTGTAAAATTTAAATAATCCGGGATATTAATATCATCGCTTGTGATGGAATATTAAAGGGCGTGTAGTATACAAAACTAAAGCCAGGAAGGTAATGGCGGACAATCTAGTGATGTTTTTTTTTTGTTTAATTAAATAATTTATAATAATAATTGAACTACTTAAACAACTATACTAATAATAACCTAAAATCTAAAATTCAATATAACTATACCTACACACCTAAAATCGAACAACCTTGTGATGATCGACGAACTACGTTTATCTTGTGGAATACTTTTATGGAGGATCTCATCAAGGCGCCCAACGCTTCGATACTTTTTATTGTAAGTCGTTTATTAAAAAAAAAAAAAAATAAATAAATAAATATATTATATTAATTAGTCTTATAGTTTCTAAACAAACAGTTAAATGATCGCCAATTTAACATTTTTTTTTGTCGGTTGTTCCATTTAATATTTAAATTTATTGTCTCGTTAAATTGCCGTTAATCTATCTGTTTTCTTATATATTACGGTAATTGCAAATAGATTTAAGGATTTTCGTTTTACTACATATATATATATACTAATATACTAATATGAAATTAATTGCAAGCTTTATCTCAAATAACTGAACCGGTAATCAATCATTCTAATGGTAGTACAATTTTTGTAAATGCAATTTTAATTGAATTAATAATTATGAGTTTACATTTAAAATTTGTGTCATGGAAACTTATTTAAAATGAGATAACAGGTTCTATTATGTGGGAGATGCAGCGGAGGTAGGTAGTTCGGCTGGGCAGGCAATATAATGTGACAACCATATTATTCTTTTCTTTCATATTTTCCTTCGAGTTGTTTTTTTTTGTGTTTTTAAGTTAGATTATTTTTTTTTCTTTTAATTTTAACAACACGGTCATTACTGATCATACCATGTTTCAGAAACCCCACCCCCCCAATAGCTCCTGAGTTTTAGCTGGGTAATGACCGTCAAACTGAAACCTCTGGTATGATATTATATTTCTGTTAACATTCCACTCATCAACGAGACAGTTACAAATAACGCCCCAATTTAAATGTTACAAATGGTGGCCAAGTGGAGTGTTACAATTATACAGTATTAAGGCAACATACGTATACAGCATAATTTTTACATTTTTGTTTGCAATGCATAAATGTTATTTTAAGGTCTACGTTACGTACGTAACTCAGAGTTCAGCAGACTGAGAATTCCGGATACACTTAAAAACTTCAGTTGATATTTCGTAAGAAAACACTTTCCCATTGACATTTATTAAAAAATCGTGTCAAATGCTACATATTTGATAAAAGATGCCACGGGCCAATTATTTGGCTACAGAAAAATAGTTTACACTATAAAAATTCACATACAGCTAAACCAAGCCTAAAGATGTCGCAGTAATAGTTTTAGAGCTTGTTTAAAACGAACACAGATGGCAGTGTAGAAACATAATTGAATTTTTCTTGTGACTGTATAAAACTAAAAGTCTAAAATAATTATTATTTACCGTCTAAATGAACTTTTTGATTGATATTAACGATGCATATAACCGGTATAAACAAACATTTGTTCCAATTTTACAACATTTACAGTTATTTTCCCGAGTTTCCACGTATTTTACATATTTTATGTAAATTACACATCATTTACTGTATTTTACGTTTTTACATGTAAAATGTAAAAATCGTGTTTTACATGTAAAACGCCCAACGCTGGACCTCAGTCGCGTTCACAAACACGGTAATTTGGGTGCTCGATTACAAAACAAACAAAAGAAAATTTAATAAAATAAAAAAATTTAAAATTTAAAAAAATGTATAAGCTCCAAAAAAATTATAAAAATTTAAATTAAAACAAAAAAATAAAATAAAAATTTGTAAACGTAGCGGCCCATCCATATCTCTATGGAAGTTGCCATTTCTTATGTACCACGGTACGTTAACTACTCACGTAGGACTTTGCTTTGGGATGACTGGATGATATTGGCATTAGTTTTCTTTGTACAGCCCCAGAGCTGAATACCTTAATTCCACACAGGTTTTAGAATTTTTCGGTATGTGTTGGCATAGGAAATTTGCTGACACTTTAGTTCTATTAGTATCCTGCGGACCTTTTTGTTGGTAAAGCTTAAGTGAACAGATTTTGTTTCATTAAGTTTTTTCGCCATCTCTTCGTCCAGGTACTGAAAATATTGGTAGCTCGTTGTAATTTGCTTGCAGATTGTTCTACGCTATCAGCGACTGCTAAGATGGCGTATCATCCGCAAACGTCGCTATGTTAGTCGCCTCTATCATTGGCAGGTCCGAGGTGTATAGAACATATAGAGTTGGTCCCAGAACGCTACCTCGTAGTACTCCTGCTGGTATTTTCTTTATTTCTCTATTTGTGCCATCATATTTAACACGAAAGTGTCGGTTAGATACGTAAAATTTTAATATTTCGTCAAACTGCTTTGGTCTCTTTGTATTTTTTATTCCAAGCCTTTATACCATACTCCATCAAAGGCTTGTAGTTCATCCTAGAAATTACTTGATAATATACTTTCCGATTTTCAAGTACATCTTCAATTATGTTTGTAATTCGATGTACTTTTTCTATTGTTGAATGGTTTTCTCTGAAGCAAAATTGGCGTGGAGGAATAATCTTCTATTATTGGTGTGAGTATCTTTAGGACTAGATTCTAGTTTGAAATTATTGAAAGTAAGGAAATCGGCCTATATGAATTTTTATCATTAAGTGGTTTGTTGGGTTTAGGTATCATGCTTACTTCTGCAACTTTCCATTGATTTGAAACGTTTTTAAGTCTGAATACTGCGTTAATTATTTGGAGTAGTTTACGTAGTTCTTTTCAGGGTAAATTCCTGTAATTAGGTTATATCCTGAAGATTTCTTTGCACTTAGGTTATGATTGATTTCCTCCTTTAATTATTACTCGAAACTAATGTCCGTTGGCGTAATATGAAGTCCCACGAATATCCCACGATTCTATCCCAGAAAATAAAAAAAAAATAATCTGGAGACACTATCAATAAAAACCCAACTCGCTGTTATGTAAAGTTAGCTCAGCCCAGAATTTGTTTAAATTGATTCTAAATAAATAGTATTTTGTGAAATTATCCCAGCCCGGGCAACATACAAAAATTCTTGTTGGATTAAGACTATGAAATTTTAGGGCCGCACCCATTTCATTCTTTTAGTAAAACGGAAAATCGTTTTGTGGCAACATCGCGTATTTGAACTAAAATTTGACACGTTAAGAGTAGCATAGGATCCATATTCCAAAGTTGCCAAGGAATGATTTTTTTATAATTTTTGTGAAAGAAAGGCATGAGTGTGTGTGTGACCATCTTAAAATCACATAAATTTATAATTTTAACGTGCTAAATATACAATTAGTCTTCCAAAGGCTGCCAAATTTGCTCGAATGGAGGCTGTCACTTCCAGTGAATCGATTTCAACCAAAAATCATTAGAATCTCCGTCTAGGCTGGCGGGAAGCTATAGACATTCGATTGCACGGCACCACACCGATATTTCAACTCCCAGAATCTGATTTTCCGTTCTTCCATCATTAAATCGTCAACAAACCTTGTGGATTTGTGTTGAAAGTACGTACTCTACCGGGCTCGAATCCCGACATGGGCAGGATGCAATAGGAAATCTACAGATTACGATCTGTGATGAAATGGAATACATCCATGACCCCGTGTCGGTGTGCAAAAGTCATGGGCCGATCGATTTTTTCATCTTCCATGCCAGTATAGGATAGCATGGAGCTATGCAATGTGCAGATGCTGATAAAATTGTACGTATAGCTATACGTCCTCGAATTGGCTGGCATACGGCGTAAAAGTAAGGACGGAAACAGCAAACTGCAAAAGAATTGGACAATCCTTGGCCCCAGAACAGATTGTAGGGATAATAAAAAAAATAAAAAATGTACGTATTCGATTAGACAAGGAATACATTATATCGTGCGGACCAGTATGTTCCGTGGTTTCTGCACTTTTAACCGATTTTTACATTAAATTTGCCCACAATAATTTTGATGTCAATGTGCAGGATATTACTGATAATCTCTTTCAGCTCAACAAGGGATCAACTAGTTTGTCTTCAGTTAGCGCATGTGCATTGACAATCGTCAATATTAAATATTTTAGTCCGTAATCTAACCGAGCAAATCCGTATGTTGGCAGGACGGAGGTCAATAATATGCCACTGCATTCACCGGTGAACGGGAAAGCCGACTTCAAATTATCGTCTATTCTGATGGCTGCTGAGGTAGAGGGTATAATCATTGGTGGTGGTATGGATCCCATTTCCAGACCGCCCAACCTCTTGCAATGCAAGCACATCTAGTGCAAATTTCAGCCCGGCTCGAAAGGTTTTGGAGATCTATAAGACTTAGATGGTTTAGCACGTTTCATGTTTCCATTTTAATAGCGTTGTCTTGTCGTATAAATTTTCCGAGTTCGTTATTGTGATAAATCTGGTAAATTAATCCGTTTTTTTTTTCTATAGAAGAATTTTTCCGAAATTAGAAAATTAGAACCCATTGAAATGGATTTCTGTCAATTAAAAATCTATACTTTACCAAGTTTTATCAAATCCGTGCATGAAAAAAACATAAATACTGCCTAAATGAATTTAGGCGGTAATGATTTTCGAAACTAGGACTCATCACAATCGGTTTCTAATACTCGAAAACACTCCCCAAGCAAACTTTATAAAAATCATGCGAGACGAAAAAAGTAAAGAGAGGGATACTGGCCCACTGAATGACCCTTTTAACGGATTTTTTCACGGAAATTAGCACCTACCGTAATCGATTCCTGGCACGCGAAATCATTTCTTGATCTCGTGCGACCCCAAGAAAAATTAAAGAAAATGAGTGGGCCTCACTGGACTCCTAAAAGATTTTGTGTGAAAACCGAACCTATCGCGATCAATTCCTAACAATTGAAACTTCCTTAGACCAATTTTTGTCAAAGTTGGACGAGCTAAATCAAAATTTTAAAAACGGGAAACTCTTGTAAACCGAAAATTTAAATTGTCAGAATCCATTTTTCTCCGGATGTAGGTGGTCTGCCAGAATGATGTTTCCCAAAATCACCACACATTGATAATCGATAATGATGTTTTCGGCGAGAGGGAGGAGACTGGCAAGTTCAACATTAGCCAACAACTTGTAAGCAGTGTTATACAGCAATACTACAATAGTTTCCACATTTAAGACGGTCGTCTTTTTATGCAACGGACATATGAGCGCAATCTTCCAATTCTCCAGAAGGTCTTGTTGCTCCCAAATAAAGATTCGACAAAGACCTCTTCACTTGGAGAAGCTATTGCTCTAATGAGGGTCACGTCGTCATTGAGCAGATTTTGAAAGTAGGTTTGCCAAACTGAAAGAATATCAGCTACATTTGTTCTCAATTCTCCATTCCTGCCTTCGATTGCTGTTCTTCTTAGGTGGAAGTATTTAGTAAGATTCCTAGCGTTAGCAAAACAGTCCCTTTAATTTCCTAGTTCCGCTTGGAAGCTGATGTTTTCAATGCATGATCTCATATGATCGCATTTTTTTTGTCGAAGGTATTTAATCGTGGCTTTCCTGAAGTAAAAATATTCTGCTTGAGTGATTCTAGTGCTACGAGCCAACCATTTTTTACGAAGCTTTCGTTTGTTTTCGACAACCAGGCGGCATTGATTATTGAACCAATCAATACGTGATCTCAGAGGTGTTCTTCCGATAGTGTTTGCGCCGCGGTGGTTATGGCTGCTCGCTTTCCATGTCTGCATGTCTGTAAAATCTAACGTCAGATATGCTAGTGGAGTATCTCTTAGACACCATGATGTGATCGATTTGGTTTTCCGTTCTTCCATCATTCGATCTCTACGTTACTTTGAAGATTCTCTTATGTGGGGAAAACGTACTTCATACAACTAAGTTGTGCATTATTGCCAGATCGGTTACTCGTTGGCCGTTGTTGTTACTAGTTAGGTGGAGGCTGTTGGGACCGATGTGCGATGTATTTTCCGCAGTCCTAGCGATTTTTGAATTAAAGTCGCCAACGATGATTTTAATGTCATCAGATTTATGTTCGATGGGTGCATGTACATTACCGATCGTAGGTAGAACTACAAAAATCAACTACCTCTCATCAAAACAATTTGATATGATTTGTTTTGATTAGATATGATTTAATATGATATGATATTACTTGATATGATTTGATATGATTTGATATGATTTGATATGATTTGATATGATTTGATATGATTTGATATGATTTGATATGATTTGATATGATTTGATATGATTTGATATGATTTGATATGATTTGATATGATTTGATATGATTTGATATGATTTGATATGATTTGATATGATTTGATATGATTTGATATGATTTGATATGATTTGATATGATTTGATATGATTTGATATGATTTGATATGATTTGATATGATTTGATATGATTTGATATGATTTGATATGATTTGATATGATTTGATATGATTTGATATGATTTGATATGATTTGATATGATTTGATATGATTTGATATGATTTGATATGATTTGATATGATTTGATATGATTTGATATGATTTGATATGATTTGATATGATTTGATATGATTTGATATGATTTGATATGATTTGATATGATTTGATATGATTTGATATGATTTGATATGATTTGATATGATTTGATATGATTTGATATGATTTGATATGATTTGATATGATTTGATATGATTTGATATGATTTGATATGATTTGATATGATTTTTTTTGATTTGATATGATTTGATATGATTTGATATGATTTGATAAGATTTGATATGATTTGATATGATTTGATATGATTTGATAAGATTTGATAGTATTTGATATGATTTGATATGATTTAATATGATTTGATATGATTTGACATGATTTGACATGATTTGACATGATTTGACATGATTTGATAGATTTGATATGATTTGATATGATTTGATATGATTTGATATGATTTCATATGATTTGATATGATTTGATCTGATTTGATATGATTTTATATGATTTGATATGATTTGAAATGATTTGATATTGTTGAACGTCAAGCGTCGTCATCACAATCAATTTGAAAGTGCACATCGGATGAAAGCGAACAGCTTCTGAAAATACATCTGAAAAGGAATTTTGTTATAAAATTTGATTATTTGTTGCATTGTATGCATAATTATTTATAATTTTACTTACGATCAAAAATTGAATCCGATTTGATTTGTTTATATTTTTTTGACGACTGTTTTTAAATTTAAAATCAATAAGTAATAGATTAGAACTAAAAGCAAGAAACGTATTGTACTAAAAATTGTATTGAAAGGTAATGATGTTCAAATCGAGATGTCGTAATTTGAAATATTGTTATAAAAAATTAATTAGAAAAAATTTCCATTCAGTGACAAGACAGATTTGCGATAACATTGCTCTGGATAAAAACCCCAAATAAAAAATATTTGTATAAAATTAAACATTGTTGTGTGTCAATTAATTTATAATAAATTGAAGAGTTTATTTTTGAGCCATCGCCTGATGCTCGTCACACTCAAAACAGATCTGATTTGATATGATTTAATTTAGATTTGATATGATTTGATATCGTTTGATATTATTTGATATGATTTGATATGATTTAATATGATTTGATATGATATGATATGATTTGATATGATTTAATATAATTTGATATGATTTGATATGATTTGATATGATTTGATATGATTTGAATATTAAATATCATTTGACATGATTTGATATGATTTGATATGCTTTAATACGATTTGATATGATTTGATGTGATTAACAAGATTTGATATGATTTGATATGATTTAATATGATCTGATATGATTTGATATGATTTTATATGATTTGTTATGATTTGATATGATTTGATATGATTTTATATGTTTTGATATGATTTGATATGATGTGGTATGATTTGATATGAATTGATTTAATTTGATATGATTTGATATGATTTGATACGATTTTAAATATTTGATACGATTTGATATGATTTGATAGTATTTGATAGTATTTGATATGATTTGATATGATTTGATACGATTTCAAAGATTTGATACGATTTGATCGGATAATTTGGTGAACAAGCCAAGTATTTAATGCTAATGCTTTGTTAAACATTTTTAGTACTCAAATATGTTGTTTAACCATATGAATGAGACATTTCGTTTAAAATCTAAAAGTATTTTACCAAATATTTTATATCCAAAATTTCTAGTATTGTTAAATTTCATACAATTACATTCATATTACTAACATTATATGTCACGAGCAACAACGTATCGTCTTCTTTATTCAATAAACGGCATGAAAAGCAAATATTTCCTTTTAAATATAAATTGATAGACTGATACATACACTCAGGCAATTGGGGGAAAAGGATGGTAAACAGTTTCATCTCAATTGAAAAATATCCATCTTAAAAAAATATTTGAAAAGGATTTTGTTTATTCTTTCGATATTGATCTTTAAGTGATTTGTCATTTTTACCATGTTACATCCATCTAATTCTATATCGTTATGTCTTGCATAATAAAACATTTTCTAAAGCCAATTATTCGTTCGAACTCAAACATCAATATTAATCGTTACATTATTCTGTACACGACAAATTGTTTTGCGGCCAAGGCCATTCGAAATGACAAAAAATATGCTCAATCGATTCTCTGGATTTCACGTCTCGTAGACTGTCTCATTCCGATTAACATAAGTTTACATTACGTAAACTGGCCTCCCCATCTATATCCATGCGACATACTTTTAAGACAATGACGTTATGTAAGTTATTTACAAATAACAACGGAAAAAAGAAGGAATGGTTATGGAATATGGAACAACACGCAAGAGAGAAATTACATTTTCTAACTATTTGGGGAATATCAATCAGTGAATATAAATGAGAGATGAAAACGGAATGGTTTTGTGTTGTTTTGTTTATAGGGTGGGTTATATGTAGGCATATTATTATATTGGGGTTTTTATATTACTAATTTGTTATTCATATATAAATATGTAAATATACACATTATACATATACAGATACAGTTAGAAAAATATATGGATGGTATAGATTTTCTTTTAAATTTCTATCGTTATTAAAACATGTTGGTCTTACACACGCACAGAGGAGAGGGTATATGGTAGTTTGGTCCAATAAGCAGTGTAAAATTAAATTTATACCACTCTGTATTAAACAGATCGGGATTGTTATGGGACTCGACAAATGGATATAATTTATATATAAACATCGAAAAGGTGGTGTGAGTTCTAATGTAAACAATTTTTTGGGTGGTTTTTCCAAAATATATTTAAGAGGGTTGATTTTTTCTTTTCTTAATTTACATTAATTTGTAATAAATATAAAAATTTAGTACCGCCCCACTCTTGACAAGCCGTTCGCACTTTGGTTTAGTTTATGTTTGGTTTACTGCTACATGGGTAAATTTTATGGACCAGCGAAGTTAATTAATTGATAAGATATTAGGGTAAATAATTGATGGTCTTTTGATTTAAATTTTTTAAGTTAGTCCAAATAAGACACTGGTTTTACCAACTAAACAGATTTTGTTAAAATAAACAATTTATGGGTTTGAACAAACCATGCGACAAGCTGGAAAGTTCTTATTCTTATTCGGGAGCATCTTAAGTTCTAGACCCAATGTTATGCTTTACGTAACGATAGAAAGTTTGTCCTTCTGAAACCTACCCACATGTCAATCTTTCGAAATTTGTTGAACATATTTCTTAAATGAAACTTGTTGCAAAAATCTATTGATTGTGCAACGTTTATTGTATGCAACAAATTTGGGATTTTTATTTTGGGACATATTTCACTTGGCACTGAATAATTTTCTCAGGCCAGTTCTATTTCGGTGTGGTTCAACATTTTTCTAGTAAATATTCTAAAGCTGGTACGTCGGTTGTTATTGCTATATGTGATTGGATAGTTGCACACCAAAGCGTTTAATTTTGTCAGCCACGATCTAACCGAGCTACGTATTTTACAGATGTGGTAAATCACTGCTAGGTGAATATTTTTGAGTATTTGCCAATTTCAAGAGTTATTCGCGATTGCGGGCTGAAGACTTATAGTATTTGATATAATTTGAGTATCGACAGTTCTGAACGAATCTTCAAATTGACGAATATGGTGCTCAGATTAGCGTAAATTTATACCTTGAAACAAAGGCCTCAGTAACAATATGAAGATTGAATCGACTAAAACCAATTACTAGACACCATTGTTAACGTATACTTTTACCAATGCAGTAGAAAGGTAAACGTGGAAGTTGCATGTCGCGGCAGTTTGTTACACCGCTTGCAACGTTAGTGGCAGAAAATTAAGAGTGCTGCCGTTGAACTTGAATTGTAGTTTTATAGCATTCGATGAATACGCGTGAACATTCTGACCTAACTGTGGCAGAATCATGAAGGAGAAATCGTGTGGTTGTTTGCATTTGAAAAAGATATATGAAGGTGCTCATGAAACTAGACGCAATCGACTGCATGTTTTAAGCGTCTAGATGTTTAAAGTGCGTCATCGATTATTAAGAAAATTTATTATTTCGCTGTAAGAGTTTTTTTTTCTATTGGGGCTTCATTGCCCCACTTTGATCGCGTCTCCGAATCCAATTAAAACTAAACGGAGTAAAGACAGCAAACAATTGACATCCGAGTGTGGTATAGGACGTTGAAATGAATGTAGAAGTTGAACTAATTGATAGCATCGATAAGATGCCTTATATTCGAGAGAATTGTTTGATAATCGGCTTACAAGCAAATATTTCTTGAATCTGTTCTGTGTGGTTTGCCGAAGCTTTCGCAACAAGAACCTCACATTTGCTGGCTTAACTAAAAAAATATTTCCTCGATATTCATCATCTATAGGGATTCAAACGGGCTTCCAGCTCTGGTAAAGAAGCGTTTTCCCTTTTTGTGTCTGCTCCGACAAACAATTTGTAATCATAATCGGTGTTGCATATAAAAAATGTCTCGTTTTATTACTAATTTACGATCATTAATTAATTTTTGTTTCTTGTATTTCTTTCTATCTCTCCCAGCAAAGATATTCAGTTACAATTGTTCTCAATTCTTCGTTCCAGTCTCTTATGACTGTGGATTTAGGGTGAAAGGAGATAGTTAAATTTCAGACATTGACCAAGCGGTCCTGTGAGATACAAGTGTCCGATTACCAAAATCACCTGCTTATCTACCATAGTTATATGCTTGATTCGATGTTGAACTCCAAGATTTTATAGGCTTAACTCATTTTCACTTGACATATTTCCACTTGATATTTTTCTTGCTCCATAATCAACATTTGGGGAAACCACCTTGCATTGGCCGTGTTATTTAATATAAAAATGTATTTTGAAATGATAATTCTTTTGTCTTCCGATCCAGTACCCTAATGCTAAAATATGATGATGATATCGTGCTTCTTGGCCAAAGACTCTCGATCACTACGCAAGAAGGCTTGGTTTGGCAGTGAACAGTGGCAAAATCTTAATTTTGATAACGTAGAAGACCTGAAATACCTCAGCTCAATAATAATATTGCCAAACCATGAAAGCCCGAATCGCTGCCAGACATCGAGTATCTACAGCCAATCAAGGTTACTGCGATTAAAACATCTTTCGAAGTCTTACAAACTTGCACTTTATAAGGCCCTTATAAGATTTGCGCTGGCTTTTGGAAGCGAGAATTGAACCCTGACCTCTGATGACTGTAGAACGCTATTTACGTTTGAAAGCAAGGTCATTCGTTTCATCTTTGTTCCAATTAAAGGAGTATCGAATTTGTATGATCCATAAAAGCAACTTCTTGCGTTCGATACCGACAGCAGTCTATATTTGATGCATGATTATGTTTATCTCCCAAGTTTTCAAGAATCATCCTCATGGTAAAAAACTGATCAGTGCAGTTGGGACGAACGGTTGTAGGGTTTTTGTATTTTTTTTTTTTTTGGCTATAGGAGTTCTTTAGCCCATTGCTCATTCAATATTACACATATAAGCTACATACTGATGATAAATCTCAAGTCATTAAATCCTATCTGTATCACGTTTGTATAGCAAGCCTCTTGACCCTATAGTCTAGAAATTTATTGTAACAAAATAAGTATTAAAAATAAGTTTGGCTAGAAAGCAATGAACCAGGCACTTCTGATTTTGAATTCTGGATCAGCAGAAATTCACTATATTTTTCGGATAGCAATTCAGGCCTATATGAAGTTTCAAATTTGTTCTGAGAGATGTCATCATATTCAAAATCAATTTTTTTTTTTTATTTTTTTTTTTTGATTTTTTGCGTATCCGAACATAAAACCCAAAACTTTCACCACCCACCACAACTCCTAATCTTTATATATATATATACATATATAATTCTTCTATACTTGTGTTCAAATTTAAAATTTATTATTTCGTTTATTTATATTTTTTCGAAACTCTTCCAAAGCTGTTTATAATAAAAATAAAATAAAATAAAATCCATACATACTCGTATAAAATGTAGGGATTTTATTTTCCTTTCTTTTTGAAAAAAAAACATTTACTATTTTCCTTCTCTCTTTCAGAATCCACGATATTTTTTTATTTCTTTTTGGTAAGGAAGGAAAGAAAACAGTTAAAATATAAATTCTTTCTTTTGGGAATGTAAAAATAACTCGTACACGAAGTCCACGAAGTAAAATTCGCTCGTAGACGTACGATGTACGTCAATTTCAGCTTAGAGAAAAATGGTATGATATCAAAGGGCCGAATGTCAAAGGGCCGAATTTCAAAGGGCCGAATGTTTCGAAGGACCGAATTTATTTTTATTTTTAGAAATATATTTTTTTTAATTTTTTTATTTAATTTGATTATTTTTGTACATATACCTATTATCAGAAGGATAGGGGTGAATGCGTGACGCATGACAAAATTTTGGATACGTGGAATTTCATGAATATCCAAAGATGAAAAATAGTAAAATACATAAATTCATTTATGTTTAATAAAATATTCCATAAAACAACAAATATAAAAAATTATATTTCTAAAAACAAAATTCGGCCTTTCGATATTCGACATTTCGACATTCAGCCCTTACCAATGACGTACATTGCACGTCAAAATAGTGCAAGAGGTTAAAAGTATAAATGTATTGCCGTATTGCCACCGAGAACGTGAACCTTCAGGTCCATATAAATAATTTCCGAAGGCCCTTGCACAAATACCGATTGTCCTAGAGAAAGTCTTGATACTGTGTTAGAACTCTTACAAACATTACAAACAAAACATTTGGTTACGTAATTATAGATTTGCTTGTGCATGCTTGGGCCAGTGATAAAAAATGTTGAATGCGTTCTGTGGTCTTAGCAAACCAATAGCATGATTTGAGGTATACATATTTTCCATTCAGATGTATCGTTTAAAGCTAAGTTTAGGTTTGCCCCACTTTTATGTATATTCTGTCATTTTTTATCTGAAAAATAATATAATTTTAGGTCTCAAGAATTTTCTCCCTAAATTTCGCGTATTCGGCTTCGCTAAATGCTACAGAATTTAGGTCAAATTACGATATTTGAGCAGTAAATTCGAGAAAGGGTATCCGGTAAAATATTTCCAATCAGGATTGATTAGCATTGAAGCAGTTGTCAGCAGATATTTTAATTTGTTAAATGCTAAGCAAGCTTCCGGCGTCCAAGTAAATTAAGCAATTTTTAGAAGATTTTTAATCGGAGTAGCAATCTCCGCGTAATTTAGGGATGAACCGTTGCACCATCCGATGGTCATATTTAATAATTTCCGGTTCTGTTTAAGTGAGATAGGTTGCGGAAAATTTCGGATTGCCTCCACCTTATCAGGGTGCATTTTCAGTCCACCTCCGTTAGCCTAAATAGTTCACCTTCCAGGTAAACTGACTCTCTCTTAATGTTAGCAAAGCGGAGATCGTCAACATAAACAAAGATTTGACTATGCAGATGATGCGACACCACTTTATCCATCAGTCAGCATATCGTTTGAAGTGAATTGCACAACCCATGGCTCGAAAGTGATAAAATGGGCTACCAAGAACCGTAAAGAGAGTTTTATCTTGCAATACTTGTAATTATTTGCCAGTAGGCGTTCTTAAAGTCAATGCTGGTGATGATGGTAGTGTTATTAAAGCGCTCGATAATATCATTGATTAACGGAAGCTGATACGCATTCTTTTTCATCAAAGCATTAACCTTTCTGGAATACAGACAAAGTTTGGCCTTATTTGGCTTGAGTATTAATACCACCGGTGAGGACCAAGAACCAGAGCTAAAAGGGTGTTTTACAAGGCGCAATCTGGAACAACAATTTTCACAAACTTTTCGCAGCATTTGCAGCCGTATTTCGCAAGCAAATAACTCTTCGAATGTTGATTTCCAGGTGTTCAATTGTCTCTGGTTTATCGACGTAGTCAAGTGATTTTACATAACCCCAAAGAAAAGAATCAAATGGCGCTAAATCACACAATCTTGGTGGCCAATTAATTGGATCATTACGCGAAATTATTCTTTCATTAAAAGTTTGAGTAAATCAAATGTAGCGCGCGCTGTGTGGCATGTGGCTCCGTCCTGTTGGAACTACATGTCAGCTAATCGAGGTACGAACAAATTTGTAATCATGTCCCTATACCGCTCACCATTGACAGTAACATTCTGATCATCGTCATTTATGAAGGCATATGGATTAATGACTCCGCCAGCCATAAAGCGCACCAAACAGTAATTTTCTGTAGATGTAATGGTGTTTCGACAAAAGCTTGTGGATTATCTTCACTCCAAATTCGACAATTCTGTTTATTTACGTACCCATTCAACCAAAAATGGGCTTCATCGGAGAAAAAAATTTTGAATGGAAATTCAACATCAATAACAGTTTGTGCTTCAGCCCATTCGCCGAATTGGCGATGCATACGATGGTCGTTTGGCTTTAATTCCTGCACAAGTTGAATCTTGAAAGCTTTTAAGCCAAGGTCCTTTAATAAAATCTTCCATAAAGTGGAAGGACACGACCCCAGTTGCTGAAAACGGCGGCGAATTGATTGATTTCGATCTTCTTCAATGTTTCCCTGTACAGCGGCTACAGCTTCTTCAGTGCGCACTGTTCGGCGTGTCACGGGATGCACATTATCATTAAGAGTAAACGTGGTTCCAAAACGATCTATTGTTACTCGAATTAGCGCTCTGAAGGACGATTATGTACGCCATAAAATGCACGAAGTGCACGGTAAGTTTGACGAACAGAACCATTATTTTGATAAAAAAAAATCAATTATTTGCAAGAATTACTCTGATGTAAGTCTATACATAATGAAATGTCAAACCAAACAAAACAAAAAGTAAATAGCAGCTGCTACATGGGTTGTCAAATAAAGCAGTGTTGAAAAAAACACCCTTTATATGATATCTTAATTGCATGAGATACCGCATAATGTCGCTGCTTTATTGGAGCGCATGCTTTTCGAAAAGCGAAAAATCCACCATAATTCATTGTGAAAGAGGTAATATATGGTTTTCTGAAAAATCGGAAGTACTTAATTCGACAACGTTGGCCAGATATTGAGAACTTTTGAATGCGATCCAAAATTCTATATACTTGCGTACAACTGACCGTGCAAAAAGTAGGAAAAAACAACAAACGATGCCTCGTTGCCATCATAATATTCCTCGACAAACCTGTACTGTAACGATCGCATGTTGCACGCTTTATATGAAATAAGATCTAGTGTCCATAATTTGGCATTTTTAGTAAATGTTTGTTGTTGTGCGACTCTCAATATTATTTGCATAAGGAATGTTGTTTAAAGTAAAGGGAGTTTCAAATCGAGGTCTAGAACTTTGAATTTACCTAAAACACAGAAAAATAATTTTAATGGCCACGAATGTGACTTTATTTGAAAGATAATTTTATGCCATTAATGTTTGAATATGATTTTGAACATGTGTAGCCGCGGCTGACGCGTACATGGCCTAAGGTCCAATTTTCGATCACTCTTCGTAGCATTTTTGGTCGTATTTCGGCAATAACGCGTTGAATGTTGGCTTCCCAGTGTTCAATAGTCTCTGGCTTATCAGCGCAGACAAGTGACTTCACATACCCCATAAGAAAATAGTCCAGCGCTGTTAAATCACACGAACGCGGTGGCTAGTTGACATGTTCATTTCTCGATTTTCGATATTAATCAAATGTTTCTTTCGCTGTATGGCTTGTGGCCCCATCTTGTTGGATCCTCATTTTGCTGGTATCAAGACCATCCAATTGAGATACACAAAAATTAGTAAACATATCTCAATACCGATCTGCGTTGACTATAACGTTTTAATCAGCATCATTTTTGCACACATAGGGCTTGATGATTCTGTGCCCCATAAGTCACACCAAACGATAACTTTTTGTGGATGTAATGGTTTTTCAACAATGTCTCGTATATTATCTTCACTCCAAATATGGCAATTCTGCTTGTCATCACTGAAGAAATTTTTCTATAAAATGATAAAAATGCGAACAATTTGGAAGTTCAGAATCTACTTTAAAATTTAGATTAAAGCCTAGAAGGTCTTCGTATAAAACTGGCCCACCAAATGTAAAACTCAATACCCAATATTTTTTGCCTCATAACTAACGTGATATCGACTAAATAAATTTAAATGTTATCAGAAATTTAAATTTGTGCGCCTGAATGTTTACATAACAATATGTGTTAGTAATACATTTACTATAATTGAAAATGTAGTACAAATTACGGCAAACTTATTTGGGTACTGCAGTAGAGAAACTTTTGAATTTTAAAATGAAACGGAATCTGGTCACGAGAAAAAATTTGAAGTGCTAGTCCAGGAGCCGATAAAATGGGAAAAGAAAATTTCAAATTTCGCCTTAAAGACGATAAAATTAAACCAGTCACTATATGTGTCGGATGGCAATGAACCTATTGCCTGATAGGAACATGTAATCTGAATTATCAAGATCCTTGGATTCTAGAACATTTTATTTGAACTTGTTGTTCAACACAAATATTAGGTGTATTAACTTGGGTATGTAACCCAGTTTTTTTTGGATTTTCTAAGAGATGGCGTAACTTTAGTACTAAATATTCTTTTACAATGACACCTAAGGCGTTTTAAAGAGTTGGCATTCCACATGCAAATTTATTTTTTCATTATTTTACCTCAATTTATGAATGAAAATTTATGAAAATTATATTTATTTGATAACCACAAACCTCATCAGTTTAGCCGCCTTCTGAAAATGTTAAAGTTGGGCTTAAATGATTTCTATTCTTTTCTACAGTTCTGGTTTTACTTTTATCTTCTTTAAGGCGATATTTTGTATTTTCTGTCCGCGTTTTTTCGGCTCCTGGACTAATTGGTATGTAGTTTCATTTTGCAATTGGGAAGTTTCGCTGCTGTAGTTACCACACTGCATAAAACCTTACATAAAGTGAATTACAGAACTAGTTAGCAAATAAGTCAACACCGTAATGATTACAGAAGTGTTAAAAATTTGGTCTACAAACAAAATGTTTTCCAATTTTTACCATGAAATCGTTAAGCTGTCTTTACCTTGAATATTGTTGATAGGCCACACTTAATAGATTATTAACCTATGTTACACACGTACGTACAAGTTCTTCAATTAATAATACAAAACACAATCGACCACATATTGTTGGTCTCGTTATCCAGGTTAAAATAAACTTACTGAACATAACAAACAACACGTTGCATAAATTCATAATGTTCACATATTTTTTACAATTTCTAATATCCGCTTGTCAGGCAATCTAATCAAATATATCACAAGGACAAACTGCTTTATATGCATATGCTAATATTGTAGTGAATAAAAGGTGATTGTAATGTAACCCATTTATTGATACGGGGAAGGTTAATGAAAAAAACGGAAATTCATTATGCTAACGATGATTGGATCGATTTTTGTATAAAGAAGCCATCTAGATGAAACTAATACTATTTCCATTGGCAAAAAATATCTATGGCAGGCAATATTGGGCCACCAAAATATGAGTTCAATAGTTTTCCACACGATTACGATTTGAAAGCAGAAATATAACGGAATTCTGTAATGAGGTGTACGCAAATTCGAGTAAACGGCCAATTAAATTCACTTTACATAATTATTTTAAATCCGACTATATTTTTCTACTTCGTGTGTAACAGACAACCGTTATACGAGAGATGGGAAAATTAGCAATAATTTTACTTCTAGAAAATACAAAACCAATTTTCTCAATTTTTACGTATGCATATATTTATGTATGTGTGTTAGGTGGAAATTTGCTAGAAAATTCCTTTTTATCTAAAATATATTTGTTATCTTGTAGTTACACATGAAAATATGTATGTAGCGAGGTAGCACTTATTAGGAATTATTGAGTGTGGAGTGTCAAATTTGATTACGGTGCAGGATAAAAGCTTAAATTTGTTAGAATGTAAGTCGGTACAGATCAAGCACGGCCATGTACTTCACTACAGATGGAGCCGAATTCCAATAATCATTTCATTTTGATTTCTTTTCGAAAGCTACATTCATTCTTTCAAAGAGCCGCATGCGGCTCGCGAACAGCAATTTGGCCATATGTGGTATAGATTAAATTCAATGCTCTTGTTAGCAACCTTAATAATGTGTACATTGTAAATGTGTACATTTATGGATGGCGACACTGGTCTATATGTAGCTAGAGTAAGTAAATAAATTTATGAGCACGTATTTATGTATAACAAATGCAATGACGTTGAATCAATAATTTAAAATTACACACATAGGTCTTGTATATCATATTATGTTGCAAGCAAAACTTTAATTTAGCGCATGAATAGTCATGCATTTTATTGGACGTGCACCAATTTTGTATATTGTGTTTCTTTTTTAATTTGGAAGGATGTTTCGTTGGATCGCAGCCCAGATGTCTAAAGATAAGATATATTTTAGCAGAATTAAAAAATATTTCAATATCATGTGATGTGATGAAAGATATTAACTTAAAAGTTTGGCGTTTACTATAAAAACATTCTTGGAATATGGTTGGAACCTTTTTCAGTTTGATTCTTTGATTAGGATTTGTGATCGTATTTGTGTGCCTTTTAATCACAGATCGAATAAATTTTCATCAACAGATGACGATCTCTGATTAAAAGAAATACAACTATGGTCCCTCTAGCGGTGTGCAAAACTCAGGAGCCGACCCAACTTCCATGTCGAGTACTATAGGCTAACATGGAGCTATGCAATGCGCAGATGGTAGCTTAAATCGGTCCTATAGCCATACGTCTTCGATTTTGCAGTATTTGCCTAAAATAGGACGGGAAAATAAACCGTGAAGAAGAAAGGAGTGCTTTGGGATTTAAAAAATAATAATAAGCACGTCGATTATAGAACTCGAGTCCAAACTCCATATAAAAAAAATTAAAATCATGAATTTCTTTCAATATTGCATGTAAAACTGGTTTTATTTTTACACAAATCAAACAAAAACATTCATTTGAAATCCGCATCTAAAACAGTACGAATGGTTTGCGAATCGTAAAAACTAAATTATATGAAAATAAAACCAGTTTTACATGCAACCTTGAAAGAAATTCATGATTTTAAATTTTTTATATGGAGTTTGGACTCCCGCCGCAGTAAATCCGGCGAGTTCTATAATCGACGTGATTAATTCAAAAAAAGTTCAGTTCAAAAGGGTTTTTCTTTAAGTCTATCCAAAATCAGGAAATGATAATACGAGCATTCTGCCTCTGGTTGTAGGGCCGTATAACCTGCTCATATGTTGTATGGACTGCGGCACATGACCTTCATTTCACTTTTTTTTTAATTAAAATTCCTTATTAGTTATTACTATTTTTTACGTATTAATATAAAGCAGTAACGAAAGCCGCTCCAGTGGCAAAGTTGTCAGCATGCTTGCTCCAGCGACCGGAGGTCCCGGATTCGATTCCCGGTGGTGACAAGGAAAAATTTCACGGCTGGTTTAGGATCAATGAATTAATCACTCATTATCCGAAATGAAAATATGATTATGAAACCTCATTTGAGGCGGCCAAATCTCTTGATGGGATATAGTGCCAGAGAGAGAGAGAGAGTAACGAAAAATGTTGAAGTCGATATTTTCAAAATACAAGACAAGTTATTACAATTTTATTTTTTATCATAAATGCATAATGATTCTTTTATACAATGATATTATGAATTAATTTTTATGATGAAAATAATCAATCTGGGATGATCTTCTACCCATTAAGGATGTTTTGATGTACATATTTTGAAAATTTCTGTGTAAATCTGTGGAAATATTGAACCATTTAAAAAATCGCCAGTGTTTGGTGTAACAAAATCTTCTTTTCGTTGCACTAGAGCCGTTTTCGTTGAAAAAGCGCATGAGATGCTTTCGTCGGACAAATACCACAATTGACCTCACATTTTATTTAACACAGCCATCACCAACTTTTTATCAAGTTTTTTGTAGAAATATATATCTTGTAAATAGTTCAAATCCAGCTTTGGTGCTTTAGCAGCTTTTGTGCAATGGAACCAAATTTTCACAATAAAACGTACGACAAAAATGCAAATGTCCCATAAATTCTTCTGTTATTGTGCTGTGAACTTAAATTCTTCACGAAAGATAAATAATTTCAGACTGAAACTGATATTTTCATTTGGTAACATGCCCAAAAAAATTAGAGTAATTTCCAATAATTCTTTGTAATCATCCCGAGCATGTTTCTTTGCAAATTCATTCTTAGACAAATACGCTAATTCCGCTTTCACATCATTTAATTGTATATGAATGTTGGGATCATCTATGGCTGCTTTTAAATTATCCTTATTCTAGTCATTCTTGAATCTACCGAATAATGGAACATTTTACTCCTCTTCGACAATGAAGATGTAATAAACTTCATTCCAGTTTCTGCTCTAAAATAATAGCTGCTCCATTTAATCTTCCAGCTTTTGAATATATTGTATCGAAGCAAGCCGCCACGACATCGTCAGCTACTCTCCAATCGATTAAGCTTTGGAAAGTCTCCACCATCTCCAAACCAGTTGATTTTAATATTTTGGGAACGTCCAATAATTCGAAATGATCACCGACAAACGATCCACGGATTCCGTTCTAGATAACTCCGGAAGTAATTTTCCATTCCAATGTAATACGCCTGTTGTAAACTTGCAATTCGATTTAATTGATGCTGCTATTTCTACTCTATTTATCTCACCAAGATGCCTCAGTATTGTTCAAAACGAGTTCACAATAAAATGTCCAAGACTTTCACCAACGCCACCAAAGCTGTTAATATTCTAGGAGTAATGAAGCATGTGCTTCCTCTAGGGATCGTTCTGTGCTTAGCAGATATCCTTTCGCTGTCACTCTCCGATAGCAAAAATAATGCTTGTAAGTCTATTTTAAGTAACTTACGTTTTTCTTCAAGATTCCTTCGTTTACGAATGCTAGTGAAGTTTATCCAAACTAATCCAAAAAATACAGCAACAACAAGAATATTGCAATAGTATTGGTGTAAGTAAACATTCAGGCGAATTAATATTGCGTAATTTAGACGAGATGTGATTTTGTAATTGGCCTTAGATACATTCCAAAGTCATTCTAAGTATTTTCTAACCATTTAGCATGCGCTTCAGTAACATTGGTACACTGTCTACACCCAAACGAGTTTCCTTAGTAAATTATTCGATTTTCTAATGGGTCTGACAGGGTGTGCCATGAGATTTAAAAATGAGATTTTTTAATGTGCCTTAGTTACATTCCAAAGTCATTCTAAGTATTTTCTAACCATTTAGCATGCACTTCAGTAACATTGGTACACTGTTTTCACCCAAACAAGTGTCCTTAGTAAATTATTTGAGTTACCTAAGGCATCGTAAATCGATTTTTTTCTGTCACCTTACGTTCAGATTTCCACTTTTATTTTTCAATTTCATATTGTCTGGCTCCAGCCAATTATCCGGGACACCCTTTCTCATGCTGTGATATGACAAGAGGAGTCACTTGTCGTCTTCACTAGTCATCATGGGCAAGGCGCATTGGAATGTGCAATATCGAAAATATCATCCAGTTTACTATTAAATGCAACATCTCTTTCACAGTAAACTTTTTCAGGTTTATTTTTATTCTTTAGAAGATTTTTCCACTCATCATGCAATTTTCCAATATATCAATGGATTGTTGTTCCTTTTTCACTGGAATTCGTGCTTTTGACCAAAAAATAGAAAAATAGACACTTCCTGGATTGTCAGAACTGCACTTTCACGAATAGTTAATTTTACAGTACGGTGATCATAAAAAAAAGAAAAAAACACTTGCTTTTTGTGGGTAACTTAACACCAATAATTTTACAGTAATCATATGTCCAAGAAGATAAATATTTGTAGTTAACCGTAAATTAACTACCATTTTGTCAACTTTAATAGCACTTTATTAAAAATATGAATAAAACTGTTAAACGGACTAGATTTAATTATTACAAATTAGTGTCCTTTTCTCGCGAGAATTTGATTTAAACTGAAATTAATTTGCATTTCTTTTGTTTATATATTATATGATACAATGAAACGTATTGGCAATTGCAGGTCATAATTAATGCGGTAGGTGGATTTAAAAACAATAACTAATGACTCATTCCACACTAGGGCATTTCTTCGTTTGTTTCCCCTTTACCAATAAAATCAAAAAATTGCGGCGCAGATAAAACCAGTTTTATTGGTAAAGGGGAAAGAAACGAAAAACTTACCGGATACAAGTTACCCTAGTGTGACATCATAATGACATCATAAAATACAACTTCAAAAAATATTCCTTTGTTTAGCTATTAAACGTCATTTTTATTTATTTTTTTGTAATTTTGAATATAAATTCCAGGATTTAAAAAAACCGTTTATTATTTGGGTTTTTATTAGTTCCGGATATTGGCAATAAAGTCGCTATTTTTTTAACCGATTTTCGATATCTTTTATGTTTTGGAATGGAAAGGAAATTACATCTTCTATTCACCACAATTTTTATTTAGGCTGAGAAAATTTTTTAAATCATTTTTTTTGTTCATTTGAAAGTGAAAAATTGAAAAAAATACCGTTTTTATCGAACTTCGAGCTCAAGCCGCGACCTCTAAACCGTCTTCGATTGACCCAATCGTTTTAGCATAATCTCACATTTTTAGAGGGTGTCCCGTTAGATATCTCTACATTTTTTCTGTCCCATACAAACAAGGACCACCGTAGGTGTCGATGCATGTTTGTGCGTATAGCATCGTTCATACTTAGCTTTTTCCATAAATTGGCTTTGGTTGTCAATTGATCCTAGTGGTTTTTGGCCGAAATCGGTCCACCGGAAGTGACATTATTTTGAAAAGTAGTATATCATTTACAAGAACAACAATTAATGATTTACTGTCAGTTTATGGTGAACAATTGATCGTTGAAGCAATTTATCGTAGAACAGTTTATCGCGTGCACAGTTTATCGAACAACACATTTAGTGTCTTGGATTTGAAGAATATAAAAATAAAACATTTTTCAATATGCATTTCGTCCAAGAACTCGGTCATTTTTTAAACGATATTGATCGGGTTTTTTATGTTGTATGGAAATGGGATTCTAAACCGATTTTTTGAAGAATTTCTGGAATCTGGTCGCTTTGGACGAAACTCGGCTATTTCTTAACCTATGTTAATGGATTAGGCATGATGGCCGGAAATAGGATTCTAAAATTATTTTTGGAAAAGTTCAGTCATTTCTTAACCGCATGTATAGCTTGGACGGACATCGATGGTAAACTTCTGCACTCGCCGGTAGACGAGAAAGCTGAATTCCATTCTTTTCTTTTCTTATAACCACTGTAGTGGATAACCAATGGTTGTATTATGGATCTAACGCCCGAACCTTTTAAGCTCTTTTAATTCATCGTATACGTCAAAAATCTAATTTACCACTTGAATCAAAAAATTCTGAGAAACTCCAACTCTTGGAAGGCCTAGATGTTACATGTTTCCGGGAACATTTTCAGAGGTCATTGTTATGAATTCATTATGAGTAAGATAAATTTGTCCGAGACGTTTGTGAGAGTAGGTAGTTGACCTGCCCATGGTGTTGGTAGCTTGCGCTAACATGTAGTGTCAACGAAAAAAACCAAGATTTCTCTCGAATCGGTTTCATTGCAACGCTTTATTCATTTATCTAGCGAGCATAGCGAGGAAGTAAAAATCTAGGACTTTGTTCGTCATACCGTCAAATATAATTATAAAAGATTGACGATATGGAACTGAAAGACTTATAATTTTACAAAAATAAAGAATTTGCGAAATGTAAAGCTATTGCTATCAAATATTCATCTTTTTATTAAAGTAGGAAAACTTAGTAACGAACGGGTAAATGCCCGAAACTTTTATTTTTCAAAATTCGTGCCCAAGATTATAATCCGGTTGTACAGACATCCGATTTAAACGAATTGTTTGCTAATCTTCCTTTCTGCATCCTCGTAATATCACTTATTCTCGCTCATATAGAACTAAGTGACATGCTGGGTGCAATTAACTACCACGGACCATGAGCATTAGTAAGGCCGTTAACCGACACTATTTCAAATTACTTTGCACTATATCATAAACAATAGTCCGTGGATCAAAGGTGAATCATTGAGGAGGTGACCACGAGGAAATTCTCCAGCCAAGTGTGATGGTGGAAAAGTCTATAAATGATACAAGCAACAAGCACTTAACATCGAAGAGCTGAGCTTTATAGAGATCGATATGGTTATATCATAAAACCGTCCTCAAAATACGGTGCTCAACAGACATGAATGAATAATATTTCGTACAATCCACTGCTAAGCATAGCTCAGTGAGCGTGTGTATATTATAAATAGAATCAGCTATTAGCTTATTTCCCATAAAACAGTGCTCCTTCCATTATAATTATCAGCTCGACATATTTGAATTGCAGATCAAGGAAGCAAAATCAAATATTATATATTTACTGCAAGGAGACAAAAGGCTGAGATTTGTCGATGAATGACAAATATCAAGGGGCAGGAATAACTGAACTGAAGAAATGGTTGAGTTTAAGTAAATATATTATTTAAGAATATCATTTCCCTCCAACATATCCAGTCCCATCTTATTCGATTAATAAACTGCCGAATTCAGTAAAATTTTATAAACCCAAGACACTTTAATTTATTTTCTATACATATTAAATCGCCTGAAAAGTTCGCGGTCTGACACATAGATCGTGCCGCAAATTTAAAACCCCCACTCATTAAACGTTAACCAAAGTTAAACAGTTAACCGGTTAAACAAAGAAATACCGTTCAAGTAAAGATATAATAAAAAGGATTTTTGGACCACTATACACCAGAGACAAATCAGGAATATCTGAATGGCGAAAGGCCGGCGAACCTAGCCCTCAGCTACCAAAATCAGAACAGTCAGCTGGAAAGGTTATGCCGTCTGTATTTTGGGATGCACATATGATATAATATTTGTTGACTACCTTGAGAAAGGAAAAAATATCAAAAGCGAATATTTAGGGTTGTTGGTGCGTTTGAAGGAACAAATAGCTAAAAAATGACCTCAAACAAAGAGGAAAAAATTGCTCTTTCACCAAGACAATGCACGAATTGCACAATGAATTGCTTCCGCATCCACCGTATTCGCCAGATTCGCCCCCAACGATTATTACTTGTTTGCAGACCTAAAAAAGCTCCGTGAAAGAGATTTGGCTCCAACGAAGAAGTGATTAGCGCAACTGAAGCTTATTTTGACGACAAATATACGCCGTTCTACAAAAAAGGCTTCGAAGTGTTAGAGAGGCGTTGGACTGATTGTACTGCTCTAGAAGGAAATTACGTTGATGAATAAAATGTATTTTTCCCAAAAAAATGTGTTTTCTTTGTTAGACCAGGAACTTTTGAGGCAATGGTGACTATCACACACGATTATTAACTAAAAGTTTAAAAAATAATTTTTCATAATTATCGGCCAAGAGCCAATTTTAAGTATTAGAGGAATACTGGACCCGATACGTCACACAATTAGAATAATAATTGTTCATTAAAATTGATCAAGAAATCCCTCGCACACTACTTCAGATGTTTTCGGAAAACTTCGTTGATTTTAGTTTCGGGATTTATTCTGTTATATTTTACGGAATTTTTTCGGTCATGATTTTATTACTGGTAATTAATAGACCACAAAGCAAGAAACTGGAAAATATTATTTCATATTTTACACATTTCATGCGATTCCCATGCGGCCACCCAAATGTGTGCTACCCCGAGCAACGGTTGCTTGACGCTGGTGATATAGTTTGCGTCACATTATTTGTCTCTGACACGTTCCTGCGAAAGCGCATGCCTAGACTGGTCGATAATTTATGACTAACAGTACGTTCCAAATCGCGCACTAAAATTAGAACAATATTCTGGGGCAGGATAATATTAAACTCCATAGCTATGAGTGGGGTCGATGCGAAGCACCAGCTATAATTTTTTAAGCTCTGATTTATAAACTGTTAAGTCTCGCATTGGTGTACGGTATATAAACTACGAATCACTAGAAATCTATAGCGTTTTTCTCTATTTACGGTATATACTTTTAATAAGAGTGACCATTATACTGTTATCCCAAGATAACAAGCAGGGGTCCCAAACCAACCAGCCTTGGAATGGGTAGGCGTTACAAATCGTGGGGACGACCCACTGAGATGAGTTTTCATGCCATGTCATAAAGTCTCTAACTTAAGATCATCAAAGTGGTAAATGCATATAAATTTACCCAAATCATCCACCATCTCGCACATCACTCGACCGATTAACTTTTTAGTCGTACCTTTTATATATTTAGATACTAGGTTTGAGGTATAGTTATCTATCGTACTACTTTCTTTAAAATTTCGTTTATAAACAGATTGGCCAAGGTGAAAATTTAAATTTGTTTTCGGAGATTATAACGGATATAAGTGTTCACGCTTCCTCAAGTTAAGTTTGAACTTTATAAAATATTTTAGATAAGTTTTGGGGTTTTTCATCTGACCGTATACAAAAAAATTTTGAGAAAATTTGGTAGTTTCATGTAAGACCATATGGTAAATATATAATTTATGCCATAATTGGTCAAACAATCAGCAACTAGCTGCGAAATAGTTTAACTGCCGCTATCTGAGACTACGACCTCGGGCATGCAAAAAGTAAAAAATATTTGGTGTTGCAGAAATTTCACGCCATCGGTAGCGATTGCCTTACGTAATGACTGCGTGATAACATATTTTAAAAAATCATCCAAAGCGACCAATATGTACGTATTATCATTACAAGTAAGCGGATGTAGTCCAAGGAAATCCATATAGATTTCACATTAATGGCTAGAGATAAAACTTCCTCAAATTATCGTTTTTTTATGCAACCAAAATTAGCTTATTGGCGTGGAAGATTCATTTAAAGATAATCTTAATTCCACCGGAATAACAAGTTTTTAAACTGAAACGTCGGTGTCTAATTCAGGAACACCCCGTTGATTTTATTATAAATTTTACCATCGAAATTTTGATAATTACGAGGGTAGGGGAGATTTCAAACAGTTACCCAAATTGATATATTAATCGTTCTTAAGGGCATAACCTCAAAGTAAAATAAACTGCGTCCCGGGACATTGAACGCCTTCTTCTCTCTCGAGTCTGGATCGAGCGGAACTTGGCGAAAGGCATCCTCAAGGCATTGTATTATAACAAAAAAAACTCCCAACATGGAATACAAAAAATATTGATTTAGTTTAACACGATGCAAATAAAATTTCCCCAAATCTATCTTAACTGTGCTACCCATTATAATTCCACAAAAAGGCGCACCTCATACTCAACATTTTGTATAGGATTTTCGTAAGTTTTTTGCTTATATTGAGTATGCCTTACCACACAAGTTAAAATACATAAACCATACATAAACGCTTGTTTTTCGCAAACGTACGCTTTTATATGCCGATATAATCATTTCCTTTATGATCGTTTTATACAAAAAAGCACATAAAATAACTTATTCAGTTGCTGCTGAATTAATTAAGAACAAGGTGTATGTAGGTTTATTTAAATTTTCCCGATAATTAGTACCGTGTATCCCGATTTTACATGCAAAACGAGGGTTGTCTGAAAAGTTTCCGACCTCAACATGAAGATGGTAGCACTCGTCAATATCAGCCATTTTTCACGCGGTCTTGTTGTTTTACGATTGTTTGAGTGAGTTGCCGTGAGTGTTTTCGTGTCAATGAAAAGCGTAGAGTATCGAGCTGTCATTAAATATATATTTTTGAAAGACAATACGCCTACGCAAATCAAACACGAGTTGATGCTGTGTATCATTATTTACCACCCTGAGATTTTGGGCAGCTGAATTTAAACGTGGTAGTGCCAGCAGACTCCAAAGAACATGTTTGTCACATATTGAGTCATTATTGATTAAAAACTTCCAACACTCTTTTGATGCAGTTTGGGCACAATAAATTAGAGTTTTGGCGCCGGTAAATTACTGTTCATGAAACTTAGAAACTAGGATATACAATTACAATTCAGATTCAAAAATACAGTTAAAACAGACCGGTGGGAAGTATTTAAGACTCAAAAAGTGTAGATACACAACAATTATCAAAAAGTGTAGCTGAGCAAGTCCAAATATTGGGAATTCGAAACAAGATGGCTTAATTAAAATTATCAAAAACTGACCCGGCGAACCTCGTTCCGCCGCAAACTACTTCGTTCTGTATACTTTTGTCCTTCACGAAAATTGTTTTTGATGAGAGAACACGTCAAACAACTCAACTCAATTCTCAATAGACGATTGAGTTGAATGGCCATTCCGTTCACTTTTACATATAATTCAACACTAAAGGTAGGTTTATGGTTGCGTTCGTTCATTCGGTCATTTTTTCGACCAATCATCTCTTGTGGAAAAATCCAGATGATAAAAATCGTCATTTTAGAGCAATATGATTTTTCGTAAAAATTGTCAGAACGAACGCAACCTTAAAGGCGGTATAATCTATTGAAAAGTGAATGAAATGTCAATTCAAACTCAGGCATCTATCGAAATTTGAGTTGTTTTTTGGATTTTTTCTCTCAGTGTGGAAATGAATTGGAGTCAGTTGGAATTCAAAATAGTTCAATGTATTTTATTCGAATATAATTCGAACCCAATCGAACGCGTTCCGTTGCCCAACCTCGAGGGGTTCAGATTATGCACCACGATTATAACAGATCCTACCTTGAGCATCAGGTTATGTGGTGGTATTCCCGGAAAATCAAGCACATTCAAAAACTAGGTCGATAACCGACTCGATAGTTGGTTGAACGTCTTGATTGGTCACACAGTCAACGGATTTATAACAATGCCCAGTGATTTGGTTTTGAATCAAGTAATTCAGACTGTTCCTTGTTCTTCGCTGCCAAAATCACTCGTTTTCTGAACCAATTGTGATTCATAAATAATGTCGGCTGATATCCGGAAACACTTTCGTGATAAGCTCTTCCTTCGACGTCGTGAAAATGGAAAAATTCGAGGGAAACGAAATCAATCCTGTCAAAACATCAGCAGGAATTTGACCATTGCTAAGCGCCAAAAGTTGTTTGGGAAATCAGCAGAGTATGAGTCGTTTTGTAACGCTACTCTCATATTGGTAGCCAACTGCAACTTCTTCATATAGTGCCACAAACTTGACGAATTCAGACATGCGTTATGTTTATCTGCAGCTGTTGTTCTCGGCATGACAGGTAGCGTTTGACGAAAATCGCCGGCCAGCAGAATTATCACTCCAACAAAACGTCTTTAGTCACTTCGTAAATCCTTCATCTTGCATTGAACGATTCCAATGATCGTTTATATGTCATTTCGGTTCATCCATTCGTCCCAGACGATGATTTTGCATTATTGTAATACCTTAGCCATCGTCGAGTTCTTGACATTTGAGCACGCACTAGTTTTTCATTCGTGTGGATATTCATTGGCAACTTCAACGCCTTCCGAATGCGCCATCCGGCCGCCGTCTAGTAATGTGGGTGCAATTCCTGATGATGCAACGGCTAACGCTATTTAAGATCTCGAGCGAATTGTGGCCAAAAGCAATGAAATCAGCATTGGGATTTCATACACTATTCTCACGAAATTCTCATGAGAATAGCGTACGAAATCCCTGGACAGAAAGGTTTTACCTGTTCCACCGGGAGAATCGCGGAAGTATATTCCGCTGGTTCCTTATTCGTCTACTGCCTTCATCAATGCGTCGTAGACGTGTCATTCTACTGTGCATTCAAAAGCAGGACATTCGTTTGTACTATTTGGCTCATTGAATCTCGATCGTACACTTGCTCTCGTTGCAATTCACGATTAAATGCATCGTGCATCGTTTGAATTGGTCCGGCATGCCCAATCAAAGCTTCGTTGCGTATCTTTCGATGTGGCAGTGTGAATTCGATGCAAAATACCGTCGGCCATCCCATCCTTGTATTTGTTTCACAATTCCAATGCTTTCGATGGATGACCCGTCGCTATGGTGATCGCGAACAATGTACGAATTTGATTTGCCGGCGCAGAAACAGTGCCATCGGCGAGTGAAGAGTCCCAATGTGACTCTTTTTCCAGCAAATTCAGATGTTGGCAAGCTTCTTGATAAGTGGTGCACAACACAATATCTATAGTACGAAGCGATTCGAACTATGTAAGACCACGAACATGGAACAAAAGCCAATGAAGATAGAAACCTTAGTCTTGTCGTAAATGAACGGTGTAGATACGGCCAAGCACATCAGTCGAATACACATCGACGTACCCTGCAACAGGTTGGCCTTTCTTTCGTCGTTGAAACTTTTTCGAAGACTGGTTTCAAGTATAATAGTGAGGCATTTCCCAGTAAAGCAATGTTCATGCGAATAAATCGTTTTGGCAAATTTTGAAGAAATTCGTGAGTGTTGTAGCTGGTGATCATTCTGCTCATTGCGCAGCATAGCTTCCGTGAAATAGACACGTTGTACATTCTCAAAGTACACGCACAAATGTTGAACAGTGTGGTGACGTTCGTATAATGCAAACACGCAAGAAAATACGCAAAATCGCCTAATTGCAACTGACATAACGGCCCAATTGGAATCTTGACACATTGTCATTTGCATCCAAAGCAGCAATGCCCAACACTGCGAGGTCACTACATTTGGTCACTTATTTGAAAACATATTTAAATTAATGGAGTTACAGTACCCAATATTGCAGTGTGTTGCGAATGTTTTCGATGGAAGCTTGAAATACGGAACGATCCAGCGATTATCGACCACGACATCTTTTCCTTTCACCGTCAAAGCGACTGTCTTGCCACGTTCTTCGGGTGAATGACTCCGATATTTATTTATTATCCCATCGGCCAGACACGGTGAATTTGGATTATGATCTCCGCACGGACCGTGAATCGTGTTTGTTGCGACTACCGCGAACAACTCCGGGTCTGCTTCTGGATCTGGTATTTCGGTATTTGTATTGCACTTCTGCTACTCGACTGAGTACATCCAACAACGTGACAGTCGAAAAACCGTATGTTTAATGATGAAGTCCATTAGCGTCCTGAGTTTTTGTTTAAACACACGTGCGGTGAAGTCGTGGCGATCGCTGGTAGTTTGTCTTGGCAGTAGATTACCGGTAATGTCAGGTCATTTTTGATTACTTGTGAACGTAATATACAATACGCCATAGCATCTCGCGCATATTCATGCATATATCGTGGGCTACCAACATATGTATGTCGGGAGAGTAGTCAATCGACCGACGTTGGTGTATCACCATCCGAAGCGATGGCATCGCACAGATGAATCGAGTGCTCGAATAGTAGTTTTGATTGATTGAAGCGGATGAAATTTAAACATTCCGTTTTGATCTTGACATACATATCAACGCTATCTCTCATATCAACCATCTCCTGGCAATTACGAACACAACAAAAAAAGATTAAGCCAAATCGGTTCAGCCGTTGTCAACTGATGCGCTAGAAAAAAATCAATTTTCTTCGGGTTTTTCCAGAAGCTATCAAGTTTTCAGTCTGATTTTCCAATTTTTCTCTTCTAAAAGACCATCTGGATCGAATACGTGCAAAATCCTGACCAAAAACATCATTTTTCGATTTTCTCGAACTTTCCGACTTTTCCGGTGGATTATTCCAAAATTTTCATTCGTAAGAACCATCTTCTGGTAATGACAAATACAACAAGAAAAGATTGAGCCAAATCGGTTCAGCCGTTCTCAACTGAAGCTGTATAAAATAAAAATCATTTTTCTTCCATTTTCCGGAAGTTTCCGAGTTTTCCACTAGGATTTTCCAAGTTTTCTCTCATAAAAGACCATCTGGATCGGATACGTGCGAAAAATCCGTCATAGCATGATTTTTTGGTTTTCCGAGTTTTCCAACTTTTTCAGTAGATTTTCCCAAAATTTTCTTTCATACAAACATGACAATTGCGAACACATTAAAAAAAAATCAGCCAAACCGTTCTCTAGTGATGATCAGTCATACATGCGCCAATTAACAGTGCCGAGTGTGGAATTCTCTGTGTGTGCCGAATGTTCTCGACTTGTGTTGTGATGGTGACTGAAATTTGAACAAACAATTTAAAGAATTTAATTTACACCTTGTGATTGGCGATATGACCCTACAAGTTGAAAACACTAAATTTCACACTCGGCGCTGATTGTTCCGACGATTTTTTGATTTATTAAAGAATTAAGCGAATTTGGGCAAAGACACTTCCACCTCTAGGGCCATATCACCAATCACAACAAGCAAATTGTCTTGAATTTTTTTTTTACAAATTTCAGACACAATCACAAGTCGAGAACACTAAATTCCACAATACTGGCTTATTTCTCCGAAAATTTTTTGAATTAAAAATACTTTAAAAGTTTTTTTTTATAAAATATACAAACTTATTTTTGTAGTCTGGTGAAAATCCCCCAAATATTGTTTATTTTTAATAATTTTAATTAAAACACGTGTTTTGAATTCCAATTTTTTTTTCCTTGTGCAGCTACATTTTTTGATAATTTGTGTATCTACACTTTTTGAGTCTACACTTTTCGCTTAAATGTGTAGCTACACTTTTTATTAACGTTAAATATTTCACACCGGTTCAAAACAGTGCGGACTACCAAGAAGGAATCGGCTCCAAATGGGCAAAGGCTGTGGCAGCTTTGGCTGCGAAAGTGATGACGAATATTTTCTAGGACAGTAATGGAGTTATCTTCATCGATTATTTTCAAAAAGGGAAAACTATTACAGCAGCATACTGGAAAATCCACGGATTACGATTGGAATTGCATGGCCACCCTCCTTACTCATCAGTCATCACCTTCGTCAACAAATATTTTGCAGAGAAAGACGCCGAGTAATATTTGGATGGGTTGAGAGAAATAAAAATAAATTTGAAGAAAGCATGTCTTTTATCTTTGTTAGGTTGGAAACTTTTCAGACAACCCTCGTACAACAAAACCTTTTTCTGTCTCCTGTATATATGGTGTGAGTTCTCGGGTCAAACTTTTTTTGTTTTTGTTTTATTTGTTTGATTTGAAAATTTTATTTCGGTTCAGAAAATTTAATACTCGTATCTTAACAATAACAAACATTAAAAAGTTGGCTTAAAGTTTTATCTATGAAGAAAACCCGAAAAAATGTAATAAAAATCCAATTTTTCACAAATAAGGTAGGGTTTGGGGTAATATACACTCAACACAAATTAGGCAAATTTACGCATCCAACTTTATTTCAATAATAAAAGCTTTTTTTTGTTGTGTTGTCTTTTTAACGATCTGTATATTTTGACTTGAGTGAGGAGTGACGCATAAAATTAACCTTGGAAAACGGACTAAATTCAGGTTGACATGAAACGACGAATAATTGATAATATTATTAATCAAATGGAAAATTGATTGACAACTTTTCAAAAGCATCGTACACTACTTTTGTAGACGTACTAGTACCAATTTAATTTTAATTGGTACGCACCCTCGTTGTATATAGTCTTTGAAATTATCTTAATTAAGTTTGGAAATCTTGTAATTAATTTTTCATCCGCATTTTCTTTCCCATTAATTTCTTTCTTTATATAGATTTCATAATTTTCAGAACGTTTCTGATTTGAGATAGGTCATGGAGAGAGAGTAGATGTGCCTACTCATTGGAAATTAAAATGAGAAAAATTATTTTAATATTTTTGGGGTTTTGGAATGAAAACATCCCCCAAAAAAAAGAGTTGTAAAATTTTATTAGATACACCAAAAATAAAAAACTGGCCACCCATTTAACTCATATAATTGTAATTATGATATTGTTGTTATGTTCGGCATGTTTGAGTGGGAAATCAAAACGCTACCAATACTCTCCGTTGAATGAAAAATTATATTAAATAATTTTGTTTTTTCTTTATACTCAAGGAGCTTTTATCGTTTAAGTGAATTTTAATATTCGCTTTTATACCATCTTCCCATCTATTAAAGCTTTATTGTTTTAAATTTTCTTTTCGGTATTTTGAAAATCATTTTTCCTGTTTGAATATTATTATGAAAATTATTCAATTAAATTATGTACCTACCTGTCATTATTGGATTATGCTACTAAACCGTCAAGATGTGATTGATGTGTCTGGCTGGTATATCTCTTCAAAGGGAACTGTAAATATCATATACAGAAATCATGTATTATATGAAGGGAGTAAGCGTGCTGTCATTTTACATATTATAAAATAATGATCTGACTATCATTTTGGAGTGCTTGCGAAAATCCCTTATTATACCCTCTAGTGCAGAGTTGAAATTTCAAGTGACAAAAATTCTAAATCGATCTAAACCGTTATGAGTGAATAAAATGAGAGAGGAGATACAACTTGCTGGTAGCATTAAGTCTTTTTAAGCCATCTTCTTCCGATTAGTTCGCCATTGCTTGAACCGATACAACAAAAATTGTTAATTTCTTAACAAGATCAGTAGTGGGGTTACTGAATTGGTCTAGATATGAAGGCTCTCAGATTTTATTCGCCACGCTTATCTAAAATTTAACACGCTTATTTATTACAAATAAAGTAAAATTGCCTAAAGCACGTAGCTTACGTGGAAATTTTTGGTCCATCAATTATTAACATTATTGACAATAGGAGGCAGTGCTTTTATTTGACGGTAATTATTAGACAGCCTTACCGCCTCAATCATTCATGACTATGACGTTGCTCAATGTTATTCAATTTTGCCAAATCTTTACTATAAAAAGGATATTGGGCATATGATAAAACTAACTCTGGTCTATTAGCACGTGCTTTAAGCTCATACAGCTCAGAACATTACAAGATACTAATAATAGGCTTATTAAATGCTTTATTTAAAAAAATTGGGCTCCATCCCTACTAACGAAAACTCGGGTTCAGCTAACATTAAAAAAATTATCAGAACCCATATCAAAAATAGATTTAAAAACAATTGGAAAATAAAATGCTATGTTTATTTTTTTTTATTCTGCTCGATCTAGAAAATGCATAAGGCTTTATTATTTCAAAGCTAGCAGAACCCAAATCGAAAATGGGGTGGATTCCAAAATTCCTTGGATTGAGCCCAAAAATTTTTAATGAGGCATTTGATTAGGCCATGATGAGCATAAAACTATTTGTATGTCAATCTTGTTTTTTGTTTTAATTTCATTTTTGGTCCGATTTTCGATTTGGGTTCTGCTGGCTTTGAAACGATAAAACCTTATGCTTTTTCTAGAATCAGCGCAGAATAAAAAAAAATTTAATGGGGCATTTAATTAGCCTAAAATTAACCAACAAACTAACTTTTTCCATTGTTTTGAAAATAATAAAAGTTGCGATACTTGAATGATTGTAGCTTGTAAACAACCGGTCGAGTTTTCATAAATTGTTGGCACAAATCATGTTTAGTTTGATACTGCGTACATAACATCAGAAATAAAAAGCGTCATACTCGTTCCCGAACTCAAAACCCGCCTACTAGTTCCATACTAGAGTTGAAATATTTTTATCTTTGTTGTTGTTTTAATACATTTCATGTGATACATTTTGTGATGTACGCAGTCTGAGTCTTTCTAAAAGTTATATGAATTTTTCATAAGATGCGCCATCTATGTGTCAGCCTCGGAACTTATTGACCAGTAGAGCCATGATCCCATCACTGTAGAACTTCTATGGTTTAGAGGCGAAAAATCGAGACAACTCATTTTCGCATGCTTCTTTTGAATTTAATGTTAAACCATTAAAATGGTTCTGCATGGATCGGAACAAATGGTAGGCCGATGGTGCAAGATCAGGACTACGAGTATATGGTGGGTGCATCAAAACTTCCCAGCCAAGCTGTCTCAGTTTCTGCCTGGTCATTAATGATGCGTGTGGTCTAGCGTTATCATGATGGAAAACAACGCCCTTTCTGCTGATCAATTCTGGACGTTTTAACTAAATTGTTTATATACGCGTTAGTTGCTGACAGTAAAGATTAGAATCAATCTTTTGGCTAGGTGACAGCACCTCATAATGCACGATTCCTTTTCCAATCCCACCAAACACACAGCATTATCTTTCTTGGCGTCAATCCTTGCTTTGATACCGTTTGGAAAGCTTCACCTCGTTTCGTCCATGACCTTTTTCGCACAACGTTGTCGCATTTTATCCACTTCTCATCACCAGTAATCATTCGCTTTAAAAATGGCTCGATTTCGTTCCGTTTCAGCAGCGTTTCGCGCAGATAGAAATCCTGTTTAAACCCGTTTTGTGATCAATATTTAGTTCTTTACCAATTGGTTGGTCGACCAGAGCAAGGTGCACTTTCGACATCCATATTTCCAGAACGAAAGCGCATGCACTATATCTTTGCTGCTGATTTTGATAAAGCACCTTCTCCATAAACAGCACAATTTTTTTTGCAAGCCTGAGCCGCGTTTTTGCCTTTGTCGTAATAAGATTGTAAGAGATATCGATTTTTTTCATTATTTATCAAGACTGTGAAGTTTCCGACAAAATTAAAAAATAACAAAACATGGCGGAACATAAAATTTGTCGAAATAACAAAAATACACATGTATTAGTAAAACAGTTGGCAAAAGCAATGTTAGGCTTATTAAATTTTTTTGTTATCAATAGTTAATAACGCAATTACTAAATTAGCGACTTCGGTAACAAATGACAAATAAAAATAGATAAATTAATACGAAATTCGAAATGTTATACTTACACTTCATTATAAATTGTAAAAATATTTTATTACGAAACCCAAACATGGGGTTTTTAAACAAAAAATTACTCAAAAGTACACCTAATTTCTTATACTATCGAAATATATTTGGTAATAGATTTCGAATAAGAAGATTATGCGTCGTAAAAATCAAAAACAAATCAAAATAAATTTTCAAAGTGCGTTCAATGTCCACATGTTTTAAAAGATTATATTTATATACGAGATTATATTTATATAATATTATATTTATATACGAAAAAAATTCAAAATCTAATTAATCTCAGAGATGTCTAAAAGAAACGGTATATGTGGCTAGTTGGCTTAAGATAAGAGCTATCAAACGATACCACCCTTATATCAATACGATGACTAGCCACATATACCGTTTCTCTTGACATCTCTGAGATTTGAGCTTCAGTGTGGTGTCGTTCTATAGCTCTTTTCTTAAGCCATCTAGCCATCTCTGAGACAACATCTCTTAGACATCCCTGAGATTTGGGCAATTTTTTTTACAGTGATCATCCCCTTGGTTATTTAGATAGTCATATTCTGATGATGAATGACGTCATATGGGTTCTGGTCATCGTATTAATATTAGGGTGATGTCGTTTGATTGCTCTTATCTTATGCAATCTAGCCACATATACCGTTCCTCTTAGACATCTCTGAGATCTAGGCAATTTTTTTTTAAATGATCATCCTCTTTGATATTTAGACAGTCTTATTCATGTTCAACAACAAATTGGTTCTGGTCATCCTATTGATATAAGCTTGGTGTCGTTTGATAGCTCTTATCTTAGACAATCTAGTCACATACACCGTTTCTCTTAGACATCTCTGAAATTTGGGCAATTTTTTCCGCAGTGATCATCCCCTTGGTTATTTAGACAGTCATATTCCTCGTCAACGACAAATGGGTTCTGGCCATCGTATTAATATAAGGGTGATGTCGTTTGATAGCACTTATCTTGAGCCAACTAACCACATATACCGTTTCTTTTAGACATCTCTGAGATTAATTAGATTTTGAATTTTTTTAATCACTCGTATATAAATATAATCTTTTAAAACATGTGGACATTGAACGCACTTTGAACATTTATTTTGATTTGTTTTTGATTTTTACGACGTATAATTATCATATTCGAAATCTATTACCAAATATATTTCGATAGATATGATATGATATGATATGATAGAGGCGTACAGGCCAACCATAACGGCGATCCTAGGTACGTTACCATAATCCTGAAATATCAACAATCCAATAACAAATTATATCTGAATGCGAATAATATTTCAGCATCATGCGGGCCCAGGCCCTGCCTGCATCCTATACAGATAAGATTATTTAGGAAAGGATGTTAGTCACAGAAACAACTAGGGCAAACCGCAGCAAAGTCGTTTTCTAACTACTTAAATATATTAAAATGTTAGTCTCAATTAAATTCACACTCTAGATTAGATTTTGTTAGTTTATTAATTTGGGTTAGTTGTGGTTGAGGTAAAGGATACTAATATTCATCATATGTATTCGGCATCAGTCATAATAGACTGGTGAGGTTATTTAAATCACATCTACGGGTCATCTCATCACATACTGTTTATAACCTTATTTTGCCCTATCTTCCCACCCAACACCATCTAACCGAGGGATTTCACGTTCGTAATGGCTCGACAGCATTATCATACATATGATGACCTAAATATTCCGTTGATATTGTAAAACAATTAAATTTAAATTCGGTATTGTCATTCAGCAACCTATATTTAAATTCATCCAACTAAAAGTAGGGTTAATTTATATCTAACATTCACACACTTCACTAAAACATAACCAGAATTCCACCAGAAAGACAGTCGAAAAACAACATTCTATAGCAAAAGGTCTTTCGATCATTAACATATTTGATTGTATTGAGTATTTAAATAGACCCCCTGATCAAGAATGTTGCAACCACAATCTTCCCCGACCTTCCGGTATGTTCAAAAAATAATAAATAATAATAAAGTAAATTGAATTATATTTGCCGACAACTTTATTGTTTCTTTAAAATCAGGACTTTCGACAAAATTTCAATTTATAGAACTTGTTTAAACTAAGGAACAAATTCAATTTAAGAACACAAAAACATTCTAGAAAAATCTCGAGCCTAGAACACACGTTTTATTAAGAATAAAAACAAAATTCGTAAATCGAATCCTTTTCCCGTAAACAGAGTTTTTTCGTAAAGAGACCTCGTTAAGCGAGGGATTGGTGTAATCAAAACAGTTGAGCGCGCCCTCTTCATCGGAACAAATTGTTTCGACATGACTCCTAACACTTCTATACTGAGACAGCTAACGGAATGTTCAGCTCGTCAAATAACGCTATCCAATTGACATTTTCGAGAAAAGTGTTTAACGAAGGCCGATTTCCCAAAGCCATATCACAAATTATATTGTTTAATAAAATCAACCAAATCACAATCTACAAAATAAAATTCTGGCATATATTAAAGTGTCCAGCTAAATCCTGACAAGGTTCAACTTCATTAAAATCTAACGTTGAAAAAACCAAGTCCAAAATGCGCCCATAATCGAAAACAGCGTTATATTGTCGCAAACAGTAATTATGACATGGCCGACCGCTGGATTTTCATCAACTAAAATCCTCCAACCAAAATCCATTTATCTTAATGCTTTTAAGCTTCTGCATCACTTTATAGGTGATTCCACTGACGGCGATCCACATCTCTTCAAAATTTTAACGCGTTCGGCAATAAATTTTATTATGACGTCATGGTCTTAACATTCTTGTCCAGCTTTGTTTTGGATTTTAATTTCATTGTAATCGGTTGATTAACCCTTATGTGAGTGAAAAAAAAAAAATATTTTAATTTGAGTGATTAATTTATTTTTTCCACCACCATCATTTCTCATTTTTAAGTATGATCGTATTTTATACCAATTGAATTAGAAGTTCTTATAAAATTTAAAGTTTTTATTGTAAGTAAAACATACAAAAATAGACGTATAAAATGACAAAAAGTACCCGGGTACACGTCACTCACATTAGGGTTAATGCCTCGTCTAAAATCACTTGTGCTGTCGTGACATTGTTGTGATACATTTTGTTGTATTTTTTTTTTTGTACATCCCTTTTAATTAGTGGTTCGAAGAATAAATGATGGAGCGAGAACAATGTGTGCCCCTGTGCGTGTGTACGAGCGGTTAAAGTGTAGACTAATATTTTTTTTCTGTTTCTTGTTTTGTGTTTTTGGCGCGTCACGTTCGTTCTTGTTTTGCGCCGCTAATGAATTGCATGTGTGAGAACAAGAAATCTATAGAAAGGAAAATATTTTTCTGCATTTTTGTTTTTTTTGGTGCGAGAATTTTGGTTAGTTTTGAGTCTTGATTGGGGTTTTGAAAAATAGACTCTATTTTTTTTTATTTGACAGAAATAAGTCTCATTTTGGATTTCAAAAATAAAAAGTTCAAGTTTAGTAATTTAAAGTAAAAAAAAAAATTAAAAAAACATACATAATAAATGTATTTTGTTTTGGTGGTACCGTACCACCAAAACAAAATACATTTATTATGTATGTGCACCCATGTACACGTAGTGAAGCCATTTTTCCCCTTAAGGAAAATTGAGTTTGGTGTAATTTAAATTTTTTTTTTTTGATAAATCATTTATGCATATAAAAGAAAATGATAAAATTGTAACCTATGTGATTTCGATGAAACCAAATTTGTTTCCATGAAAATGAAAAGTGGCTTGCGATAATAAATATCGAAGTTGCTGGCTGATTTGTAGGGAAGGTGCTGGTGTGTGAAAAGAAGTTCGTGTTTTAGTGCTAGTGGTTGTTGAGTTGAACACCAAAGTCACACGATTTCGTTTGGTGCCGCAATTTTCGACGGTACGCCGACTTTTATTTACGGGTGCCGCGAACATTAAACGGGTATGTTTTTGAACGTGTACCGCCTTATCGACAATACCACATTTTGGGCGGGATTCCATATTACTGACGATTCCCCCAAGCAACGGGTGCCGCCAATTTTGTTTTTTGGGCACCGCCATTTGGTTCAAAGGTGGAAAGATGCCCAACGTTTGGTGATGTGTGTGTTTTGGTAAGGCTACGCCTAAACAATTATTTATAGGTGGCCAGTTGAGACCACGGTAATTTTCTACGGTTAATGGTGAACCAACGCAAAACATTTGCGACAGCTACAAGGCCACTACGGTTTAGGCGAGACAACGCCCAACGGGATACCTACGATTTACGGGTGGCCAGACGTGGCAAATTTTTTATTTTTTAAAGAGAAAAAGGTTGCCCAACACCAATATATACGGGTTTTAGCGAGCCCGCCCAACAATTTACGGTTCCTGGTTACCAACCACGTGGCCAGCTAAATTTTGTAACGGTGAGGAGACACCACACCCATTTTTGGCGACCTATACGTGGTCTGGGAGGTACCATTTTGTTTTTTTTATATATCAATTTACGGCTCCCTGAATTAAAAAAGGCTGAAATTAACTGACTTAAAAGTGGTGTTTCTATTTGAAATAATGGGATTTTTTTAAGTCATGTCAATTTGCAAATTTGGGTTTGTTTTATATTTCCATTAATGAAAGCATTAGTTGCAATAATTGAATGGTTTGGACATACATGTCCAATGTAGAGTATCATTAGTAAATTTTAAAATTAAAAAAACAATTTAATAAAAACGTCATTTTTAAGTCAGCCTTTTTTAATTCGGGGAGCCGCAATTTTTATCTACATTTTCAATTTTCTTAATTTTTTTTTTTTTTGATAAAAAAAAACTAATTTTTCCATCCAATTTTTTGTATTATTTTGATTAAATTTTTCAATTTTCTAAGATCAGTTTTTATCACATTTTAAAATTTTATATTGTAATCGAGCACTGGACAACCGAAGTGGTGCACGATTGACTTTGGTGGAGGGCACATAGGTTCGTTCCGGCGTTTCGAAGCATTCAGTGATATTTTGCCCTTTATCGGCATGTATGGTTTTCGTTTATTGCCATTCCCAATTTTTGTTATTACCGGTATCTTACCATCGTCGTGGGACTGTTTCCCTCTTGTATTTTCGCTGGTAGTATTTTTCTTTATTGTTTTTTTTTGCCTCAAAATAACATAAATAAATGTACTATTAAATTTTTCGGTTCAGTATGATGAGATGAGGACTCTCATTCTATGCCGGTGTCATATTTACAGGCTGTGCTTGTCACTCCCATTCATCCCCTTAGCAGGACATCCAGAGTTTCGGAGTGATGAGTCCAGCAAATATGTCATCCATTCGGGGGCAACCGTAAAATCCAGCTATCTCCTCGTGGCACTTTGGCGGTTTCATGCTGTCAAAGTGTGAATTGTAAGAGATTCGTTGGAGGTCTCACCGGGTGAAGAGAGGCTTGGTCTGTTGTGGGGACGTCTCCACAACAGACCAACCCTCTAATACTGCTTCGTGACAACTGTGCATCGGCCTTTCGGGGTCGATGGGTCATTCGAAAAGGCTCAGCAGGTTATTACATTTTTTTTTTGTTCCTCAAGTTTCGTCCGACAAATTTCGGTGGAATCTCCGGGTTTTCATTTAATTTTAATTTGCGTTTTATTTTTTTAAATTTCTGTAAACGTAGTGTAGGCTAGAACCATGCAAGCCTCCAAATCTCCACGACCCAATACCCTGAGTATTAGTCGGAAAAATTACCATGCGTGAGGCCGCTGCATGACTAGTAGAAATCTGCGGGTCGGCTGCTGACCTGCCGGTAAAAATTTTCCGGAACACATGTTTTTCAATAGTTTCCTCAATCATATGTCCTGTACCTACAAATAGTGGACTTTCGAGGGCGGCGTAATCGCGTTTGTGCTAAATAAATGTTGTCGCAAGCAGGCTTGTCTGTGAAAAATTAGAACAGAGCAAGTGCATCTTGTTATAGTCGATGCAGTACTAAGGGGACTTGATGCAGTGCCCCGTGACTGTAGTGTATATAGCTATCCTGAAATTATGTGGGATTATGTGTGGCTTTAAATAAAACTATATTTCTTGTAATTTTGATGGTTTTGATCAGTCACACAGTCATACTCATTCAAGGGGGCCTACAATACCCAAAATTTGGTTTATATAATGATTTTTCCTTTGTCATGATAAAACTCACTAAAGTAATGATAGGCTAAATAGCTAAATAAACGACCACAATGAGGTTGCCGGGATCACGAGGCATTAATCCCACTGAATTTGTTCCGCTTCCCAATCTCTCATTTTTTTAATCCACTGTTTGACGACATATTGTTGCCATCCCGTCCCATATTTGTTTATATATGCGGTAATCTAGGTTACCAGTTACCACTCGTGTGCTCCAATCACCCATGACCATATGTACCTCTACCGGCGGGAGCTGCGGGTACTAAAGCCACAGGGGCACAACAACGAGTTTTAAAATTCTATGAAACGGATCTGCCTCGGATCTGCAAGCAGAGGTTTTTCCGTTTCAATTGAGGACAGATTTATTGGGCGAAAACTTTAGGATCAGTGTAATCTGACCTGCCAGTTTTATGGATAAAAACTACTGGACTCCGTCTCCACGAGCTAGGAATGAAACCAACGACCAAGCAAACTTGGAAAAGAAGAAGCACATTGTCGTTAATTATAGCATAGTCATTCCCAGGCAGTAAGTATCTCATTAAGACCAACTGATTTTGCGAAAGAGAAGAATCAACCGTAGGAACAAAAGCGCTAGCTTTTTTAGTGGCAACAGGACTGGAATCAATGATGTTGTCACCAGGGTATAAAAACTAAGAAGCAGTTCTCCAATCTCCTTTTTGAAGAGTTTTCCTTAGGTAAACGGCAAGCTTCAATTCTACAAATGTCATTTTGTGTCAAAATTTTGTTAATCCTGATTATTCTAGCAGATCATAACTCTCTGCGCAACCAGAAAGCTACCCCAATGGGCCTGACGATTAGTTTTTCTAACCACATTCTTCATTTTCCTAATAGCATTCCCAAATTTGTTAAGGTTAAAGCACTAAAATGACTTTTTTCTGACTGTTCTGGTTGGTAATTAATGAACAAAGATTTTCAATAAAGCGAGCAATCGAAACTGCATTCGCCAGCGTGATTTAGCGGAAATTCGTATCACATATCGATCGAATTACGCTAGCCGAGTGAAGCAAACCAGATAGTTCTATATGGAGTAAAGATTCCAGTTTGTGATTTTTTTATTTCGATAAGGTTTTAATGGTGGTCTCCAGAACGTAAAAATATTAGAATACAAGTTCCTCCGACGGTGGAGGTTCAGAGGGAATCAAATAGTATAAACATGCAAAAGCCAAAATTACCTCTGCGCAACCATTCCAAGAATCACAAGCAAGGACGACAGCCGTGAGATCTGCAGTCCTACTCTGATAGTGTTGCTATACTGTATCCGAACGGCAATTATCGGTGTCCTGTAAAGCTGGTTTTCCTAGACGATGTGTTATGTCTGTATATAATTCTCGGCCAAACCGTACATTTGTAGCGTCGTTGAATACGAATGCAAAATAAATATTACCTACCAATAGATGGCGCTAAATATATTTTCGATACGCTCGGAAATTTACCGGATTAGAGCGTCCATTTTAGTTGGAAATAAATGTATAGGGCGAAGAGATTTTTTCTCGGTCATTCTACCTTCACATTTTCCCATAACAACAACGAGGTGCACGGTAAGGATAGTGGATGTAAAGTTGTGTGAATAAACGTATAACGTGTAATAAGTTTACATTGTGTAATATTTAATAATTAATAATAAATATAAATCGTAATATGTTATCGATTTAAATTTCCATGTGATAATAATAAAGTGCAAGTTGTATAAGGAAATGTGTACGATCGTATTATTTATCCGCAACGAATGAACACCCCACACATTCGAATGACATTTTCAAAATTTTTTTATTAGTTCATCTGCGACTAAATGACACGCAACTCTAACATAAATACCAATTGATTCAAATTGATCCAAATTTGTTTTTACCGAACGATGGCCAAATCCGAAACATATACTAGCTAATCTTTTACTTTTCGGGTCTTTCAAGCAATGCTGTAGTGTTTCTCCTGAATTAATTATTTCGAATGTTTTAACCTACAGCGTTACGAGACGGCAAAATGTGGCCTTAATATCGACTAACACTAAAATATACAGCAAGACAAAATTTATTTTGTATTTGTTAGGAGGTTCCTGCGGACATTAAGTGTCCCTTAAAAGACAATGCGATATGAACAGCATAGACCTGATACTTATTTCAAAACCAGATAAAAAAGTCCCGTGGCAAGCACACTCCTCTTCTTTTGTTGGCGCGTACTGCCATCCTCATGTTAAGTTCGGAAATTTTTCAGGGAACCCTCGTACAAATAATTATTCACTTGGATAAACTTATGTTTTATTACCATGTGCCGAAAAACATAGCAATTTATGTTTTCTATACAAATATAAAATGCAGAATCAACTAAAACAACATCAGCTAAACATTTCGCCATACCATAAAACCAATGTTTTTGTAATTATATATTTTGGACCATATTATTTTTTTCATTATCCCCCCCTCCTCGCCCGTATAAAATAAAACAATCATGATCCAATTTATCTTATCACAAATTGCCTCTTTTGCCGTATACCAATATTCTTCCCGCAATTCAACCGCATTAAATCAACAAAGCATTCTGTGTGCTCATATTTTTGCCCAACATGACCTTCACCGCAATAACAATAAATTATGTATAATGGGGAGCCAAATATTTCGCGATGGAATTTTGCACGCAACCAAAAATTAATTCTTGTAACTTTTATGTTTTATAAAACTCGGTAACCATGTAATTGATGGCCTTTTGTTGTTGAGTCTGGTGGTTGGTGTGCAACAAAAAAAGAAAACTCCAAATCAATTAATTTAATGTTTTTTTTTCCTTATTTTTATTTCAGGCCTCGTCAAACTCGGAGTACACTGTGTCCTTGGCAAAAAAGTAGCAATTAAAATAATTAATAGGGAGAAATTAAGTGAATCAGTATTAATGAAGGTATGTAGAACATTTTATGAGATTATAATCTTTATGTATCTGTGTATAGGTTTATCTCGATTTATGTTACATCTTACGTATATGTTGATTTATGATAATTACTTTATGTGTACATGTAATTTTTTTTCCTTGTTTTTTTTAAATTGGGATCCATAGTGAGAAGAAAGAAAAGTTAATTAAAGTAATTATTTTAATTTCTGTATAAAGAAAATTCCGGGAAACACAAAAAGCGTACAAATGATAATCTCTTATGAAAATTTTCTTATGGATATGCAATTTAAATTTATTCAGCATCGTCTACCGTTATGAATTTTGTACATTCGTTTGGAGAAATCCCTTTGATGTTACCCAGCTGAACAATTTGTTTTCCAGACGGACGCTATTATGAGAAATTGTTTGATATACTCAGCTATGGGTACAAAACGTCTTCGTATACGAAACAAGTTGTTAATTTTAACGATTTAACATATTCTTTAAGAGTGATATTGTATTGTTTTTACGGCAACTTTTACAATATCTAGTGAAGATTATTGAATTAGTACAACCATTTTGCAATATGTAGTTGGCGCGAGTTATCAATAGGTTCGAGCGGTTGTGAAAAAACACATTTTTAAATTTATTTCCTTTTCCGAACTTTAATTTTTTATTTACAATTTATTACTTGAATAGGTAAACTTACGATGCATGTGTCGATTTTGATAAATTTGAATTGCAAATGTCGATGATTAAGAAATTTTGCCACTTGTTACATACTTTGTAACGTTCACAGCACTGGTTTTGGTAGCGGGAAGGCCTGCGCTGATGCAAGGCGTAACCGCAGCATGTATATTGGATTTTGACTTTCGTTTGATCGTATGGTACATTCTGGAGAATACCTTATGTATTTTATTTATTGATTTATTTTAGAAAAAAAATTCTAAAAATTTGACTGGAGAACATACAAAAAATTAAACACAGAGAAAATATATTCATTCTTGTTAAAAAAACCATTAAATAGTCGACTCAAAAAAAATTTTTAGACAAAAGTCAAAAAGATGGTCAATTTCGTTAACCGGTTCGTGGTAACCATAATTTCTCCTGTGTTCATTTACTTGAAGAAACTTAAGTAAGAATTTTTTAAGGTTCGGCTTGGTGCTTTTATGCCAATAAACTCAAGTAACGTCGGTGAACCGTTCTCATCCAGTAAAATGTTTCCAATAAATGAACTCTTTTATTTTCCATGGTTGTCAGATTGTATAGGTTCAACAACCAGTGAGGTATGGCGTTGATACGGTTAGTCTTTATACTTAATAAACACATTTTTATTAATCACTTGTTTTTGTTTCGCAGAATATTTTTCAAAAAGTTTAAAAAATCACTCGATCGATTTCGACTTGTTAGGTCATCATCAGGAGTATCTACTGAATTGTATTAGTATAAATTTTTTGTTATATAGTAGAAAAAAGCAAAATATAAATAAAAATAAAAGAAGGAGGGAAAAAATAAGCAATAAAAATTGATCTACGGATCGCGCAGGTAGGCGATGAGTCATAGGTTGAGTAACAAAATTCAAGGTATGTTATTGCGTACGTGAGAATAGAAAAGGGCGGGGTCTGTAATTGGTGAGAACCGGATTTCTCTTTGTTCGTTAAGGATATTTTGGTTAAGAAATATTGATTTTCGAATTTCGTAAGATTCTAAGGTATCTAAACGTCTGCCTTTGGGTTGTATATGTAATATGTCTAAATTGTTCAAGCTAGCTGTATGATTTTCTGAAGTTAAATGGTTATGGAAAGTTGATTGATTGCAACCAGATAAATGTTCTTTAGCTCTAACTCCAAAATTGCGCCCAGTCTGACCAATATAGGAGAAACTACAATCATTGCAATTAATCCTATAAACGCCAGATTTGGAAAGGCGATCAACTCTAGGTTTATTGTTAAAAATCATTTTCTTTATTGTGTTATTATTATAAAAAGCAAAACTAATATTGGTATAATTGGACACGATGTTGCTAATCCGTTGGCTCGTTTTTCCTATATACTCTAAGCGACGCCAATTTTTCCGCGTTGGACTGTCCGGTGGATAAATACCCGTTAGAGTTTTACGCTTTAGCTTTTTATTTAATAACTTTAATATAGTCCTAGTTGCATATCCGTTATTTGTTGCTATTTGAAGAATTATGTTAAGCTCAGTGTTATAATTTGAATTTGACAGAGGGATGTTTATTAGTCTATCTATGAGTGAGTGGAAAGCTGACATTTTAATATTATGGGGATGGTTTGAAAAACTAGGTATAACAGCGTCTGTATACGTGGGTTTCCGATAAATTTTGAAGTCTAAAGTAGAATTAATCCTGGTTATTGTTATATCTAGAAAATTAATACATTTATTTTCTTCTTTTTCTAACGTAAAATCAATGGTGGGATATTGAGAATTTAACCAAGTAAGGAAAGAGTCTAACAGTCTATCAGTTCCATTCCATAGACATAATATGTCATCAACATATCTATACCAAAATATTATATGACGAAAATAGGGATTGTTATTTGATAAGATCATTTGTTCGAAGAAATTCATGAAAATTTCAGCCAACAAAGGTGACAGAGGGGAGCCCATGGGTAGACCATCAGCGAATTTGAAATATTTATTATCAAAACAGAAATAATTTTGTTTAATACAAGTCTCAAAAACTAACTTCAGTTCACGACGTAAGCTCTCATCTACAACATCCCTATCTAAGTAATTACAAACTATTTGGGACAAAGTATTAATTGGAATAGAAGTGAAAAGACTGGCAACGTCAAATGAAACTAGTTTTGAATGTAACGGAATGTTGACGTCTTGAATTTTGTTAATCAATTCTACCGAGTTCTTAACCGAGTAAGCCGAAAAGAAATTAGTATGACAATTGAAAAAATTTATGAAACCCTTACATAGCTTGTAGGCAGGAGCATTGCAATACGCTACTATTGGTCTAATCGGAATGCCTTCCTTATGGATTTTTGGTAAACCATAAAGGATCGGGGCAGATGGATTCATGACAGATTACTTCCAACCAGTTCCATCAAATAACTTCTGGCATTGGTTGATACACTTACTAACCGAAGTCTTAAAAGACTTAGTTGGATCTCTGCCAAGCTCTATTGCTTTACTTTCTGTAATAAAATCAGAAATTTTATTGCAGTAATCGACTTTTGTGAGCACGGTAATTGTATTGCCTTTATCCGCTTTACACGCTATAAGGTCATGGTCACGTAGTTTTTTCTTTATCGCACCAATCACTTTGAAGTTAGTATTATTAGAAGCAGCAGAAGAAGAGAATGGTGGAGTAGAAGAGTTATCAATACCTTTCTTTATTTGTAACGCACACACTGATTTTATTTGGGTTATCTGGCCAGATAAGGCTGTTTCGGCATCTACAGCCAGATTTTCGAATGATCGAAGGTCGATTTTGTTTGGCGTAGGGGCAAAATTCACTCCGTTGCTAAGCATTTGCACCTCTGTATCACGGAAAACGACTGAGGACAAGTTCTTAAAACGTGGATGAAATTGGAAATCAGACGAACCACTATTACCTCTACGGTTAAATGGATAAGCCTTATCTCGCAACACATCCAGTTTAGCTTTTTGTTTCACATATAGAATATGTGAAAGTAAAGCAATAGAGCTTGGCAGAGATCCAACTAAGTCTTTTAAGACTTCGGTTAGTAAGTGTATCAACCAATGCCAGAAGTTATTTGATGGAACTGGTTGGAAGTACTCTGTCATGAATCCATCTGCCCCGATCCTTTATGGTTTACCAAAAATCCATAAGGAAGGCATTCCGATTAGACCAATAGTAGCGTATTGCAATGCTCCTGCCTACAAGCTATGTAAGGGTTTCATAAATTTTTTCAATTGTCATACTAATTTCTTTTCGGCTTACTCGGTAAAGAACTCGGTAGAATTGATTAACAAAATTCAAGACGTCGACATTCCGTTACATTCAAAACTAGTTTCATTTGACGTTGCCAGTCTTTTCATTTCTATTCCAATTAATACTTTGTCCCAAATAGTTTGTAATTACTTAGATAGGGATGTTGTAGATGAGAGCTTACGTCGTGAACTGAAGTTAGTTTTTGAGACTTGTATTAAACAAAATTATTTCTGTTTTGATAATAAATATTTCAAATTCGCTGATGGTCTACCCATGGGCTCCCCTCTGTCACCTTTGTTGGCTGAAATTTTCATGAATTTCTTCGAACAAATGATCTTATCAAATAACAATCCCTATTTTCGTCATATAATATTTTGGTATAGATATGTTGATGACATATTATGTCTATGGAATGGAACTGATAGACTGTTAGACTCTTTCCTTACTTGGTTAAATTCTCAATATCCCACCATTGATTTTACGTTAGAAAAAGAAGAAAATAAATGTATTAATTTTCTAGATATAACAATAACCAGGATTAATTCTACTTTAGACTTCAAAATTTATCGGAAACCCACGTATACAGACGCTGTTATACCTAGTTTTTCAAACCATCCCCATAATATTAAAATGTCAGCTTTCCACTCACTCATAGATAGACTAATAAACATCCCTCTGTCAAATTCAAATTATAACACTGAGCTTAACATAATTCTTCAAATAGCAACAAATAACGGATATGCAACTAGGACTATATTAAAGTTATTAAATAAAAAGCTAAAGCGTAATACTCTAACGGGTATTTATCCACCGGACAGTCCAACGCGGAAAAATTGGCGTCGCTTAGAGTATATAGGAAAAACGAGCCAACGGATTAGCAACATCGTGTCCAATTATACCAATATTAGTTTTGCTTTTTATAATAATAACACAATAAAGAAAATGATTTTTAACAATAAACCTAGAGTTGATCGCCTTTCCAAATCTGGCGTTTATAGAATTAATTGCAATGATTGTAGTTTCTCCTATATTGGTCAGACTGGGCGCAATTTTGGAGTTAGAGCTAAAGAACATTTATCTGGTTGCAATCAATCAACTTTCCATAACCATTTAACTTCAGAAAATCATACAGCTAGCTTGAACAATTTAGACATATTACATATACAACCCAAAGGCAGACGTTTAGATACCTTAGAATCTTACGAAATTCGAAAATCAATATTTCTTAACCAAAATATCTGTTAAGGCATCCATAATAATAAGTTACAATTTAAGTATGGTGCACATCCCATAATATTATGTACCTAAATATTTATAATTTATAATTGCTAATATATACTTTGAACATTATTTATACATAATATATTGAATTATATTTTATTTCACTTATAATATTACATAAACATTGTATGTATATAGTACTCATACAAATAATTTGTTATATATACATTATTATGTATCTAAATTGTAATAAATATTGGGCATAACGAGATTGTATATAAATTGTATATAAATAGAATTGTACAAGAATGCACAATTAGTCAATGTATATAGTATTATAAATGTATGTGCATACCAAAATCTATGTACTTAAATTATATATGTACAAGCGATAAGCTTCTTGTTTTTTAAATTATTAGAAATTATTATTATTCTTGTAAACTTTGTATAATAAAGATCGTTTGTTTATACAACAAATTAAATTCTTCGATATAACATTATAATAATTTATATTATAAAAATCCTAATTATTATATTATAAAAATTAAATATATTAAATAAAATAAATTAAAACTTATTTAATATTAATACGCCTTCGAGTTATAAGTTTCTTCGAGTGTTTCTCTTAAATGGAATAGTTGGTTAAACTTCAAATTCTTCGAACTCCACTATTACCATTTATTTTGGTCCTTCGAGCCGGATGCGGCATTAATATCTGTGCAAAGTTAATTTAGAGTGCCTTATTGCTCTAAATATATTAAAAAGTAAAACGTGCTAGTGAATAAATCAAGTGACTGTGTTTAAAAAATTCCGCTCATTCATGCGGTAAAACAGTTCGCCGTTTACAACTAAGTGCAATTAACGTCTTCGAAATCATAAATTGTGATACCATTTTGCAAATTAATCTCTTCGTCATTTGGTATCAAAAATAAAACAAACTATATTGCAACACTCATCGTATTTTTTAAAGGCACTTGTAGTTTTGTTGGTGCATTTACTGTTAATTTATTTCGTGAAGTGCAGTACCAACTTCAGTTATTACTTATCGAATGTGAGCAGTTCTTCTGGTATATGTATAAGTTGGTGCAGTTGTACGCTGACGCATATACAAATCAGTCGAGATTGGCACAGGAATCTTCAAACACGGGTTTATGATAAAATTACGTAAACCATCTTCGCAAAGCAGTGGAAATAGCAGCATATAATTTTGATTCTTCGATATATGTTTCCTGCTACAAACACAATATTAATAAAATCAACTTTACGATTTTTCCGGTAAAACGTGGTGATTGTCGAATCTATTAACCACAAGGTCAAATCAACTCATCGAGGTCATACATCACATGCTGTAGCAGTATAACCTCAAGCAGTGTAACATCGCAAAACAACGGTTACCATTTATTTTGGTCAACGTTATATTCGTCGAATTTCCAGTTGTGGTTACGTTCCAGTTCGAGAATCGGAACAATAATATATTTCTGAGAACGTGGTTTTTATTTGGAATCCATTTAACAGTGTGTTATTTGGTGTACCGTTGGGTGTGAAGGCTGTACGGTTTGGTGCAAAATCACAAGTGGCAATTTTCAACACCAATAATCATTACGGGACTGCAAAATTAGTTGGATTTTGGATTATTAAATTTGGATACAGTCTACCCAGCAACCACATTTGCAGTTGTCAACAATATAGCTAAAGGTACATATTCAAATTATTAATATTAAATTTTTATTTAAATTTATGTTTTTAAAATTTTTGCGTCAATTTAGAGTAAGTGTTATTTTGTTTCATTCTGAAACCATTTAAATTTTCATTCACTAAATTGAATTTTCATCATTCGTTGAAGTTAAAATAGTTTAAAAAGTTGTGTTTCTTTGGTAAAATACTGTATTTATCAATTTTTTCGTGAGCGTTTAAGCCTTCAGAGCTACAAAATGTCTGATACTGAAACCCAATTAGGTAGTGAAGCATCTTCGAAAAGCGAATTAGATTTACTGAAGCGCCAACGTCGTGCATTTAAAGGCCAGCTTACTCAGTTTCGCAATAAATTACCAACGCTTACCTCTTTAGGGTCAATTGAATCTAATATTCGCCGCCTACAATTAATGTATGATAAATATCACCTAGTTCAATTAAAAATAGAAATTCAGGATGAAAGTGCTTCGTCTGAACGGGTGACATTCGAAGAGGATTACGAATATGTGGAAAGTACGCTAATGAATAAACTTCATGAAATGAAAAAACTTGAAAGTCAATCCAAGGAAGGGGTTAACTTTGAATCTTCGACCAACAGCACTATGCTGGAACAAAGCATCCCGTCTATGTCAATAAAGCTACCAGAACTTAAGCTTCCGACATTTAATGGATCGGAAAGCGATTGGTTGGCCTTTAGAGATGTCTTTCGCGATATCATTCACAATAAAACTAACATTGATTCAACAGTTAAATTTGTTTATTTAACATCTAGTATTCGTTCAGGCAAGGCATATAATCTTATTGAAAATCTTCCTGTAACTTCAGACAACTATGAAGCTGCTTGGAAAATTTTATGCAATCGGTATGATAATGCAATTTTAATTCAAAAAGCTCACATGAAGGCATTGTATGATATCAAGAGCCCAAACGAAAATTCGTCATTATCTCTGCAAGTTTTCATTGATCATTCGATTAAAAATTATAATGCATTAAAGTCTCTACTCATTCAAGTGGATGCATGGGATTTAATGCTGGTTCATCATTTAACTGAAAAACTGGACAATTCTTCAAAGGTACATGTCATCAAAAATTCTGAGAGTAACAAGTTATTAACATTTGACAAATTTGTTACTATTCTTAAAAATCGTGTTCGAATTTTGGAAGCCTTAAATAGCACGAATACAAAACAATCAGTTGATAGCAAAAGGTTCAAGTATTGTAACCCAAAATCTACCTCATTAGTATCAAATAGCTTCAAGTGTTCTTATTGTAGTGGAACACACATAATATCTAATTGTCCCGAATTTTCAGATGTTAAAGTCACACCACAAATGCGCTACCAATTTATTAGGAATCATCAATTGTGCACAAATTGCTTAATTTGCAAACATACGGTTGGTGATTGCGATAAACCTCCTTGTAGTATTTGTTCACTTAAACACAATAAATTGCTTCATTATGGTTTAACATCAAATGTTGATCGGCATAAAGGTAATGCAGGAAACTCATATCCTAATGGTAATGAACCTGATCAAAGTGGCTCACTAAATCCAAATAAATCTTCGGAGTCAAATGTTGTTCAAACAACAGGTATATCGTCGTGCAAACTAATACATAAGCCAATGAAAAATGTAAAACAAATTTTAATTGGAACGGCTTTAATCAATGTTACAGCTGGGTCCAACAATTACTTGTTGTGTAGGGCACTTTTGGACAGCGGTTCACATCTCAACTTCGTTACTGAAAGTCTTGTAAATTTATTAAAACTCAGAAAGCAAATGACTAACACAATTATATCTGGAATCGGTGGCACGGAAACAAGAATCAACTCAAAGGTTTATCTAACTATATCATCGAGAGTATCAAATTTTACTATAAACTTAGATTTCTTTGTAATCCCAAAAATCACGAATCATTTACCAGCAAGTCCAGTTAACTTCAATCTGCGTCTTTTACCTGCGGAAATTGAACTGGCAGATCCTTATTTTCATGTACCCAATAAAATAGATATTTTGCTTGGTGCAGAAATTTACAATGAATTATTTAATGGTAATTCCATAACAGTGCTGAAAAATCTTCCACCTTTCTATCCCACCGTGTTTGGATACGTCATAAGTGGCCGTGTGACATCTACTCGTGTTAGTGACCAATGTCTATCTGCAGTCTTATGCTCTAATAAAAGCCTACATAACCATATACAACGTTGTTGGGGTTCAGAAACAATTTCGGTTAAAAACCACTATTCTTTTAAAGAAAAATTTTGCGAAGAGCATTACGTCAAGCAACAAATACGATTACCATCCGGTCAACACTCGGTTTCGCTGTCTGTAAATGACAATATAGTACACCTCGGTTTGTCAAAATTTCCCTCGAATATATATATTATTTCTTTATTTTCAGAAGCTACATCAGACGTATTATTAGTACTTGGACTGTCTTGGAATATTTTGCAGGATGTGTTTGACAAGATTTTGTTCAAGGTGATTGAAAGTTTTAATACTCGTTGTAACCACATGTATCTTTGGTCAAGTTCTGAGGTCACTCTATTTCGATTTCAATCTGAACCAGCTAAATTCAGTTCATTTGTGGCAAATCGAGTTACACAAATTGAAGAACTTTCTACACTACACAGTTGGTGCTACGTTCCAACATCACAAAATCCTGCTGACTTCGGTTCTCGTGGCATAATGCCAAATGAATTTCTGAAACAAAGGTTATGGTGGTCAGGTCCTTCATTTTTACTTGAAGATCGATGTCATTGGCCCATAAATTTTAACCATAAAATTAGCTCAGATTTGTTGATTTTCGAGCTTCGTACGAATGTTTCAATTTCAGTTTGGAACTCGGAATCTCATTGGAACATATTTGAGCGATATTTCTCGTTTATTAAACTTATTCGCGTTACAGCATTCATAGTTCAATTTCTAAGTAATCTTAAAGATAAGGAAAAGATCCAGATTGTGGATGAGCTAAATAGCAGTGAATTTAATATTTCATTAATGAGTCTTGTGAAAATAGTACAGCAGGTTGAATATGGCAATGATGTTCAAAATATTAAAAGGTATACAAGTCTTAAAATCTCCAGCAATTTAAAATTATTAAGCTCATTTCTTGATGAGCTAGGACTTCTTCGTGTTGGCAGACGTCTTCGAGGTTCAACTCTAGACTACACACTAGATTACAAATATCTGCTAGTATTTCCAAGCAATCATTTATTTGGTAAACTATTATTTCAATCTGCCCACTTAAGACTTCTACATTGTGGCTCTCAAACTTTACTGGCACTTCCTGAATCTTTAATGCTAGAATTAAATATTAATAGGTTGTCAAGGTATCAAAAGATACAAGAGATGTTCCAAGATTTCTGGAAACGTTGGCACATTGAACATCTCAATGAACTTCAAAAACGTTATAAATGGCAAAAAGCTTCAAATGAACACTACAAAATTGGATCTTTGGTTCTTGTCCATGAAGACAATGTACCACCTATAAATTGGGTTTTCGGCAGAATAGTTGAGCTGCATCCAGGGCTTGATAATCGGGTTCGTGTTGTAACAATAAGAACTGCTAAATCTACATTTAAAAGATCCATCACAAAAATCAGTATTCTACCACTTGAAACAACAAATGAAACCTTACAATAAAATATATTCCTTGAATTAATGATGACCATACACTTTGGTTTAAGAAAAATGTAACTAAATCTTAAACAATTTAATTAATATTAAGTTTTTGAATTTTGTATTAGAATTAAAAATAATCTATTTAAAGCTAGGTAGAATAAATATAGATATGTATTTTGGATTGTATAAAATTAAAAAATAATTATATTTGGTAATATTATGTTGAATTAGTTATTTCAAGGGTGCGGGTATGTTAAGGCATCCATAATAATAAGTTACAATTTAAGTATGGTGCACATCCCATAATATTATGTACCTAAATATTTATAATTTATAATTGCTAATATATACTTTGAACATTATTTATACATAATATATTGAATTATATTTTATTTCACTTATAATATTACATAAACATTGTATGTATATAGTACTCATACAAATAATTTGTTATATATACATTATTATGTATCTAAATTGTAATAAATATTGGGCATAACGAGATTGTATATAAATTGTATATAAATAGAATTGTACAAGAATGCACAATTAGTCAATGTATATAGTATTATAAATGTATGTGCATACCAAAATCTATGTACTTAAATTATATATGTACAAGCGATAAGCTTCTTGTTTTTTAAATTATTAGAAATTATTATTATTCTTGTAAACTTTGTATAATAAAGATCGTTTGTTTATACAACAAATTAAATTCTTCGATATAACATTATAATAATTTATATTATAAAAATCCTAATTATTATATTATAAAAATTAAATATATTAAATAAAATAAATTAAAACTTATTTAATATTAATACGCCTTCGAGTTATAAGTTTCTTCGAGTGTTTCTCTTAAATGGAATAGTTGGTTAAACTTCAAATTCTTCGAACTCCACTATTACCAATATCCTTAACGAACAGAGAGAAATCCGGTTCTCACCAATTACAGACCCCGCCCTTTTCTATTCTCACGTACGCAATAACATACCTTGAATTTTGTTACTCAACCTATGACTCATCGCCTACCTGCGCGATCCGTAGATTAATTTTTATTGCTTATTTTTTCCCTCCTTCTTTTATTTTTATTTATATTTTGCTTTTTTCTACTATATAACAAAAAATTTTTACTAATACAATTCAGTAGATACTCCTGATGATGACCTAAGTGCCTACGGCAAATAGCGTAAAAAGTGTTAGTCTTTATCATATTTCCACCCTAAAGCATAAACTTTTTTGGAGACCATATGTTACGAATATGTTCATTGTAGAACGGGGTCCTGATGCGAAGTACAGTATCTTTATTGTCTAAATATGTTCAACATTCCTAGTCCATCGTATAATAAAGCCAAACATAGAGTTATCTCATGCTATGCACTGCTCGATGTAATTATAGATAAACTCATATTTTCAACGAAAGCGACCACTTAGTTTTTCGACGACAAGATATACCTATTTATGTTGAGACTTAGCAGATTTGTTGTAATTTGTCGATGTCGTTCTCTACGTTTTTAAAGATTTTAGCGTCATCTGCAAACGTTCAGACGCTTGAATAATTAATTACATCGGTGATTCCATTAATGAAAATGGTGAAAGGATCAATATGGGAGCATTACGGCACGCCAAAGGTAGCTAAGATTAACTCAGACCTTTTGTTCCCCATTTCGATGAATTGAGAGGGGATGCTGAATAAAAAAACCAGGCTAGAAACGGACTGCAGAAAGGCCTAGTAAGGTATTTTATTTGTGCTGGTCCTAACCTATACTTGTGCGCCGGATAATGCGATTCAGCCAAAGTCCTCGTGGCCATATATGGCCCAATTATAGCTAAATAAGTACGACGAGTACTTAAAAAAATTTTATTTTGTAACTTCCTAGTTTTGGTATTGGCTCACGATGCCATTACATTTTTGATTGGTTCTGGTCCTAATCTACATCATCACGTTGGAGCGTGCGATTGTAATAAGGCCCTCACGGCCATATATGGTCCAATCAAGCAATATAAATTCTCATCAATTTTTACTCTCTAACTTTCAAATTTTGGTAATGGCCTCGAAAATATAGCCACGAGAACCTGGTTAGTATCGCACGCCCTGACGCAACTGGAACAGAATGAGAACTACTTGGAAACCATAATGGGTCCGATAGTTTAAGCTTGAACTTTGAAGTTACAGAAATGAACGTGGTTTTAAATTTGTTTTTGATTATCCTTTATAAGTTTGTCTTTACATTGAATTTAATCATAGTAGTTTGTGTGTTTTTAGCATTTCATAATGAATTTTTGGCATTAGATATAACTTGAGATGCAGTTTTTTCTTTTGTAATAGTACATTTTGGGCTGACTATGAGAAATTATCACGATAGTAATATTATATTGGGCTGAGTTCTTATAAACTGTCGTGAAATACAATTTTTTGGCTAATACTTTTAATATTATAGAAATCATCATTTTAGTGTTGCCATCTCGTTTTTGAGTTGAAATTTGGGCCACCTTCACATACATATTTTCCACTTCTGATGAAAAATGGTTTGTTTCAGTGATTAATGAAAAAAAATGAAAGCGCAGAGGAATTACCACATTGTTGAAGACTTTTAATAATGAGGATATATAAGTCCGGTTGTAGCTTCTTTTCCCGAATTAGAAAAAAAATCAGTTTAGAGGAATTTAAAAATCGATAGGAGCGGGAGTATAGGATCGGATTATATAAATCAGGTCGCTGCGCTTCCACTGATTCGACTTTTGTAAATCTGCTATTTGTTTTCGAGTATAATTGATTATAGGAGTGGAAGCCGAATTTTATCAAGCAAATCCATTAATATTTGATAAAAAAAAATTACGAAATATTCCTTAAAACAAATTAAAAAAATTATATTTCCAAACAAGAAAAATAACCTCTTTGACACATTTGGCCCTTCGACACATGCGGCCATTCGACACATTCGCCCCTTCCACACTGATATGCCATGGGCTTTTAAATTTTTGGTTATGAAGTTAACCAAGCATTCAGATTCTCTCGTGTTTATGTTACTGCACTGATTCAACCGGATTTTTTATTTGATTGATTTGTGGACTGTAAATATGATTTGTATACTTCTTTTATTTGAAAAAACAAAACTAAATTTTTTAGTAATTTTATTTTATTATTTTTGTTGTCTTTACAAAATCGTCACGCGTTCACAACGACGCAATCCACATAATTCTTACACATACACGTACGTATTGTATATAAAAAATAAAAAACAAAAAACTTGGTTTCCGTTCATGCCCTGGGGCGGTATGTTGTACCATCACTTCGAATCGAAAAAAGTCGAATTCGAAAAAAGTCGAATCGAAAAAGTGAAAGTTGTATCATTTTTGCTTTTCGAAAATGATACAACATACCATACATACATTCGACTTTTTTCGAATTTCGATTCGAAGTGATGGTACAACATACCGCCCCTGAATTTATTCAAAAATAATAATAATAAGTGCTATTTATATTCCGACGCATAACTGCATTCTAATAAAACAAATAAATTTCTTTTTAAATTATTTGAAATTTAACGTTGTTTCTATTTTACAAATTAACATTCCGCCCCTTTGAGGCGTCTGCACTCAATTGTGATGCTACTTACAGTCGTTGGCCAAAAAAACTTGCGCGGTTGTATCATTTCAACGATTTTACATAGGGTCTATTTTTTAATTCAACCCGAGCAAGCAGGCTTACCCCGGGTAGTGTACACCGAGCAAAGGTTGTACTGGGTAAAATTATCCGGTGTGCCTAGAGCAATAAATTGTTTTTTACTTTGCACACTCTTCGTTCACTGACATTAATTTCAGAGTACAATTTGAAGAACCGAGTATGCCCGGTGTAAGTACAGTTCACAAATAAAAACACAGTGTGCAGAGTAAAATTACTCAGGTTGAATAAAAAACACTTAGTAGTGAGTATTTTTTGACAGCGCACTCCTTGCTCAGGTTGAATTAAAAAATAGGCCCATAATAAAGTAGTTTTTCTGTTCTTTTTTATGTTTCCTCCTACTATTTTTTCCGAATCACTTTCGTGCTATTTTTTATGATAGTTTAAATGGGCAGTGGCGTAAACGTGTCTGTCTGTGTGTGTTCTTGCAGTGAAAAGAATATTAACCTACGTTTGTTGTTTAGTTGTTATTCGAAAGTGGTTTTTTGTAGATCGATTCCTAAAAAAGTGTTTATCCTTGTGTTTTGTATACGTGATGCAGTATTTTTGAAGTTGCAAACAACATTTTTCCTCATACACGGTATTGTTTTAAAGTAAATTTTCGTGTCACATTATCAAATCCAAAGTTTTTCGAACAAAATGGGTAGAAAGGACATCAGGGACAAGCATAAATCTGCCGCAGCTGCTCTTATTGAAACTGGGCAACATTCATACAGTGCCTTAGCTAGAAAACTGGGTATAGGACGAGACAGTTTTTGGCGAATTGCCCAAAAAATAGAGGCCGAAGATGATATTTTCGTGAGTAAGCGTGAAAACTGCGGTACAATACGGAAAACATCAAATTGAGTGGATCTGAAAATAGTTCGTATTGCATTGGAAGACCGCCATGCATCAATTCGATAAAACATCAGTGTGATAATCGAGCCTGGAGTGAAAATATCAGAAAGAACAGTACGACGTCGTTTAAAAGAAAATCAACTCATATGCAGACGCCCAGTAAAAGAGCCTAGTCTCACTCCACGCATGAGACAACAACGACTGGTTTGAGCCCGGCAGCCTCAGGAATTCACAGAATTCGATTGGAATAGCGTAAGTTCCAAATTTAAAAACACCAATTTTATTTAACTGTGTTCAAACATGAAAAATACCAACCAACTTTATTTCTCCATTCCATATGTTATTTTTAGCGCTTAGAGGCAGCCACGGAACTCCACAGTTTCATGTTCAGGCAAACGCTATAATAAGGACTGCTTGGAAAAACGAGTCAAACATCCACCGGCCGTGATGTTATGGAGTTGTATATCACCAAATGGAGCCCTGGACCAATATATTTTGTACAGGGAACGATGTGGCAAGGCCAATACAATACGGTTTTGAATGATGAGAATATGCCCTATGTGAAATCCCAGCCCCTTCGTCCATCGGTGATCAATTTCCTGCAAGATGGCGCACCATGTCACAAAGCACTAAGTATCAAAAACTACTTGAACAGTTAAAAAAACATTCTTCTTTGGCCAGGCAATTCACCAGATCTCAACCCGATATAGAATTGCCGTGTTGGAGCGACTAGTAGGTATGCGTACCAACAAAACAATGGTCAAACTAAGAAAAACATCGAGGAAGTTTGAAAAAATGATTTAGAAATAAAAAATGCAATAAAGAATTGCTGCAAAAGCATGCCAGAACGATGCAAACAAGTAGTATTAGCAAAAAGAGGAGCCACAATTATAATTTCTTCGGAAAATATTTTTTTTGTGTACAGTGTAATCGAGTTTTGAAAAAAATATAGGGTTTCCCAATAGGAATGATATGATTTTTAAGTGACGTTTTGGCCATTTGCAATATGTCATGATCTTTTTTGTTTCATTGTATTCAGCAATGTTTACAATTTCATCATGGTGAGATATGCGCAAGAACAACGTTTACAAATTATTCAGCTTTATTATCAAAATAATCGATCTCCAATAGACCATTTTCCCCAAACCATTAAAATAAAATTCTATTTTGTTATTTTATTCATAAATTTTCACAATGCTATTAAAATTTAACAGTACAACTGTTTGTGGTTATGTTTTAAGCATTAAACTTTAATAGTTGTGCCATAAACTTTAAAAATTACAAATAAATTTTAGTTTGTTCTGGTTCGCCATACAGCTTCAGCTGTCAAATTTTTTTGAGGAAAATGGTCTATTGCAACTTTTCGTACACTTTTGTCATTTTATAGTCGTAATAATCGTCCAAGTGTGCTCGCTATTCGTCGAATTGTTGAAAATTTTGAGCGTACATTTTCTTTACATAATGTTCAAGTGCCAATAAGACAAAGAAACGCTCGAAGTAATGCAAATATTGCTGCCGTTCATGCAAGTGTTGCTGAAGACCATAATTTGTCGATTCCAAGACGTTCTCAAGAATTGGGACTGTCTCAAACCATAACCTGGCGGATTTTGAGAAAGGATTTGGGTTTGCATCCGTATAAAATTGTTCTCACTCAAGAACTGAAGCCATTGGGCCATCGCAAACGTCGTGAATTTGCTGATTTTGCCTTGGAACAACTTGAAAACGATAACGATTTTTTTAAGAAAATCATCTTCTCCGATGAGGCTCACTTTCATCTGAGTGGTGCGGTAAATAAACAAAACTGTCGATTTTGCGAAGAAAATCCACAAATTATTCATGAAAAACCATTACATTCACATAAATTGACAGTTTGGTGTAGTTTTTGGTCTGGTGGAATCATCGGTCCGTATTTTTTTCGAAATGAAGCTGGTAACACCGTTACTGTCAATGGAGATCGGCATAGATCGATGATAACCAACTTTTTATGGCCGAAATTGGAAGAAGTTGATCTTGACAACATTTCGTTCCAAGAAGTCGGGGCTACGTGCCACACAGCAAGTGCAACAATTGAATTGTTGTGAGAAAAGTTTGGAGATTCGATTATTTCAAGAAATTGTGATATTGAATGGCCTCCAAGAAGTTGTGATTTAACACCATTAGACTATTTCCTGTGGGGTTATTTGAAGTCATTTTTCTTTAGCAATAAACCAAACTCTCTTCAAGCTTTACAAGTCAATATTGAACGTGCTATTAATGACAAATGACTTGATTTAGCGGAAAAAGTGCTCGAAAATTAGGCTCATCGAATTAATTGCTGCAGAAGTCGTGGAGGCCATTTGAATGACGTTTTATTCAGAACTTAATTGTATCGATTGTACTTCACATTGAATAAGAAACATTTAAATTTCCTTAACAGTTAGTGTGCTTTTTAAAGAAATCAAATCACTCTTATTGGAAAACCCTATATGTATGTGATTTCTATGGGTGCGCAAGTTTTTTGGCCTACGACTGTACATTCTAAATGAAATTTATCTTTAAAATCTTCTTCGATATTTCCTATAATTTTATTTTTTAATAAACGACAACAACTGAATCAACAGCTGGTGCAAATGATAGTATACTGTATAACAAAACTGACTTGACAACTATTATTCCTAATTCTATTTATCTGTGTCGTAACTATTGGTAGTTTACAGACTTTTGAAATTGCTCTGCAGAAAACTCCATTTTTAGTTTTAACATTAACAACTTTCACATGCCCGTCCGACCCAGTAAAAATTTCTACAATTTTTCCCAGTAACCAATTCATTGGATGAATGTGTTCATCCATTACCAAAACTATGTCATTAAACTTCAAATTCATTCTACAATTTTGTCATTTCACGAGATTCTGCAACGTATGCAAATACTCATGTGGATATCTGCGCCAAAAGTGTTCGACTATTTGCGTTAAACGTTTCCACTTTGTTAAATGATTAGAAGGAATGTCAATCACAGATGGTTCTTTAATAAAACACATTGGACCGCCTGTAAAAAAATGTGACGGTGATAAAGGTTGAGGATCGTTTGGATCATCTGAGACTGGATAAAGAGGTCTTGAATTGAGAATTCCTTCAGTTTGACTTAAAACCGTTAAAAATTCTTCATATGAAAAATTAATGTGTGACGCGACTTTCTTGAAATGTACTTTAACGAATCTAATTGAAAATTCCCAAAGTCCTCCGAAATTGGATGAACGTGGGGGTATGAATCGCCAATGTATTTGATAATACAACCTTTGTAGTTCATTTTGTGCACCTACGAACTTTTTTGCATTATCGCTCCACAAAACTTCACATTTACCTCGACGACGAACTTCATTAAACTCGTTATTTACTTCATCAATAATATCTTTCGGACCATACCACTATAAATTATTTGGATATATATTCGTTGGCATCATGCCTCTATAAAGTACGCGGGATTGCGTTCTGTTGGAATATACTTCCAGTTATAATTAATAGTAAGTTGTTGAATTTGATCCACCCTATTTGCTACAAAAGTTTCTAATTTTGATGGTTCGGTCCTAATCCACAATAACACTACTTGGGAATCACTCTACAAATTGACGGATTCAAATTCAATATTATGTACTCTAATAATGATTGGTGTTAAATTGGACAACAGTGACGCAGCACAGAGTTCAAGACGAGCAATAGTCATGAATTTTATTGGAGCCACTCTTGATATAAAATCAAGGTACGAGTTTGGTCGTCTTTGTTGCTGAATTTAATATAAATACACGCGCCATATGCACGTTCGGATGCGTCCGCGAATCCATGCAACTGCAATTTTGTAGCCTTTGGTAATACGACATGGCGAGGTAATTTAATTTTTTTAAGATATCTTAATTGTTTGCAATAATCTAGCTACAATGTCTTAACTTCAGGTTCAAGAGTGGTATCCCAGTCGAAACCATCTTTCCACAATCGTTGGATTAATAATTTTGCGACTATAATTACTGGCGACAAAAATCCAATGGGATCAAATAATTTGCAAACATTTGATAACACAGAAGGCTGAGAGAATAAACCTAATGCCTTGACTGAGTCAATATTGCTGAACATATCAACCTTTTCCTGACGTTCTTTCGGGTTAGTTTGTAATAATTGGGGAATTTGAACTTCATTTATGCAGTGTAAGATAACCTTTGCTTAATAATTGATTAATTGCTTTTGAATCGTAACTGCCACATCAATATCATCAGCACCTGCAAGCATATCGTCCACATAACAACTTTGCAAAACAATATCGGCAGCTTCTTTAAATTCGTCATTCTCATCTAATAGGTGTTGTTTTAATAAACGCGTTGCCAAAAATGGCGCACTTACTGTGCCATAAGTTACCGTGCACAATTCATACTTCAAAACAGGCTGCGATATGTCACTTCGCCACAATATTTTATGATATTTGTAATCCTTTGGATTTAGTTATATCTGACGATACATTTTGGAAATATCTGTGGAAAACACGAAAGCGTATTCCCTAAATCGTAACATAATAGCAAATATGTTATCTTGCGACGCATCAAAAACTACGCGCATCTTCGTAGTAGAGCTGCTGAGTTTTAATACTGCGTGATGAGGTAGAAAATATCCAGTGTCATTTTCTTGATGTGGACATAAGCGCATGTGCTTTAACGAAAGGTACTCCTCCATGAATGAAACATATCGGGATTATTCTCCAATTTTTTTTTCAAGATAATGAAATCTTGTAAGTGCCTGACGCTTCGATGCTTCCACTTTAGTTGGTGATTCTTTAAATGGGAGGGGGACCACGAACCGACCATCTCTACGATGAGTTGACATGAAATGATTTTCACAGATCTGTTCATCCTTTGTCAATAATGTAGCTGATGGTACCGCGTCGATTTCCCTGAATCTTGTAAGTGATTTATTAATAATATCGTCTGCAGCGGGAGTTGCTACATGATAATTATAATTTGATTCATGATAAGTACCATTTAAAATCCAAACAAAAACAGAATTCTGTAGTCCTGGCATCAATTTGGTTGAATTTAATTTACCTTGTCTAAGAATATCAAGAAATATTCCGGCACCTAGTAGTACGTCAACTTGCCTTGGGGTTTGAAAATGCAGATCTGCAAATTGAATCCGGTTAGGTATTGCCCATTGTGATATATTAATAGCAGTGGCTGGAATTTATGACTTTGGTAACCAAAATGTTGAAGATGACCTATTAAGACGACCTATTATGACTTTGGTAACCAAAATGTTGAAGATACCCTTTTGGTAATCTAGAAGTTATATCAGTTGAGATACTAAGGTTTATGACAGACTTTGAATCTTAAATGCCTGTTACTGGAATGTTCACTCGGTGCTGGTTAACTCCCAATTTTGTAGCAAAACTTGGGGCGAATGTTGATGTTATTAAAGTAAATCATTGTCCAATGTATTGGCCCATCCAATGCGCCATTTCTGGGAACTAAAACAGTTCATATATTATGTGCGTATAGGGCGCAAAATGATGAGTCGGCACTATTAGGTTTGGTTTGGAACCAAACCTTTTAGCAACGATCTTCATTATGCTACATATGCTCTAAATAAATTGCAAGGCATTCGTACCGTTCGGATTGGCGCTACAGGCTCACACGTTTTTAGCCCAATATATGAACTGTTTTACTTAATGTTTCCCAGAAACCGCAAGTTCTGGTAATCAAACCAGGAGGAACCGCTTATAATCATCAGCAAGTCATTTTAAGAATTTTTGTATAATTTCAAAACTTAAAAGCTTTAAATATAAGATACTCCAAGAGTGATTCCAGCATGCTCTAAGCTTGGTTTAGTCCTTTGTTATTATAATTTGACTAATTATATAACAAAAATTTCCTAGACCGCTTGTAAGCACAGTGGTATCATCCATCTATTTTTTTTTTGTTTTTAACCCTTATTTATTTTTGAATAATTTTGATCTGTCTTCTGAGGAATTAAAAAATCACATGCTTATGATTTTAATGATTTCGACAACGATACCAAAATGCTACCAACGAAAATTTTTTATATTCCTTAATATTTTCTGTACACATTCCCTTTTGTAATTTAATGTGTTAGCGAGCCACCTTCAACGTTACTCCAACCACACATCCCCATAATATTGTTATTGAAAAAAGAAAAACGGATTTCGTCTTCGAACCCAACATCAAAGTTGAAATAATAATCGTAAAAAATTACAAAACCAATTTGTAAATTCCGGTTTTAAGCGCACCAAACGAAAAACATTTTTCCGTTCCACCAAAAAATCTGCTGCCGCACAAAACAAAACTTTTCGTCTCCTCGGTATATACAACAACAGTGCAAACTTTACTACACCAACAACAACAACAATATTCACCAAAAAAAGCTTTATGCTTGTTTATATTTTTATTTATGTATTTCCAAATTTATTTGTGTGTTCGGGGTTTGATTTTGAATATTTTTGTGATTTTATTGATTTATGCATAAATAATACGGGCTCAAGGAGTCGACGAAAAAGATGCTTTAAAGCTTTCAAATGAATATAAATTTGGCTCTTGGGTGTACCGGAGTGGTTGAAAATTGTTCGAATTTGTTGTTGTTATAAATATTAATGGCCTCTAGCTTAATGCGGTAGATATGTAAAATATTTTCAATTTTTCCTATCCGCAATATTTTGGTTTAAGGAACAAGATGTAAAAATGGATTTTAAAATTAATCACCTTCTGTATTTTACGGTTCCTAAATGAATATGTGTAACTAAATGCTAAGATTTAGAAGTACAAAATTGGGCGGGGGTGGGTCAAATTTAGAATAAATTTGATTAATGCGATTCCATTAAAATTTACGGTTCTCTATGTGATTTGACTATAAAAAAATGGATTTCTTGGAACAGAATTCTTTATGTTAAAAGCATTGACTACTCAGAATAGAAGGGAATTGGATTCTACTTTACAGAATAATTTTATAAGCACTGAGGATATTAAAGCGTTATAGATCTTAAAAGAACACTAACTTCAGTCGAAATAGGTGAGACCTACTACAACAAACCCACAAAAAATTGAAAAATAAACACAATGAAGGTAATCGTCTTGAACCAACTACGAAGCAACATTGGGAACCAAAAAATAGAGCCTAAGCTAGACTTCTGTAGTTTGAGAAAAGCACAACTCGATTTACCGATAGTAATAAAACAAGCAAATATAACCACAAACGTTAGAGAAAACCAACCCAAGCCGATGAAGAGTTATAGATTAAGAACCGTCACGAAGAGAATAGCTGCTGCAGCATTTAGCAACAAGAACCTTAAAATAACAGCGGTATCGATATCATGTCGTAACAACCATAAGATCCACCAACCATGTGGAACACTGGTTAAACTTGAGGTGCTTTTGAAGGTTCAGAAGTCCGAAAAAACAAATAATTTTCGTCGGATGTCTATCTGTAAAAATGTCAAAACTTACTTCAACTAACGGTTTGATTTTCCAGAAATTTGTTTAAGCAAGATATTCCAAAATATTTATTTTGAACACCAACTTGAAAAAACCACATGGAAATACGAAAAAACTCACACGTTAACTCGTAACATCAAGACATTTTTAATTTTACATCGTGTCGTGTGGTGTACGTGCACTACCTCGCAAAAATAAGTTTCCACCCATCATTTGGAAATGAAATTCATCGCTACTCCGAAATAAGCAAATATGATGAATTGCGTTTCAAGAATTCGTTGCTTGAGCAAGCATGAACGTGTTTAAACATGAATTATCCCAATTGTTTTAAGTATTTCGCACGTTTAGTAGCAAAAATTAGTTTCTACAGTTCAGTTATCAAGTTGGTGTGTGATCTTTGTGACTTTTTCGCAGAATTTTTTTTTAATTGAGTTCAAGCTATTCATTTTAATTTTGTGGTAAGTTTATTAAAATTATTTTTTTTTCTAATTTGCAAAATTAGCTGGCTTGTCAGTGTCATTTTTTCAAAATATTTGAAGTTTTTGCTATAAAAATGAGGAACGCGCAGAGCCGTCATTAATATGCATAAAAAAGGCTACTTAAATCGAAAAATTGCTCACATTTTTGGGAAAACTCACACAGCAATTAATAAGGTTATTAATACTTTCAAAGGCTTCCTTCGGTCGACTGACTACCAAACTTCAGCCAGGACGTCCAAGAATAACCAACACAAAATTAGATAAAAAGATCAAAATTATATCTTTTCTTCCAAAAATCAAAGCCAAACTTCAAAATGAAGGTTACAATACCCCATCAACGGATACCATCTGACAATCATGCTTACGATTGCTAGGAAACAACCGTTCGTTAAGGCCAATTTAATAAAAAAGGATGAAGTATTTTCATAAAATTTTCCTTCAATCAGCAGAATTTTGGAACTTGACCTTTAGACAGATGAATCGATGATACGAATGACGTATTCTCATGGTCTCGTTTTTGTATGGAGAGAGGCTGGAGAAGCATTATCCTATAAGTGTGCATTTCCTACATTAAAGTCAGCGCAGAGAGGTGTAATGGTATAGGAATGTATCTCGTTGTATGGAACAGGGAAACTTGTGATGTTGGAAGGGAAAATTAATGCGAAAAGAAAGAGCATAATAGGTAAAAATTTCATCTTGCAACAAGATATCGCACGGATACATGCCGCAAAAATTGTTAAATAATACATAAAAATTCAAAATACAAATGTGTTGGAATGGTCTCCGCAAAGTCCTGACTTTTCCTTCATAGAAAATGTCTGGGATTTGCTTAAATCTCGAATTGCTGCAAAAGAGCCAAGAATATATTAAACTTATGTTTTATTGTGTAGGTTGGAGTCTCCGATTAAAGAATGAAAAATAATTTCGTCCATGTGACTCCCTCTGCTGGCCTTACAGCAAGCCATCCTGTGAACCCAGTTTTTAAAATCTTTTTGCAATGTTATGTTCTAAAGCTAAAATTGTCTCAGGATTATCCTCATAACTTATAGAACCCCATAGAAAAAACTCCAACGTCGCCCAATCGCAGCTCCATGCAGGCCAATTGACAACTCCAGAACGGCTGATTATTCGACTTTTGGTGGATGCATTGTCTTCTCTACGGTTACGTGTATGGCTGTTTCGAACCCCAAATCCAAGATTACTGTGTATTTACATAGCTCACGAGATGAAAATGGACCCCGTCTGAAAATATGATTTTTCGACCAAAATCAACGTCAACATGAAGCTGGTCTATGGCCCACGCAGAGAAATAATCCTAGGTCTTTCTGCAATATTCTCCTCAGACTGGTGTGACTGCTGGGGCCAGTTGCTGCGATCGACGTCGATTTGAGGTCCATGGATTCTCTCCTACACAGACGCAAGATTCTCGGGCGTGTGCATCGTCTGAGCTCGGGGACCACTTCTATCATCCAATAGCTATCTTTTCTCACGAGCTCTCTTCACAAATTTCACTACAGCTGTTCCGCTTGGCGCTTTTTCTTGACCTATATTTATTTTCAAAATTCACACGGTTTCGGCTACACAACACTGACTTTGGAAATAAGTTTTCAATATTTCGAAACGTTACGTGACGCGGAATATCAGACTGACGAGCTCTAAAATTATGTAGTGTATTATGAAAAATAGTGTATAAGGTAGTGCACTATCAAAAATAATTAAAAAAAATTTTCTATTTTCCCGATAACGTAAACCAGGTCTTGCCAAAATCACTAATTTTACAAATATTTTCAAAATCATTGCGATTTCCCGTTATTTTTCCGCGGTACAATTTTTTTCACTCTTTACGATGCCTCATGTTAAGAGAGCCCCTCACAATGTAAAATGTGAAGCACAATCAGTTCATATTTATGAGCTATTTATGTGATTTGGAATCCGCAACCCAAAAATGTTGAGCTCGCTTCGTTTAACCGGAATTTAAATAAGTATAGTGCTGGGATGAGGCAACGATCAACCAGACATTAGTAATAGATTGTAAAGCCCTCCGGGCTTCATCCTTATTTTGTATTGCTTTCTAAGTTACTCAATGACCTTACAAAGGCTTTTGACATCCCAAAATGCCAGCGTTTTGGAGTCGCCAATAACATTAAAATATTCCGGGCCTACATAAATAATAAAATAAAGTTCAAACCCAATCCAGTCCATGCAATCAAAACCAATAAAATCTCTCACAACATTAACTGTAAAACCAACGAATACATCATTCCCCTCGATACAATGGTTCGGTGTTATGCATTTTATACTAAGCAAAATAGTAGAAACGCATCTAACTTAACACGAAATTACCCCCACATTAAACATTTTAATCAAAATTGTGCAGTGTGAAGCATTTAGCAAAATTAAGCACCAGCTAAAATGCTCCGTAAAAATACCAGACGGTGATGGATTATTAAAAAAGCGAGGCCGATTAAAAAACTTAAATTTGACATTTAAAGAAACCCATTCGCCAAACTGAGCATCAGAGTGTATAACGTGTACGCGAGTCAAGAAAATCACTTCATTACAATTGTAAGAAATACCTTACAAGATGGAATCTGCTGAATAAAATGAAGCAGCTATTTGAGGTATAATGGTCTTGCGAGTGAATAACTATTCAGAAGAGTTCCAAATTATTTAATACAGTGGCGGAGTATTAAAAGTGCCGATACTTCACTGCGCGATTTGGGCAGGCAAATATAAGTAGAAAAAGAAAAGAACACACAAATGATAATACCATCATAGTAATGACGTGAGCACCTATTGAATCTCACGAAAACATGAGAGTCAGAAGAACCCATCTCAACATAACTTAAGGGTTTAGTTATAGTAACGCTAGACCCAAAGGTAAAAGATTCAGCCAACAGATTTCATTTACCAAAACTCAACAAAAATCTGCAAATTGAGCAGCAACTGAGAAGAACGGGAAACATTTAAACATAGACAAACATAGACAAACTGACGTTAGCTTAAAATTACATACCGGTTTAAATATTGCAACAACCGTCACTGGAATTTAACTAGCAGATCGTAAACACATTTCTCTCTCTCTCCTTCTCACACTCGGTTCATCGAACACATCAGGTTGTTGATGGAACACTTTTTTATTATTATTATTTTTGCAATCTGTTCTGGGGTCGAGGCTCTCCCAACTTTTTCGAGGTTAGCTTTTCCCGCCCTTACATTTACGCCGTTGACAGCCAATTCGAGAAAATGGGACGGCTCATGACCGAAAGAGGGTCATAGTTGTATTTCTTTTTCATCACAGATCGCACTCTGATGATGAAAATTCCCTTATGCATCCCGCCGATAATACTTTTCGTATCGTTCGTTGTGATTGGGATCTTTCAACATGACCCAACCTTTGGCTATGGATTAGATTTAACGAATCTGATAATTTCACGGTATTCAACAAGACGTTCGATTTCTTGATTCATTCGAATCAGATATTCGCATTCTGCAACCTTAACGGGACCATCAATGGATCGAAGGACTTCCTTCCAACTGGTCAAAGTCCAGCGTAGCAAAACATAATTTGATCGCAACAACCTTGACTGCCTGCGGGCATCATTTTTTGCTGTTATAACTGGCCCTAGATATCTAAAATTTGTTCCACGTTGTGAAAGTTATGGTTGGAAGTTATGAACACTTGGTATTGTTGCTGTTCACTTTCAACCCCAGTCGTTTAAATTGTCGGTTTAAATTCTCGTTCTTGTTAAGATTGAAAATTGCAAAATTTACCTAAAAAGACATAGAACTATTTCATTTTTGTTCCTTGACAATGATCGTTTCATTCTTTCGTTCAATTTTCCCATTTAAATGCGATTTCCCTACCATAAAATTTCGTAAATCATCATAAACGCCATTGTAACCTAACAAACTAGTTCATTAATGTAATTCATTTAATTTAGACACAAAACCTTTTACCATTGTATAAAATGAACAAGGTTAGGTCAGGGACAGAATTAAAGAATTAGAGCACTCCAATTTAAGCTTAAGTTGAAAATCAATATCCCGTTCGAGAAACGTTCCGCTCATTACGCCATCTTATCCTCACCACAACCATTATGCCGAGACGACTATTAGACGTTTGGTGACCAAATTCGAGTCATTCGTGTCCACTGATGAACTCTGGAGCAGTTTGAAAAAAATGGAGGACCCCTTATTTATGGAAGAGGCTTAAGTATGAAGTTTCATCCCGATCAACCAATCTGTCTGGGGCCGATTTTTTTTGGAAATCTATTTTGTTTTTTTTTTTAATAGATCGTCTCCGCTTAGTTTTGGAAAACTAATTTTTAAAATCTTTCAGTTCATTATCGTTTTTCTCGAAATGAAAGAGTTTTGAAAATATTTGCAACATAAACGAAAAGGTCCCGTATAAGTTGTGACTTGAAGTGCCATATGAAATTTTATCCTGCTCAGCCAATCCGTCAATTTTTGTTGAAAAACTTCTTTTTGACAAAAATCGTCATTTTCTTATGCAGTTCCGGTCAATCTATTGCATTGCCGAGGTAAAAACTTTACTTCCCCAAAATTCAGAATCTCTAATCGGGGTGAAACTTCATACTTAAGTGTTTTCCATAAATTGGGGGACTCTTGCGAAATGTCACCACATCTGTGTCACACACAAATGTGTGTACCGGTAGTAGCATCTTCCGTATGAGCTTTTTCAATTTTTGTAATGGTGTTGAAAAGATTAGCATTTACAAAAATGAACATATTAAAGAGAAAGGTCACTATAAAAGCAAACGGTGAACGAGAAACAACCAAAGTTGGTCTGCCCCTTCTCATGCTAACATTTGACAACGCTGAGAGCATTGATAGGGTATATGGAATCAAAGCAATCCTTAATATGAAAGTTAAGATTGAGACATTAAAAAAGAACCCTAGTAGAATACCACAGTGCTACAACTGCCAGGCATATAACCACACACGCAAATACTGCAATAGGGAACCAAGGTGCGTAAAGTGCGCTGGGAAACATCTAACAAAAGAATGCAACAAAAGTAAGAACGAACCAGTAAAATGCATACACTGTGGTAATCATCACCCAGCAAATTACAGAGGCTGCGAGGTAGCGAAAGAGCTGCAAAGAATGAGAGACAACAAGAGAAATCAAACAAGTCAGAGTTCTCAACCTAGGATGCAATCCTACTCAAAACGAATCCCCCTAAATAGCGGCAAAGTTAAGGAAGGCATAACATATGCACAAATGGCTAAGCAGAATGAAAATATCAGGAACGCTCCGAGTCAGGAAAACCATGTCCTGCAAGAAATACTTCAAAAGCTAAGCGCTATCAATTCACATCTGGCTGGCCAGGACCAAAAACTAGAATCTATGGGCGAGCTACTGAAAAAACAAGAAGAGAGACTAGTAACACTAGAAATTACATCGATGAGCCAAGGTAAAAGAATAACGGATGCGTCCAGTAAAACTAGAGAAGTTATTGAGTACCTTCATTCTAGTCCATACAAACTTAACAAGAAAAAATAATGACAGAATATTTAAGAATTGCTACCTGGAATGCAAATGGCCTAGCGCAACGCATTTCAGAATTAGAAGTATTTTTAAACACAAAAAAAATTGATATATGCCTAATTTCAGAAAGTCATTTTACCAGAACGTCGTATGTCAAAATACGTGGATATCAGTGCTATCAAGCTCTACACCCAGCAGAACGAGCTAGAGGCGGGACTATCTTCGTTAAGGACAATATAAAACACCACGAAGAATTAAAAATAGAGGAGGAAGCTATGCAAGTAGCTACTGTATCTATTGAAACCAAAAATAACAAGAGCTATAGTATATCAGCAATCTACTGTCCACCCAGATATAACACAAAAAAAGAAGACTACATCAAACTTCTTAAATCGCTTGGTAGTAATTTTATTATTGGAGGCGACTTTAACGCGAAACACATATTCTGGGGATCAAATAGAACTAGTCCTAAAGGAAGGGAGCTATTTGAAGCAGGCAGGATATTAAAATGTGAGTTCCACTCCAGTAGAAAGCCAACCTACTGGCCTACGGACCCAAATAAAATTCCTGATCTTCTGGATTTCTATATATCAAGAGGTATCTCCGAAAATTACTTAGCAGTTGAAAATGAAGAAGGGCTATCGCCAGACCATTCTCCAGTTCTAATGACAATAAGTGACACGGTAATAAGGAAAGCAAGCCCTCCACGATTAACAAATAATAAAACCAGCTGGGAATACTTTCGACAGCTAGTCGAAGAAAGCATCAACCTACACGTGCAGATATCGAACGCTTACACGATAGAAGAAGAACTAGAAAACCTCATTGATAGTGTGCAAAAAGCGGCCTGGAAAAGTACTCCTGACCAGCAAGAAATATTACAAAAAAGTATAACCTATCCAGTTGAAGTGAGAGAGTTGATTAACGAAAAAAAAAGAGCTCGTAAGACTTGGCAGAGAACCAGAGCCCCTGAAGACAAAACAATCCTAAACAACTTGTGCAACAAACTTAAACTACTTATAAAGGAGATTAAGAATGAGTCAGTTGCAAGCTTCCTAAGTAACCTGACAGGTAAACCTGACACAGACTATTCCCTGTGGAAAGCCACCAAAGGTTTAAAAAGGCCTAAAATGCAAGTGCCACCCATTAGAATGGTTGATGGAACCTGGGCTCGCAGCGAAAAGCTGATCTGTTTGCCGAACACCTAGAAAATACCTTCAAACCACCAACTGGACAAGCGGATAATGAATATCTAACACCTATAAGCAAAGTAGACGAGGCATCTGTGCTACCAGTTACTCTGAAAGAAATCAAACAAGAAGTAAAAAACCTCAAAGATAAAAAAGCCCCTGGATACGACTTGATAACGGGGCGAATAATCAAAGCTTTACCAGAGAAAGCCCTAAGGAAACTACAGCACATAATCAATGCTATCTTTAGACTATGTTATGTTCCGAGACAGTGGAAAGTAGCGGAAATCATAATGATTCCAAAGCCCAATAAATCACTAAACGACAAAACGTCGTATAGGCCTATTTCTTTGTTAACAACAACATCAAAAATTTTCGAGAGACTGTTTCTCAAGAGATTAAAGCCAATTATAGAGAGCAGAAATCTTATACCAGAACATCAATTTGGGTTTCGAGAAAGGCACTCAACGATAGAACAGGTACATAGGATTACTGATACTATTGAGGAGGCGCTGGAAAAAAAGGAAGTATGTTCAGCAATATTCTTAGACGTAGCCCAAGCATTTGATAAGGTTTGGCACCGCGGTCTAGAATTTAAGCTCCAACGAGATCTGCCAAAACAACATTTTGAATTGCTAAAGTCTTACATCAACGACCGTTACTTCCGGGTGAGACAGGACGGAGAATACTCTAAACTGAAGAAAATATTGGCAGGGGTTTCACAAGGCAGTGTTCTAGGCCCCGTATTATACCTCCTGTATACGAATGATCTACCAGACATAGAAGAAGCTAGAATAGGAACGTTTGCTGATGACACAGCTGTTATGATCACCGATGCTAGCATCGTTGAGTCCACCAGGAAACTACAAAATGCTATTAATATAGTGGATAGCTGGACAAAACGATGGAGGATAACACTTAACGAATCGAAATCAACACATATCACCTTTACAAATAGGAAATTAGAATATATTCCGATTAGTCTGAATTCACAACCAATTCCATATTCTGATAATGCTAAGTATCTCGGCATGACGCTAGACTCTAAACTCAGGTGGAAAGCGCATGTTAAAAAGAAAAGGCAAGAACTGAATTTAAAATTCAGAAAAATGCACTGGCTTATTGGAAGAAACTCCGAACTTACAACGCACAACAAACTGCTGCTATATAAACAAATCCTAAAACCTATCTGGACGTATGGTATTCAGCTTTGGGGCTGCGCAAGAAAAACTACAGTGAAGATCATTCAAACATTTCAAAACAAAGTACTACGTAGCATTGTGAGTGCTCCTTGGTACATTAGAAATGACAATCTCCATCGAGACCTAAACATGGAATACGTCAGCGATGAAATAAAAAAATTTGCAAGGAGTCATGTACTGCGACTGCAGCAGCATGACAACGAGGAGCTGCGGAACCTACTGGATCGCGCCAATGGACCAAAGCGCCTAAAAAGAACAAAGCCTTTAGAATTAGTGGTTCCTTGAGCCGCTTAAATCAAAGGACTAGCAGAGCTGGGATGAAGCAATAGGTCTCATTCCATAAGAATAGACTACAAAAATAATAAAACAGTTACTAGATAATCTATATGATTAGTTGTAATATTATACAGAAATAAAGATTTCTTAAATTAAAAAAAAAAAAAAAAAAAAAAAAAAAAATTACAAAAATTGTCAAAAAATTAAAAGATTCAAATAAATTTAAAGATTAAATATTCTACAAGGCTGATTTTCTAAAAGTCTAGTAAGTTTAATTGTTCGGTTGCTGGCCACAACATGTACTCACCCCTCCAATGCGTACTCCATAAAAGAAAGTATGTTAAAATTACTATTCAGGATTGATATTTCAATTAGATATTGAATTTTATTTTAAAAAATAATTTTAAAAATTAAATATTTAATTAAACATTCCACAAGTAAACCCTTTACATGTTTCAAAATTTGTATTTTACCCTTTCTTTCTTTAGTTACACGAGAAAACTGAAATTTAACAAACAAAAGAAAAACCCAAATTCTCTCCTAATTTATTACGTTACTTTTGACAAATTTATAGGTCGGCAGATTACATATGAATTTTCCACATCCTTGCGTCCTCACATACCAATTATTTCGTAGAGCTACTACAACTTGAGTTATTTCTCGAGAACAAATACTTTTTGTATACAAGAAGCAGACAGCGTGTTAAAAATTTGTTCATAAATTTGACTTTTGACATTGTGTATTGTGTAGCTGGGTGTAAATGGCATTGTAACACAATATTTAACTTAATGTATTGTCTACACATTCTACTGTTCTATTAGATCTAATATCTGGTACATATACATGTAAATTGTTACAATTATATAGAGTTGCTAAGGCTATGACATGTTTATATACACATTTAGATACGAATAGTTAAATTCATTGCCAGATTGAATATCTTTCGACAAATTTTTAATTGAATTTTTGTTTAGGAAAAATTTTAAAGACGTAGATGAGCGAATCTTCTCGGGGCATATAACAATATTTCATATTCATCTATAGACAAACGCAAACTCACACAGTATACAATCTGTAAGCGAAATCGTTTTTCGGAAAAATTTAATTTCTCTAATATATTTTCATGACGCAGCGGTAAATTGAAATGAGATATATATATATATATATATATATATATATATATATATATATATATATATATATATATATATATATATATATATATATATATATATATATATATATATATATATATATATATATATATATATATATATATATATATATATATATATATATATATATATATATATATATATATATCAATTTATATATATATATATATATATATATATATATATATATATATATATAATCTAAATACATATAAGACACTCTTTGGGATAGTAAAGCCGGTAGTAAATTATTAATGGATAGAATTGATAAATGGTTGAAACGCAGCAGGGAAAATGAACTTTGGTATTTTTCACAAAAAAAAAATCTCTTTTAATACAGCACATGACTTTTCAATTACGATTATCCCCAACCTCGGATCAAAAAAAATTATTAATCAAGAATACACTTAAATAAAATAATATTCATTAAATACTGTCGTATGTGCAAGCTGATGAAGATACACCTCACCCCACAAATATAATAAATTGCTTTTCATAACTTTTTTATTGTGAAACCAAGATCTGTGGAACTCAAAAACAATATTCTGACACAAACACACAAATTAAAAAACACACTATCAACTATAATGCATTTGGATATCCTACTCTATCACGAAGCTAAAAATATCAAAATAAAATACAAGTACAAATTCTTATGGTGTAGGTTAGGGTTGGTTTGGTTTCAGTGGTTGCTATCGCACACACTTAGGCCAATTTTGACCTATTGTGATACCACAGGATCCGACATCATTAAACTCCCTTTAAAATCATTTAGGCTGTGCACGAAGATCTCGCACATTACTGTATTTGCCCAAGTGATAATGTCTTCTGTCAGCTAGTTTAAGGCATGAGCATAGAAAAAAAAACAAGAGTCTCCTCCTCCTCCTCCTCCTCCTCCTCCTCCTCCTTGTCCTTGCAGCTTCTGCAGAAATCATTTGCATCCAGACACGCTGCAGTAATCAGGTAGACGAAAGGATAGGCTCACATTTAATTCCCCACAGAACACACCAGCTCCCACTCTTCCATCGAGCTTGGAGCCGTCGGTGAAGAATTCAACTGACCCGGTCTTCACGATCAGGCCACTCTTCCAATCCTCCCTAGGGAAGAATCTTAAAACGCTTGCAAAAGCAAAAAAAGGGTCTTACATAATCCAAATTCACCAGGTTATGCCTCACAGAATTGACTTTACTTGAGACCCTTCCACCCCAAAATTTCTGATACCTCGACGGGACTAGTGGCTGTGGTTTTCAGTGCCTCAATAATGAGCAAACACGCTGGCCTCTGCACCTTCTCCATCATGTTCCCGTATGATAATTTCTCCAGAGCTCGCCACCATAAACCAGGTCCTGGCCTTACGATGGCAGTATAAAATCAGTGCTCCGCTTTCAAACCCCATTTCCTTCCGATGACACTTTTACAAGAGTAGAGTGCCACAGTGGCCTTCTTCAGTCTTTCCATCGTATTTGGTTTCCAACTGAGCTAACTGTCCAGAAGAATTCCTAGAAATCTCGCCTTATCAGTAAAGCTCGGAGCATAGTACCAAAAAAGAAAAAATCCAGTGACTTCTCAATTTCCCGATCCAAGACATGTAATGCCTAGTCCACGGACTTACTCTTATGGTTTGAATGTTAGGACTGTGCCCAGTTTCTGAGTACAATTCCCGAATGAATGTGGACACCCAGCAGCCTTTCCATTATTATCAGCAGAAAGGATGACAAAGATATTGGTCTTACGTCCTTAGAGAAATGAAGATCACTCTAGCCTCCCTCAATTTCTTGTGTATGTACCCCAGCTTAAGACACCCTTTTGAAGATAACCAGTCAAACAAGTTACAATCCCATCCGGAGCAGCTGACTTAAAGGGCTTACAACTTTTAACAGCCCATTTTATCTTCCGTATATTCAGAATATTCTCTTTACACAACAGTTGGGCCATAGAATCGCAGTCATCCCGTAATCGATGCATGCTCACTTCCCGCGAAGTGAATTCCCATCATAAGATCTCTTCACCAGAAACCGTCCATTCGCCATCCGGCTTAATCACATAGCCTGGAATGGCTGGACTGGTAGAAAGAGTCTTTCTTAAGTGTGAGTACTCCACGAATTCCTTTGTGCCTTCCTTGTTTCTCTTTTATATTCTCTTAAGCATTCCTTATAGAAGTCCCACTCTTGAGTTTCTCTCGATCTTTTCGCTCTATTGAAAGCAGACTTACAGACTTTTCGGCCCTCCGCAAGTCCCGGGGCCCACCAAACAGGTATTCGTTTTCCCCTCAGCGTTGTTAATGGGGAGGCTTCACTCATAGAGGTATTGTAAACCCTAGTAAGAATATCTACCATTGAATCGAGAGCGCTTCGCGTGTTTGGGAGCCCTGGAACTGTAGTGGAATGCTACTCTCCAATATTTCCCCATATACGCACCATAATAGCCTCTGGGAATTCTGAAAACGTGTTGGTTTGTATTTTGGAGATTGGGCTTAAACGTTAGATACCGATGATCAGAGAAGGAATGCTCCTTCGCACCCTCGATTCTTTGATCATAGGCGAGATAACATCGGAGGCCAGAGTAACATCCAGAACCTCCTGCCTATTTCTAATAATAAAGGTGGGTTCCTGACCTATATTACTAATAACGAGGTTAGTTTTTAAAATAAATTCATAAAGTGAATCACTCCTGTCATTGACGTCCGAGCTACCCCAGAAGGTGGCACTCTAAGATAGCTCCGACCTTCCACCTTTCTGCATCAGGAACAAGCGCGTCCAGTATATCTGGCGACACTGGATGTGTGGTGTAAATTTATCAATTGTTAACAGAATTCCGTTTCCTTATTACGACACCCATGCTTGGTTAGTTGGACCCGACGGAGTCGACGACCTCCTCGGTCTCACTTCCTCCCAGTTCCTAAACTTAAGGAGGTCGACTTCTCCCCCCCAGAGTCCAATTTGTTCCCCTAGGGATAGTCGATCCCTCAATTCTCTAGTTAATTACACTCACTTAGGTTCGCCACTAGCTGCAATCTTAATACCTCGTCTAGAGAAGGTAAACTCGTCGAGCTCCCCTTTTCAGGCTGTACATCTTCCTCCTCCTTCTCGGGTTACGCGGTACTCAGTTCTACCCTGACCTTGTCCTTCTTGAACACCTTAAGTGTTACTGAGCCGAATCCGAAATTTATTACTCCTTTGGTTTATGACAGGGGAGCCTGAGATTCCCTATTGATTATCATAATATATAATCTAAAACTGCCCTTGGGCTCCTCCTGCTTCACAATCCTCCAGTTTCCCATCGGAAGATTGCAAACCTAGATAATGCTCAAGGATTCTTCCAGGTTAGTCGACTACGTGGGAATCAAGCCCATTGTCCTACGCTGCTAGATATTTCCTCCTTAGGAACTACTCTGAGCGTGGCTCCTGGCCAAACAACACCTTAGACGAAGCGGGGGCCCGGACGTTTTCCACTGACTTTAAGAAAAACGAGGTTAAGTGCATTATACACCAACCTCCATTTTTCCCTTGTGATGCTCCCGTCCTCATGGCTCTCGTCCACGACAACTAGCACCACCTCCTCCTTCTTTACGAATTCGCTAAATGCGTATGCCCCTTTTTCGACTGCCCCACATAAAACTTGAACCGTTTCCTCTCGGCATCCAAACCTCCATGCTTCTCTTCGTTAGATCTCTGCCTCCGGGATTGAGTCAGTCTATCCAAGACACGGAAGGCCGAACGCCTTATACTGCACCTCCGAACCGACGGGGCAATGACTTTCGGCGCCTTACCGATACCGCTAGTCCCTGGCTTATAAGCCTCGGAACCAGTCCTAGCATCACTGACAGCTGGAGTCACAAACGCACCCGTCCATATCAGCATTTTAGAAGCGCTGGTCACTGATTCAATATTTGGTCCCACGAGTATCAAGGAAAATGATGGTCTACCCGTGCAGAAGGGATCCGTATACACGGGTAAGGCTATATACAACTGAAGATCGCCAGGTATCCAGAGGGCTCTATTCAGAACTGGGCAATTATTTTTATATGCGTCCCTAGCCTGGCTGATCATCGACACGGTTCGCATAACACCTTGATCCGACCCATCCGCCACCATTTAGCATGAATCGCTTCTCACGTGGGTTATTTATTTCATCCATTCTTATTTTCAAGAATGAGAACCTGAAGACAGCGGCGATTGTGGGGCAGAAAATTTAGTATATCTAAAAAAAATTAACATTTTTTATTTTTATATAAGTATATAATTCTTCTGTACGTGTGTTTGTAATTGATCTCCTCCTAAACGGCTAAACCGATTTTAATGAAATTTTGGGTGTGTGTTTGAGTGAGTCCCTGGATGGTTTAGATTCACAATTGGACCCGGTAGGTGGTACTGCCTTCGGGTTCTAGGAAATTGTTTTTTTTTTTGTTTTTTGACGAAATATTTTTTTTTATTTTTTTTTTGTATGTTTCACATATCAGAACATATAACCCCAAAATTTCACCACCCCCACTACCCCAAAATTTTCTGTGCGTGTGTATGTGACTGAACTCCTCCTAAGCGGCTGGACCGATTTTAATGAAATGTTGTATATTTATTTGAGTGAGTCCCTGGATGGTTTAGATTTACAATTGGACCCGGTAGGTGGCACTGCATCGGGTTCTAGAAATCTTTATTTTGTTTTTTGACAAATTTCTTTTGTTTTATTTTGTTTAGATTTCTCTCATATCTGAACATGTAACCCCAAAATTTCACCACACTCTTACTACCCCCAATCTTATATATATATAATTCTTCTGTACGTGTTTATCTAATTTAACTCCTCCTCCTTGAATGGGTTGCTGAATGGTTTAGATTTACAATTAAACCCTTTAGGATGCACTGCGATCGGGTTCTAGAAAAATTGTATTTTGTTTTTTTACAAAATTTTATTTTTATACTTTTTTAAGATTTTTCACATATCAGAACATATAACCCCAAAATTTCACCAGCTCCCAATCTATATCACTTGAATCTCGATTATCCGGGATGAGCGGGATCGGGGGCCTCCCGGATAATCAAAAATCCCGGTTAATCGGATTATTCGTTATTATAGACTAAAAACAAGGGAAGTCATCACAGTTTTGCACTTTTATTTATATTTTAACGATAAATATCAAAATCACGTTAATGACATTATTATAAAAAATATGTAACATAAAATAAAAACATGTAATTATATATTTACATATGTATGTAAATACCATTTCTTTTATACATTCTGTTTGAAACAATCAAAAAAATAAAAATCTATCACAAAAAAACTAGCTTTCATCAGCTTCGGCATTGTCAAATTTAAATTTTCTTGAAAATTTCCCGGTTAATCAGATGAAATCCCGGTTAACCAAAAGACTAAAAAAAATCGGATGAGTACGAAAAATCCCGGATAATAGAGTTTCACGGATAATCGGATCCCGGATAATCGAGATTCAAGATAAAATTCTTCTGTACATAAGTATAATAGAACTCCTCATAAACGGTGTACATTTGAGTGCATATTGAGTGTATTATTCATCGAATTATTCATCGAATTATTCATCGAATTAGCTTCCCATTGTTTTGACATTTCAATTTCTGTTCGCTTTCTTTCGATATTTCATGCACATTTCCGTACATATAGTATTGAGTGCTTGATTAAAACTTTTTTTGATAATTTTCCAAATAACCGTTTTTGGGACAACAATTAATTGTTGCAAAATTAAACAGGAAAAATATACAATTTGTGGGACGGTAAGCTATACACTGCAAATAATTGGTAAACATCCCGATGTTAACATATTTTTCAACCATAGTTGAAAAATATGTTAAACATCGGGAACTATGGTTGAAAATCACAATCAAACAGGCAATATCTCCTTTTTTATGGAAGAGTAAGCTATATTAACCAACGCATTAGATCTAATTGTATTTTCTTATGCTTTAAATATCGGCAATCTAGCAATAATTATTAATATTATCTTCTGAAAATATATAGGTAAAATTCTAATATTTAAAGCATAGTTTCAAGTTATTTATTACAGTTTTACAAAAATTATGGGCTTAAATCCTATTTGCGTTATAGCATGCTTATACGGTATGGAATTTGGTATACATTTTACTACGAGAAATTTGCCATAAAGGTTGGTAATACTAATTTTTTTCAGTGAAATTCCAATAATTTTTGAGCAATTACCTTTCTATTTTTGATGGATATCAGTTTTCATATAGAGTACATATACTATAAATGATTATTTTCTTTCTTTATTTGGAATTTTACCTATATATATTAGAAGATACACACTCATCGGCGTACATCAATTTTGCACAAAGATTTATCTACACAATTTTTTAATAATTTTCTCTTTGTATAAAATAAAACATTTATTGAAAATTTAGTTAATTAGCGTGTACGCCATGATGTTAGCATAATGGTCTGGAAGTTTTTGGTTAGTAAAGCATATTGTCTTAATTTATCGAAATATCTATAGATATTTATTACTTTGAATTAATGCACACTTATATAAATCCAAAAACGCTATTTGGAAATCCCCGTTTTCATTAGCCACCGCCATTGCTGGATTACCTTAGGAACAATTAACAATCAAAAGTCTATTATTATAAATATATATATGTATTAAACTGTTTCAATTTACAAGAGTGTACATTTTGTGTTATATTCAAAAATATCTCCATATCTTCAAAATCATTTTTTGAATGGCGAAAATATCTAAAAAATATTGTATGATCAATATCTTATTTATCTATAATTTAAAGGCGGACGGCCAACGTACTTTTTTCTCAGTGTAATTAGGAACGAATTAAACATAGAGTTTAAAGAATTCACAGGTTTACATATCAAACTCAATATTTCCAAGTTGTCTACGATATTTTATTACGGATGCAAATGGATTAAAATTCATTCCAATTGATGCGGCATTGTAATTTTTTAATTTGTTTTGCTTTAATTGAATAATGTGTAAGCTAACATTAGCATAATCCATAGTATTTAAAAACCTGAGAAGTGATATTGGATTATAGATTTCATGATTCCGCAGATGCCTCTCCAAACACTATGTACATCATCAATTTCTTGAACCAGAGAATTTTCGGCCACTGAAAATTTTTGTTCAATTTTTGTTCAGATTCGACTAGTTATAATGCAACGTGGCGGTTTCTATTTAAACTATTTAACCACGTGATAAACACATCACCGTACGCCATTAAAAGGGAATTAGAAGCACGGTTTTAGAAAGTGAGTTAGAAAAAAATAGAATGATTATATTTCATCTATAAAATCCAGTCTAATTTTTTATCAAATGCATACAAAATATTTTTATTGTGATATGGATGTACTACAAAATCGAATGATTCTAAATAATTGTTTTAAGCGCAGTTACACCAAAATGCACTGTAAAATCAAGCCTTTGCTTTTATTTAATGAAGTAATTGTTTATTCGGATTACCACTGGTAAGGTCGGAATTAATAATTAACGTCTTGGAAGTATTAATTTTTACTACAAAACTTTATTTAATTTTTGCTGTTTGTATACAAATTACAAAGTGCTGAGGTTACAATTATACAATTTTACAGTAAAGAAAATGCTTATATGGTATAAAATTTGACACTATTGCATGTTAACCCTACGTGGAAACATGTGATGTTAACCCTCTATGAAGCACCATGTTGAACTTGCTTCGACAATGCACATTCTAACTAAAACTATTGTAGATAGAATAGTTTTGATTAGAGATTTAGAAAGAACTTCCAAAATTACATATAGAATCGTTGAAACCCAAAAAAAATTGGTTTTAGACTTACAACAAGATAGAAAAAAAGGTAAAAATTATGTAGGTAAATTATCAATATTTTTTTCATAATCTCAAAAAATTCATTTACGTTACATCAGCATGCCTATACTGTATGGAATTTGAAAGAAATGTTACAACGAGAATTGTGGAATAAAATTAAACAGTGCCAATTTTTTCGTTGTATTTTCTAGAATGTGTGGCCCATTATACAATGAGTAGTGATTAGTTTCTGAGTGATTGTCTTTACATTTTTGATGTATACCGGTATCCCTATGTTAGGATTGAATGGACATTTTCCTTGATTATTTGAAACTTTACCGATATGTTAAGATATATACTTACAAGCGGCTTATTGTGTATGATTTTTCACATTCAGGGCAAAGTCTGTCGGGTCGCTAGTATTAAAAAAAAATGCAAAGTTAAGGCATTTAGAACACAACAGCCTTATTTTTATATACTTTACTGCTTCAAATAAATTTGGAACATTATTTTTCATCTAAATAAAATATTTTTATTATATCTTTTTTATGATAAATTTTATTAAATTTATCTCAGAGTTCTTGTCATATAGGATTCATCTTGTCATATTGGATTTTTGCCTGTTGCTGAAGAGTCATTAGTGTGTAGTCAATGACTTTCCTGCTGGGTTCTTTCGAATATATTTTTTGTTTGTTGGTATTATTATTCACTTACGTCACTATAGCAAAGACTTTGAACGATTTTGTAACGAGTTGGAAGTTCTTTTGCAAAACTTTACCGCTGCCGATGATATATAAACATCGATCTTTCAAACGGAAATGGTAGTCTTCCCATTAATATCGGAGCCACAATTTAATTGGAATCAATTAAAACCCTGTTATACACACGCTTACTCATGTGATAGAAACTTGTGTGTGCCTGTGCCTCATTGCGTTACACTTGAATTAGTAAATGAGTTTAAATATTTAGGGGCAACAGTGGATTCAAAACTTAATTGGCCTTCCAACCTCAATAATACGAGAAAGAGTGTAATTAGCACTGCTAAATGTAGACGATTCAGAGCTGGAAATTTCAGACAAAGAATGTGATGAATGCGTGGGTCTGAATCAAATACAATTATCGAAAAATAAATATCGATTGAGTTACGGACAAAGTAAATTACTTGAATATGCTGATACTTGAAATTGCAACCGTTGTAGATACCGGAAATGACACATGATTAGATTTAAAGGTTGAATATACCAATTTAAATGAAAAATTGGTTTATACGAAAAAACCGATATTCGGTGGCGTAGACAAGGTGTACGAAAAACAACGCCGTTTGATGTAACTATTACCTATTTTTTTGCCAGCAAAATATTTTTTTCTTTAAATTCCGTTTACTGAGACCACCCTTGACGAAATGGTAATTTTTTTAGAATTTATAAATTAATGGGCAATCTTAAGTTAAGCAGACTTTCGTGTATTTGAACGAAAATTTTGGATCTGATACGTCTAGAATATAATGAGTTCAAAACATTTAAATCCTCGCTTAGAGGAAACGGTTACAGTGAATAAGCAAAGCATGCCGTTTATAGTGGGTTACCATATAATTTTGTGATTTACCAAAGGCGGTATGTTCTATCATCACTTCGAATCGAAACTCGAAAAAAATCGAATGGCGGTATATTGTATCATTTTCGAAAAGCAAAACAGATACAACTTTCACTTTTTCTATTCGAATTCGACTTTTTTCGATTCGAAGTAATGGTATAACATACCGCCCCAAGATTCAAATATAGAAATGAAGCATATAAAAACACCTGCAACTGTGCTAGAACTTGCTAAACGGATACCACAAAACGCCCATTAACTTTTCTTTGAAAAATTACTTCAGTATAGTTATCAATTATGTGAGAGACTAAAACAATTAAAATTTAATGCAACTGTTACGGTAAGGCTTGATCGGTTTACGCATCCTCACATGTAAATGACAAGCAGTTAAAGTTAAAAGGGCGACTTTCTTATGATGAAATGACCGGCTTTGATGGTAGCATATGGTATTGAGAACTGTCAAGACAATCAGCCAATTTATTTAGCTTATACGAAGTTCGCCCAATAGACGACATCCGTTTGGATAAGATGAACCACCTTCCGCTGCATGAAAACGGATTAAATGCATCAAGAAGCAAATTGCCAAAATGTCTTGGTAAATCAAGGATTTATTGAACAAAATATTGAGTAGCCGCGCAAAACAAACGAAGCTAAATAATCTTGAAATTTTTAAATTGTGAAGTACCGTTAGGTTTTCTAAACATGAAAAGAAATTTGTTAGTTTAGTAACGTAATATAGCATTGTTGTGAGCATGCCAAACTTACGATCTTTAATTGTGAATAAATTCAAAATTGGTTTGAAATGTGGAGAGTTTTTTCGAGAAGTATAAAACATCTTGAAATCAACAGACAATTAGTTTATCGTACAGTGAAACGTTTCTGTGATACGGGATCAAATGAAAATCGCAAAAACCCTGATTGAAAAAGAAGCGTGGGAACAAAAAAAACGTATAGTACGAGAGCGCATACACAGGAATTGTGGCAGTTCGGCAAGAAAATGGCAGAAAAATTAATTTTGAAGAAATCCGAAAAATATTCAGGGACGACTTAAAAATGATGTCAGCTGATGACACGCGAGTGACGCTATTATTTGTTCTGAGAACAGATGAATAACTTTTTGTGCTTGAAGTTTCGCACAATGTTCAAATCGATGGAGTTTTTGCGATTTCAATCGATTTCCCAAATTATAAAAAGCACGAGGTACCAAAATTCGGTTTGAGCTTACATGCTCTCACTTCTTCGGTTTTGTGGCCAGATGCTGCATTCAAAATTAGCATAGATTTTTTGTTATAAAAAGATTGCGGTCGTTTATTCCAGACGTTTCCTAACCACAAAAGCATGTCTCCGGATGCCATATTTCTCATCAACAGAAATAATTATATTACTTGGGGAATTTCCCTTCGGAATGGTTTTTCGTTTAAATATAATATAGGCCGGTAATTTTGTGCCATCAGCTAATAGAGCTAAAGTAACGGTAAAATTGCATTTCTCATTTCCGGTGGTGGTTATTTTTACATCGGACGATCCCCGCTTGGCCACTGTAAACTTTGAAGGCAAATCCGACATCTCATCCATATTTCCGATTTGATTTAATTCTGTTCCACTACAAATTTTTTAAATTCGGAGGCTTTCGCCTTTCAGTTTTCAGAAGTGCTGTCCAGTTGAAATAACAGCTCTTCTTATCAAATTACATCGCTTCATAAAGTTATAAACCCATTTGAGAGCTAGTAAATCGTATCTATGCATACCTAGTGCGCGAGCTTTTTGTAAAATACGAGAGCCACTTATTTGATGACCCTTTGCTCATTCCAACAAGACTCACTGTTTCAAATTATTCTCAAGTAAAGGCCATTGTGCTCAACGTTGTCGTCTCTTAGTTTTGTTGTTGTTATCTGAAACTATTTTTAATTTGTCTTCATGATTGCGCCAGCGTCTTACCATTGACTCGTCTATGTTGAAATGTTCTCCTGCGCTCCTATTGCCATTTGCTATTGCATATTTTATAGCTTCCAATTTAAAATGTAACGTATAACGTTTTCTAGTTTTCCCATTTTGGGGTTATGCTCGAATTTATGATAATCTTTTAGCAAACTTTTATTCAAGTTGATAATTTATTGCACACTTGAATACACAATTATAAACAACATTTATCACAATGCTTGACAATTGAATCACTCTTTATTTTCGTTTTATCATGCTAACAAATTCTCGGTTCACATATAGGTGAAACGACCATGTTGGTCAAACGACCATGTTGAAATATCTGTCAAATAATATTCGACGCAACATTGAAAAAAGAATGGAAAAAGAAATATGTAACCCAATAAACACATTGCCACGCCGGTATTACACTATCAAAATATATTGTTCAAATTACCTAATACTTATACCTGTTTTTAATGGGTGCGGCTTAATAACGGCGTGCGGCTAATTATACATACTCAAAAAGTTTTTTGAAATTTTAGTTTTTATTTTTTTTTTTTATTTCTTTCTTTTTTTGTGAATTAATAGATTTTTCGAAAGGTCATAATTGTAATAAAAAAAGTTAGTTAATTATTTCATAAAATTTCTGTCACTTTGGTTAGTCAAACAACGCAACAAAAAGTTAAATCGACTTTTTTTGTATCACGTCTGAGTCGCGTCGAATATATCTACAGGGCTAATGTTTATCGAATTATCTGGATATATAAATACAGAATTTTGAATTTATTTTGAATTTTATTTATATTGAAAGCGATTTTAATGTGAACATTTACATGACCTTTGGCATTTGTGCTCGTTTGTGGATAAATTTTAAAGCCCAAAACAGATTGTCCTATGGCTAACTAAAATTTTGCACTGAAACTTGCACGGTCTGTCTTTGTCTTTGAACGATACCCAAAAATGTTAATAAATAAAATGGATCACATTAAAACGCGGCTACCGTAAAAATGTGATTTTCCTCTTCAAACGTTAACATTCGGATTATTGTGGTGTTAATTTATTTTTATGCTTTCGATACTTTATGATGTAAGTGGATTTGAAAATTGTTAGAATAATTATGAATTATACCCACGGGGACTAATAAATAATAACGATATTGGAAATACTTGTCATTCTCATATTTGTGTCATTTAATTGATTTAAAAAAAATCCATAAATAATATTATATTCGGAACCATCACATGCTTGCACGTGTACATATAGGTACGCCGCAATAACGATTTAACAAAATCATGGTAAACATTTTTTTACAAATCTACCATATGAAATATTTATTCAACACCAAGGGATGTGAAAAATGGGCGGTTTACGTGTCTATATTAATCTACACTATGTGTGTTAAAAAAATCCACCAAAATCTAGATGTATCCACAAAACACATGATACACATTGACTATAACAAATTGACGAGAAACCACAAAACTGGCATAAAGAGTTAAGCAGCAAACAGACACGCACCCTGAATAGGCTGAGATAGGCTAAATTTGTAATGAAAACATAAAAAATTTAAAAAGCATCGCGTTACGCTAAACGCTTTTTCCCGATTTTTTTAATATCGCGCAAAGCTCCTAAAGATAGGCTAAAGAATAAACACATAAAAGTGCTTTTGTAACACACATTCATACACAAAACCTTAAATGTAATTAATATTAAAGTTATGTGCCTACCCACCGACATATTTTCGTCTTACGTAACAATATTATGATACGCGTGCTAAACGCATTAAAGATATACAAGAGATGAAATTTTATAAGATGTTTATCGTGGTTCTGTTTATGCAATACAATGGGGAACAATACGCAGATGATTTATAATTCAGAAAGGGTGGATTTTTTGGTTGTGCGAACAGAGCGCCAATTAAATATTATACGCATTATGGAATGCCTCTCTAATATAAGAATATATTCAACACCACAGCAGAATTCTTCTAACTGCATCGAATGAAATTATATGTTTCAGCAAAAAAAATGGTGATTTAAACAGATAGAATTCGGGGAAGAAGTTACAAATAAAATTTCTACCAGAAAAGTGGTTAAAGTGTAATTATCTGTAATCTACACAAGCCTCAAATCGTATAAAATGATTTTCAGAATAAAGCTATGCGCATGAAATATTTCCTACTTAATTTTAAGTTATAAAAAATTAGGAATGGTTTAAGGAAAATTTAATTTCCTGTTTACCGGAATGAAAAATTCCTAAAATAATTCTAAGTAAAAATTTTATTTTTGTTTTTGTTTTTTCGATTGTAAGGCGGATTCAATGTTGCGTTCGTTCGTTCCTTCCTTCCTTAGGAATGTTTTTTTAAAACAATCCAAGTCGCTGAAAAAATTCACAAGAAAAAATACGTCATTTTTAACTAATGAAAATGGTTAAAAAAAATTCAGAAGGAAGGAAGGAACGAAATAACACAACACTGAATCCGCCTTAATGGTGTTATTGTGATTGTTCCGTATATCGGTCTATTTTCAGTACTCTCGAACTAAATACACAATCGTAGGAAATTCTTCCATTTAGCGTCAAACGGTGTGACAACAACTATGACTTTCGACACTTGCTTATACACAATCAACTTCCCAATCACCCCATCCATAAGTCAAAAATTCAAATGTGTTAGCAATTATTCACCAAAAAACCAAACATTTAGGCGCAACTCCATTTTATATAACGCAAGTTACAAGTAAAAAAATTATAACGATCCGTCAGTTTCCGACTTCCAGGTGATTTATACGAATTGGTTTATTCTGGGCAGTACTCGTCGGATTAGGATTCATTCGCCGAAAACCACGGTATAATGTCGGATCGAAAGTATTACACCTGGATATTCATTCGGCATCCTTTTTCGGGCCACCTCAATTTACCATCACCAACCTACGCTTCACTTTATTCTAACATGGTGTTCGTAATCGTTCCATAATATTTGAAATTTTCAGGTTAAATATAATTGTAGAAAACAAATGGCATACGAAATTGTTGCCTTTGTCAGCCACTTCAAGACAATAGTATTACGCGTGTATGGGTTTTACATATATTTTGAAAATACCAAAAAAATTGCTAAATCATTTAAAAAATGTATTAAATTTACGAATGTGAACTTAAGTTAAGTACTTACAGTAAATAAATGTAGCCACACAAAGGCTGCAACCGTTGCAAGGTTACTGTTGACCAGATCACACAAAAATTCTGCTCGCCTGCACTTGCAATGATAGTATTAAGCGGAAACCACTTGCCCCAGAGTCGAACAACACACCAATAATCTCGAAGTACGAGAATACATTTTTAGCGCCCTATAATTTTTAATCTCAATGCTCCTTTAAACAGCCACCTTAAAATCAGCAACAAAAATTTCATTCAAGAATGAATTTACAACCGGCATGAATAAATTTTAAATAAAAGTATTTGTCTTTGTTTTTAATTGTTTAAGTTTTTAATTTTTTATTAGTGATTTTCCAGTAATTAATTTGCAATTTTTAAATGCAGTATTGTATACAATTTAAGGAAAATATGACTACAATTTATATTGCTTGACTCACTAATTTTTAACAGTTTTTTTTATATCCACATTCGTTTTCATATCTTTTTAACACGTTAATCGCCACGATAATTTCAATAGAATTTTCATCTGGGCCATGGTAATTTTATTACATAATTAAGATAATACATCTCGAAAAAATTTAATGCCGTGCTTTAAAAATATTTTTTTACCATATTTTCCGGAAAACACTATTTTTTATGTCACACGTAAATGACTGACACGGCCATGCATAAAACTTCTTTAAGCCGTGTCAGTCATACATGTTTGACTCGCCGGAAAAAAAAAATTGAACAGAAATTACATATAAATTCTGTCCCTAGATCCACCTTCCTGGGGAGTTACCAGAATAGTACCACTGGTAGCCTAAGCTTTAAAAAAATACAGCAAATTTATCGTTTGCGTCGGATATCAATGACTGACGTGGCCTTCTACTAAATCCAGTATGTCAGACATATATGTCTGACATGGCTTATGACATCTTAGTGTCAGACACATATGACTGACGTGGCGACTAACGTGTTAACCGATTTTACTACACAGAAGCCGGTTTAGTACTGTCCTTGAACAAAAATCGTAAACGATTCAGCCACGAGTCACCATAACTTCGTTCCGGTACAATAATTTAATTTTTTCTTTTCATCGCCAGTTAATTAAGTTTCATACAATTCATTAATTTTTTATTTTATTAACAGTTTAATGGCCACACGTCTGCGCAGTTAAACTTCGTCAAGGCCGGCAATATTTTGAAAGAATTAATTTAAAAAAATCGTTATATAAATACAAATACAAATACAAATTTTTTTTTGTTTTTTTTATTATTATTTTTTTCCATGCCATCTGTTCTGAGGGCCGAAGCACTCCCTGTTCTTCCGCGGTTCATTTTCCCATCCTACTTTGCGCAGTTACTGCCAAATCAAAGACGTACAGCAGCTATAAGACCGATCTAAGTTACCATCTGCGCATTGCATAGCTCCATGCCAGTACTACAGGCTGGCTACAGGCTGATGGGTTTTGCACTACGACAACGCGTCATAGAATGTGTTCCATTTCATTACAGATCATAATCTGTTGATAAAAATTTCCTTTTGCATTCTGTTCCTATCGCGATTCGAACGTTTTTTGCACATAATTCGGCCTCAAAAAAAATTGTATTAGTCACGATACAGTCGACGATATAGCATCACACCCATGCTGATTGCGGTGTGAGCGGTCTAAAGTGTCAAAATGAATTTTGAACTCTTCACGATTATGACCAGCAATCAACGCTCTGACCATCCTCTTTTTTTTCAAGTCGCATGACATTTTTTTTTAATGACCACTTCTCTAAATTTTACAATTACTATGGTAATTATCATGCATTTTTAAATAATACATATTTAGTAGAGCAGTATAGATTCAAAACACCAAAAACTATTTGAATTATATTAGGAGCTGTTCACAAATTACTTAGCGCAGTTTTTGCCATTTTTAACCCCTATATACCTCCTCCTTGTAGCAGATGGTAACAAATTGCGAGGATAGTTGGATAGTTATCAAAAATTACGCTACTCCAGATTTATGAAAGTCTCGCATGCCAATTTGACGTTTTGCTTTGATAATTCAAAGTCCTTTATCCCAAAATGAGTATGAGGAAACATTATTCCTGATAACTCACGACTTAAATTTGCCATTCTTCATTCCACCCTGCTGAATGCACTGCATCCAGGAGTATTTGTAGCTATGAAAAGTTCATTTACGTCATGTTTCATGAAATGATGAATGGCAACGTTGATTACTTTTTGATATTGTGGGTTTTCGTCGGGACCACCGTCAACCGCATAAACATAATTTTTGGCTTAACTAGTCCATGTGCAATAGTTGTTGAGGAACAGTGCTTTCCGGAACGCAGAGTAACTCACCGCCTCAATTTTTCCTATATTCCATCTGGTTTTATGTTAATTATCAAAAAAAAAACACATGGAATCAGTTTATGCCTAGATGCAATAAACCAGCGTGGTCAGATAGACTAACCCTAATAAAAATTTATTTTATTTAATTATTTATTTTAACTAGTAATGTTTGTCTTTGAAGAGTGCGGACACTGGGCAGGTTTGCACTCTTCAAAGACAAAAGTTACTTAATAAAGTTAAAATTAGTTAATTTCTTGCGAACTTAAAGTAGAGGTTTAATTAATTAATGAAAATTTAATATCCAGAAACAAACCGTAACAAATTTGAAATCCCATCCCCTCCCCTAACGCCATTAAGTAATTTGTGAACAGCCCGTTAGGCTTTAAATTCAAACATAGTTTTGAATTTATACTTAAGTTTCTTGGATGAGATTAGAGATTTAACAATTTTGCAAGATAGCCATGGATCTAATTATGTTTTTATGTTAGATCTATCAGATAGCTATGTTCATGCTGATTTTCAGAATTTGAAGTCATCGGCCGATCACTACCTCGCAAAATCTCAACTTCTATGCCGTTCATATTCAAAACATTAATTAAACCGTATTGATCAGCTTCTAGACCATGTTTGGCCAATCCAGAACTATGACAAAATTTTGAAAATTATCATGGGCATAGCTATCTGATAGATCTAACATTAAAACATAGTGTGATCGACGACCACCTCACAAAATCTCGATTTGTATTCCGTTGCTAGTCCAACGAGCTTTAAGCTTCTAGACCATATTGAAAGCGATGGCCTTAGCCATCTGACAGATCTTAGATAAAATCATAGTGAGATCGATGACCGCACAAATTCAAAAAATTTGTTAAACCGTAATTTTGGGCCATGTTTGGCCAACTCGTGTTATTCAAAATATAGGTTCGCCTAAATGTCTGGTATTTTTGTGTACATGCATTAATACACAAACACAATTTTTACTTACGATTATTTAGGAATTATTATTTTAATGTCGGTGTATAGCTACCAAACAGCGGATTTACCCTATTAATAATTTGTGAATTAATGATGGATTAAGATGCCTTCAAATGCATGTTATAGATTGATATTTGTTGATGTTTAATATGTTGTTTATTATGCTCAAATTTCGAAAAAAATGCATCGTACTCGTATACAGAAACACCTGAGTTTTTAATTATGTAATCGATATCGCTAATTATACAAGATTACTGGATGCTTTTGCATAAAGTAGCAGAAAAATTAGTATTCTACTTATCCAGAAGCATAATGCAACAGAAAGGAATTTTAAAATTTTAAAATGTTAGGCAGAAAAGAAAAATTTGGTTGGAATCCGAACATTTTCAATTGTTCAATCTGTATCAACTAGGCCATTTATTTACCAGTTATAATTTATTTTGGTTTGTAGGGCTGGATTGGGGAATATTCAGTCCACTTGAGAATTTTTAAGAAAATGTTTCATGTAAACTCGCTCCACTACTTTTAAATTATAGCGCTTGCTGTGGTACCTGAGCATCACATATTTGCTCAGCCTAAAGTTTAAAAATATATAATTTAGACTTTCTAACAGGTTTGGACGTTTGGTTTTGAAATAATAAGATTATGAATTCTGCGTGTTCAAAAATTCAAACTGCATCAAACTGCAGTTACCATATCACAAAAATATGGGACCGCGTACATATGTTATGTCATAAAATTCAACATTACAGAGGTGCCATGAAATCTTTAGCGAAATTATAACAATCCATTAGCTCAAAGTATTTTTCATGCAGACTGAAACTGCGTTAAACTGCTTTAAAATTGTTTGGGCGAATTTCCAACAATTTACAATTAAGTTAAGTCTGTTATCGTAATAATCACATTCCAACTTTTGTTTTAAATTTTTGATTTTTATTCATAGCTTTTATTGTGAATTGACAACCTTGAATCCAAATTTGATGAAAAATTTTTACCTCGAGATATGGTTCCGTGCAAACTAAAAATCTGTAGCTTCTCTACAGCTCGCGAAGCAACTTCACTTCGGGGTCCACCGCGAATCTGGAAGACCCCACAGGAGCTTATTCGTTTTTTTGTGAATATTTTGAAAAGTCTACAGTTTATGATAAAAACGAGAATGAACTAAATAAAAGATTGTTAATTTATTTTTCAACAGTACCGGTCAGCCTTCTAAAATTTTAGCGGAAATGATGATTTTTGAAAATATTGAGAGGTGTATATGTTGCGGCCAACACCCCAACTCCTTTTTCCACTAACGTACGTTCTTCTCTAAGGCGATAAATTAAACTTAGCAAACTTTTTGGGTAAAACTGTCTTATATAATCAAAAAAAAATTTCCATGCTTAAAATTTCAAAAATCAGCAAGGTAAACCAATCCTTTGAGTTGGTTGAAAATTTTTAAATTTATTTAAATCTTTTAATCTTTTGTCGTGTTTCTACCAAATTTCACAAGGATTTGAAAATTAATGGAACAAGTTTTAATATGAAGTTTTACTCCGAATATTCAATCCGCCTAGACCGTAGATATGCGGATTTTCGTTTAAACGAAGGTAATTATGTAAAAACACGTCATTTCCGGTAAAATATAGAAGATGACCTGAACTAATTTTGTTTGAAATTTTGTTCAATCATTTTGTTTTTAAATCGTTCTTTCGTATGCATGTATTTTTAAAATATTTGCCAGAAACGAAACAGCTGCCACTTCCGGTAGACCGATGCCCGCAAAAAATCACTTTGATCTCCCAATTTCTGAAAAATGCAGGTCAATTAATCGGTATCTGCAACCCACAGGTACCGTAATTTAGCTGAAAACCAGTTTTAGTCAAAAACCGTCATGTCTTCTCAAATTTTGGAAAACTGATTTGGACCGGTATTATGCAAATTTTATTTACAATCTTTTGTTGATTTTGGTACTATGAAAAAACTTTGCAAGAAACGAAAACGATCCTTTCCGGTGAATCGATTTCGTCTAAACATCATTGGGGCCTCCCAATTTATAGTAAAAGGTTAAGTATGGAGTTTTATCCCGATCTATCAAGCCGTCTAGGCGGTACAGTGGTTGAATTTTTGCTTAAAAAAAGGTTTTTTCATAAATTACCATTTCCGCTTAAATTTTTGGAAAACTGGGTTGGCTATTGCTGCTAATTTAATTTAGAATCTAGTTTAGGTAAAAATCTTTTTTCTCGGAAATGATATGATTTCAAAATATTTGCAAAGTATGATAAAGATCCTATGGAGGAGACCGAACTTCGTGAAAACCGCACGAATATTCCAAAATTATCAGCATTTATCGATAATTTTAAAGGAATTATTCAGACTGTTAAAACCAAATTAGAAATCGCAAAGGTCGAGGTAAAAAAAAGGAATTACTACCTTAAACGAAGATAAAGCGAGTGCCGAAACAATAGTCGTATTTGATGATACGATCGATATATCGTGGCCTGAAAACTCATTTTCAGATGTGTCACGGCGCGATCGTGTGCCAAAACTGGGTCGAGAAGACGGGTCGAGAAGACGGGTCAAGAAAATCCTCTTTTCAAGGAAAACGGAAGATTCCTAAGTTTAGTACCTCTATTGACTATTTTTACGAAAAGGAACATTCTCGATTTTTCATGCCTAAATGGAAATTGTCGTTCGATGGGAGTTCTCGAGGTTTAAATGTGTTTGATTCCCTGTTTCGATTAGAAACCTTTGCAAGACGTGATGGATTTCCTAACAGTCGTTTACCACTAACTATTCACTCTTTTGTGTCTGCAACCGCGGAGAAATGGTTATGGGTTTATACACGCGATCATCCAACTTCAACCTATGGGAGTAACTTCGTAATGCTTTTCTTAATAGATTTTCTGGATCTGAAATTGAGAAAGAAAAGCGAAGAGTTATCGAAAAACGAGTATATAAATATCGCGAATCCATCGATGATTTTGTATTGGAAGTGCAAACTCTGAACGGCCGGTTGAATAATAGATTCTCTGAAACTGAATTTATCGAAATTGTACTGAAGGAAAAGTACCCTACGAACGAAAGTACCCAGGAAATCCGAGTAAAAATCGCCAAATTAGTGAAGTCTGCACTCAGGCTGCTTATAATGAAATTACGATGGAACTGCAAAAGTTTCAGAAGACAGTCATGAAGAGGTATCCGCAATATCTAGCAAATTTAAAACTGTCAATATTTCAGCGCATCTTATTTGCTGGAATTGCAAGGATATTGAGCATCGTTATCACGATTGTCTTAAAGAATTTTCTAACGTGTTTTGTTTTGGTTGTGGAACATCCGGTGTTAATCGCAATGTCGCAATGTCCAATTTTACTCGAAAATTTTCTTTAAACAAAACACCGAACGCAATTCAAACTGGGGGAGTGCGTCCGGTACCTCCGATAGACACCCCCAGGAACATTCAGAAATAACGAGCAATTTGACTGCTCATACAACTGTTAACACTGACTAGATTTGCAAAACTAACCCCCTAATAGTTCTAAAACCGAAAAAGATTATGATAACTCGCGATGCTAGCACCCAAACCGTTAACTGCAATCAATTAGTAAAATCTAACCTTTCATCCAGTGTTCCATCTCGCAATATTACATATTGGAAAGAACGTAAGCTCATAAATAAGCTGTGTTGCTCTACAATTTTAAAATTGGGCAATAATCCTCGCCCTCACGTGCTTGTACATTGTACATTTAAAAGGGCTACCCTTAACAGGTCTTCTTGATAGTGGGGCGTCTGTTAGCATTTTAGGCAAAGGCGCAATTGAGTTACTCGATAAATTACAGTTACAATTACGCACGTTAAACTCCTGTGTTAAAACCGCTGACCGAACTTCAAAAAAATATTGGGTTTCGTAGATATATTAACCATGTATGATCACCTAGAACATAATATTCGATTCTATGTTGTTCCAATTTTAGAAGGAGAACTGTACCTTGGAGTTGATTTCTGGCTTAAATTTAACCTCGCGCCCTTGGTAATTAGTGAAATTCGTGATAGTCTGGGTGAAAGAAAACAGCACATACTTTAAAGAGAAAATCAAGAAAAATTGGAAGCTATCAAAGCTCTCTTCCCGTCTTCAAACGTCGAGGGGCTAGGTAAAACCAATCTACTGGAGCATATCATAGACGTAGGCGAAACACAGCCAATCAAGCAACGTTATTACAATGTATCCCCAATAAAACAAGACATATTGTACGCAGAGTTGAATCGCATGTTGAGTTTAGGGGTGATCGAGGAAAGCAACAGTGGGTGGAGTTCTCCAGTAATTCTCGTTCCAAAATCGAATGGGTCAGCTAGATAATGTCTTGACTCCCGAAAAGTAAATGCGGTAACTAAAAAATACGCATACCCTTTGCCACTAACTTATAGACGGGTTGTTAGGCCATTTGCACGAAACGAAATTCATATCGTCAATTGACCTAAAGGATGCCTTTTGGCAGATTCCTTTGGCCAAGGAATCGCGTGACAAAACAGCTTTCACGGTAGCTGGTAGACCACTGTACTAGTTTACTGTGATGCCGTTTTGGTTTATGCAATGCACCGTAAACGATGTCAAGATTTATGGATAATGAAATCCCACACCAGTACCACGATAAAGTTTTCGTATATATCTGGATGATCTGTTGGTAATATCCGCCACTCTTAACGAACATCTAGATCTGCTAAAAACTGTTGCGCTACTTATCAACAAATCAGGACCTACTATTAACCTTACCAAGATTAATTGTGTGATGCGTGAGATAAAGTATTTGGGTTTTCTGGTGGGTGAGGATGGTCTACGTACTGACCCTGACAAAGTTGATGCAATCCGCAGTTTTCCGAGCCCCAGTACCATTAAACAAACAAGACGGTTGATGGGGATGGCAGGATGGTACAGAAGATTCATCTCCAACTTCGCAGAAGTAACAACTCCGATCACAAATTTGCTAAAAAAAGGGTTCTAAATTTAATAGGAATAGTGACGCTCAGATCGCGTTTGAACACTTAAAACTATTACTTACTTCGGCACCAGTGTTAGTAAATGCAGATTTTTCTAAACCTTTTTATATACGTTGTGATGCCAGCACCCTGGGTGTTGGGGAGTGCTGTATCAAAAAAACGAATGTGGAGACGAGAGACCTATCGCTTTTGTACACAGAAGCTAAATAGCGCTCAAAAAAATTATTCGATAACAGAGCTAGAGTCTTTAGCTGCCATAATATGCATTAACAAGTTTCGCCCATACATCGAAGGGTATCATTTCACGGTGATACAGACCATGCCAGCTTAAAATGGCTAATGCAGCAAAAAGATCTAAGTGGCAGACTTGCTCGCTGGGGCTTGATGCTTGAACTTGGTACCCGATACACTTACCCGTATGTACTGTGATGATCTGGTAGAATTACTCAACGATATTCCTTTATTAGTTAACGCAGTACACTTGCACTCCGAATACTTCTCTAATACTGAGTACTTGTCGCTTGTGAATCAAATTGGTAGTTCTCATGACAATTATCCGAATCACAAAAGTGATGCTGACCTTACGGATATTCCTGTGTGGAAACTTTGGGTGCCCAATGAATTAACACGACAGTTGATCGAGCAAGAACATGTCGAACCTACTGCTTCTCATTGCGGAATTAATAAAACCTTGGAACGGCTGCGGAGATTTTATTTTTGGCCCGGAATTCGCACTCAAGTTCGAAATTTTATTCAATCGTGTGAAATTTGCAAAATTATTAAAGCTCCTAATCAGACGTTAAAACCTCCAATTTGACCGCCTGTCATCTCAGTTAGGCCTTTTCAAAAAATATATGTGGATTTGTTGGGGCCCTATCCAAGCTCCCGAAATGGTAAAACGGTGATCTTAATTATTTTGGACCAACTGACAAAGTTTGTTTTACTAAAACCTCTTGCAAAAATGATTGCTAACAAAATTGCGGAATACTTTCGAGATGATATCTTTCTGGTATCCGGAGTACCAGAAGTTATACACTCCGATAACGGGGTCCAGTTTACTAGTAAAGAATTTTAGAATTTGCTGCGTGAGTTTAGCGTTCGACACGCCAGTTGTTGCCTCTATACGAGCATACATTAAGTCCTTTCATTGCAACTAGGATGTCCACTTAGGCGCTATAAGCGGAGCTATTCGTAATTCTGTCCACGACTCTGCAAAGTACTCCCCTCACTTTATTTTGTTTGGTTATCATCGAATTGGACACGGTAATGAGTATAAATTGCTTAAAAATTTAGATTATCTTAACGAAAATGAAATACTTATAGTTAACGCTCTACCCGGACGCTTGCAAAAATTACATAGAGAAGTGCAAAACTTTGTCCCAAGCCTTCCAAAAATATTCTCAGCATTATAATTTACGAACCCGCACTATAAGTTTTGAGCCTGGACAGGTTGTATACGTACGTGAACACCCACAGAGCGGTCATTCGAAAGAAAATTGGTCGGGAAAATTAGGAAATCGAATGTCTGGATGGCAAACTGCTAGGCATTTTCCATACCAAGGATATAAAGCTCTAGTGAATAATTTCTATAATTCAGTATGGTTCGAATATGCAGTTCGATGCAACTCAAACCATACTGTGTTGTAACGGCTGTATTTTATATTTTTAATTATGCTTGGCGCGATCGTACGGTTACTAGTACAACTGCACAAGTGAAGACTTAAATCCTTACATGTTCGAAATTCAAAAAAAAAAATAATAAAATAAGCTGACTTACTCATTACCAAAACGGAACGAAGGTAGAGGGGCGATACCATGATGTATTGGAAAGGGATGGGGGGGGAGATAAGGTATGACTCGTAGATATATAAAGGTCGTGATTTTTGGTTTTGCAGGAAGAACTTGGTTTTTTTATGGTTTGGGAGGACAGAAAAGAAAAGACAATATAAAGTTGAAACTAAATGGTGCGATTTTGTTAAAACGAATATAAAAAAAAAATTGGTTGATTACATAAAAAAGAAAAGAAAACATAATTTCGTGCGAATTCGTGAAGCGATTTCAGTCAAAATCATTGGAATCGCACAATTTATGAGAAAAGATTATACTTAATAAACACATTTTTATTAATCACTTGTTTTTTGTTTCGCAGAATATATATTTTTTTTTTAAGCATATTTCAGAACGGCATAAGGTACGAAACGGCATAAGGTACAAAATTGCATTTTTCAAAACTGTATATTTCAAAACGGCATAACGGTTAAAACAGCATTTTTTTAAAACGGCATTTTCCTAAACGACATATTTCAAAACGACATTTTTCAGAATGGCATTTTTTAAAACTGCATGTTTCAAAACGGCATGCACAAGACAGAATGAAATATTTTAATCGATTATGAGTCTAGAATTTTCTTTTCATTAATTTCTGGAATATGACCAACAGGTACGGTTGTTTATTACACCATGAAATTTGAGATGAATGAAATTTTTGAACATTTGTGAACAATTATTGGATTAAATTCTAGGATAAAGTCAAATAAAAAGGAACTTGACTATTTCTTAGTCGAGTAAGATTTAATTTCACATGTTAAGGTTTAGTATAGGTATGTTATAAGAAAGGACCTTCATGGAAATTAGAAATTATTTGAAGATTTAGTATGCATATAATATTCTCCTTCACCTAAATTTTTCTACCTATGTCGTTTCGAAAAATGAAATTTTGAAAAATGCCGTTTTGAATAATGCCGTTTTGAAAAATATCTTTTTAAAAAATGTCGTTTTAAGAAATGCCGTTTTGAAAAATGCCGTTTTGTACCTATGTCGTTTTGAAACATGCAATTATGAAAAATGCCGTTTTGTAAAATGTCTTTTTGAAAAATGCAGTTTAGAAAAATTCCGTTTTGAAAAATGCCGTTTAGAAAAATGCCGTTTTGTACCTATGTCCTTTCGTACCTTATGCCATTTTGAAATATGCAGTTTTGAAAAATGCTGTTTTGTACCTTATGCCGTTTTGTACCTTATGCCGTTTTGAAATATGCAGTTTTGAGACATGTCATTTTTAAAAATGTCATTTTAAAATATGCAATTTCGACCTGAACCCGTTTAGACATGCTTCATGCTAGATGATGCTTTACAGACTTAACTGCCGGTGGTATATAATCCCATTGAGTTATACCATCCTTTGCAAGCTGTTCCAGATTTTCGGGTAGTTGTTTCAATGCGGCGACCAGATCGTTCCTCATAAGTTTTGAAGTCCCTATATACTCAGTTAGAGCCCTAGCCGTTATAAAAGTTAGAAGATTCAGCATCAAGTGGTTCAGAGTCTGTGCTTTTCGTTTGTAGCAAATTACACATTTATTGATGAAAGTTGTTACTGCTAACGAACCTTTTATTATCTAATACTTTTGGCGGATGAAGGTATATAGCGTGAGGTATTTGGTCCATATACATAGTCATCTTATGCGCGTAGCCTACCAGAAGTGTTGTAAAATGACACTTTTAGGGAATTATTATTAAATGTTGTAACGGTTTTCCTTAAGAATTGATTTCCTAACCAAAAAACCATTCCAGACTCTCCTATTGGTAGTTCCAGAGCAGCATATCTCAGCCGGCTAGCAACAGTGGTTGAGGGGTGGTTCTTCCTGGACCCCAGGAAAACTTGAATTGCTGCTGTTTGTAGGGTAGACCATGCCATTGAATTAAAATGCACCACACTCCATCTCCAGTGAAACCAAGCGAAAACGTTTACTTACTCATAATTTGTATCTCATGACACGAAGAAAATCTAAATAAAAAGGAAATCACAAGAGAAAAAAATGATTTAATCGAAATGAGTAGAAATCCACACACACACAAACACACAAATATAAAAAAATCAACGCAAAAATTATGAAAAAAAACATTAATTTATTTATTTGTAAAAAAAAACCGTAATTCGTTGCGATTGTTATCCCATAATTGTTTCCATTTCCTTCCCCACCATCGTAATACTAGTGTTAGTATGTTACCTTAATTTAAAAAAAATAGAAAAAAAAGAAAAGAAGATTGTTTTAATTAATAAGAATCTTAAGCTAATTCAAAACCAACAACAATATAAAGCCATGCTAATGCAACAAATACAGAAAAACTACACTATAGATAGTTGTATTAGAACATAGGTGTACATCGTATGTCCGCACTAGTTTAATAAGTAGTGGTGCGAAAGAAAAAAATTAACATGGGATTGTTAGTGTAACTAACACAATCTACTGTAGTTTGTTGTATATTGGTATCTGCGTTTCAGACTTTGTTCAGGGCTTTTAATTGTTGTTGGTTTTGGCTAATTATATAAAAAAGTATAAGAAAAAAACATGTTGCCCCGTTGCGGATCCGTTTCAGCCGAAGATGTTTTACCACGTTGACGGTTCCCTCGTGTCTCGATTTAATAGTTAATTATCTTTTAGCTTCTGTGGACTTTTAATTATTTTTATGTTTTTTATTGTTTTTGTTTTATCAAACTATGTATTTTATTATAGAACAGTTTATCTTTATTTCATTAGTATGCGTACACTAACAGTTTTTTTTTGTTTATTTATTATATGTGCACCATATTATTATTACATTTTAATATTACACTTTAATATTTATCAATTATCACTCAGTTCAGTCAAAAATTTAAATTATTATTATTTATTAAGTGTTTTATGTTTGTAACATTTCAATTTCATTTTTATACACTCAACTTTTTCTTGGTCGAGCTAATTCCCGTCCAACACCATCATCAACCACAATTTGCTTTCATCCTAGCGGTGCTCGCCGAACCAACGTGTTGTCATTCGCGAAGTTTAAGTCGCTACCCCGTTACCCAAGTAAATATTTTACTACAATATATACATACATAGGTACCAATAATAAAAAGTACATTGCTTGAAATAAATATATAGGTGAAAAAAAAAGGAAAAAAATTATATTTCATTCAGCAGCAAAAAAAACCTTTTAAACCTTTTATTTATTTCCCCCAATTTTTTTTTTCGTGTTTGATTAGTTGTTGGGATTATTAATAATTATTTAGTGTGCAATTTCCTTTCAATTTTTGTGATTTAATTAACGTCATGAGATATTTTTTTGTCAATTGTTATTCGCGTAATTTATAATTTGTTACAATGTCGAATGCTTCAACTTTAGCTGTTCATTTTTTAAACCTAAGAACGTTAGCAAGACTCTTTAGTGCTTCTGTGAACAAAAACACTATGCGCACGCTTCCTTTCTTGACTTTTTGTGGTTTCTACGATTTGTGGTTGTTGGATATATTTGAAAGAGTCTCTGAACAAACTTGCGCCTTTCCACCAGATAGTGTAATCAATCATGCTGATTGGGTTTAAACCTCTCTATGCGCAATCTGCATATTTTCTTCGAATTTTTCGTAACGCCGTTGTAATGAAGGTATTACGGATTGGATTTAGTCGGATCTATAATCCATGCTAAAGTTATCATGGAACCCATCCATGCAAATGCTTTAATATTCGGGTCTTGTAACGCTTGTTTGGTTTTCCTGATTAATTTTGAAAGTAATACAGCTGCGCGCGCATACGTCCACATGTGTGGATGGTTAATTTGGGTTTTAACGGCGCAACTTTTATTTCAGCTGTGACAAAAATTATTTTGCTATGTTGTTTGTAAACTTAGATTTGTAGTAAATTAAGCGTCTTCCGATGTATTGCAAAGCCCGAGTAATTCACCTGTGTTGTCTGAGGTGTGGCATAACCATCTTTGAAATTTCACTTTTCTAATGCCTGCAATTAGATAGAATAGCAAATTCATTTTGCTTCCAGTTCGGTGGGTAGCTATGTGTCCCAGTCTAGACCTAACGTCCATAGTTTGTACATATGTTTGCTTTTATTGTAACCGGTGTCAGCCATATAGGATTAGTCAAATAATTTTTAAGTTTAGGACAACACCTTTTTCTTGATTATAGCACCTTTGATATCTAGCGGGTTGTGCTTAAATTGAAAAATGCCTGCATGATTCCATAAGATACCACAGATTTTTATAGTTTTCTCTATTTCGACTATATGGTGCTCAGAGGCATCTATGTTTTCTAATATTTTATGGTTATTGCTGCTCCATTTACTTAGGTTGAAATTGCTTGCCTTAAGAGTTTGCCAATTGTTCTTGCATTGCGATAGTTTGTTTAATCGTGTCTGCTCATTATTTTATGATGTCCTCATAAAAATCTTAAGTAGCTGCTCTTTTAGCTGCTAGATATTTATTGCCATCATCCTGAGCTAATTGGCTAACAAATTTTATGGTTAAATATGTAGCCGAGGCTGTTCCATACGTAACTATTTTCAGCTTGAGCATGCTGATTGTATCGTTTTGAATTCTCCATAGTGTCAATTGGTAGCTTTGATCTTGTGACCGGATCCATTTATTTGGCTAAACATCTTGTCGATGTCAGCTTTAAACAAATATACTGATTTTGCTCCAGCGTAGCAAAATCTCTACGAGAGGTAACTGAATACTCTCAATTTGGTTGTAGAGCTATCATCTTTGATTACTGTATGGTGTGGTAGAAAATAATTGCTACATTATCAAGATGGTTTATTTCTACCGAATGTGATCCACTTCAATGTTCTTTTATCATCTGGATGTTTTGATTTAGTTGTTTTTTCAATTGAAGAGGACGTGCTGTAGCTTTTTTCTCGATAAATGAATAATAGCATTTAATAATTCATTTACGTGGTGATGTTCAGTACTTGGACCTTTAAATTTTCCGAACAAGATCCATTCCAATTAGGTTTTTTGCCTATGGTGCTTCCGTTTGTATTTATTGTTGTGGTCATAGTTTCGTGAGTTTATGAAATACTAAAGCATTTAACTGCAACTCAAATTCGGATATTCTAACAGGTTAGATTTTGAGGTTCACTGAACTCCTTCCTCGGTAATGATAAAGTTGCTTGCAATCCTGTTGCCCTCACAGGACTCTTACTCCAAATGTGCTCGTGATTTGCGCTTTTGACTTTCCTGCATGCAAAATAATATGATGTATCCCATTTTAGATCGAACATCTTTTCTTTTTTGATGTAATAATACGTTATAGATGATAGACCTTTTCTACCTAGCTGGTAAAGTAGCGCTAGTTTTTATCTTTTGATGACAGCTGCTTTAACCTTGAACATTGGCCTACTATTGTTGCCGTTAACGTTTGCTTTACCGTTTGTCTCTTTGGTTTTTTCGATTAATTTTTAGTGTTATATAAAATTCTTTAAATAACTTACAGCATTGTTCAAGAAACTTCAGAAATTCATCGGTTTTGTGAAATTCCCGATTGTCACAAGTGATCCTGAATTAATTGATGATTGGCTTAATATCAAATTTAGGTAGGCTGATATATATTCACCGTTTGTTGTTCTTGTTGTATTTATTATTTAATATATTTCAGGCCGTATTATAATTATTCAGGGTTGATTCCAAGTGGCATATCAGTTTGACTCCATATTCTACCATTATAACGATTGGCATCCGATTCTAATTAACTTTGTTATCTCTAAGGAAGTAATCATATTTTCTTTGTACTGCCATTATAATATTTTCTATCTTCTACCGATTTATTATAGTCTTGAAATAAAACAAAAGTTAACGTTGAATTTCGCTAATAAAATAAAAATACTCAATGGTCTAAGGAAGGAACATTGCAAAAATAATTTAAATTTACAAATCAGGGCAATACAACGGTAATTTTAGATTAAGTGTCAGAAATGCGGCCATGTACAATGGGTTTGTTCGTGTTAATTATAAGAAGTAACTGCTAACTGGAGCACAAAAAGCTCCAATATTCATAAATTTCTATTTTTTGCATTTTTTTACTATTTAATTACCGTTTCTGGAGGACTATTGAAAAAATCGGTTTATGATGAGTCTCTTATCAGGGTCAATTTTGCATTTGAAATCCAAGATCCGCACCAGGGTGTGTCCCGTTGACACAAAGGTTAATTAACTGACTAGATATGTTCTAGGTCATTTAACCATTTTTTTGAAATATTGTTAACGGGTAGAAAATAATGTTAATAGAAAATAATGTTACGGGAAGTTAAAAGTGTTATACATAAGTGCCGTGTTATCAGATTGCAGCTGCAGTGACCAAACCCCAAACTACAAAAATATTGGAAATACATTGAAATTACATATATAAAATATAATTACGATGCCTTAGCGAATTATATTTTTTGTTACGTAATTCCCATCGTAACGTTAGGCTTGAAACAGAACAAGAGCTACAACGACGAGCAACGACGATATTTTACAAGAAACCAAAACAGCATTGACGCATACATACGATTTATATTCAAAATTGCATATAGGAATCGCATGTCAAATAAAATAGAATTCGAGGTTAGGAAGGGGTTACCAATTGCGCAGCGAAACATAATAATTCGCTAATGCATTGTGATTATACTTTGTATATAAGTTCAAAGTATTTTGATAATTTTTGTAGTTTGGTCTCTGCAGTCTGATGACACGATCGATTTTTTTAATTTAAAAAATTCAATGTTTCATTATTTCTCGAAACCTTACTTCAAACGTTTTGGTAATCTCACCTCAATATAATTATTATTTTATCAATCAAATATGTTTTTTATAAATCAGAGGAAAAAGCTATATTTTTGAACACCACTACCTAAGCATCTATTACGCGTAACAAATTTTCCAGAGTTTATCCAAAAAGCTCTTTAAAATCCTCGTACAACAAAAAATAATAAGATTATATCGATTATCTATCAATCATGTTCTTTGTTTGAAAGAAAAATTATTTTCTATGGATTAGGGACTCACAACTCCCCGCTCCTCGTATTATAGATTACATCTCTTACAATAATATTATTGATCGATCGATTAGTAATATATTTTATTATTCAACATATTATGTGCCATAATATTGCTACTGTGTATATTCAAAAAATCAAATTTTAATTTGCATAAAATACTCGAATTTGAAAAGTCTACACGCACACACACACACGCATTTAATTTTATTGTTCTATAGTACACACAAATACGACATAAATGTAATATATGAAGTGTACGCGTCAATGTCAATTTCCAATTCATTTTTATTTTCAGCATGAATTGAACACAGTACATAAAGCATAGCTATGTAAGAAGCAACATACATGAAAATTTTATCATTTATTGTCTGACATGATAATATCATATATCTTTGAGATGCTGGAAAAATCATTTCTCATGTAAATTTTTTCATACACAATATATTATTTCATTTAAGAAGATGTCCCTTTATGCACAGATTTTCATTTTTCCAAAATAAAAAAAAGACGAAAGACGTGTACGACACGATATGATGAAAATATAAAATTTATTTTCAAATTCAAATTTGTAATGAAAAATTTAATTTTGTTTATGGAAAATGTTTTTGCATATCTCTGTGTATTCGAAAAGCCTTTTTTGTTCATTTTTTTTGTCAAAAAGGAATAATTCATTTTACGTGAAATAACGAACAAAAAGAATTGTATTCATTTTCAATGTTATCATGTCATGTCGAGGAGCAGTTTATAAGCAGTAGCCCAGTTTCTGTAAATTTTATTTTGATTTTAGTTTGTTACATCCCAAATAAATGTATAAAATTGTTCCTTTTGAAAAGGATATGTTGATGTGTGAAATAAAACCGGCTGACATGTGCTCCAAATAATAAATTAAGGATTTTCTTTTTGTACAGCACATACGAGTGAGTACATACACAGCTAGATATATGAAAATGAACGTTGATATGAAAAGTGAGAAAATACGATTTGAATTGTGATTTGCGAATAGCATACTTAAAAGCTTTGTGATCCTATTTTATTATTTATGTTAATGTGACGGTTTTGGAGGAACGCTTAAAACGGTACTTTATATCGTGTACAATGAACAGTTGTGGGAAATTACAATTTTAGTATGTATTTATAATGTAAAGAGTTAGTAAAAAATTGTCCATAAGTTCCAAAAAAATCTACGTTTCTTTCATCACGAATAAAATTGAACGCCTTTTCATTTTTTAATTAGGTTGTTTCTATTGCGATCTCGGGTTTACTCCTATCATCTGTGGTGATATGTTCTTCCATTACATTTTCGATACTTTTCTCGATATTAACGTCTCGTTTCTCTAGAATGAAATTAACGACTCTCGTTTATCAATTAATTCTGAATGTTTTATTGTTAGTTTTTCTCGAAATTATGCTAAAACAGCTAAAGCTTTAGGCTCCGCCTTTTTAGCACCCCAATCAGGATTGGTCAACACATTTTGGCGTTTGATCACCAATGGGTCAATTTTTATTGCAAAAAAACATAATTAAAATTGAATAAATTCAATAAAGTCAGGTTCGTCGCTTATTTGGGAATTTCATTTTACAAAACTAAATTACAAATGTACAATCCTGTTTTGGAATGAATAGGCTGCGTCACGTAGTTCTTCCGTAGTAAAAGTGGTACTTCATCCGGTTTATGATGACAGGTGGCCGGTCGTTTTCTTGATGGTAGGGAAAGAGGGAATGCTATATTTGTGTCACCTCAAATATAGCATTCCCTCTTGCGCATTACGATCTTGTACCCTATGCCCCACGGTTCCATGTCCACGTCACGCTTGGGGGGATCCATTTTCGGCGCTTACTATTATTGATTTTTGCCTTGAGCACACGCCTGACCAGTCGGTATTCTTCCCCTTCACGTTCTGATGTATAGCTATCTCTCTTCTGGCCCTGATGACTAACCGTTCCAGGTGTAAGCAGCGTCTCTTAAATTTTGCGATTTCCTTAGACCACCAGTAGATCGCAGTTATTTTACCTCTTGAGCAACTTTTCTTCGACATTGCTGCATCACATGCCTGTTTTACTAACCGCATTGTGGTGCTCACACTTTTTTTCTGGTCATCCCATTTCCTGCAGTACAGCATTTTCCGGCTTTGATGTTTGCAATTAGGTTTTGTTGCGATAGCTGATTTACATTCCATCGCTCCATACGTTATGTACTGGTCGTCGTTGCGGTGCTGCATAAATGAATTTTTTTTAATATTTTGAGAATTGCAGCGGGTAATCTACAAGAAGTAATTCGAAATTGAATTTCCATCGGTAATTAATTTCCGTTCAAAATAGCTAAAATTTCATTTATTTGTGTTTTCATACAAAATATCTAATCAAAGAATTTTAGAATTTTAGAATTTTAGAATTTTAGAATTTTAGAATTTTAGAATTTTAGAATTTTAGAATTTTAGAATTTTAGAATTTTAGAATTTTAGAATTTTAGAATTTTAGAATTTTAGAATTTTAGAATTTTAGAATTTTAGAATTTTAGAATTTTAGAATTTTAGAATTTTAGAATTTTAGAATTTTAGAATTTTAGAATTTTAGAATTTTAGAATTTTAGAATTTTAGAATTTTAGAATTTTAGAATTTTAGAATTTTAGAATTTTAGAATTTTAGAATTTTAGAATTTTAGAATTTTAGAATTTTAGAATTTTAGAATTTTAGAATTTTAGAATTTTAGAATTTTAGAATTTTAGAATTTTAGAATTTTAGAATTTTAGAATTTTAGAATTTTAGAATTTTAGAATTTTAGAATTTTAGAATTTTAGAATTTTAGAATTTTAGAATTTTAGAATTTTAGAATTTTAGAATTTTAGAATTTTAGAATTTTAGTATTTTAGAATTTTAGAATTTTAGAATTTTAGAATTTTAGAATTTTAGAATTTTAGAATTTTAGAATTTTAGAATTTTAGAATTTTAGAATTTTAGAATTTTAGAATTTCAGAATTTTAGAATTTTAGAATTTTAGAATTTTAGAATTTTAGAATTTTAGAATTTTAGAATTTTAGAATTTTAGAATTTTAGAATTTTAGAATTTTAGAATTTTAGAATTTTAGAATTTTAGAATTTTAGAATTTTAGAATTTTAGAATTTTAGAATTTTAGAATTTTAGAATTTTAGAATTTTAGAATTTTAGAATTTTAGAATTTTAGAATTTTAGAATTTTAGAATTTTAGAATTTTAGAATTTTAGAATTTTAGAATTTTAGAATTTTAGAATTTTAGAATTTTAGAATTTTAGAATTTTAGAATTTTAGAATTTTAGAATTTTAGAATTTTAGAATTTTAGAATTTTAGAATTTTAGAATTTTAGAATTTTAGAATTTTAGAATTTTAGAATTTTAGAATTTTAGAATTTTAGAATTTTAGAATTTTAGAATTTTAGAATTTTAGAATTTTAGAATTTTAGAATTTTAGAATTTTAGAATTTTAGAATTTTAGAATTTTAGAATTTTAGAATTTTAGAATTTTAGAATTTTAGAATTTTAGAATTTTAGAATTTTAGAATTTTAGAATTTTAGAATTTTAGAATTTTAGAATTTTAGAATTTTAGAATTTTAGAATTTTAGAATTTTAGAATTTTAGAATTTTAGAATTTTAGAATTTTAGAATTTTAGAATTTTAGAATTTTAGAATTTTAGAATTTTAGAATTTTAGAATTTTAGAATTTTAGAATTTTAGAATTTTAGAATTTTAGAATTTTAGAATTTTAGAATTTTAGAATTTTAGAATTTTAGAATTTTAGAATTTTAGAATTTTAGAATTTTAGAATTTTAGAATTTTAGAATTTTAGAATTTTAGAATTTTAGAATTTTAGAATTTTAGAATTTTAGAATTTTAGAATTTTAGAATTTTAGAATTTTAGAATTTTAGAATTTTAGAATTTTAGAATTTTAGAATTTTAGAATTTTAGAATTTTAGAATTTTAGAATTTTAGAATTTTAGAATTTTAGAATTTTAGAATTTTAGAATTTTAGAATTTTAGAATTTTAGAATTTTAGAATTTTAGAATTTTAGAATTTTAGAATTTTAGAATTTTAGAATTTTAGAATTTTAGAATTTTAGAATTTTAGAATTTTAGAATTTTAGAATTTTAGAATTTTAGAATTTTAGAATTTTAGAATTTTAGAATTTTAGAATTTTAGAATTTTAGAATTTTAGAATTTTAGAATTTTAGAATTTTAGAATTTTAGAATTTTAGAATTTTAGAATTTTAGAATTTTAGAATTTTAGAATTTTAGAATTTTAGAATTTTAGAATTTTAGAATTTTAGAATTTTAGAATTTTAGAATTTTAGAATTTTAGAATTTTAGAATTTTAGAATTTTAGAATTTTAGAATTTTAGAATTTTAGAATTTTAGAATTTTAGAATTTTAGAATTTTAGAATTTTAGAATTTTAGAATTTTAGAATTTTAGAATTTTAGAATTTTAGAATTTTAGAATTTTAGAATTTTAGAATTTTAGAATTTTAGAATTTTAGAATTTTAGAATTTTAGAATTTTAGAATTTTAGAATTTTAGAATTTTAGAATTTTAGAATTTTAGAATTTTAGAATTTTAGAATTTTAGAATTTTAGAATTTTAGAATTTTAGAATTTTAGAATTTTAGAATTTTAGAATTTTAGAATTTTAGAATTTTAGAATTTTAGAATTTTAGAATTTTAGAATTTTAGAATTTTAGAATTTTAGAATTTTAGAATTTTAGAATTTTAGAATTTTAGAATTTTAGAATTTTAGAATTTTAGAATTTTAGAATTTTAGAATTTTAGAATTTTAGAATTTTAGAATTTTAGAATTTTAGAATTTTAGAATTTTAGAATTTTAGAATTTTAGAATTTTAGAATTTCAGAATTTTAGAGTTTTAGAATTTTAGAATTTTAGAATTTTAGAATTTTAGAATTTTAGAATTTTAGAATTTCAGAATTTTAGAATTTTTGCGAACATTTTTCTGCCGGTTCATTGATTTTTTCGACCGGGTTTCATGATCTCGCCCATGTTTAACACCGGTCCACGGGTATACTAACACAACACAACCTTATCAACGGTATTGTTATTTATTTACAAAATATCAACGAATTGTAAAATTTTGAAATCAGGGCTTTGAATTTTTTATAGCTATTTTAAGTTTTTTATATTGAATGGGTCATTATGTTCCACGGACATTGAGTTAACAGTGAAAAATATTTCAACCTGAACTAACCTGAAATTAAAGTGGTACGGCGGTGCGATAAAAAATTGATAAAATTTTACTGTGGCTACAAATTTGGAAATTCTACAAACATTTAGTTGAAAATAAAACCTTTGATGATCACTTATTTGGATTAAAGCTGTTGTCTAAATTCCATTAAAAAGTTACTACTAAAAATAGAAACGTAGCGTTATGTATATACAATTGACGGGTGTGTAACGTAATCCCGGTTTTCAAAATCCCGGTTTGTTAAAATCCCGGTGTTTTTATAAATCCCGGTTTTCAAAATCCCAGTTTTCAAAATCCCTGTTTTCAAAATTCTGGTTTCAAAATCCAGGTTTTTAAAATTCTGGTTTTCAAAATCCCGTTTTTCAAAATTCCGGTTTTGTATTTAAAAAAAAACCCAATTTTTTGGAAATCCCGGTAAGAATTTTTAAAATTTGACATGTGTGGAAATGAGACGCTTAAATAGTTTTTTAACAAAATTAGAAAATAGGTTTGCGATAAATTCCTACAAAATGGCTAACAGGGATGGAACTAGCCCATTTCTAAACCGATTTTGTTGAAATTCTACACGTGTGAAGGAAATGGACTTCTAAAATGATTTTTTGATACATTTCTAAAATATGGCCATCGCTATGGAACTAGGCCATTTTTAACCGATTTAGTTGAAATTCCATATGTGGTCCTCAATGGGATTCAATAAATGCGTTTTTGATAAAGTTCTGGAATAAGGCGGATAGGGATGAAACCTGCGACCATTTCTTAACCGATTATGTCGAAAATCGACATTTTTGATCGAAATGGGATTTTAAAATGATGTTTCATAAAGTTCTGGAATATTATCATTAGGGATGGAAATAGGCCATTTCTTAATCGATTATGTTGAAATTGAAATTCGTCACGTGCGATGGAAATGGGGTTGAAAATGTTTCAAGTACAAAATCTTGCATAACAAAAGGTGCAATTATTCTTCTTTTTAGTACGTACGGCACGCAGTGCAACACGTTTGCTGCCTCTGACTTCGCGGCCTTGTTTTCTTTTAGCAAATTTTTGGCCAAGATATCTTATTTTTATGTGAAAATCAGGATTTTGAAAACCTGGATTTTGAAAACCGGAATTTGGAAAAGCTGGATTTTGAAACCAGTATATTGGAAACCGGGATTTTGAAACCAGGATTTGAAAACCGGGATTTTGAAACCAGGATTTGAAAACCGGGATTTCGTAGTACAGCCCTAAATGACATGTAGATCCGGTATATCTGGACAAACAGTGATTTTTATTAAATCTGATTTATTCCTTTTCCGACCAATTCTAATGTTATTTTTTTGTTTTTTGTATCATTCCAGGTTGAACGAGAAATAGCAATTATGAAATTAATTGATCACCCTCACGTATTAGGATTGACGGATGTTTATGAAAATAAAAAGTATTTGTAAGTGACGGCGCTTGAGAAAACTGTCTAAAAAATTATTTAAATCATTTTTTTCCACAATAACACAGGTATTTAGTATTAGAACATGTTTCCGGCGGCGAACTATTCGATTATCTAGTTAAAAAAGGTCGACTGACACCAAAAGAGGCACGAAAATTTTTTCGTCAAATCATTTCAGCGCTAGATTTTTGCCATTCCCATTCGATATGCCATCGAGATTTAAAACCGGAAAATCTGCTGCTTGATGAAAAGAATAACATTAAAATAGCCGATTTTGGAATGGCATCGTTGCAACCGGCTGGTTCAATGCTGGAAACATCGTGCGGTTCACCACATTATGCGTGCCCTGAAGTTATAAGAGTAAGTGTCCTACAACAAAATGTTTGAATTAAAAAATTAAAAATTATGTATATGATATATTTACAGGGTGAGAAGTACGATGGTCGAAAGGCAGATGTATGGTCTTGTGGTGTAATCTTATATGCTTTACTTGTTGGTGCTTTACCGTTTGACGATGATAATTTAAGGCAATTGTTAGAAAAAGTGAAACGTGGTGTATTTCATATACCACATTTTGTGCCACCCGACTGCCAAAGTTTGTTGCGCGGCATGATCGAAGTTAATCCGGATAAACGAATGACGGTAAAATTAATTCGATATCTACGCGGTTAACGATTGTTAATAACTATGAATTTATATTCCAGTTATCCGAAATAAATCGGCATCCGTGGGTGACGGCTGGTGGAAAGGGTGAACTAGAACTTGAATTGCCAATGATGGAAGTTGTTCAAACTCATATTATACCGTCGGCCTCAGCTGTTGATCCGGATGTGCTAAATGCAATATGCTCACTTGGTTGTTTTAAAGAAAGAGAGAAACTAATACAGGAATTATTAAGTTCAGCGTAAGCCGAAACCGTTTAACTTAAATAACTTACCTTATTAATGAATGGTTTTTTTTCAGCCATAATACCGAAAAAGTTATATATTTTCTGCTGCTCGACCGAAAACGAAGGCGACCTGCACTGGAAGACGATGACGAATTAACAAGACCCCGTACAGAAGTTTCACAAGAGCCTATAGATCCGCCACGAAAGCGACTAGATACATGTCGAATTAATGGACAAACTACTTTCCAATTTGGCCAAATTAGTGAAGGATCACCCGTCACACCGAGGCGGCAAGCATTCAAGTATTTGGCATTCAACAAAACAAATAAACAACCCGAGTTTCAATTCATTTTAAAGTTTCAGATCGTACAGCAACGGTAGAAATCATCAAAGGAGGTCACCATCATCAGCACCAACAACTAGATCATCATCATATCATAGTCCAACTCGTGGTTCAGTTATAAATTCGCAAAGTACAGTGCCGCGTCCCTCCTCGCCTGCTAATGTGGCCTCGACAAGGCATTCGTCACACACGTCGGCAACATCAATTCGTCCACAGCCGCTAACAACGACACCAATTAATTTAACGGCTGAACAAACATCCCCCGCACACCATAGGGCCAATTCTGGACCAACAATAGCAATTAGTTTATTCCCCAATGAAAATGAACCAAATAGTTGTAAGAAAATTGATTATCCATATATTAGAGTAAACGAAACACGATCTCGACTAAAAATGTTTTTATTTTTAGTACCCATGAATGTTATGACACCACCTGGTTCGCCACATTTGAATGCACCATCCGGTGTTATGACAACATCAACATGTAGCACAACTGGTGGTCAATTATGGAAAACTAGGTTAACAAATATTAAAAACAGCTTTTTAGGTAGTCCAAGATTTCATCGTAGAAAATTACAAGGTACCCGTATCTATGCAGTACCGTTATTTTATTAATCCCATTCAAAATTTGCTCTAACACTTTCAGCCTCCTCAGACGAAGTTCATTTAACGCCAGACTCATCGCCCGAGTTAACAAAACGTTCATGGTTTGGTAATTTAATGACAACGGAAAAAGACGAAACGTTTACAGTGTTAGTTAAAGGAAAACCTCTGGCCACAGTGAAGGCGCATCTAATTCATGCTTTTCTATCGGTTTGTTCTATAAAATATTTAATCGTGTCCGAACTATTTATTTATTTTTTTTGTTTGCACTTCTAGATGGCCGAACTTTCTCATAGCGTAATATCTCCAATGTCATTCCGGGTAGAATACAAACGAAATGGTACCGGTCCGGCGATGTTTCAAAGGCATGTCCGATTTCAGGTCGATATTAGTGCAATATGCAAACAAGGCGATGTTGCCGATATGTTATTTGCTATTACGTTTACGTTACTGTCGGGGAATATACGGCGATTTCGGCGAATATGCGAGCACATACAGAGTCTGGTGTGTTCGAAACGTTTCCCCGGTCCAAATAGTCCACCAAGTGTTGCAAAACCAGCGCAAGCAGTGTCGGAGAGTTCATCGTGTGGATCGGACTCGAGTGAACGGTTATGTTTTAATCGGCAGGTGAGTGGTTTTTTATTTACCGATGTCCATGATTATCTCGTAAGATGTTGCGTATACGAATTGCATTTAGGATTATGTTGCAATAGCGGGAAACAGAATGTAGGAGGTGAAGACATGAAGAAAATTTATCTTTTTGGCGCGACAACACAGCATACGTGGAAAGAATAATTTTTTTTAACATCATCTGTTTTTTGCCGAATTCGTTTGCGGAATTTTCTGCGGCAAACAGCCTCACGGAAAAATCGTCGGATATGTAAATCCACATTCATGGTGTCGATTTTTTGTCTATTTTGCCAGAGCAATTGATGAATATATAAGGAATTTAATTCCCATGGTTTAATAAAACGGTATTTTTAGAGTTAGAGTTCATACAGGGTGTCCACTCAAAAGGTTTACTATTTTTTTGTCAATAAATTTTTTTAAATGAAATTAAATAGATTTAATGTTGGAACTATATGTTTACCAAGCCATTGGCAAACAATTCTGATGTCCTTATCATATCACAACTACGTTCGCCAGTGGCTGGAACAGGGGAGGGATGTTGTAACATCACTTTTTTCGATATTTACCGGGTATTATATCTCTTTTTCCTAAAATAAAATTGTCGTTTCACTTTTCAATTTTGCTCTCTATATTGCGATCGCACGCTACTAGAATAAATTGTGTATTTATCTCTTTTTCGTAACGTAATTGAAAAATGGAAAAACGATAAATTTAATTCGTGATGAAAGAGATGTAAATTTCGATAGTATTGAACAAAATAATGTTACGACATCCCACCCCAGCTGAACCAATCGGATTTCCGTAAAAATATGATCCAATGACTCCTCCAGCCTAAATTGCACACCATGTTACGGATGGCTCTCAGCCAATCCGCAGTTTTCAACTAAGCAACGCAGACGCCTCTCTCACGGTGATGTTTGCCGGCTAGATCTCAGGGTAATGGGATGGGTCGTGAGGAAAATAGAGGCTTGCGTGCTCTTGGCCTGCACCGTTAAACAGAAAAAATCTAAATCAAAGGCAAATTAAAACAAAACTGAAATTAAATTAAAGACACCAGAATTCGATGAAGGAAATTGAGGAACGTAATAAAATTGATGATAACCGGGTGTGTTCATCCGGCGGCGACCGATTTTAGGTCGTACCCGAATGAACGACATATACGCTGAACTCACCACTCCGACCCTGTGGATTTCCAGCCAAACGGATGAAGGGAAGTGGCAAGCCCAGCCTGTAAATATGGCACCGGTACGAAATGCGAGTCCCCTCCCAACACATCGATCTGTATAAAGTTTAGTAATTCATCTTATTCATTGAACAAACCTATAAAAATAACATAACCAGGTGAAATACCAAAAAAAAAGAAAAGATAAAGTAAAGCCGAATGTCATACATCCGCCGTACGGAATTTCATTCAAAAATCAAAACAAAACCAACAATCGTCCAAAAGAACTAAAAATTAAAAATGGTCGCGGAAACCAAAGATGAAATCAATCGAACACACAATATGGCCGCCATCCGTATAGTCTCCAGCGTTGGGCGTCTTCCCGCCTTAATCGTAGAAAAATTTCAATTTTTTTTACAATAGACCGGTTTGCCACCTGTGTCTTTATGCGTTGGCTCGCCGAAAAAATTCCAAAAAAAATTACAAATGGCCTCGGCTGGCCACCTCAATGTCGCAGTTTTCACCAAAATGTCGAGTAGCCGCGTGGCGGCCACCCGCTGAGAATATACGGCCGAATGTGTCAAAAGGCCGAATGTCGAAAGATTATTTTTTTTTTTTGTTTTTAGTAATAATTTTTTTATTTTTTTATTTAAATAATTTTTTTTTTTTTTGTACATATTCCTATTATCAGAAGACTGACCTAAAATGTATCGTTGACTGAATACGAGGAATTTCATGAATATCCAAAGATGAAAAATAGTAAAATACATTAATTCATAAGAAATTCATTTAAAATTTACTAAATATTCCATAAAACAACAAATTTAAAAAACTATATTTCTAAAAACAACAAAAAAATTCGGCCCTTCGACACATTCGGCCCTTCGACACATTCAACCCATCGACACATTCGGCCCTTCGAAATTCGGCTCTTTGATACATTCGGCCCTTCGACACATTCGGCCCTTCGACATTCGGCCCTTCGACATTCGGCCCTTCGACATTCGGCCCTTTGTACCCATTCCCTTTTTTCTTTATAACATTTGATGGTTACTCGTTCACTTTTACATGAAAAATTGGGTAATTTCATCTATTGTTGAGCATCAATTTGATCGCTAAGTTAGCGCTTTTCGGGCACTCAATCATACAACTGGGTGTGCTACCTAAAACTCAAGAAGAAACGGAGCAAGAGAAAAATTACCGACCGAAAAGAAAAAGCAAAAAAGAAAATAAAAGGAAATGAAGGGGAAAAAATCAAAATCAGAAAATGATCGACTGAAAGTTTAGAGACGAAACCAATGTACCCCTGTGACGTGCACCACGATCGTTATTGGCGTTCGATCACAAATATAACATAAGAAGTGAAAAAATTGAAAAATGTGAATTTAAAAAAAATATATAAAATAAGAAATCAAAAAACATTAAATTAAAAATAACAAAAAAAAATTGGTAACTTTGGACCTCCTGGAGGTCGACCTTGGGTTGCGGTGCATTTTGCACAAACGGGTTGGGCCTCTTCCCGCCTTTACAAAACGGCTGGCCTCGGTTGCCCATGCGTAACCGCAAGTCCGTTGGGCGTCTTCCCGCCTTTAACCGAAAATAATAAAAAAAACGTTGGGCATCTTCCCTCCTTTGGTAATAATAATAAAAAAAATTAACGTTGGGCGTTGTCTCGCCAAAACCGTAAAATGCGAATGGCCTTGGTTGACCACCCGTACAATGATTCCACCGTAGCAGCATGTCAGCCGGTATATCAAATTGAATGGCCTCAACTGTCCACCTGTAAACCGTAGATAACCTTGGGCGCCTTCACGCCCTCAACCGTAAATTTGGATGGCGTGAACTGACCATCCGTATGTTCTGTTGTGACACCGATACCAAAAATTTACAACTGGCGCGTTGTGGTTGTAAAATTATTTCCGGTCACGTGAGGCAGCGCGTAAAAATGTGGAATCTGTGGATCTAGCGTACCCGTTGTTTGTTAATTGCTTTGCTCGATAAAATGCGGCATCCGATAAAATATTCGGTATTCCTACGTTACGGTGTTAATACACTACCCCGATACCACAGAGCATGTATTCAAATTTATACTTGTCACACAATTTATCACACGATTCAAATTAAAAAATTTCCTTCGAACACAAAAAACTCAATCCTTGCCATCATTGCGTTTTCTTAAAAAACAATTTTCAAGCCTCACCACGAACACGAAAACACGAAACTTGTCTCCAACTCTAATAAAAAAGAAAACTCCCAAAATCTAATGTTTTAATATTTAAATGAAATAAAAACATCACTAATTGTTAACAACAAATTAGGAAAATTTATTCACAATCAAATAATGTCACTCAAAACTCTATACAATCCAAAATTCCTAACTAGTCTCTACTTTATGATATTACAAATTGAACTAAAAAAAACCCTCGCACCAAAAATCTAGAAGAATATTGTTTTGTTTTGTTTTTTTGTGTTTTCCTTTTAATTTAAAGCCCACGTACACTTCACAACAATATTAATGTCATAATACAGATGGCAATGCCATCAGTAAAATGCTTTAATCAAACGACTATAATGAAATTAAAAATAAAACTGGAAGAGCAATATTATGACCGTAGAGTCGTAACACGCGGTTCAAACGGTCGAGCGTTGCTAATAAGTCAGCGCGACTCATACATTTTTGCAGGTTGGGTTATTCGCAACCAATTCGAAATAATCAGTAAAAGCGAATGGACGCAAAGAAAATAAATCAGAATAACCTGAACATTTTTCTAGGCGTGTTCTAGGCTAACGCGAAATAGCAAAAAAAAATCCTATTAATACTAACAACATGATAAGGGTGCAGATGTGTACGATAAAACAAATATAGCGTCAACACTAACTTCGTTTTGATCGAAGAATCCAACGGTACCATATTTGCCATTTAGTTGCGGGATCATCTGTTATGGGAATTTTATAGTTTTTCGTGTAAACTTTTTTTTTGCTCCATCAAACATTTTACGAGACATATTTCCCCGCTATAAAGCAATTCTATAATAACACAATATTTTTATTCGCAGGTTGAAATTGAACCAGAAAATGAAACAATATTTGATTGTAAATCAAATGTAAGTGGACGACGTTTATCAGCTAGCACGAATAATAACAATTCTTCAAATGATCCGGGTAGTCCAAAGACCGTAAGATCAAAGTAAGTAAAATACTTGGAGACAGTTGTTTACATATAAAATACTAATACGAAATGAATTACATTTTTTTAATTAGCTCGGAATCAACGGACCACGAAAGAACACGTGAACGTAGTACAGAACGTCCGACAACTATGTCCGGTAGTGCAATAGCATGAGAATTATTTCTCTGATTTAGTTATCGTATAAAGTCATTATATTTTTGGGCTAAGAATAAAGCTTTTGGTCATCGTGCTGTTATTATTCATCAATCACCATCACCACCATCATCATCATCAATATTACGAAATCAAATTAATTATAATAATAATGATATAAATACCAATAATTTAAATATTATTAAACATAATCCCAGAATACAAAATAGTATTAATAATACTAGCTATATAAATACTACTACTACTACTAATAATAATAATAATAATAGTCATAGTACCAATAACAATAATGGCAACAAAGATACTGGAAGTTTAATTCGTTATACAATTTGCATTTTAATTCCACTTACGGCAATCGCAGCATTTATTTTTTGTAAACGTGATAATAATAGCAATACAGCAGGAACTAAATTATAAATTTTGTTTTCAATTAAATTAATAAATTAATTTTTATAATTTCGTTTTTGTTCCAAGGAACATCCTCCTTTTCCCGCACATTTATATAACGGAAACCCAAAATCCTAGATACCAAAAAAAAACAAAATTAAGATCAACAAACTAAATCAGAGAGCAAAAATTATATTAAAAAAGAAGAAAGAAAGAAGAAAGAGTAAAATAAATTAATAATCGCGAATTATAAACCTAAACAAAAAAAATTAAACCAAAAAATACATAATTGTAAAAATTAATTTAATTAAACTAATAAATATATTAAAAATTAGTAATTTCACTAAAACAAAATTTAAAAATCAAATTTAATTTATGAATATAGATATATAATATTACATTAATTAATATGACGTAACAAAGCAAACATATAAAATAATTAATTAGTTTCCTTCACCAAGGTTTCTAATTAATTATTTAAAAAACAAAACTTATAAATATAAAAACAAAATGAATAATATGGCTTTACTAATTAAAATTTAAAAAAAACAAACAAACAAAAATTTATTAATTAAAATTTAAAATGTTTATTTTTTTAATTACATAATTAACAAACTATATGGGATGAAAACTTATGAAAATGATATCACTTTAAATAGTGTGAGGTACAAAATGATGTTGGCGTGTGTCTTTTTAATTTTCTTAGGCTGCGGTTCAATTCGTTTGACACTGACTTATTTGAAAGTTTACAATAAACCTCCAGTAGGCTAGACTTATTGTAGACTTGTTTGACTTTTATGCGAGGCTTGCGCCCAAACTTTTAACTAATCAAAATAATTCTAACAAGTTTCCAATAAGTCTATTCGACAGGAAACTTATTGTAGACTTTCAAATAAGTCAGTCTCCACAAAATAAGTCACGAATTGGACCACAGCCTAACTAAAAGTTTATTATGTTACGGTTAAAGTTCGAAATCGGCTAATGTCCGAAATTTTAATTTTTGAAATTCGTTCATACGATTAAAAACCGGTTTTCCAGAAGTCTGATGGTAACGAAATGTTTGTTGACCTCTTACCATACGTCCGCGTAGTTTCATTAGTCGCCATCAGAGGGCTAAGCGTCATGAAGGGCACAATTAGCTTCCGCGAGCCCGTGAGAGTTAGTAAAGCCGTTAGTCCCTATGCTATTTCAAATTCAAATTTGCACTAATACTATAAAGAGTACTTCGTGGGGTCAAGGGTGAACCATTTCGAGGATATGGGACTCGCATTTCACAGATTCTGAGGCAATAAAACAGGTTTTTCCAATTTTCATTCGGACATTTAGCGATTTCGGACGTTTACCGTAACATATACGTTTATATAGTTTTTTCAACTTTTTTCAGCGTTTTCACAAATATCCAACTGTGAACTTGATTTCAGCATAAGTTTCTAAAATATAAATCAAATTTTGAGGTAAACTCTTGCATCATAAAATTCCTGTTATGTTATTTTATTTCGCCGCCTTCTATTAAAATTTGTATTGAAGAAACAAAAATAACAACGACATTTAAAATAATATTTCTGCAGAGGTACACCCCGATTCTCAATCGTGTTAAACCGAAAATATTTAATCCGAATTACGAATTACTATTTGGTTGATCTCGAAATACACAAACAAAAAATTATTTACTCGTTCAGTTGGCAAAGAATTTAAACATACCGGGTGAGTGTTTTAATAAATGTTAGGCTTTTACCTCGGAAACGGTGCAAGATAGGAGAAAATTACTTTTAATGAAAATTGTTTGGTGTCGAGGGGGGGGGGACGTTTAGTGATCAACCTGAATGACCTCGAAGCTCATTATTTATACATTATGTTATACATTACAATTATTGACTAAAGTCGAAGCCACTTTTTTTTTGATTTATCAGTTAAAAATATTTATTTAAAATATACAAACAAAAATCGTATAGTGTATGGTTTCAGAGATATCATCAAAAATTAATCTGCATTACGGTAAAGTAATTTTCTCTGAGTTCTACTTTCTCGATACAATAACAAAAATTTTAATTTAGGTGCTGCTAAAATTAAATAAAAATTTAATTTTAAAACAAAAGCAAAATTGATTTTATCAAAACATTTGGTAAAAGAAGTTCCGATTAATTTATTCGGAAACATTAAATCTATTCGTCCCCAAGCTCTTTCAAAATAAGGAGGTGCGCCATCCAATTAAAGCGTCATTGTTCAAATTCTTCCATTGAAAATTGCACAAATTTTTCGGTCAAAGAAAAATGGCCTCATTAGGCGAGAATCAAATATACCAAATATATAAACCGAGGTTGATTAACAACAGTACCCATCCAATGTGGATACACATCGGTCCAATAATGTAAGTCATCCTGTCCGTTCACATTACCGTCACTGTTTTAAATGTAGCATCGTGTTTCCACAGAATTCAGTGCCTGGCCAAATGATCAAATTGAATTCCGTACATAAAAATATTTGTTGTATTCATGTACCAATGACATGTGATACGAGTATGCATGAAACTTGTTTTCTCTCAAAACGCACGAGACAGTTGTATCAATATTTTTCTAGCTCATGCAAAATTTAGAGTTGATATGTTTGAGACCTGTGACGCTGCAGCTGGAACATCTACAACAATTTTATCTTTTCACTCTTCCCATCTTAGATTGAATTGGATTTCCTATGGTTCATGTAGTGTGGACTTAATTTGTTAAACGAATAGATACATCTTTCCCAAAGTCTCCACTTCAATATACCGACACCATATTCCATCATAATATCGAACACTTAAAATCAGGACTTATTAGTCAAGAAGAATTAATTTGTTGTAATGCAGATTTTTCTCATATCTCTGAAGGTGCACTCAAAAATATAGGTTTTAATTTAAAAAAAAATCTTTTGTCAATATCTCCCGAGTTTCATGGTCATTCAAGATCACCACAAAACGTCCTTCTCTTCTCCTTTCTTGCATCGTTTCCGAGATAAAAGCCTGGTATTTATTAAAAAAGTCACCCTGTATAAAACAGATAAAATGAGCATACATAAAGGTCGGAGGAGTGCGTGGAATCTTAGGCCTCCTTTCTAACCAGTACCAACATTTGGTATAGTTCCGCATATGGTGATTTCCTTTTTCAAAAACTTTTGATAGATTTTGTCCAAACCTCAGTTCTCCTGTTTTATCATCACGCTTGCCTACTGTTTATAATCACTTTAGCTTATTTGGCCTATGCTAGAATTCGATTTCTCGGTCTTTTGGCCGTAAGTTTATATTTTCTGCTGCCGCTTGCTTCTGTCCACCAACATGCAGCTTCCATACAATATCTTCTTACGGGGCACTGCGGTATTTCAAAAGCTCTGCTAATTAGTTCCGTCATGTCGCAGACTGTTTAGTGTGTTTTCTCATTCCAAGTTTTCTTTGAAATGTTTTTGTACATTTAAGATCTGGGCCTCCACACTGATACCTTGGTCATTCAGCACGTCATAGATGATATAATGAAGATTACTTAATGTTGGATTTTTCTATAATTAGACCGTTCGTTAGTTTTAACGTTAAATTATTAGTCGCCAGAGTGTCCAGTATATGTAAGTCTTCTTACAAAAGCAAGTTCATTTATTCTTTAATCATTATAATTATCCAATTTCTGCTAATGCTCTTTGCTCACATTCGGTTTGAGATAGCAGCTGAAAAAGCTTCTCGTTGCACGTCAACCATATAAATTCCCGTGCCTAAATAGACCATTCGATAACCAAGCGTCATCTTTTTCTACTGATCGTTCATTATTAACCAGTTTACCTTAATCAAGTTCATTATGTCTCAAGTACATTGCGTCCCCGAGGGGGATCTCAGCCTCTATCTAAACAGTACCACACTCCTTGGTTCCGGTGTCTTCCCGCTTTTTATTATCAGTCTTACAGAAGAGTTGTGTCTCAATTGGCGAAATTATTAAATCGTTCGAACGATTGAAGTACGTGTACGATCGAGATCTATTTTTGGTTAATGTGGAGATAAAACATTTTAAATATTTTATGGGAGGTAGAGAATTTATTCTTTTCTCCGACCATAAACTTCTAACGTTTGCTTTACATCAAAATCCAGAAAGGATTTCTCACAAACAACGCAAACATTTGGATTTAGTCGCACAATATACTTTCGACATTCGTCACATTTCCGTTATCGAAAATATTGTGGCAGACGCTTTTTTCGCGCATCGACTTGCTAAATGCCAATGGTGGCGTCGACTAAGACGAGATTTCCATGGAAAAGACAAACGATGCGAACTTATTCGTTCACGAAACACCCTAAAATTCTAAAAATTCCAATATGCGGAACTTTTTTTAACAGTTTTGTTTATCTTTCGAACATTTGGGACTGAGAAACAAATAATATGCGATGTTTCGACTTTCTACCTGTTCTCAGCACGTTCTTTCGCCCCTAAACATTTTCGACGACTAATTTTCGAATTAGTGTATAACGTGTCACTCCTGTGGCACTATTCTGGTAATTCCCCGGGAATAGGGAATTGGGGAAAGATTTTATATGTAATTTCAGTTCAAATATTTTTTCCGGCCTACTAAGAAGAAATGTTTGACGCAAATATTTATAAATTGGGAATAATTATTTTTCCATTTCTAAATTGGCAGGGAAAATTATTCCCAATTTTATTTTGTTTTCAAAAAAATTAACACTAGATTTTTACCTCAGTAGGCCAGAAAAAAAATTTAAAATAGAAATTACATATAAAATCTTTCCCCAATTCCCTATTCCCAGGGAATTATGAGAATAGTGCCACTGGAGTGTGAAGCAAAGCAAAAGAAGTCGCAATTAGTTGGACCAACTGTTGTCTGCGGTAAAAGAAATGCAAAATTTCACAGCATGTTAAAAGCGAAACGGGAATATATTCCCCGGCCAGTAATGGTTAAGCTTTGCATTTTTACCAAACCAAAAAAAAAATGTTGGTTACAATTTAAAATTTTTTCAATCAATTACAAAATATTTACTTACCAATTTCATAAACAAACTGTTAACACGTTATACAGAAAATAATACATATAATGGCGTTGTCATAAAAAAAGAACATGAAATTACATGCAAATTATTTCAATCCTCTCGATTGTTTACCTACGTCATATTAAAAGTACTTGATATAATAAGAAAGACCGAAGACTTGTCATGTTTCGCGTAAGAACGTGGAAATTTTTTTCATGTAAGAAGACATGTCTCGCAATTGTCGTCGAACGTGGACTGCAATTGGACAAATCAAATGAGAAACTAAAATGGCTTGTCATGACTAAATCATTTAGCCGACATACCAAAAATCGACCAGAAAGTATTTTTTGTCTTTTTTTTACGCACTTACAAAAAAAAGTAGGAAAGTGCAAGGCATGTCTTTCGTAAAAATTGTTCACATGCATGTTGACAAATTTGCAACTGGGATGTTTTTCATCGGCACTACTTTGGTTTTGGACACAACAAGCTGCAAAGCAGAATTCGTGTAAACTGAGTGTTGATTACCATCAAAACAAAGCCGTCTACGTATTGTTAACAATTCTAATGAATGAAGTGAAGTTTTATTTTCCGGCCTTTGCGTGGCTAATATCTGAGGTAATACTTGATCCCAAGAAAGGCCTGCTAGCCTAAGGTCCTGCATGATTAGTTTAGCTATTATAGTAACTGGTGCTAGCCAGATGTCAAACATTTTTGAGCTCTCTGAAAGTAGACTCCTTTTGGAAAAGTTTATCTTGTAAGACTCCGGCAACTAATGTTTAGAGTTGGAATAGTGCGCCTATCGTGGATTGGAGCATGTCCACTATTCTTAATGAGATTTAGACTTTTTGTAAAAAATCTCTTAACTTTTGATTGGTTGTTGTAGTAATTTGGTTTTACTCGTTTCGGATCCACTACTGCTTGTAGTCCGTTGAATTTTTTTTCTACGAATCTTATAGAAATTCATCTAATGTTTGAATTTTTTTGGGATCTGTTATCGATGTTTCATACAATCTTAATGTTTCGCTGTCTAATTTTTTTAACATTTTTTAACATTAAATCTGTTGTTATTGATGATTGGTCTAGCAAAGTGGAGCGTTGAGCGGTGACTAACAATCGCCTGTTGTTGTACCTCTCTTGGAAGATCTCACATATGCTTTGGAGTTGTTCGTCTCACTACATTGTATGTGGTTAACCAATTTGAAGGCTTCTCCTCCTAGACTCGTTTTAAGGTAGTTCATTTTTTGAATTTGTTAGATCGAATTGTTGTCATCTCTCAAAAATATCTCGAAATACCATCCATTTATTGCGGTCGCCATAAAAATGTGGAATTTCTATTCTTGGCAATTTAATATCTTTGTGTTGTTGCGTTGATGGTTCATCTTTTATCTAGTCCATCCATGTTGTTCTTGCATTTTTATCACTATTTCTGGCCATCTTCTTTCGATATTTTCAAATTCTCGGTTGTTTATATATGTTTCCATAAATTGAAATCTTGATTCCAAGACTATAAAAAAATGGGTTACAGCATCAAATCTCCTCGTTAAAACGCCTATTACACCAAAGTGTATCTAATGTTAAAAAGAGTAACGAAATCTAGTTCTCTAAGCCACACTACTAAAATCGTTTTGTACTGAACATAAAAAAAAAACTTATTTTTAATTAAGCTTTTTAACATAACCTTAAACAAATCTTTAATTGTTATTTAAATTAAATTTACAATTTTTACTTGCGTGTATTACAATTTCAACCAAATTGCTAATTATACTAAATTCCAAATACTTTAAAAAAAAAAATCGTAGTGTATTAATTACGAACGAACTAAAAAGGCCGCTCTATTTAAACTTGTTTATAAAGTGAAAATGTAAAATCTTCGGATTTCTTGAATTTTTCGAGTTCAATCAGTCATTTATAGTTTCTTTTAGTTAACTACCTCCAAATATATCAAAAAAAATATGCCAATAGTTTGAAGCGCTTGAATTATTTTTCCTAGGACTTATGCTACATAACGACTATGCTTTATGACTACATATATATAAAAAAAAATGTATTTAACAACAATTACAAAACTAACAACATCTTAAAAACTCTTCTTCTCTATCTACCAATAATCAAACTGGGTTAAAAATTTTTATTACGTATATATTCAGCTAATTTACATATCTTATATGTTACATAATACATTCATTTATTTTAGTCACCGGAATTAAATATTCAGTATAATTATAATCACATGATGTACATACTTATAATGATAAACAGCTTAATATAATTATTATTAATTTAATAATTACTCAAAATATTATTTTAAGTTATATACCGCAAAATACTAATACATATATGTACATATATCGTAAACGCGTGTGTGTGGCGTATCATTACTGGTATGCGAAATTGTGTAAAGACTTTCCGAGTAATGGTCTAATCTTCAAGTGTCTTAAAATGTTATCGATTACACAATTTTCATAATATTTTCTTCTTTGGCCGAGTATGATACACACATACACACGCACACAGATCAAAGCTTTCAATATTAAATACATAATTACTAAAGACGACTAACCAGCTCGGGCATTTTTTCTGAGTCTATGCGGCCCTATTCTGGTAGTGAAATAGGAAACTGGAGAAACAATTTACATATAATTTCTGTTTAAATTATTTTTCCTGGCATACTAAGTTAAAAATTTAATGGAAAATTTATTGAACACAAGCTAAGTTTTCTTAAGTAGGCCAGATAAAATAGATTAATAGATAAAAGCTATGTATGTAAATTCTTCCCCCAAATTTCCCAGGATATTACAGAAAAGAGCCACTGGTCATATTTATTGCCATGTTTCTGCAGAGCGAATGCGTGTTGTCTCCGTTCACTGAAGTAAATAATATTCAGGTTTCATAAATACGTAGGCTACTTATTTCTATATATAATATCTCCATATACCAATACAAATAAGTACCAAATCAAACCCAAGCGCTTTCGAACGAATAATATTATATACAATTATTTATATTACTTAAAAAAAAATAAACAAATAATATTTTATTATAAAATTAAATAATAGTCTAAGCTTATTACAAACAAACAAAAAATCAAATAAATTTGCATAAAACTAAAATCAAGAAATCCAAATAATAAATTACCAGAACTAAACTTATATTTATATACTTACCATATTTAAGCAAAGTAACAAAAAACAACTAATTAATTAAAAACATAAAACATTAAGCATATAAATATAAATAAATTATATGGAAAATTAATTCGATTACTAAACCAATCTTTACTTTAAAAAAAATCCAATTTTCTTTAAAAAAAAAACAAAACATTTTTATTTAAAACAAAACACTTTAATGTAAATAAATATACAATAAATTATAAATATAAATAATTAATAATTAAATAAATAAAATTAAAAATTAAATATTAATATAATTTAACAAATAAAATGAACAACAACAACAAAAATATTATTATTATATTATTATAGAAAATTTATTATTTTTATTTGCAATAAAAAAAATAACAAAAAATATAAAATAAATGTTTTTATTTAAAATGGCTGCTCTTGTGCTAAACGATTAATAATTTTCTAAATAATTCCATTTTATTATGTTCGAATAAACTACTTTTCATTTGCAAAAGCCAATTCTCAGATCTGAACAGCATATGCTAATCGATTCCGACATGCAGCATCCCTTGAATCCTCTGCAGCAAGGTTCGGGAAAGCTCCAACTGCTGGGACCGCCTTCGAGTTGACATTGAAGGCTCTTCTTTAATGCTTCGGCGTACTGACTGTAGCCTCCCAGCACGTGGAAATTCATACCCACAGCAATAAACGAAGTATAGTTTGTTTATATGATATTTGTGTGACCCCAAAAAGACGAGTGTAGGGTCTTTGCGTTGGCACTAATCGTAACTAATTAGTTGTAGAAAGTTCTTTGTATTTTATCTGATGTTGTTACAACTGCCACCCTGTATAATAAAAAATCATTATTCCCGCTTAAATTTCAGAAATACAAGAAGGTCTACCTTTGTAAAAAAAATTAATCTTTTAGGCCGTATTCATACTTCAATTTCTTCGTACATTTTATCATTCAAACAATTCGTTTGCCCAATCATATTACTCATATCTCTTTTCCCTAAGGGATATCGAAAAAATTGTTTAAATGAATGAATGAACGAAGAAATAGAAGTATGCATACGGCCTTAATTTATTTATTCTTTTGTTTCTTTGTCGTTTTTCATCTGTTCTCAGTGCATATTTGACCGTCGAGGCGTCGACTCGACGCCTCTACTGGAAAAATCGAAAAACAAAATGCAACAGAATGCAATAAATAGAAATACGTAAAATTATTAAAATCTTGGTTAATTTGCTTTATTTATTTCATTTTGTGGCACAGTGTGATAGTGAATATCAATATAGTGATGAATTAGTATTAATCAAATGTGTTTATTTATTGTTTTATTACACAATCAGAGAAGTTTCTTTTTACATATCTAAACTATTACTATATTATATTTGCATGAAATTTATTAATTTATTATAACAGTACTGAAATTTAACCTTGGGAAGCACATTTTTCGATGGTCATTAAAGAAAATGGCCCGTTGCACACTGTGCTTCAAAGAAGCATCTTCATATTTGTCTCCTTCCCCGTTTCCCTATGAAACCGGTTTAAATTGCGACCCATTTTTCGATCAAAATTTTTTCGGTTAACACAAATAGAAATGAAATAAAAAAAATGTGAGGCCATTTTTGACATATAGATTTTAATTTTAGGAAATCCTCCAAGTCTTTGAAACCGTGTTTTTCGAGACTACTAAAAACGGGAAAGTTTTAAATTATTATTAATTACTTAATTTTAGTGTGTTAGCTCAACATGCGTGTAATTATTAGATTATATTTCTTAGTTTATTAAATCTAAAATTATTTAACATAAAGTTAGCTACAAAAGCGGAAAAAAGTATACACTTCAGGTGAACCAACAGAAAAAAACTGAATTACATTTTTGGTATTACATAAACGCCACTGGGGAAATAATTTTTTTCTACGTTTTACTCAAGTACATTTTATTAGCCATGACAGTTCAATTGAATTGGTTCAAAAGATTTGTTTGTCCTGTAATAGACGGACATAATATTTCAAAATAAATGGAAACTTGAAGATCTGTTCAGAATTACTTAAAATTTGCCCATATTTCTTTGCGATTCCTGGGCAAAACACAAATGTGGAAAAAACTTTTTCTATGATTCGGCAATGGACGAAGGAGCGAAATCGCTTGAAAATGGCTACAGGTACGGGTATTTTAACAGTAGTGATGAAATCAAGAATAATTCCCAACTGTTGCTCCGAATAAGCGACGCTGTAAAATACAAAGAAGATGAAGAAAGTGATGTACTATACAGGGTGTCCCAAAATTTGAGTATCAAACGAAACAGGGTGATAGGGGAGCTCATTTCCAACAAAAACAGCTAAGTAAAGTTTTTTCGAATTGTTGATGGTGCAAAAGTTATTCCAAAAAATCAATTTAAAAGAAACCAAGAATTTTTTTGTTTAACTTTCTGTTTTAATACGTTCTAGAAGAGTGTACCTTTCCAATAAAACTATTTTTATTATCTTCTGACAAATGAAAACTTTGGTTTTGTAAACTTTTTTGTTTTTCAAAATTTTTTGTTGATGTTTAAGTGACGCCAGCGGTATGTTGTACCATCACTGTTATATAGAATGATACTCACCTATTTGGGTGTAGTGAATTAAGTTGTTATAGAACGATACTCACCTATTTTGGGTTCAGTGGGTTAAGATATAAATAACATCGCATTGTAATGGATAGACAAATAAGTATGAAGCAGTTGCATATTAGATATAATAAAGAGAGGAACTTGTAAATGAAATATAATAAAATGTGCAAACATGATCCATGTGTTTTAATTAAATAATACAAATATAACAATCACTTCGAATTGAAATTCGAAAAAAGCCGAATGGCGGTATGTTGTATCATTTTCGAATCGCGATAAATGATAAAGTTTCAAAGCTTGCGCAACATCCAAGAAAACTGCCAAGCAATATTTCTTTTCTTCTAAGGCAAGCTTAATTGTATTTACAGTTGTGTGCACCTGTTCTATTGTTCCATGCTGCTCTCTAAATCCAAATTGGTGGTCTGGTATAATGCGACCTTCAGATAATATAGGTTTTAGTTCTTGTAGTAGCATCTTTTCAAAAAGCTTTCAAATTACCGAAAGTATACTTAATCCGGATTAAGTGTTGCGTTCTTTCGTTCCTTCCTTCTGAAAATTTTTACAAAAATGGTTTAAAATGGCGTTTTTGTTTCTTGTGACTTGAGCAACTTTGATTGAATTAAAAAAAGTTCAGAAGAAAGGAAGGAACGAACGAACGCAACATTGGATCCCCCTTTATTGGAGATATTTTCCATTTTTTGGGGAAAGTCATAATCGCGTTAAAAATATATGTTATATATTTTATGCATGTATCTGGTAAGTTTTTGATCATTTTTCCAGTTATTTGATCATGGTCTGACGCTTTCTTAGGGTTTATACTGTTTTTGTTAACCGTTTTGACGCATTCCATTCAAATTTTACTGGATTTAAAGCAATAGCCCTGTCTAAGTCACAGTTCTGGCCTTTTTAATTTCTTGCTGCCTTCCACAGTGGGTAATCTGTATTTTCTGTTGCTGTGAGTTCACTTAGGTAATTCTGTATACCTAAATTTTGTTTTTCCCGTATTGCTTCTCACAGAGCTTTAATAACTCTATTTAATTTCCATTTGATCAATGGAGACAATGAATGTTACTTGAAAGCTAATTATTTTTTTCGGAATTTTTGCTCTCTGGAGTAGCTTTCTTTGCAGACATTTCCTTTATTTGTCTTAAGTTTTCTATCGCTGCATCAATGTCTTCTGGTGTGCGAAGTGGGACATCCAAATGGCAATTTACATCTACCATGTTTCCATTGAGAACGTATTTCTTTAGTTTGTTTGTTAAACGTTGGGGCGGTTCAGTTTTTAATGCTTGGGTACTTATGTTACTATTATTGGTGAGTGATTTGATGATAAATCATAACAGTCGTCAACTTGAGCATTGGTGCGAGCTATTCCTCGTATTACACAAAAATCTATCAAATCAGGAATTTTCTTTCTATCTGTAGGCTTATATGTGGGATGCCCAGATGATAAATAATCTTGGTTTTTATCGCTTATTGCTTCGTAGAGTTGCTTGCCCTTGGGTGACGTCAACGTCGAACCCCATTGCACAAGTTTAGCGTTGTAATCATCCTCAGCTTGAAATTTGGTTCCCAACTGATTAAAGCACTCGATAAATTGCTGTTTTTTAATTAAGGGTTTCGGTCGACAGAAAACAGCCGATATTACAAATATCCCAGACTATTCTTGTTTGGATGTGATCGTCAGCATATTTCTGGAACCCGTAGTGCTTTAATCTTCTTTTTATTAAGAGTGCAGTGCCATCGTGTGTTTTTCCATCCGGATCTTTGGTGTCATATAAACGGAATAGCCGGTAATATTAAAAAAATTTGTTTTGTGAAGTGTGTTTCAGATATTAACATGATGTCTATATTTTGTCCGATAAGGAAAGTTTGTAGGCGTTCACATTCCAAATAGCTATTTTTAGAACTGTCATTTTTGATTTTTGACTATAATTTGCATAAGCGTATTCATATTTAGCATCATCATGCTAATTTGCCTTTCCATCATCATCGTGAAACGGCCTCGGTTAATTTATTTAGTGTGGTATGAATGTTCCTCTTCATTAAAATGAACTTTGGGTTTCGGTTTGTTACCTTTTAGGGTATTTACATAAGAAACACCTGACTGTGCAAAACTGCTCGCAAACGTATCCAAGTTATCATTTTGTGTGTTTGCATTCGTTGGTTTGGTGACTATTGTATTTTTGGTAACATGGTCCTCTGATTAAATTGCATGTTGAGCAAGTGTTGCTCACCTCTCGTTTTAGGGTTTATTTTTCGTTTTAAGTTCAGATACACTGCGCAATCCCTGTAATTTGCATTTTTACCGCAGTTACTACAACGTCTCACAGATGAGTCATTGCGAGATTTGTCACACTGTTTGGAGTAGTGAAGTTCACCACAAATCACACAAACTTAATTTAAGGTGCAGCATGCTTTTGTGTTCTTGGCACTTTATGCATTGAACTAATCCAGACCTCTTCTTGGGTTCTTCAATTACTATTTTGCTATGTATAACAAATATTTTAGGTTGTAAATCTTGTGAACTCCTTTTGACTTTTCTTCCTCTGGCTCTAGTTCCAAACGGAACATTGGTTGGGGTACCTTCTCACGGTATACTATATTACCAATAGATTTGGCATGGAAACTTTCTGCAGCAAGTGCAGCTTGTGTGTCGCTCACATTTACGCAGAGAGTGAAAATAAAAAAACAACGTTACGTTTTATATATTTTTATTTTGTAGTATACAAAAAACCAAATATGTAAAAGAGAATCAACAAAATCGCGTAGATTGAAACCGTGTAATTTGAGGTAAGGTATCGCTGTTCTTCGAATACCGTGTTCTTGGAGGATTATCTGTACTCCTTTCTTTTGATGCAATTATGTGGCATGCCCCCTTTTTAATACGTAGTTATTTTATCTAATAATTTAATGCGACATAATTCTACTACTTGTTGTCACAAATAAAAAACAAACATAATATATTTAAGATTTTTTTCGGCTTAGAAAACAAGGAGGCCATTTACTCAAAATATACCATAAAAAGTAGAAAATTAATTCCCTCCCATTTTAATACCCGAGGCCATTGTGTAAAAATGCACACAACCCTTACCATAAAAGAACCTTCTCAAGTTCTTTCTTGGCAGTCTGGTTTCGTACTAAAAATTAAAAAATAAAAATCGAATGCACATTTACAACGCTCTATTGACGCAGTTTATGCACATTAAATCAGAGTTTTGGTGCCGGCTGCTTGAATCAAAAATGCAGCCAAAACAGTAGACTGCCTAGGGGGAAACGGCTCTAGAAAAGGCACAAGTTGTTCCTTCGGCTGGAAAAGTGGTGGCGACTGTTTTCTGGGTTTTCTTAATAGATTATCTTCTAAAAATAAAAACTATTACCATATGACGCATCATAATGAGCAGAAATTGAGGCATTTGAATTGATGCTTTTTATTGAACGTATTTCTTGTGTCACTATTTTTCAATCATTGTTAAAGTTCATCTAAATATTCTCCGAATATTTTTTGCAACGTTTCGGCGCTGCTGATTTACCCTTCTTGCACAATTTTAATGTCCTATCGGTGCTAGCTAACTCCACTATTTTTTTATCTGACAACCCAGAGGTTTATTATTTCAGTATATTACAGCGTCATTTATTTCTAGCTTGTGCTGTTTTGGATATTTCCGCTACAGTCTTGATATTCTAATTCATATCCGAGTACGAAAGGCTGGTGTAGCCAATTTTTCCTTGTAACATTCGTCCCATATAAAGAAGCTTGCCTCAAATTTAGAAAACTATAGATCCAATTTCTTTGGTGAAAGTCGCCAAACTAGGTAATCAGAATTCTACCAATCCTGGCCAATTTTATCACAATTTTCCTAAACATTCCAAAAAAGTGGTAACCTTCAACATATCTAGTTTTTCACTTCATCCATGGCCTATGTAACGAAGTGACTTTACCGTAGGTATATCGGTTCTCTCGCACACTTGGGAGTAGGGTAGTTCTTCCGGCTGGGAGGGTTTTAAAAAAAAACGAACCGAATCACCATCGTCCAAAAACTAGATGGGTGTGCGTTTATTCCTTCAAACTTCAAAATAGGTTCAAGTTTTAGCCGAACGCGCGAAAGTTATGGGTCGAAAGATTTGGCTTGGAATTGATTTGGCGGGGAGCACAATCTCAGAAATGTTTCTTAATTAAAACATTATATTTTTGGAATTCATTTTTAAAATTTAATAATAATTAATATTAATATGATTCATCGAAAAAAAATTAACAAATCTGTTTTATAATTATTATAATTTTTTTTTTTTTTTAAACTAATTCTAACCTATAATAACTATACTACTTAAAACTATAGGTACCTTTTTTTTATCTTTTTATTTATATTTTTTTTGTGGTTATATCACGCGTAATCCGAGTGTCCTTTAAACAGCCTTCGTTTTCTAATTACCTCCGTTGATTTTATCCGGGAGATGCTGTCCGTAGCTTTTATTAATCTACCGCTTGTCCTATTTTCGTAACATCCGCGTGGTAATTCCAGCTCTCATTTGCTGGTTAAACACGCAATTTTTGCACGTGTTCAATTCCAATTCGGTTCACTGTAGCGACTTCGATTGTTTCACCACTTGCTATTTGTATTATCGTGGCTCGCTTTTTTTTATATACAATATATCGAAATATATATTAAAATATATTTTTATATACAATATTTTTTACATATATCGTTTATGTCCACGTTTTTATTTTATTTATAATTTGTCTTTTATTTTTATTTTTTTTTATATTAGTAAAAACCTGGTTCAATCCTCCGACTCGACTGACTTTTTTTCTTTTAAAACAAATCCTTCCTCGTATTTCCATAAAACAACGGTATAGGTATATTTTGTATTTAAACCTATACTAATTTAATGGTTAACAGTCCTACGATTTATATAAACTGAATTATCAACCAGCTAAATGTAAATTTATATTATGTGCATAATAACATATACAAAAAGAATTCATTATATATACAGACTACCAAAAGAGATATTCTACAACAACAAAAATATTAATAATTTTGTTATACATAAATACTAATTATAAATTACAGTGCGCGAGATTTCCATGTTACACCTAATCAAATGCCCCATTAAAAAAATTATAGGCTCTACTCATGATAGACCAAGCTTTAGGTTATTTAATTTAAAGGTAGCCGCACCCAAATCAAAAATCGGACCAAAACCGAAACTAAAACACAAAAATCTATTGACATACAATTAATTTTATGATCAATCCGCCATTCGACACTTTGATTCTTTCGTCGTTATTCTTTCCTCATTTCCTTCCCCTTTACCAACAAACTGTTTTTAGTTTGTAGGCAAAGAGGAAAGAAGCACGACGAAACAATCAAAGTGTGGAATGGCGGAATTGTGCTCATCAAGGCCTTCGAATTATTTAAATGTCAATAGACTTTGTTTTGCGATCCAATTTCGGTTTTAGTCCGACTTTTTATTTGAGTTCCTCTGACTTTAAAAATAATAATCTAGAGCTTGGTCAAGAGCGAAGTGAAGCTCAAAACTATTAATATAGAATTTGTATAGGCGGGCCCGATTCTCGTGGCATAAAATTGCTGTTATGTTATTTTATTTCCCCGCTTCCTATTGGAATTTGTATTGAAAAAACAAAAATAACATAACATAAAATTTTAGATCCCGGAATCGACCCCAATAATGAACCTTAAATTTTGCGTGAGTCAATAGATCTTGTTTTGAATCTTAGTTTCGGCTTTACTCCGTTTTTCGATTTGAGTTCTACTAACTTTAAATGAAATGACGTAAAGCTTCGTCAAAAATGAGTGGAGAGTAAAATTTTTTAATGAGACTTTTAGTTAGGCCTTAATGAGCATTTAATTATTTCATTTCAATAGATTTGGATTTACGTTCCAGTTTCGGTGTTGGCCCGATTTTGTGGCATAACCAAAAGTTTCATTACAAATTTTTAGGCTCCACTCGTTTTTGGCCAAGTTTTAAATTAGAGCGAGAAACAATTTCTACTGACACACAAATAATTTTGGCTCATTATAATCAAATTACTAAATAATTTTGGACTCCACTCGTACTTGACGAAGCTTTAGATAATTTAATTTAAAGTTAGCAGTAAAAAATTCTTCCGAACTTGAATTCTTCAGACCTTGATTCTTCTTTTATTATTTTCGATGGTTATCATGTTGTGCACTTTTTGTTATGATTTTATATACAGATAGTCGCAAAATTGAAGGCACACGCAGTTTTACTTATAGAAAAGTTATACATTTTATTGAAACTGCATGTACAATTAAATTTTTTTAGTTTTAATTCATTTTAAGTTCATTTCAAGAATACAGCCGAAAATTCATATTGAAAAGTTCAATTTCTTAAAAGCACAATATAACATTAATTATAAAGATCCAAAAATAATTGACTCAAAATTAAAGGCACAACCATATATTTAATTTTGTTTTACTCGTCTCGGCATACTTTCAACCAATTTTTCGGTGATAACGGGACTAGTAAATTGCCATTCCTTAGCAATATTAACCAAATTAAAAATAATTAACTTACTAGAAGGTCAAAATATAATCAATTTTTAGTTCGTTTAAGTGTAGTGCCTTCAATTTTGTGACTCACTGAATTTTATTTAAAATACAGGTAACCCTCCAAGAACACGGTATTTAAAGAACACGGATACCCACGGATACCCCACGGTTTCAAACAACACGATGTTTGTTATTCTCTTTTATTTTGTTTTTTGTATATCATAACAAAAAATAAAAATTAAAACGTAACGTTTTTTTAATTTTCTTTTTTGTAGTTTCGAACAAAACGGTTTAAAAGAGGAGGGTTTCCTGTAAATGAGTCTGTTCTTTTATTTTTATGATAATTTAAATTTTATTGATTTTACAGGACATTTTTTTCAAAAGTGAAAGATCATTATGGTCGTGAATTTCTACGAACTAAGGAACTATTTGAGAAGTATTCTGAGCTTTGACGATGTAAATAATGTTCCTGCCAGAGACAGTAGGTACTTTGATTCAGACACCAAAGAACATAGACCTTGCGAAGGCATTAGCAGATAATCCACCATAGCATTAATTAAAATTCAATTTAAATAATCAGTATCGTTCGAAAGAGGCCTAAAAACGCCTGTGCACGATCACATATTTTTGTGAAACAGGGAGCCCCAAGCAACGTTTATAAACCGATTGACCACTTTTCGAATAGTTTCACCAAATACCTCTGGCGGAACCAACTTGAAATTATTATCCTCGTAAAAAATGCTAACATTAATTGACTCTCTTCGTTGCATTTCGTGACGTGATGTTCAATGGTGCTCGGTTTTTTGTATTAATATAGGTTTGCACTCCAAATTCAAGTCAAATCAAACTTTATCCAAATCTAATTCACTTTATTCAAAACATATTCATCCTTTTCCAAATCAAATTCACCTTTGTTCAAATCAAGTTCACCTTTATCCAAATCATATTCATCCATTTCCAAATCAAATTCAACCGGAGACAAAATAAAACCAACAGAACCTATTTAATTAAATAAATTTGTTGTACATATTTAAATTCTAGATTCAAAATAACAAGTATTTTGGTTTTTAATCTTTGCAATCTGTTCTTGAGCCGAAGCACTCCCAAATCTTACGCGGTTCGCTATTCATGTCCGTCCTTACGCAGTGGCCAGCCAAAATTCTACTGTTATCAAAAATCGCTGAGTTCATTTTCATTACTACGAAACTATAGTTATTGCACTCAAAAAGCAGAATTACTATGAAATTTTGGGGTTTCTATGCGATAGGCGGATACCAGCTTCACATCCAGGTGAGGTTACCAAGATGCAGCTAGTTTGACTAAAACATCGAACATTTTGGTTACACAGTAAAGGTTAATTTACTTCATTAGCTTGCTATTTTGACTGGCAACTGCGTAAGGTAAGACGTGAAAAGTGATTCACGAGAAATTGGGAGTGCTTTGAACCCAGAACAGATTGCAAAGATTAAAAAATAAAATACTTGTTATTTTGAATCTAGAATTTAAATACAACAAATTTATTAAATTAAATAGGTTCTGTTGGTTTTATTTTGTCTCCGGTTGAATTTGATTTGAACAAAGGTGAATTTGATTTGGAAAATAATGAATATGTTTTGAATAAAGATGAATTTGATTTGATTTGGAAAAGGATGAAAGGAAAATGTTGAATTTTATTTGGAAATTGATGAACATGATTTGTAAAAGGTTGATTTGGAATGCAAACATATATATAAGTTGCGTTGCTTTCGCAAAGCCGGTTAGAGTTACTGTTAGAGGCTGATTTTGCTTTCAGCAATAATTTTTTATTGATTTCCATAACGGAACGTAATTTAACTGTTCATTATAGTTGGTTTTTATGTCAGTAGTAATTGTAATCTGAATCGGTCTTATGAATATCTTTTTTTTTAGTTTTATTTAAAGCCAATTCTACTTTAATTAGTAGTTCGGTAGTTTCATTTTTCTGGCGGAATATGGAAGTCGATTTGCCCTTTCGATGTTAAGCATCTATTTTGTGCCCATCTCGGGTTCAAAGTGCACATCGCTGTGCTGCAAACGTTGAGATTACATTTTACACCGTAGACCAGAAGCATTAACTGCCACGATTAACTTTCAGGCGGTCTGCTTCAGCGCCTCCTCAATTTTCCAAACGTTTAAATATTTCACAACTACCAATGTTATTTGACATTCTGATTTATTTTAATATAACCAATAAACATTAAAAAAAATTAATCATATATGTAATAATAAAACACTTATACTAATTGTATCCCACTTTGTGTACAGTACTTTTGAATCGTTTCCTTGTGCGCTGCTGGCAATCGGCCAATCATTCCAACAATTTCACCCGGCCTTTGTTGAGTTAATGTAGCCAATTTTTGCGCCAAAAATAATCTAGGTTCTTGAATCTCGGCAAATGGATCATTCGGTTTCGCTTGTGCAAAATTTAATTGTGAATACGCAGCTTGATATCCCGGAACATCCTCAATTTCAATAAAATGATCGCCATCGATTGTGCTTTCATCGGTTGGTAATTCGAACACTTGAATTAACCCTTCTAATAAGCTTGGCCAAAAATTGACATAACTGGGAGTAAACATTAACGGCGAATCACACAAAATTTGCGTCATTCCAATAGCTACAATTTTTTTATCTAAATTTTCCGACACCTTTCCCATATTTGGAATGAAAAGTCGATCAATTACCATACCGAACATATTCGCCTGAATCGTATCGATCAATTCAATCAAGGAATTGGCACCTACTTTTGCTGCATAAAAACACAAAAATATGATCAGCCCGCGAATATATTTTGTTGTTTTCGAACATGTTAGCCGTTGAAATAAAACGACAAACACTTGTTTAATGACAGTGAGGAGCTCTTGCCTAAAAATACAAAGCCAGAAGATAATTACATATCTAACACAAATTCATAAAAAAAAAAAACAAAATATTACCTTGGATAATACAAAATTAAATTTTGTAATAAGTAGAACCCTTCATGATCATTATTTCGTGATGCAATCATTTTCTGGAAAATGCCGAGTATCGGATTTAATTTTTGCAGCGATGAAATTTTGTCCGATCCCAATTTTATAAATGCTGTGATTAGGCGAATAAGTGGTGTTACATTACCAGAACGTTCCCAAAGCTCTGGTGCCAATAAACACGGAAATAGTTCCCAATACGGTTGAGGAATTTGGCCAATGTCTGTTCTTATTTCGAGCAACATTGATAAAATTTGAAACACATATGGAACGAATTCCAATACATCTTGCTGTAGAATTTCTTGGAACACGGGAAACAGGATTCCTTCGAACGATTCAACGGATTTTACTTCAATTTTACAAACAATTCTAAAAATAAAATAAACCATCAATAATATTTCTCAACCCCAACAAATACAAATTGTCATACTTAATTCCAACCGAAAGAGTTTCAAACAGATAATGATTGAAATGTGGTTTCGATGGATTTTTCGAAATTTGTTGTAATATTTCTGTTAATTTTGGTAAAGCGAACGACATGTACGGCATCGATGCTTCTTGTAACGTGGAGAAACTTCTCATTATACATTTCATAACGTACTCATTCTCATGCGATCCGGGTATGCTTAATATTCCAAATAAATTTCCAAATAGATCACTACTGACGGGCGAAAGAAGTTCTTTTGTAATAACCAGTTTACCATCAGCGCCACGCATTATAAGAATTTTGTCGATGGCACATGCAGCATATGTGTGAATTACAATAGACTTTGATGCCAAATGCTTTATCAATACTGGAATACTTGGAATAATAAAATCCGGTCCGAGAATCGTTCTGAACGTCATCAAAAATTTAATTGCATCTGCTTTTAGAATTGGTAACTCGTCGACGTTAGGACGTTGTAATTCCGGGTATATTTCATCTTTGTAAAACGAAGGAATTGGTACCAATTGTGATGATTGTGTAACACCATGTTTTTCCGTTGCGCCTCGAACTGCCATAGACGTAACCAAATAGATTAGAGTATCTTTAACTCGCCAATTTTCCCCCGGTGCTGATTTATATTTGTTGAGCAATACATTGATGTATTCGGCGAAGATTGCAAATACTTTATCCTCGTATTTTGCAGAAAGATTTTTTACCAAATCGCAAACTGATCGCCGCCTTGTATCTACATCCGAACCTTCAATATCGCGACGAATATATTCTTCAGGATTATCCTCAAACAGCTCTTCATCTGAATTACGTAGGCCAATATTCGGAATCACTACCTTCTCAAAAATGACTTTTAATAGTTCTGGTGACTCAAACAGTTCTTTGTATCGATTTCGCTCCACCATAATTGTAATAAATTGTAATCCTTTTGATACTAGAGCATCGTATTTTGTCATACTGTTAGTGTTGTAAAGTAATGCCAGCACAACATTAATAAAGTCAGGCATGAAAGGTTCAAATTCTTCATCGTATTTCTGGGCATACAATCCAATGTTATCACATATTTGAGATTTTAACTGTTCGATGACAGACTCTTCATCTTCATCGGATTGCAAACTAGGTACGTTTGTTGTAAGTAGCTTCAAGAATGTTGACATCCAGGTTTGCATATTATCCTCGAAAAATTCTGGCAAATCTTGCGAGTTAAGCGAATAGAAAACTTTCGAAATTATCAAAAGTGAACTGTAAATAATTTTAAGAGCTTGCGCATTATTAGCATGTGCTTCGACCAGCTGCATTGTGGCAACAAGCAGGTCGGTTAACGGTTTGGCCATCGTATCCAATACCATTTTGATTTCTTCCCACAACTTTTGCGATTTAAACTCGTATCGATACTTTTTAAAGAGTGAGTGTGCCGTTTGTAATACACCGTTTATTACATAGAAATCACCGCTCGACATTTTCTCAACCATTTCGTTAATTAATTCGGGCCACTCTTTCGGGAAATCATATTTACCGATGATACTTACAGCGTCGCTCAGTTGCTTTTGTATCGATGACGGTGACTTTAACATTAAAGTCAAAATAAATTGCTTTATAGAAGCTCGATTAACTTCATGTATTCGATTTTCGACGCCATCATCCTCCAAATGTGCACCCCAATTTCGCTTCACATAATTTTTGAAGGTGATTGCTCCCGCAACCCGAATCGTCATATCAACATTATCCTTATCAATTAAATTTAATAAAAGAAGCGCATAATTGTTATTTACTTCAATCGATTGTAGAAAATTTTCGGCTAAATCAAAACAAAACGTATCATTAGCTCACCACCATCATAATGTAAAAATAATTTATTTAATCATTATTATGCGCACGACATAACCTTACCTGGCCGCCGGACACTGATATCAGGGCTTAATGTTTGTTGCAAATATTGTGCAAGAGTTTGAAAATTTGTTTCGTTTATTTCCATTGCCCGCTTTTAATTTGTACTTTATAAACACTTGTATAATAATTAATTTTGATTTTTAATTTAGTTTTAAATTGTTTCATACGCGCGATCGTCTTGTAGAAAAACAAATGGAAATTATTAAATATGTCGCTTTTAAATGTCAAAAATATATTCCTACAAGCACGATTTAAAAAAAAAATCGTTATATGTTGCTCAATATGAAAATAGAAGAATTACTTTGTTTAGATGGCAAATTAAGTTAAAGTTGAATTGGTATGAAGGGGCAATGCGATCATTTTTTTCATTTTTACTTTTCAAACCAATTATTATAAAATGTTTAAATATTATATAGGATGTATGTACATCATATCCCTTTTCCGGGCAGAATTTTTTGTCGCTTCTATTTAAGTCCATCATACACAAATGTGTACGTAAGTAACTATAGTTTGTAATGGTCTTTTGCTGTTTCATGATTCTCTTTCGTACACGATTTTTACGCGCACCATTGCGATAACGGCCCGGAAAAGGGATATAACTACAATAACCAAAGCAAATTGGTATTCGAAAATCTCACAAACATGGATCAAATTTTAAGTGCACTGTCAATGTCATTACTACGACATTTTGCTCATTGTTTTTGTTTGGTGCGACACCTTCAGATTTTCCATTGAAATTGTTTTACAAATGGAACAACAACAACAAAATAACAGTTGTTATTGTTCCTATAATATATATAATATAATACACATATTATGTGTATATTTTATTGTAAAAATAATTATACACTTTATAATTATACAAATTTATATATTCATATTATGTATTATACAAAAACAAAGAAATTCGAAATTCCAATTCGGAATGAAGAAAATATATTTTGACATTTAGTGGAAATTACGAGAAATCTGCTTTATGATTTATCCAAAGAAAATTTGTTTTTTGCTTTATTTTTACCAAGTATTGCTTTAGCCAATTGAATTATGTTCAAACAATTATTGTTCTATTTGACAGAATGAAATCTTCTTCAGATTTTAATGAAACATCAAATACAAATTTAAAACAAAATATAAGAAAGTAAATGCCATTTTTACAAGAACAAAATTAAGTAAGAACCCAATTTAAACTTATTCAGCATGAACACATCGTTGCGTTGAATAAATTTTTCCACAGCGTTTTTATGTTTCTTTATATGCAATCTGTTTTGAGGCCGAAGCACCCCAACTCCCATTGCTTGCCAAATCGAGGACGTACGGCTATATGTCCAATTTTATCACCATCTGCACATTGCATAGCTCCATGCCAGCCTATACTGGTATGGAAGATGGGTCGGCTCATGAGTTTTGCACTCCGACAGGGGGTCATAGATGTGTTCCGTTTCATCACAGATCGTAATCTGTTGATGAAAACTCTCTTTGTATCCTGCCCCTATCGGGATTCGAACCCGGTACCTCCCGGTCCAAACGCCAAAGCTTTATAACCACTTGAATATGACTTGATTGTTTTGTTTTTTGTTATATTTCACGTTTTTAAGATCAAGAAAATTTGCCTCATACAAAATTGAGAATGTTCAATTTAAAATTGTTGACACCAAGGCGATTCAAGATGGCTTACTTTTAACTAATCAGCGCAACGCGCGATAAGGGAAATCGCTACCTCTATGATTGCCTTAATTAACTGAGTTAACTGTGCCGTTGATGTATACGGCCAAATGAATTTATTTATTTATATCTCAAAGGTGTACCAGAAATTTAAATTTCCATTCTCCTTTGTTCTACTTTGTTTATTTTTAAGGAAGTTTGTTTAATTCTGAATTTCATGAACAAACCGTATTTTTCTGGCCGTGTATATCCCTTTTGCTGCCCACTACCACAATTGTGTGGGTACGGCAAAAGTACCATGTCAAAAATTTATTTTTGTATGTGTTTTCAACCAACTTACACATTTGTGTTTTCCTTTCAAACTTATTTCGTCCGAAAAAAACACTATAACTATACTTATATATATACTTATACTTATAACTATACTTATAACTATAATTATAATTATGTGTTGGTTGTACTTCAAATCAAGCGAAATATTTTAGCAAAAACGCCATTGCATACTATGATTTTTTACTCACACATTTGTGTGGTTTGGACTTTTATAAAGCCATTTTTTTTGGTTGGAAAAGGGATTTACGCCATGGAGTTACCCTAGGACTCTGTCATGAAAACATAGTAATAGCTCAATATAAATGTACAGTCCGAGCTAAATTTTGCCTAAATAAACATTTGTTTATTTCACGATTTGAAAATGTCAAAACAATAACAGAAAAAGACGCGTTTATTATAAATATTTTAAATAATAATGTTAAATGCTCAGGTGAATACAAGTGGAACTGGATGGACTCCAGATGATGTAAAACGCTTAATTAAATCAGTAAGACACACAACATATTTGTACGATCCTGGTAATCCAAAACATTTTGATCCGAAGGCAATTAACCAAGGATGGGAAATTGTCTCGCAACTGGTTGGTAAGACAGGTGGGTTGTTCTTGAAGTTAGTTTTACAAATTCCTTTACACATATTACAATATCGTATTATAGCTGTTGAATGTCGTGGAAAATGGAGTCATATAGCGTTGCAACTCAAGAAAATAGAACAGAATCGGAAGGACTCTAATTCAACACCGAACTGGGTTTATTATAATCTTATTTCGTTTATGTTGCCATTTATTCAAACTACGGCACCACCGCCAACCAAGTATGCTTCATATACCCCTTATTTGAATATGTTGTTGATAATGTGTTGACTTATTTCAGACGAGATCGGTCTCCAGTTATTGATATCAAAGAAATTGAGTCTCCACCACGGGGGAAAATGGTTAAAATAACTCCAAATAATGCCTCAACATCACATGCCTCGATAAAGTCTGAACCATCTGTAAACATAGCCAGTACCGAATACGACTTTCCAGCCGATGAACCTACACAATTTTTATCTGCTTCGGCATTAAATATTGAAAACATTCCAAATTCACCGAATTCCTTGCCTGATCAAATTCAACCAGACTTGCCAGACGATGTAGATTCCTCGAATGCCCACTTCCTAAAAATGATTTATAAGGAAATGATGAAACTGTCGGATAAAGATCAAAGCGAATACAGGATTATTATGCTATCTAAATTACATGAAATGCTGTTTAAAAACGAATGATCAAAAAAGAAGGTACATATAATCAAATGTGTGCATAATTTGTATAAAAGACTTTAAAAATTAAATTTTGCTATAAAATTGAGTTTTTCCTTCATACAAGCCGCAGCGGCATCGTTACCAGAACTTAAAATAAATTCTATTAGATTCCGGGTGCTTATTTCTAGATGGCGGGCGTTACTAAAATAGTGAATTCGTGTCTCATCTGTCAATTAAATGACAGTAAAATAGTTGCATTTAATTGGATTAATTCGATTAATTTAAAAGAAAATATTTATTAATTATTTAATTTATTTATTCTTATTATAAAATAACAATAATGAGTGAAATTGTACTCTCATCACGGGCGTATATTAAAATCATTTTTCACGCAGCGAAATACCCACATTGTGCTGTAAACGGGATACTTCTGGCATCACGGGATAAATCAAATAAAAATTTGACGATTGTTGATGCAATTCCACTATTTCATCAATGTTTATATGTTACACCAATGGCCGAAATCGCATTAATCCAGGTAATAGGAAATAAAGTAAAAAATAAATATTTATTTTAACACTGAATACACATTTACTAGATTGAGGCAATGGCGGCGGAGGAAGATCTTCAAATTGTTGGTTATTACGCTGGTGCTGAGAATTTCTATGACAACACTTTGGATAAGGCACCTGGAAATCGTATTGCCGAAAAAATTGCTGAAAACTATCCAGCTGCATGTTTTGCTGTGGTAAGAATTTTAACATTTACTTATAGGTACGTATTTAAAATTAGAATTAACTTATTTTTTCATTTCGTAGATCGACAATAAATCGCTTACTTTAAATATGGATCGTGCAGCACTAAAATTATGGCAGCATGTAGATGGTCATTGGAGTAAAGCCAATTTCTCGTTGTTCCAATCGAATACCACAATATCGGCTGCTTCATCATTACTTCAGCGTGGTGCAATGAAAGATTTAAGTGATTTCGACAACTATTTAGATAATACAGAAAATGATTGGACGAATTCTCATTTGAATATCGATTTAAATAAATTGCTAGCTATGTATTAATGAAATTTAAATGAATAAATTTCTATTTATATAAGTCTTATTATACCCGTATTCCAAAGTTAATAAAATACATAATTACTAAAAGTACTCATTTACAATTTTATTTATTTAATTTTATTTGTTTTAAACCGCCTGTCCTCCAACATAAAAAGTGTGGTCGATAGGGTTTATAGTAAACGTGTTTTGCGATTTTTTGTTGTGTCATATCTGCCATCCCGCATACGTCAATTTCAGTCAGTATAAAAAAATCACTGGAGGTAGTTAGTTGTAGAAGTCAATTGATAAGAATACATTTTTAGCATTTAAAGCTTATTTTCAAAAATGGAGGTATGTTTTCCTAAATAAAACTTTGCGGCTTTATTTTCTTAATGTAATCTGTATTTCAGATTGAAATTTTAAATTCAACCAATTCAAAACCAATAGGAAAAATAAATGTGTCGACGAACGGAACCATTGAAGATGTCAAAAATCAAATTGCAAAGTTAAAATCATCTTTGATTTATGATCGACAATCAATCCGATTAGAAGCAAAAGGCAAAACCCTAAAAGATTCTGAAACATTACAATCGGTAAATGTAAGAAATAATGGTAAATTATATGTAAAAGATTTAGGACCACAAATTGGTTGGAAAACCGTATTCTTGGCTGAATACGCAGGACCATTATTTACCTATTTGCTATTCTATCAGAGACCATGGATATTCTATGGAGATGCAACAGCCCCGATGAGTGAAACAGCACAGTAAGTTATACATATAACAATTAACTTTCTGATTACTATTTATGTTTGGCATATCATTTAAATTGCTAATTATATTTTTAGTTCACCGAAATGTCATGAATTTGAATTTGTTGTGATACGATTATGTAATGCCGTACTGTTTATATTATCGGTATTTGTTACTTGACACCCAAAAAATGCTTACCTCATCGCGTTTTACAAAATATTCAAGTCATGAATATTATTAAAACGTAAAGAAAATCTTTTCAAAATTGATTTTTGGTTTTTCCAAATTACATACCTTTTTATTGTAATATGAAGACGGTCTTGAAAGTCGATAAAATTCTGGGGTGTAGAACCTAGTTTTACATGATAGAGACATGCTTAGCGTTTTAATTTTTTTTCTGGTGTGAAACCTTGCTATGTATTTAATTCCATGATATGAAAAATTTCACCTGTACTATTTGTACGTCACTATTAGATAAACAAAATTGTTGAACTTTGATTTGGAATTTTAAATAGACGAAGTGTTAATTTTTATAATATACTTTAGACGAAATTCCCCACGCGTTTTATTCGATAATAAACATTTTATTTTCATATTACAGCATTGCAGCAGCATGCTGGTCTCTACATTATGCAAAACGTTTATTGGAAACTGTATTCGTTCATCGTTTTTCACATTCCACTATGCCAATGCGGAACTTATTTAAAAATTGTGCATACTACTGGTTATTTGCTGCCTACGTAGCTTACCACGTAAACCATCCAAAATTCACATCACCATGCATGTGCCAAGTGTACTTAAGTCTTGGTGCCTTTTTGTTATTTGAATTTGGTAATTTCGCAATTCATCTTAACCTTCGAAATTTACGTCCACCGGGCACAAAAGTGCGCAAGATTCCCCAACCAGATTCGAATCCATTAACACAATTATACAAGTAAGTTTCCGATCATATATACCTATATTTGCCTATCTTATTAAAATATTCCAATATTTTCAGCTATGTATCATGCCCAAATTATACATATGAGTTCAGTGCATGGTTTGCATTCGCCGCGATGACACAATGCATTCCAGCATTTTTATTTGCGCTGGCTGGTATGTACCAAATGACGGTATGGGCCATTGCAAAACACAAGAACTACAGAAAGGAATTCAAAGATTATCCAAGGCAGCGTAAAGCCGTAATTCCGTTTATATTGTAAAATAATACTAATAAATCCAAGACATTTTCTTATTTAGCGTAAACTTTTACAATTTTCTTTAATTGTGAATTGGGTAGGTGTAACTTGCCGTAGCTATCATGATTAATTTAAAACTGATTAGAAATAATGGTGGCGCATGTTGGTTGACTCGTTTTTGTATTTATATTTCATCGTCTAAGCATCTTTTTCAATGAAAAATATATTAATTCTATGGATTTTATAAAATAAACAAATTAAATGTTAAATAATTTTTTTAAAAAAAACTAAAGATGTTTGATTTAATTTTCCTCAATATCCACAGTAAATTTGACGTAATTCTAGTTTAGGGGGCTCGTAAGAATTAAATTTTCCTAAAATGTTAGTAATTTCAATGCTTAATGCTTTACCGTGACTACGAAGATGGCCTCACTGATTGTGAGTGGTTTTTGAATTAGTAAAAATAAAATTAGTTTTAATTTGTTTTATACCTTGCAGGTAAACCGTACACGACAACCGACAGAATTTGTTTAAAAAAGTTATAAGGTCAGACAGATGACCTTATACCCTTTTTAAAACAATTAAAAAAAATTGTTCTACAAGCAGCTGACTAACTCCATTGTTTCATTTTCATTACCCATTAAAATTAATTAACTGGGAAACATGTGTCGGCTATAACCGATACATGTTTCCCAGTTAATTAATTTATATAGCAGAGCAAGCTTGGTGGTGGACACCAAGGCATGCAAGGCATCGAGAGTCTATACCTTTACAACTTCAAATTAGAAACAATCATTTTTAAAGTGGAAATAATCATTTTAAAAATAAAAAACTCACAGTGTACAACAATATATGATCAAAACTTTAAATTTATAACTCTAAATGAATCAGGCGGTGTCGTGGAGACGAGCAGGGTAAATTCTGTTTATAGTCATGGACACTACATGTCAGGGCGAGTCATTATCGTCTGTTTTCCAGGTTAGGAGTGGGTTAAGCGAGCGTCTTGGACCAAGCGGCACGCTATATAAATGTGTTCAAGGTAGGACTGAATGCCTTACGTAGGTGACCCACACACGTAACAAGCTGGTTGGGTTGAGGGTTGAGCGGCCAACAACCTTCCCTCATAAAAACAACTAAGTTATGAACCCTAATCAAAGGCCTCAGATTACCATATCGGATTCATCACAAATTCGACCTCGGAAATAGTACACGGACAAGGCTTTAAAAATGGGAACATGGAACGTGCTTAGCCTCGTAAGACCTGTAGATCTCCAGAATCTGTTAAACTGGGATCCATGACACCACCAATGGTTTCACGCGGCTATCAGAATGGAGGAGAATTTGAAGTTAACCCTTATCCATCGGCGCGTGAAGCATCATATCATCGACTTCCGCCCCTATCAACATGCGGATTTGCACGGGCAGACTTCACAATAAAAAATTTACCATCACGATCGTTAATGTACATGCAACCCACCGAAGATAAATGAAATGACATCAAAGATCTCTTCTTTGTCGAGGAAGTCATCTATAACATACCGCACAACATTAAAACCTTCGTGGGCAAGTTTAATGCAAAAATTGGTAGGAGTGCAGAAAATATATCGCACCACGGTCCGAACAGCCTGCAGCTAACTAGTAACAACAACGGCCAACGCATCACCGACCTGGAAATAATGTATAACTTAGTTGTATCAAGGACGGTTTTCCCACATAAGATCACGTCATGATGTCTAAGAGACACTCCACCAGCATATCCGACGTTAGATCTTATAGAGGTGCAGACATGGACAGCGATAATGTGCTTGTCATATTCAAATATAATTGCAAATTGACATCTACGTTCAATAGACAAGCACAAAAAATCGTTCGATCGAATGTCGATGCTCTAAAAGACCAAGCGTCACTGCAGTTACCAATCTGTTGTCACTAAGTATTTAGAGTGGCCCAGCAACAACGACGAAGCTCCTTCTAACATCCAGGAGCAGTGGCACGCAATACAGTCAGCCATAACGACCGCGTCGCAAAATACTATCAGAAGAGCAACCTTCGAGGTCCCGTAATGATTGGCTCGATGATCAAAGCTGTATGGAACGTCGAAAATTAACGAAAGTTTCGTGAAAAATAGTTGTCTCGCAACACTAGAAACACTCTCACTTGACAAAAGAAGCGCGATCGTATGAGATCATGCATCGAAAATAACAGCTTCCAAGCGGGACTACGAAATTCAAGGGACTGTTTTGCTAACCCCAGAAATAAAACAAAATGATGAAAACAATGGTATACTAATTGGTAAACCAATTCAAGCTCAAAATAGGTATAGGTAATGAGAATGATATATTGAGCAAGAAGCTACCGGTAGGTTACATGTGGAAGGCTCGGTTATTGGGATTTTCGCGTTTTGAAATCCGGTCACATTTTGTAATCGAACCTTGATTGCAGCCGAATGAGGCAACATATTGCACCAATTTGAAAGCAGCGCATCTCAGAATTTCATTGTTAATGCAAAATGAGCAAAATATTAAGAATCTGCGACAACAAATTTTTCCCGATAAAAAAATGTAAGGCTAACCATCAGGGATTTTTGCAAAAAATTGAAATCAGTTTATTGTTGAAATTCCTTTTCAAAATGATTATAGCCATTGGGAATATTACGTTAAGCAAGAAGCTACCGGCAGGTTACATGTGGAAGGCTCGGTTATTGGGATTTTCGCGTTTTGAAATCCGGTCACATTTTGTAATCGAACCTAGATTATAGCCGAATGAGGCAACATATTGCACCAATTTGAAAGCAGCGCAACTCAGAATTTCATTGTTAATGCAAAATGAGCAAAATATTAAGAATCTGCGACAACAAATTTTTCCCGATAAAAAAAAGTAAGGCTAACCATCAGGGATTTTTGCAAAAAATTGAAATCAGTTTTTTGTTGAAATTCCTTTTCAAAATGATTATAGGCATTGGGAATATTACGTTGAGCAAGAAGATACCGGCAGGTTACATGTGGAAGGCTCGGTTATTGGGATTTTCGCGTTTTGAAATCCGGTCACATTTTGTAATCGAACCTTGATTGCAGCCGAATGAGGCAACATATTGCACCGATTTGAAAGCAGCGCAACTCAGAATTTCATTGTTAATGCAAAATGAGCAAAATATTAAGAATCTGCGACAACAAATTTTTCCCGATAAAAAAAAGTAAGGCTAGCCATCAGGGATTTTTACAAAAAATTGAAATCAGTTTATTGTTGAAATTCCTTTTCAAAATGATTATAGGCATTGGGAATATTACGTTGAGCAAGAAGCTACCGGCAGGTTACATGTGGAAGGCTTGGTTATTGGGATTTTCGCGTTTTGAAATCCGGTCACATTTTGTAATCGAACCTTGATTGCAGCCGAATGAAGCAACATATTGCACCGATTTGAAAGCAGCGCAACTCAGAATTTCATTGTTAATGCAAAATGAGCAAAATATTAAGAATCTGCGACAACAAATTTTTCCCGATAAAAAAAAGTAAGGCTAACCATCAGGGATTTTTGCAAAAAATTGAAATCAGTTTAACAGTTGAAATTCCTTTTCAAAATGATTATAGGCATTGGGAATATTAAGTTGAGCAAGAAGATACCGGCAGGTTACATGTGGAAGGCTCGGTTATTGGGATTTTCGCGTTTTGAAATCCGGTCACATTTTGTAATCGAACCTTGATTGCAGCCGAATGAGGCAACATATTGCACCGATTTGAAAGCAGCGCAACTCAGAATTTCATTGTTAATGCAAAATGAGCAAAATATTAAGAATCTGCGACAACAAATTTTTCCCGATAAAAAAAAGTAAGGCTAGCCATCAGGGATTTTTACAAAAAATTGAAATCAGTTTATTGTTGAAATTCCTTTTCAAAATGATTATAGGCATTGGGAATATTACGTTGAGCAAGAAGCTACCGGTAGGTTACATGTGGAAGGCTCGGTTATTGGGATTTTCGCGTTTTGAAATCCGATCACATTTTGTAATCGAACCTTGATTGCAGCCGAATGAGGCAACATATTGCACCAATTTGAAAGCAGCGCAACTCAGAATTTCATTGTTAATGCAAAATGAGCAAAATATTAAGAATCTGCGACAACAAATTTTTCCCGATAAAAAAAAGTAAGGCTAACCATCAGGGATTTTTGCAAAAAATTGAAATCAGTTTAACAGTTGAAATTCCTTTTCAAAATGATTATAGGCATTTTGAATATTACGTTGAGCAAGAAGATACCGGCAGGTTACATGTGGAAGGCTTGGTTATTGGGATTTTCGCGTTTTGAAATCCGGTCACATTTTGTAATCGAACCTTGATTGCAGCCGAATGAGGCAACATATTGCACCGATTTGAAAGCAGCGCAACTCAGAATTTCATTGTTAATGCAAAATGAGCAAACTATTAAGAATCTGCGACAACAAATTTTTCCCGATAAAAAAAAGTAAGGCTATCAGGGATTTTTGCAAAAAATTGAAATCAGTTTATTGTTGAAATTCCTTTTCAAAATGATTATAGGTATTGGGAATATTAAGTTGAGCAAGAAGCTACCGGTAGGTTACATGTGGAAGGCTCGGTTATTGGGATTTTCGCGTTTTGAAATCCGGTCACATTTTGTAATCGAACCTTGATTGCAGCCGAATGAGGCAACATATTGCACCAATTTGAAAGCAGCGCAACTCAGAATTTCATTGTTAATGCAAAATGAGCAAAATATTAAGAATCTGCGACAACAAATTTTTCCCGATAAAAAAAAGTAAGGCTAGCCATCAGGGATTTTTACAAAAAATTGAAATCAGTTTATTGTTGAAATTCCTTTTCAAAATGATTATAGGCATTGGGAATATTACGTTGAGCAAGAAGCTACCGGCAGGTTACATGTGGAAGGCTTGGTTATTGGGATTTTCGCGTTTTGAAATCCGGTCACATTTTGTAATCGAACCTTGATTGCAGCCGAATGAGGCAACATATTGCACCGATCTGAAAGCAGCGCAACTCAGAATTTCATTGTTAATGCAAAATGAGCAAAATATTAAGAATCTGCGATAACAAATTTTTCCCGATAAAAAAAAGTAAGGCTAACAACCATCAGGGATTTTTACAAAAAATTGAAATCAGTTTATTGTTGAAATTCCTTTTCAAAATGATTATAGGTATTGGGAATATTACGTTGAGCAAGAAGCTACCGGCAGGTTACATGTGGAAGGCTCGGTTATTGGGATTTTCGCGTTTTGAAATCCGGTCACATTTTGTAATCGAACCTTGATTGCAGCCGAATGAGGCAACATATTGCACCGATTTGAAAGCAGCGCAACTCAGAATTTCATTGTTAATGCAAAATGAGCAAAATATTAAGAATCTGCGACAACAAATTTTTCCCGATAAAAAAAAGTAAGGCTAGCCATCAGGGATTTTTACAAAAAATTGAAATCAGTTTATTGTTGAAATTCCTTTTCAAAATGATTATAGGCATTGGGAATATTACGTTGAGCAAGAAGCTACCGGCAGGTTACATGTGGAAGGCTTGGTTATTGGGATTTTCGCGTTTTGAAATCCGGTCACATTTTGTAATCGAACCTTGATTGCAGCCGAATGAGGCAACATATTGCACCGATTTGAAAGCAGCGCAACTCAGAATTTCATTGTTAATGCAAAATGAGCAAACTATTAAGAATCTGCGACAACAAATTTTTCCCGATAAAAAAAAGTAAGGCTATCAGGGATTTTTGCAAAAAATTGAAATCAGTTTATTGTTGAAATTCCTTTTCAAAATGATTATAGGCATTGGGAATATTAAGTTGAGCAAGAAGCTACCGGTAGGTTACATGTGGAAGGCTCGGTTATTGGGATTTTCGCGTTTTGAAATCCGGTCACATTTTGTAATCGAACCTTGATTGCAGCCGAATGAGGCAACATATTGCACCAATTTGAAAGCAGCGCAACTCAGAATTTCATTGTTAATGCAAAATGAGCAAAATATTAAGAATCTGCGACAACAAATTTTTCCCGATAAAAAAAAGTAAGGCTAACCATCAGGGATTTTTGCAAAAAATTGAAATCAGTTTATTGTTGAAATTCCTTTTCAAAATGATTATAGGCATTGGGAATATTACGTTGAGCAAGAAGCTACCGGCAGGTTACATGTGGAAGGCTCGGTTATTGGGATTTTCGCGTTTTGAAATCCGGTCACATTTTGTAATCGAACCTTGATTGCAGCCAAATGAGGCAACATATTGCACCAATTTGAAAGCAGCGCAACTCAGAATTTCATTGTTAATGCAAAATGAGCAAAATATTAAGAATCTGCGACAACAAATTTTTCCCGATAAAAAAAAGTAAGGCTAATCAGGGATTTTTACAAAAAATTGAAATCAGTTTAACAGTTGAAATTCCGGTTCAAAATGATTATAGGCATTGGGAATATTACGTTGAGCAAGAATCTAACCGGCAGGTTACATGTGGAAGGCTCCAAAGCTGGATTGCTTGCGAGCAATATGTCTTCTTAATATTGCTCCGACTTAAACGCAGCCCTGTTCAAAATTACAGCATGAACTCCTAATGACCAAAACATTGGGAATCTGTGACTATTGCAAGACGGCTTGAATTTCTAGAATCTGGACAGCATATGTTTCTTAATAAAAAACTCAATTTTTTCATTTCACATACTTTGTTCTCTAATTTTTATTAATCAAATTTTTTATGATTTTTTTTGTATTGCAGTTTGATTAACTGAAATTTTATCCAAAAATAATATTTTTTCTTATAAGATGATTTCTCTTCATATACCTATAAATTATAATAAATTCCCTACTTAAATATTAATACTCTGCTATACAAATTACTTCAAATATTGTCTTAGCCTAGATAAAAGATCGCTACCAAATATTATTAACTATAGGTAATTATGGAATAATAATTGGGAGGTTCCATTAATTCTTAAAATCACTTCAACATAAATTACGTCATGTAACACTATGTAGAGATCAACAGTTTTTGGTCGTTGGTATTCGATTTGGCGGTCGTGCAAAAAAATCAATTCACCGTAATTTATATTGAATTAAAATGATTATTGTTATTGTTAAATTAAATTAAATTAATAAAATCATTTTGTTATGCCTACACACACATAAGAATTAAAATAAAAATATTTTTGAAGTCTCCTTATACTACACCTAACAAATGATATAAAATTTAATATTAAATCGTGACAACAACAACACTAAAAATTTACAATTACAAATTTATAAATCTATTTTAAAACTGAGTATTTCTGTTATTACTACTTAAAATAACAAAAATGATAAAGCTTTACAAACTATTAATATTTATTAGTATAATGTACTTCTTATATATACTTTTCTTGTGATAATACAATACAAAAAATATACGTCATATATTTAAATTACTTATTTGATTAGAAGTCAAGGAAATCTTATATCACCCACATGCCTTAAACTATGATTTGATTGTGATCTCTGTGGCTGCTGTCTCGTGTAATATAAATTATGCTGTGACGATGAACGATTTGGATTCTGCCGATAGATACCCTCGGGCGGTGAATATCGTCGTGCCGCGGGACGACCACGTTCGTCACTTGTCCGGCGACCAAAATTATTCTCGTCCGAATATCGTCGACGTTCGTCAAATACGAATTTACCATTTTTCTCGTTTGCATCGTAATATCGATCTGTTTGCGGTTTCGTTGTCGGTTCGTTACGGCTTTCGTCTGATTTGCGGCGCTCCTGCTTATGTTCCAAATCAAAACGACTATCACCGTTATACCGTTTAGGATTCGTTTGTACATAGCAATCGTTCATGGCGTATCGTTTACTATTCCATATGCGTTCACTGTCGTGACCGTATAAATCTAAAACTGGTTGAAATTGACTAGCGCTTGGGGTGGCTAAATTATGCGAGGATCGTCGCCATCCTTCTTGGTAGCGCTGTCGTGTATTTTTGTCTTCTAGCGCCTGTCGTCTTTGTGATTTACTGCTACTGCTTTCGCTGGAATCCTCGCCCGATGTGCCAATTCCTAAATCTTTATCGTCACCGTACGCCTTGTATGGGCCTCCCAGAAATTTGCCATTATAGTTCGTGGTTAGCGCTAATTGTGGTCGAGATATACAATACGGATATGGAAAATTTTTATCGAGCGCATTCTTTTTTGGTTCTACAGGTTGCCGTTTACACGACCCCGGGCCGAACAATGATAACAAAACTGGTAGCAAGAATAGTCCATGCATAGCGCCGAAGAATATCACTAAAAATACCATTTTAAAGAACACTAGAAATATATAGCTGTCGGCCAGAAGTAAAGCAATAACGCCCAATATCGTACTACATGATCCTTGTACGATCGGTAATCCTAATGAATAGAGCGCTTCGCTAACCCGCTCATCGGGCGTTTTCGCTTTTGATGACATATACGTGTAACAAATATGTGCCGTAAAATCAACTGAGAATCCAATACACATAATTAAATTGATCATCGATATTGAATCCAAGTTCACGTCCCACAGCGACATGTAGCCAGCCACACCAAGTTCAATCGATACAATACTGAACGCGACCCAAAGCGAGCACAAGAAATTCGGTATGAATATAAATGAAATAATCATCATAATTATTGCACCGATCACCATACTCTGGATAGAGGTCGGCCGCACCAATTCAAACTGATCGAAAAACACAAAATACGGATGAAATACGGACGCATTAATCGGCGATTCTTTACATATTCGTCGCAAGTCTTTCACCATAACTTTTTCGTGATTTGTGTCCGTTATGTTAATCGCTTGGATTAGAAATCGTGATGCCACAATTTTCGAATAGTCCTCGTTAAATTTAACATCTAGTGAAAATGGATTCGCCGGATATAACCAAATTTCGCGTAACGCATCAATAAACGCCTGTTCACTATCCAATGTTAAGTTTAAGTAATCACCATTTCGTTCGACATACGATACAAATGAACGCAACCATGATTCGGAGTATAATGGTGTCGTGATATAGGACGTATTCTCTAGGGTTGTCATTAAATCTTCAATTTGCATTTGGGTCACCGGATCCGAATAGTTGTAGTCTCCGGTGATAATTAATTGTATGCGATACGGAAATTCCCGGTAGTAATCATCCTCACGGTCAAAAAATACGACCGAGTACGAATCAGCTTTCGATAGTTTTCTACGCTCTAGTCCTTCTTTAATTTTTGTTAGGCCAAAACATGCGCCACCCCAGTATCCCGCAAACACTAGCAATATTAACACTTTAATCCAGCCCTTATTTAAAACGGCCGCGACTTGCTTTTTAAAGAAATGCATTAACATGTGTTCTTGATTATCTAATGGATTATCTGGATCTTCGCGATTAATTCCACCAGTCATAAAATTTCTGTACCACCATGATCGATTTTCTGGAAAATTCGAAAAAAAGAAAATTACATTAATATTTTTATATTTTATTTTATAAATAATATAATTTAAAAAAAAAATAATGAATAAATAAAAATAGTCTGTGACTCGGGAAATATCCAATTGGTGCTGATTAAAAAAATATCATAAAACTCTTTTGTCGTTTTTGGTTTATTTGGTCTGTATACATTTTATGTGTGCGACGGTTATAACCAAAAAAATTATGCGCCAAATGCTTTAACGACTCAAATTTGATTAACGACATCTCATATCATATTCGTATGTGATACTCGATAACTTATGCAAATTAGGTTCGCGACATTTTCTGGTATGCAAAATACTATAGTTTGCTGTTTTTTCCAATTATGAATGAATTCAAAATATTTTTTGGGATCGTAAACGATTTTCAGAAAAATATATTTGATCGACATGTTTGAGGTACGCTTGACCTGGAAAATACCCTAATCCATAATAAAATTCTTCTTAACAATTTAATAAGAATATCAAATTGTTTTCTATGATTTAATAAAATCTTAGACTTAGTTAGAGTGATGACATTTTTTTATAGTTTTCAGTAGTAATAGTAAAGTGTTACAAAAAAAAAAATTAAGGCAAGGCCAATACACTTTATTATAGTTGATTTATTTAAAGTTCGGTTTATGCTCGTATATCACTCTTTGTCGACTGATTTGTGTGAATATGTTTTTGCCAAAAGTATGTTGATCGTATATAGCGTCAGCTGAGTTAATTTAGTTAAATCATCATAAATTAATCTTTACAAAGTATACAGAAGCGTAATCTGTTGAACGTAATTTAATTTTTTACTCTTAATGGTGCCCATATATCGAGCATTAGCGACCCTATACGAAATAGTCGACCTAATATTTTTCAGAAGATCCACTCCCCGACTCCCCCACCATTTGCATAATTTGCAAAAATAATTAGTTTTTTTTACCGGAATCAGACTGTCTGGACTGGAGTTCAGACAGACAATCTAAAAGCGTTTTAATTTGATAAAAACTTGGTCCAATTTCGCCGTAATCATTGATCAAACTTTTGAGCTATTTCCAGCTACAAATCAAATTCTGTGCTTTCTATAACAAATTTATTCATAATTTCTTCTTCAACATTATATTCTAAGCCACGTTGATCAAATCTAATCAATTTCAGGCGAATACAAAATTTTTGTTTTCATCAAATTTAGCAAGGAACCCCTTGCCGTTTTTCAAGGCGAAAAAACCCCAAAAAATGTCGGTGCTCAAATGTAAGTTTGTTTGACCAATTATGAAAGAGTATAGAGTTTTGAGAATGAATCAGTGTTTAAATTTGATTAAAACGTTGCCCAGATTCGCCGTAATCAATGAACAAACTTTTGAGCTATTTTCAGCTTTAAATCGACATATGCGCTTTCTTGGCGTTTTCCAGGCACAAACACTCAAAAAAATTTCGGTGTTCAAATGTAAAATTTTTGGAATAATTATGAAAGCTTATAAAGTTTTGAATGACTCAGTGTCTAAATTTGATTAACACGTTGCGCAGTTTCGCCGTAATCAATGGTCACACGTTTGAGCTATTTCCAGTTTCAAATCGAAATCTGCGCTTTCTATAACAAATTTGCTCATAATTTCTTCTTCAACATGACATTCTAAGCCATGTTGATCAAATCCAATCAATTCCAGGCGAATACAAACTTTTTGTTTTTCACTAAATTTAGCAAGGAACCCACCCACCCCTTGAAAAAGAAAAAACACTCAAAATAATTTCGGAGCCCAAATTTTAATTTTTGTTGATTAAATATGAAAGATTATAAACTTTTGAATGAATCTGCGTTTAAATATGATTAAAACGTTGCCCAGTTTCGTACGTAATCAATGATCAAACGTTTGAGCTATTTCCAGCTTCAAATCGAAATTTGCGTTTTCTATGACAAATTTGCTCATAATTTCTTCTTCAACATGACATTCTAAGCCATGTTGATCAAATCCAATCAATTTCAGGCGAATATAAATTTTTGTTTTTCATCAAATTTAGCAAGGTCTTTGCTGTTTTTTCAGGCGAAAAAACTCAAAAAAATGTTGATGTTTAAATGTAAAATATTTTGATAAATTATGAAAGATTATAAACTTTTGAATGAATCTGCGTTTAATTATGATTAACGCTTTGCCCACTTTCGCCGTAATGATCAAATGTTTGAGCAAATTTAGGCTTCAAATCGAAATCCGCGCTTTCTGTAACAAATTTGCTCAAAATTTCTTCTTCAACATGACATTGTAAGCCATGTTGATCAAATCCAATCAATTCCAGGCGAATACAAACTTTTTGTTTTTCACTAAATTTAGCAAGGAACCCACCCACCCCTTGAAAAAGAAAAAACACTCAAAATAATTTCGGAGCCCAAATTTTAATTTTTGTTGATTAAATATGAAAGATTATAAACTTTTGAATGAATCTGCGTTTAAATATGATTAAAACGTTGCCCAGTTTCGTACGTAATCAATGATCAAACGTTTGAGCTATTTCCAGCTTCAAATCGAAATTTGCGTTTTCTATGACAAATTTGCTCATAATTTCTTCTTCAACATGACATTCTAAGCCATGTTGATCAAATCCAATCAATTTCAGGCGAATATAAATTTTTGTTTTTCATCAAATTTAGCAAGGTCTTTGCTGTTTTTTCAGGCGAAAAAACTCAAAAAAATGTTGATGTTTAAATGTAAAATATTTTGATAAATTATGAAAGATTATAAACTTTTGAATGAATCTGCGTTTAATTATGATTAACGCTTTGCCCACTTTCGCCGTAATGATCAAATGTTTGAGCAAATTTAGGCTTCAAATCGAAATCCGCGCTTTCTGTAACAAATTTGCTCAAAATTTCTTCTTCAACATGACATTGTAAGCCATGTTGATCAAATCCAATCAATTCCAGGCGAATACAAACTTTTTGTTTTTCACTAAATTTAGCAAGGAACCCACCCACCCCTTGAAAAAGAAAAAACACTCAAAATAATTTCGGAGCCCAAATTTTAATTTTTGTTGATTAAATATGAAAGATTATAAACTTTTGAATGAATCTGCGTTTAAATATGATTAAAACGTTGCCCAGTTTCGTACGTAATCAATGATCAAACGTTTGAGCTATTTCCAGCTTCAAATCGAAATTTGCGTTTTCTATGACAAATTTGCTCATAATTTCTTCTTCAACATGACATTGTAAGCCACGTTCATCAAATCCAATCAATTTCAGGTGAATACAAACTTTTTGTTTTTCATCAAATTTAGCAAGGGTGGGTACCCTTTGCAATTTTTCCAGGCAAAAACACTCAAAAAAATGTCGGTGCTCAAATGTAATTTTTTTTGAATAGTTATGAAAGAGTATAGTGTTTTGAATGAATCGGTGTTTAAATTTGAATAAAACATTGCCCAGTTTCGTACGTAATCAATGATCAAATGTTTGAGCTACTTTCAGCTTCAAATCAAAATCCTCGCTTTCTACAACAAATTTGCTCAACAGTCAACATTTGTTCTTCAACATGACATTGTAAGTCGAAGAACCCTTTGCCGTTTTTCCAGGCAAATACACTCATAAAAAAATCGGCGCTCAAATGTAATTTTTTTTTGATTAATTATGAAAGATTATAAAGTTTTGAATGAATCAGCGTTTAAATTTGATTAAAACGTTGCCCAGCTACACCGTAGTCATTGATCAAACTTTTGAGCTATTTTGAGCTTCAAATCGAAATCTGCGCTTACTTTAACAGATTTACTCATAATTTCTTCTTCAACATGACATTCTAAGCCATGTTAATCAAATCCGAAATTCGAAGAAATGCCCGAAGGAATTTCCGAAGGCAATTACGAGGTGAATTTTTAACAGGCGACACACATTAAGAAAGCAAAACAACTAAACAACAATATACTACTTGATGAGGCAAACTGACAGTTCAGTTGGTAGATGTTATGATCTCATAAAAAAATTTCTTCTAAGATGTTTCCATGCGGTCACCCAAAATTGTTGGTTGCTTGTCGTCGATTTTCATGATGTCGCATTATCTGCGTAGCGTTCCCCATATGAATTAATTTAAATTCGTGGGATTAATGGTAAATGTGCAAAACTGAGTCCCAGAAAACATAAAATGGCGGATCGCAGCAGGTAAATCTCGCAATATATCGCTCAAACCAAAATTAAATATCGACAAACAGCTGATAAGACCAGTAGTGACGGTGGTGACCAGTAGTGAACTGGTATAGTATAAAATGCTATGGGTGGAACTCCAAGAAGATAATCTTGGTAGCGATGAAGTTGAGCGAGCAGCACTATTTATGCGATGACCAAAAGTACTCTGGACGCCCCCGCCAACAGAAATGAGAGAAAAATGAGTTTATATTGAGAAAGCGCCAGGTACTCAGAGGACCAATAAACGGAAGGACAAGGAGCAGATGAAAAGGACACCCCTTCTTCACGCGCAACTAACGCCAGCTAAAGACCGAAGAGCGGAAGGAGGCTTCCTGGGCCTTTGCAGGGAAACAACTGCAAAGTTGAAAGCTGCTATGAATAGGCAAAAAAATTTTAACCTCGACTGTTACTTACAATAAAACGAGGTGGAAGAGGCGCTCTAACGGGATATTCCGGGGATGGAGTTCTCAAAAATCGAGATGAACGCCGAGATCTACCTAAAGGCTAAACAACCAACGGAAGATAGGGCTGGACGTACCTGCCGTATACGTGAAAGGGCCGTCGTTGTATGCTGCTACGGATGTTTTGCGTACGGACACGTGGCAAGGGGCTACAAATGCCTGGAGCCAGGCCACAGGGCAAAGGACAGGGGAGTAGATGAAGCCAACCTAGCTCACATGCCTGGATGCGGGTAGTGTTAAATTTTTAGAGACGCACTACAACCGGAGCAACATTAACCGGAGTAAAACTGTCGACTGTCAATATAATTATGATTATCAAGCAATACTGCAATAGTAGACCCCCACGATGGTATTCAGATCACTTAGAAATTGCGGCTATTTGGCTCCCAAGTTGGAAAGTGCAAGTACAAAATCATGGGTCAGGGCGGGGCTACGCCTGGGTCTATCTCCCAACAAACCAATGGCAGAATGCAGAGCCAAGCTGAAAGCCTTGGAGGACGAAATTTAGTGCATGTCGAGACAGATGGTGGTAAGAAGAGACTGCAATGCGATGATTCTCGCATACGCTATAAGGCTCACCGCGCGGCAAATAGAGTAGACATAAAGCAAAAAGTAGCAGCGCATAAAACCGCCAGAAGGCGGCTACGACGTGCCATAAACAAAATCAAAACCCAACATGCTGGAAAAAACTCATCGAAGACGTCGACAGAGACCTGTGAGGTCTTGGCTACAACAAAAACAATTGGTACACAAATTCCGGCAAGCCCGATGGGCGTCACTACATTGGATACCATAGCAAGCCATGCGGCGAGGTATGAACAAATCTTCCATCGAAATGTCAATGCCCCGATATTCTCGGTATAAGAATTGGAGAACGAAGTTAGAACACTAAAAAACCAAAAGCACCAGGACTAGACGGAATACCAGCGGAGATGCTAAAAATGGTTTTCCCATATGATCCGCAATTGCTGTTGAATATGTATAACTTGAAATTCCTCTATAACATGAGACATCCTCCCTCTTACCCGATTTAAAGATAGGTGTTATTTTCGATATTTTCATTTTATCAGGAAACACGGCTGTGGTTATCGATTGCTTGAAAAGTTTGCAGAGTGGATTTGTGAAGCTACTCGCAAACCTTTTTATTATAAAGGCAGGTATATCATCCGGCCCACATCCCTCTCCAAATTCCTTTAAGGCTGATATAACATTCTCTTCATGTATGACAGATGGAATAATAGAAATATTGTTGTTGCCTATTTTATCAGTGTGTTCCATATTATCACAAGGGCTATAGACTGATTGGAAAAATACTGCAAACGTGTCTGCTATCACTTTTGCGTCCGAGGAGCTGGTATTATTATAAATCATATTGGAAGGATATCCCTCTTTAGGATTTGATTTAATTTTAATTTTTGTTTCAATACTTGCAAGGTAAGACCTGTACTTAAAATTGAAATAGACGTCGAATTCATCACTGTGCTGTAAAAAAGCTAGCTTGTCGGATTCCAATCGAGTTTTCATCATTTTAGTATAGGCTTTACATTTTCGGTTTTTTAAATTGGTTAGCAGGTCATCGAACCACGAAGGATGAGTTTTCGGTGCTTTATTGTAAAGAGGCACATGGAGTTCAAAGCCTTGGAGAATGAAGTCATAAAATTTATCAACATTTTCGTTCACATTGTCAAGATTTAAAATTAGATCCCAATTTGCTGCTTCTAAATAATTTTGCAAACCGGCGTTATTTGAATTCTTGAAGTTGAATTTCATTCTGGGAAGGTGCTCAGACTTCTGCAGGTTACAGTAGGTTGTATCAAGTACAATGTCCAAAGGTTTGTGGTTGATATCGTTTATAACAAATGGATTCATTGATTCAGTTACTTTGAAAGCATCCTCCTCAGTGGTGAAGACCAGATCCAGAAACCTATTGATGTTATTAGCAATCATATTAATTTGGTTGAGGTTAAAACCAAGCATGGCATCGACGAATAGGGATTCTGCATCGCTATTGATATTATATGGAAGAATGCAGTTAAACTCCACGTCATGTTTCCAGTTGATATTCAGAAGATTAAAGTCGCCCAGTATAAGAACTAGATAGGATGAATTAGATGTTTTAAAGACTTCATCAATCGCATCGATGCAGGTAACATAGCAGTCGTAATTTGAGCGAGGCGTTATATACACTGTATGTATATATAAATAGATATCGTTTGCCTATTTTTATCTTTGCACAAATCTGCTCAAGTCGTGATGGAACTAATGTAACAGGATAACTCTCTAGATTTGAATTGACAGCTATCAATACACCACCACCAGACTCCTTCGTACTCGTTTCAGGAGTGCGATCACATCTGTAAACAATATATAATTCTGCCAAGAATTTTAAAGAGGCGTATCGTACTGTTAGTCACGTTGGATGTGAATAACGCATTTAACTCAGTAAGGTGGGAACATCATTTTCGCACTCGAGTGCGAGTTTAACCTACCAAGGTACCTGCTGAGGATTTTTAATAATTTTTTTAAGGATTGCGTCCTGCGGTACGATATCGCAGACGGACAAATAGCTATGTTGGTAACGAGCGGAGCAGCCCTAGGAGTAATATTTATTAGGACCCGGTCTAAGGAATATATTTTATGACAGCCTGCTACGGATTAAAATGCACGACGAGACTCGATCGGTTGGGTATGGGGATAACGTACGTGTGCTAATCGTTATAAGGGATACTAAGCAAAACCACTGAAAATTGGGCACAACAAAGAAAGGAACTAGAGAGAGAAGTGGGAAATTGGTCTCTCTAAACTGTAATAGAAAATATGGTTGGCGAAAAGGAAAAATGGAGACAGACAAGGCAATTTGTTACTAGCATTTTAAAGATGAAGAAAATGGACCTCGATAAACGTGCAACGTAGAGGCTGTTCTGAGAAAAAGAAGAAGAGGCTATACTCTGAAGTAATATTGCAAACAGTCCCACAGTAGCTTAGAAGAAGTGGAGGTGTTTTTATTTGGTAATTTGGAGACAAGAGCCCGACACTCATTTGATAGTTTATTTACATATCAATGATGACCGATCGTCAAATACGTAAGATGGATAATTAATTCAACTTTCAAAAAGGATTATTCACTTCTGGCTTTGGTTTACGTTTTCCAGACAATAAGGAGGAGTCAACAAAATAAAAAGTAGCCATAAGACAATTTATATCAAAAAATGCGGTTCATTTTTGCATTTTAACTGCTCCTTTTTCAAATCTGCAACATTAACAAAAATTATGAATCATGTGCTTAACTAACAACAAGCATATTTTTAAATTTTGATATTTCCGTTTTAATTTGTATATGTGATCATACATCAAAACAACAACAACAAAACACTGTGCAATGTAAAACTTTCAAGCTTCAATTATTGTAATAAATTTCCATCAAACTATAAGCAAAAATATCGTTTAATATGGATGACAAAAATGATTTATAAAAATTTGCATAAATTACAGTCGGTGTACAAATTGCTATTTATGTATTTGTTTGTACATTCCAAATTACATTTGCATGTCAGTAAGCATGTGTTTCACCATAATGCGATGTATCTGATGATTACAAAATATTCGCATAGATTTTACCAAGAAAAGTGAAAATGTCGTTGACTCGCGTAATTACAAAACATTTTTATGCATTTTCAATATTATGACTACCGTGTGGTATTTTGCAAATAAACTAATATTTTTTTTGTAATACCTATAGTTGGTTGGTTTAGATATTGCGCAAAACTATCGATGGATCACTATTATCATTTCCGCATGCATTTTTTTTACGTAAGCATTCAAAACCGCTCACGTGAGGGGTATACAAATAAAATCTAGGCCAATATTTTATATTGACGATTTGTGCAGCCATCAAACAATAATTTTGATCTCACCCGCGCTTACCTTTCTCATTTCAATTTTGTGGTCGGTTCTGCCAATGCCTTCTATACTACTGGCCTTATACTACTCTCATTTTTCGCACATGACGTCAATTTAAGTCTATACCGAGACTGCGCAATAATAATTTTAGGATATTTACACTAACAAAGCAACTAGAGAAAGCAACAACAACGTCGACTTAGCGTGTCGTCATCATTGGGTGTAAGCGGCCAGTAGTTTAGAAGGCATTGGTTCTGCTCAAATGGTATACATAAGATCAATTAATGACGTCACCATAAAATTATTTAATAACTCCAAATGAAAAACACCAAACACAATCTTCTACACTCTCTTACAAAACAATTTACTTTCTTTTTTCTTTATAAAAAAAATAAACTCCATTCCTTTTCCATTTTAATTTCTTTCGAAAAAATGTTTTTTTTTTGTTATTGTAATGCGAAGTCCAAACAATAAAAGTATGTACATAAGAAAAAAAGAAAGAAGGTAGGTTAATAGGCTATCGAGATAATATACATAGAATTGTGGTACGGTTAAAAAAGTAAAACAAAACGCCTATCAAGAATATCGTCTTCTAGATGAAAAAAAAACAAAAGAAAACTAACCATTAAGTTTTCTTAAGTTATAGGTGCATGATCGATGTAACAATAATTGATAGAAAGTGTACGTAAACTATTTTGATGAATTTTATGAATTGATCGAATCAAATTTAAAATGGTTCCAGATATAAGATGGGACCAGTAACTAAGAGTAAGTAAGAGCACATGACAAGGAAAACAATAATCCAAGAAAAAGAGTCGAGGATCTGAAATATTTTTAGATCAAACTTCTCAGTAAATGATGACATGAAACAAGAAAGAAGCTTTTGTTTTACGATCATTACCTATATATCGAAAGTGCTAAAATGCAAATCAAAAGAAGAAGAAAGAAAGATTTTAGCTATTCAAGGTCGCAGCAAGTTTGTTACAGAAAGCGCAGATTTCGATTTGAAGCTGGAAATAGATCAAACATTTGATCATTGATTACGGCGAAACTGGGCAACGTTTTAATCAAGCTTGAACGCTGATTCATTCAAAACTTTATTATCTTTCATAATTAATCAAAACCTTTTACATTTGAGCACTGAATTTGAGCACCGAAGGAATAAAATTGTATTACCTCGAATTATTTTCTCCTGTGAGGAATGAACTCACGACTCCTACAATAGAGATAGCAATATTGAATTTGTGAATATCGTCGCGTACATAATATGAACATGATTCATCAAGAACATGATTATGCTAAATTAGTCCCATTGGCTGATGCCACACGGGGTATCACAGAAACCGTTTATTTCTTCGTTTCTTTCCCCGTTTACCTATGATACCGGTTTTAATTGCGACTTAAACAAATTTTCGGTGTAACCACACTAATACAAACATAAATGAAATAAAAAATATTTCAAGGCCATTTTTGACTTATGCCAGCGTTACCCAAAGTGGGTTCCCGCAGAACCCTGGTGTTCCGTGACAATTTTTAGGGATTTCACGAGCTAGTACCAGATAAAATCCGTTCCATAAGGTTTCATTTCATAAATACATACCAAAATTAAACAATAACGATAATTATTGGGTACAAAATCCTTTCAAATGCAATGAAAAGCCAACGGGACTACTAGCAGTAGAATACGAGAATTTAATTGAAATTAGTTCGGATTCGCGAACTTCAAAGAGGTGCTGGAAGCAACTTTCTGCTGTAATATATTTGATGAATATAAAAATTTAGTCAAAAAGGCTATTAGAGTTATATTGCCGTTCTTAAACAACACATTTATGCGAAACAGGATTTTCCATGAATAGCGTTCCATGAAATTTGAAGAATCAGAAAAGGGTTCCGTGGCAAAATAAGTTTGGGAACCGCTGACTTATACATTTTAGTTTAAATTTTATTTTCGAGAGAGCAGAATAAAACAAAATCCCAAGTTTGAGCCTAATAGCAAATTCTTTCGAAACAAAATTTTGATCTTAGATCAAAAAAATGATTGGCAATACAATAAATTTGATCGAAATGTCATTGAAATACATCGCATTGCCAGTCATTTTTTTGATCTAAGATCAAAATTTTGTTTCGAAAGAATTTGCTATAAGGCATAAAATTTAAACATCGAAAATGGGGCTTGAAATTTTGCTTAATGTCTAAATAAAAAAGCTTAAGCCGACTGACTTGTTTTGGGCTAGAGTACTTGTTTTTATATAAACTTAAAAATATTGGGTAGAGTAAAAATATTGGGTAGTTCGTGGCCTTTTTCCCGGTAGAGGGCTTTCATATATCTCAGTAACCATTGATCGTATCGGGCAATTCTTATGTGTGTTTGAAAATAAAATAAAATGGTAAAAGGTAAAAACGCGGCTCAGGCTTGCGAAAAAATTTGTGCTGTTTTTGGAGAAGGTGCTTTATCAAAATCAGCAGCAAAGAAATGGTTCGTGCGCTTTCGTTCTGGAAATATGAATGTCAAAGATGCACCTCGCTCTGGTCGACCAAGCACTGGAAAAGTCGATGAGATCATGCAGAAAATTGAAGAAGACCGGCATATAAGCGGAGCCATGCAAACGGCAAAGAACTAAATATTGATCATAAAACCGTTCCAAACCATTTGAAAATGGCCGGGTACAAAAAAAAGCTTGATGTTTGGGTACCACATGAATTAACAGTTAAAAATTTAATAGACCGGATTTCTATATGCGCGAAACGCTGTTGAAACGGAACTAAATTGGGCCATTTTTAAAGCGGATAATTACTGGTGATGAATAGTGGATAAGATACGACAACGTTGTGCTCGTGGTCAAAAAGATCATGGACAAAACGAGCTCAAAATGCTCAAAAAGCTCATGGACAAAACGAGGTGAAGCTTCCCTAACGGTATCAAAGCCAGGTTTGACGCCAAGAAAGGTAATGCTGTGTGGTTGGTGGGATTGGAGAGGAATCGTGCATTATGAGTTGCTGCCACCGGGCCAAAAAATTGATTCTGACCTTTATAGTCAGCAACTAATGCGTTTAAGGCAGGCAATTCAGTTAAAACCTCCAGAATTGATCAGCAGAAGTGGCGTTGTGTCCCATCATGATAACGATAGGGAACACACACATCACCCAGCAGAAACTGAAAGAGCTTGGCTGGGAAGTTTTGATGCACCCACCATATAGTCCTGACCTTACACCATCGGACTACCATTTGTTTCGGTCCATGCAGAACCATCATCCTTCAAAAGAGGCTTGGGAAAATGAGTTGTTTCGATTTTTCTCCTCTAAACCACAGAAGTTCTACAGTGATGGGATCATGACTCTACCAGGAAAATGGCAAAAGGTCCTCGATCAAAATGGTACATATTTGGTTTAATAAAGTTCATTTGTAATAAGAAAATTCTTTGTTTCAATGTCACCCAAAACAGGCCACGAACTTTTCCCGTACCTATTAAAAAATAAAAAAGTTTGAGCCGAAAAATTGATTTTCTGCGCACCAGCGTGTATTGGTTCTCTCGTATTTACTTTATTTTTTTATTTTTATTTGTATATTACGCTCACTAATTGATATCGTAGATGAGAAATGGGTGCATAGAGAGAGCACAAAACAAAATTGGCACACCAGCGTGTTTTTGTTCTCTCTTATTTATTTTATTTTTTAATTTTTTTTTATTTCGTTGCATATTCTTGGGACAAAATTTCGTTGCATTTTTCTATATGCGGCGCTAAAAACATCTTCGATGTTAAAATAAAAAAATTTGGAGTTATGTATTTAGACGGAGAGATGCAAAGAGATATGAGAATAGATTTCAATAACTATTTGTTTTTTGTAAATTTTGTTACACAGACATATACATTATCCATTACTACTAGTTGGCCTTGAAAAAATTACCAGTTACCATAAATCTCGCGTGGAATTAGGCATTTACTGATTAATGAATATATGTAGCTTTTTGACAATATGATATGTAGTGCTGACGGCAATGGTAGATGTGCAAACCGGAAAACAACCAAAACTTCTATACGAATGGTAATAGACCCTGGGTCGTAAATTTCATTTATCACTGAGGAGGCGGCGCATCAAATCAAACAACCAACGAGGAAACATGCAGGGAGATTGGTAGCATAAACGAGAGTAAAATTACAACCGTCAGGCGTCACTAAATTAATCACCTTCCGTATATAGCAGCACGATTTTCGTCGAATTTCTCCATGTTTAACCAAAACTTATCACTTCTAGGGTCACTTAGAAGCGGAGTAATGGAAGTGCATAGAAGGATACTGCAATCAGGGACATTTGATTGAGAGTCTGGATTATAACAACAACGGATATTACATTTCGCATCACGCTGTAATCAAAAGTACTAGTACAACAACAAAACTGAGAGATGTATTTGACGCCTCAGCTAGGACTCCATCGGTCAAATATTACAAGAGGATCTATAAGGTCAATTCTACTTCGGTGGATGAATCACTAAGCAGTATATACGGCGGACATAGAACTGGTGTACCGGCAAATTAAAGTACATCCGGATGATCAAAAATATCAATGGAGAATGTCTCCCGGCAATATGATAAAATTATACAAGCTGCGAACCGAAACGTTTGGGATCAGTACACTGCATCAGTACCCTGCAACGGCTATCGAACGATGAGGAGACAAAAATAGGACCGATTTCTACATAGGCGACAGACTATCAGGAAGTCAAGCTCGAGAGCATTTCATCAAAATTATTTGATCCTCTGTCGTGACGTGGGATCAAAAACTACCAGAAGATATCGAAAACAAATGTCGACACTATTATGAATCTCTTCCCAAACTGGAGGAGATTAAAATGCCGAGGTGGATTAAGTTCGGTCCAACGTGACACGCAGCAGTGACATATTTATATAACAGGTCATCAAACAAAGCAACGTTGTTAACATCAAAAAGCAGAGTAGCACCTATAGCTACCAAGCTGACTTTACCAAAGTTAGAGTTGTGTGGAGCGGGTTTACGTGCAAATTTAATGGATAGAGTACAACACGTCATGAAATTTGATCGACCGCCAACATATTTTTGGACAAATTCGACGATAGTGTTGGGGGTAAAGAACAAGCCCCAAAAAATTTAAAACATTTGTGGCAAATCGAATCTCGGAAATTCAGATATTTAGACCTCCATCTCAATGGTTTCAATTGGACTTATTCAATAACCCTGCGGAAGCAATTGAAGTAGCACCAATGATAATAGACGAAATGCTATAGATCAGTTAGAACTTAAACCACGAGTAGTGGAAACCACCACGGTAACTTCGAACAACGTTTTTGATAAATTAAATCAGAGATTCTTAAATTTTAATGCCATAAAAATGGATATGAGATTTATCGACAAATACCAAAAAAGGTGGTAAGCAAGGAGCCCCCGCGGTAAAATAAATAATCAAATCTACACAACGTTTGATCAAAATGGTGCAGAAACAACATTTCAAAACTGAAATTTGTGATCTTATAAACCGGAAAGGAATCGCAAATAATAGTAAGATTAAATCCTCTGTCCATGCACGAAGACGTTTTAAGAGTTGGTGGTCGAGTTCAAAACACAGCAAGTTGAACCTACCTATTCAATCACTAAATTACTGATTCAAGAAGTACATCCAGGTTTAGACCAAAAGGTTAGAGTGGTCTAACTTCGAGGCCCGGTAGGGGTCCTTTTCATAATTCATAAAGATACAAGAGTCAATACAATAGGATACATCTTTGGTGACGCTTTCGGTATCTTGAAAAGCTGAACGCAACGAGGGAATATCTATTAGAACTGTAACGAAATCAGACATCAATCATAGACACGACAACAAATACATTCAAACGCAACAAGGAATTGAACGATAAGCAATTCAGAATTATCGCACAACAGTCTCTTTATCTCGAGGGATTGGTACACACGTTAATGATGTCAAAGTGAAGCAAAATGAACAGCACCTAATATATGTTTGAGATATGAAGAAAATTATTGGTTAAATTTCCACACAAAAATATTCACAAATACACATACAATACACATGCAACAAGGAACCAAATTGATCACGTAATGGCCAACAACAAATTTCTCACATCATTTACCACACAAACACATTTACAATTTAACATCGACAGACCAAAAAGATATCAACACAATAAATACATTCTGCAAAGCGCTCGAACTCAGTCTTCAAACCAATGAAGAAGCCGTCAGAGCTATCGTGGAAAGAAATCGTATATGTGTCAATGTGAATATTTCGGAGAGGACAGCACCAATAATACGCAAATCTTGTAATTAGCAACTCGTGCTAATAACGAAACTATCAACGCTCATCCACCAACGGAGCGCAAAGCTAGCAGTTTTATTGCTAAAATGAAGAATAACAAAGCCTCTGGAACGGACAATATATCAGCTGAAATATTCAAAGAAGACATACCACAACTCTCTCTCTCTCTCTCTGGCTTTCACATCCCATGAAGGGATTTCGCCGCCCGCACAATGGCCCTCCATCCATCCCGATCCATTGCTCTCGTCCTCCAGTTTCGACATCCTAATGCTTGCAGATCTTGTTCAATGTCGTCACTCCAGCGTAGTCGGGGTTTTCCTCTACGACGTACTCCGGCTGGTTGTTGGTGAAACACTTTATTTATCATCCGTTGTTGTGGGGACCTTGTAATGTGGCCGAGCCATCTCACTCGATTGGATTTAATGAATCCGATGATATCGCTGCCTCCGAGGAGTTACTTTATTTCGTGATTCATACGAATCCGATATTCGTTGTTCGCAACTTTAATTGGACCAAAAATTGAACGGATGACCTTCCTTTCGAATGTAGATAACAATCTACAATCATTAGAGGTCATGGTCCAGCTCTCGCTTCCGAAAGTGAGCACAGGTCTTATTAGTGCTTTATAAAGTGCGAGCTTGCACGACTGCGATAGATGTTTCGAACGCAATAATCTTGATTGGGCGTAGAAAACTCGTTGTCCGGCAGCGATTCGGGCTTTTATTTCTGCCTGCATTTCATTCAATGATGTTATAACTGACCCGAGGTATTTAAAGTTTTCGACACCATCAAAATTGTGGTCGCCAATTCCGAGATTTGCACTAGAGATGTTCCTGGGTGTTGTTAGATATTTGGTTTTACTGCTGTTCACCTCCAAACCAAGTCTTCTTGCGCAGCGATCGAGCGGCACGAAACTGTCTTTGATATCGCTAGGTCTTCGGCCAAGAAGCACGATATCATCTGCATATCCAAGAATTTGGCCTGATTTATTAAAGATACAGCGCGAAGTTTCGATGTTGCTTTTCCTCACTACGTACTCAAGCGCCAAATTGAACAGCAAAGGTGCGAGTGCATCACCTTGTCGAACGCCAGATGTTATTTCAAAGCAGTCTGACACAGTTCCTTCAATTACGATTCTACATACAGACCCAGACGTTGTTAATTTACACAGCGAAACGAGTTTCTCTGGAATTCCTATATTCATATGCCTGACGGAAGTCTATATATAATTGATGTATCAATTACAACATTCCCAACATTTTTCCAGGATCATCCTCATGGTGAAACACTGGCCAGTGGTCGATCGGTTGGGTCGAAAACCACATTGATAGTCGCCAATGATGTTTTCGGCAAAAGGGATGAGTCTGGCAAGTACAACATTAGCCAACACTTTGTAAGCAGCGTTCAATAGGGCTATGCCACGATAGTTTTCACATTTAAGACGGTCGCCTTTTTTATGCAGCGGACATATGAGCGCGGTCTTCCAATTCTCAGGCAGCTCTTCTTGGTCCCAAATACAGACGACGAGGTCGTATAGACTTGTTGTAAGAGTAGCGCCTCCGAGTTTAATCAATTCTGCGGGGATTCCATCGAGACCGGGTGCCTTTCCGTTTTTCAATCGACTAATAGCTGCGTCTACTTCCTCCACTGTGGGATATTCGACAAAGACCTCTTCACCTGGAGGAGCTATTGCTCTAATGGGGGTCACGTCGTCATTCCGATTTAGCAGATTTTGAAAGTAGGTTTGCCATACTGAGAGAACATCAGCCACGTTTGTTCTCAACTCTCCATTCCCGTCTTTGATGGCTGTACTTCTTGGGTGGAAGTCTTTAGTGAGATTCCTGGCGTTGGCAAAACAGTCCCTTGAGTTTCCTAGTTCCGCTTGGAAGCTGATGTTTTCGATGCATAATCTCATATGTTCGCGCTTTTTTAGCCTACATACCACAACTGGAAGAGCTCTAATACCAGTAATAACAGAAGTGTGGAATACCACAAAACGATTTCCAAAAAGGGGACCTGAGAGAATACAAAAATTGGTGGGGTATATCCGTCCTCAAAACAAATTAGCAAAGACCACTGTATCAATTTTGTACGCAAAATGACACCACGAGTTGACGAGGTGAGCAAAATTTTTGTGTCCATACATCTACAGTGTATAATACACAATTTTACATTTGTATTGTGTTTTTTGCTCCCTTGTATATGTGCATTCTATTTGTCATTTTTGCGATGGTAGGTACCAAAATAAATGGTTCCTTTTGAATCAGTTTATTTTTTTTTGATACGGACATCATCTCTTCTCACCTCTTCTCACTCACCTCTTCTATTCGCTTGCTTTTGAGCGGTGATCCCGAAGAAATGCGATGACAACACTATAAAACGAACAACATTTTTCAGTGTCATCCCGAAAAAATTTCTATATTACGCTAGTTTTGAATGTCATCCCGAAATATTTTTACTATCATGACACTTTTACTATCATGACATTTTTTATATTTTTTGTTATCCTGAAAACAAATTCGATTACAGAAAACTTCAGTGAACAAATAGCGACAGGTGTTCAAACCACCCCGAAACCAAAAAAAATTTTAAGGCGCAGAAATTTATATCACGAGAAATTAATTTAATAACAAATAATTTACTGCCACGGTTAATCCAAAAATGCAAAATCAAGCATTATTGTTATTAGTAATAAAGTAATTATTGTGGATCGAGTCTATGAGTCAAATTTTACTCGATCATAATTTTGGCGTATGAAAGGTGGATCCTTCCTCTACAAATTCCATACCAAACCTTGCTATGTTAATTAATATTTACTACGACTTCACACGACTATACCTAAAATTTGACTCATAGGCTCGAATCACAATTTTTGCGTTTGACAGGTGGATCCTTCCATGTATAAGAAGTTGGCCCGACATTTCCATCCTGAAAAGTTTTTTTTCATAAAGTGTGTGTCTTTGCTAAATCACATAAAAATAATCCCATCGCGAAAATTTTATTGTTAAATTAAAGAAAAAAATTAACAGCGGGCGCCTGAATATAAGTTCTATGCACATTGGCGCACCTTACTTCATATGCCGAGGCAGGGGGTCATCTCTGTGTTCGCCACAAGAACATTTGGTACTGAACATAATTTCTTTCATTTAATAGAAAGTGATGGATAGAAAGTGATTTTCTAGATGGTTATTAAAATAATAGATTGTGCAGCTTTTTTTTACTGCAATTAACAGTAATAAAATTTTATAATTTTCTCGGGCTGTTAACTTTTTTCTTTAATTTAACAATAAAATTTTCGGGATGGGATTATTTTTATGTGATTTAGCAAAGACACACACTTTATGAAAAAAAAAACCTTTTCGGGATGGAAATTTCGGGCCAACTTCTTATACATGATCCTTCCTCTACAAATTCCATACCAACCTTGCTCTGTTAATTATTATTTACTAAGACTACACACGACTTTATCTAAATTTTAACTTGTAATATCCTTTTGCCATTTTGCAACAATAAAATAGTTCTATTTTATTTCAGAGATTTTTTGTTTCTCTAATTTTAAATTTTTGAATTAATTTTTTTGAATATTTTATTAATTTTGATTATATCGATTTAAATTATTTTAGTGTAATTTTTTTCGAGGTGATATAAAAAATAATCGCGAAATGTTATATAGTACATATAATTTTAATTGAAAATTTCGTGATATTAATTTAATATTACAAAACTATATAATAATTTAATATACATTATAGCTAATCTCGTGATATATTTGTTTTATATGCAGCAATATTAATTATATTTACTTGACTATCAGGATAGTATTAAAATATCCTGTTGATATATAATAGTCTTGCCATATTTAACTATAATGGTTTTTCGGGATAATTTTTCGCGCTAACTTCCCACAGGTGTGAAATGAAGTAATATTTTATGCTGTATAAGATAGCAGAAAATTTTCAGCAGAAAAAATGTATTTTGCTATTCACCGCTAGAGGAATCACTATCACAAAAATGAAATTTTTTCTGCTGATATTTTTTGACACCAGCAGAAAATTTTTGAAATTTTTATGCAAATTATAAATTCTCAGCAGAAAGTTTTATGAAAAATCAAAGAATTTATGAAAACGGAAAGAAAATATAAGTTTAAAGGTTTCAAAGCGATGAAAGTTAATTTTGTTTAAAAAACGATTTGCGTCATTATGCAAATACAGGGCAACATTTACATTGAAATGACTTCAAAAATGTATTGAAAGGCTACTGACGCCAGGTGCGAATCTTATGTTGCTCATGTATATAGATTATGGTCTCAGCTATTATAAAAACATGCACCAAGGGTAGTTACAGGGGGGGGGGGGTAACAGTTTTGTTAAAAAACTAAAAATATTTCACAATAAAATGACTTCAGAAATGTATGGCAATTATTTTGACGTTACCCTGTATTTGCATAATGACGATTATGGTAATTTTAGAATATTTTGAAAGTCCTTACACATCGCAAATCGTTTTTTAAAGAAAATTAACTTTCGTCGCTTCAAAACGTTTAAACATATATTTTCTATCCTTTTTCACAAATTCTTTGATTTTTTCATAAAACTTTCTGCTGAGAATTTATAATTTGCATAAAAATTACAAAAATTTTCTGCTGGTGTCAAAAAATATCAGCAGAAAAATTTCATTTTTGTGATTGTGATGTCTCTAGCGGTGAATAGCAAAACACATTTTTTCTGCTGGAAATTTTCTGCTATTTTACATAGCATATACATGACGCAACAATAGATTCACACTTGGCGTCAGTAGCCTTCCATACATTTTTGAAGTCATTTTAATGTGAATGTTTTCAGTTTTTTAACAAAAGTGCTAGAAAAACCCCCCTGTAACTATCCTGGGTGTATGTTTTTATGGTAGCTGAGATCATAACCTATATGCATGAGCAACATAAGGTTCACACTTGGCGTCAGTAGCCTTCCATACATTTATTAACTCATTTTGACGCCAGGTGTGAATTTTATGTTGCTCATGTATATAGATTAGGATCTCAGCTACCGTAAAAACATATACCCAGGGTAGTTATAGGGAGGTTTTTATACACTTTTGTTAAAAAACTGAAAATATTCACATTAAAATCAGAATTGTATGGAGTGCTTTGAACGATGGCAATTTGTTTGATGTTGCCCTGTATTTGCATAATGATGATTATGGTAATTTTAGTATATTTTGAGAGTCCTTACACACATACGCAAATCAGTTTTTAAACAAAATTAGCTTTCATCGGTTCAAAACCTTTTAACATATATTTTCTCTTCATTTTCATAAATTCTTTGATTTTTCATAAAACTTTCTGCTGAGAATTTATAATTTGCATAAAAATTTCAAAAATTTTCTGCTGATGTCAAACAATATCAGCAGAAAAAATTTCATTTTTGTGATAGTGATGCCTCTAGCGGTGAATAGCAAAACACATTTTTCTGCTATCTTATACAGCATTACGATACAAATCTTCTGTTTCCGGATATTTTACATAATGGAAGTTATTATTGCTATAAAACAAATTTTCCAAGTAACTTATACTACCGATTTTGCAATGAACTAAACTTTTGAGGTGACCCTATGCTATTCGCCGCCAGGTTACAAACGAAAAGTTTCCTCGTGAGATAAATTTTTAATTTAGTTGTCAAATGTCATTATTTAATCAGGCACAGCTTTTTTTACACAGTCGTTCAAAGATGGTACAAAACAACCCGCATTTGATGTTTAATTAAAATCTGCTATATAAACTTAAATTTAACATTCTACAAAACATTTCTAATCAGTAATTGATAATCGAAACTAAGTTTGCAGTTTAGAACTAAATATCGGGTAGGTTTTGGCTTATAAATATTAGAGGCATCTAACAATACCTGGATGAACTAACTATCAATTTTCCAACTAATGGTAATATTTAATTGTCATTACATTCTTTTACAAGTCCATGGTCTTCTTGGTTTATAAATCGAAAAATAATTTCGTAATTGCCCGGTCGCAGTCGTTGGAACGTATGCTTGATTCAGTGGACGGATGTACGTAAGCCTGTCAATCCAGACTACCAGATTACTAAAAGCAATGAAGAGGAACAAAGTACGTCTAGCATGCAAAACGAATTAATACACATTAAGCGCAATTTGTTCTAATTAGTGCTCAAGGGAAAAAATAGTACTAGTCGAGGAATCGAGAAAACAGGAAAAGAAAATTTCAAATTTCGCCTGAATGACGAAACAAATAAAACCCAATTTATAGAAAAAAAACAGAAATAATTTAAGACTAGTATTAACAGTTTCCAAAGACGGCTAATTTAACAAAATGTGTGCTTATCATAGAAATATAGTTATCAAAAATTTCCGTTCATAAATTGAAAAAAACAAACCAGCTCCTAAAAGATACTATATTAACAAACAAATTACAGAGGTATACCGTTCAATAATATTTGTGTTTTTGCTCAATTTATGAATGAAAATTGATGAAAATCATATTTCCAAAGCACGAATTTTGTAAGTGTACCCGCCTTTGGAAAGTTTTAAAATTAGGTTTAAATTATTTCATTCATTTATCATTCAGGCGAAATTTGATTTTGTCTTTTCCCTTTGTTTCTGCTACTGGACTAGCACTAATTTTTCCCCGTGAGCACTAATTTTGAAATTCGAAATATTCCCTGTTGCAGTTACTCATACACTTTTTGGCTCCTAGGAAAAGCTAAAAAGCAACTTTATTAGACCGGCTAACGTAAAATATGAGAAAATTGAGTTTCTTATATTATTTCCTTGGTTGACGACGTTGTCTACATTGTCGTCGTCAGGGACGCTTGAGATCCATTGCTGACAGTGAAAATTTGTCATACGGAAATTCTTAAAACATCGAAGGCCATAGAAAGTTAATGATTAAGTTTCAGTAACTACTCCATTTGAGTTATGTGCATTTGCTATATGCCTGAGCTGCAAGTTACTATTTTAGACAATAAAATTTCTATTTTGATTACATTATTTAATTAATGGTTGTAAAATTTGATTAAATCTTAAATCATTTTAATTAGGATTACATTTTAATTTGGCAATAGCTATATATTGCAACTGCATGAGAACGTGTTTTTGCTTTCTATAAATTTTACGGGGATCAAAAATTGCTTGAGGCGCATAAACATAAATGTTTTTTGTATTTCGAGATTATTTAACAGTTGACTTTTTGTGTCGGTTCTTATATAAGGTCGAAAATATTTTATTACCGCACATTACACCACATTACACGACAATTAAATTTTATTTGTATACACACATAAAATATAAATTGGTACATACCTTTAATGGCAACCGACACCGGTTGAACTTTAAAACCAAAAACTGAATGACGATTCGCTTGTTCACAGTATCCCGAAATGGCCATGCACGCAGCAAAAAATGTGATATGCCATAAAAATGTAAAGCACACAGCAAAACCACTATAAGTACAAAATATACGAACGGATGGGAACGGGCTTATGATACCAATCCAAAATGAGATCATATCGGTTAGTGACGTAATCGTAATCGATACAGCCGCTTCGGACAACATAAGACCCATCCGATTTGGTACGGATTCTTTGACGGAAGTTCGCCGCCACGCTGCCAACATAACAAATGTATCGTCAATACCAATACCTGAAAATAAAAAAAAAACAAAAATGAAACTTAATTAAATAAATTATCGCGTTTTACTAATTAAAATTGAAATATTGATTGGTTTTTTATTGTTTTTGGTGGCCGATTAAATATGGCCATAATTACATAAAGTGTATTGAAACAAACAAAATATAGAAACATTGAAGGTTGCCCAATTTATAGTTTGATTATACATTTTTATTATGGATTTGGTCGACCAACTCATGTCGTAAAGGTAAATCTGACATAAATCGTAATCTTCTTAACATTAAATGTTTTAAGAATTTAATTCTCATAATGGAATTTAAACAAGGCATTAACATCGGCGGACATTCAATTATATTGTTCATCAACATGTTAAGGTATTTGAACTGTCGTTAAACCGACCCACGCCATGACAAACGATGTTCGACAATTATACATTTTTTGGACCAGAGCAATGTAAAACCAATATATAAAACATGTAAACTAACTAGGCAATATAAAAAATTACTGTTACATTTAATTACTGTACATATATTTTATGCTCGAAACATATTTTGCTAATTATATAACAACGAGAGATACAAGAAGTAGAAATACGCTGTACTCTATAATTAGCAATAACATAAATTAAACAGCACAGTCGATTTGTAAAAGTGCGTTGGAAATCTGAACTTTTACTCAACGTTGAACACAAAAATTTATGTTTGAAGGATCTTTAATTACAAATCTTATTGTTTACTATTGCGATTTCTATTTATTTGTGTCGTATGTAAATTAATTAAAATATGGAATTATTAATTTATTTCATTATCCACATTGTCAATATACACAATTAGTATGATAATGTCGTCCGATGCTAAAAAGAATTATTTTCCGTGCGAATCACGCGGTGAAATATTAAATTAATTTAAAACTCAATAAACTATCTTGGGTTGAGTATTTTTCATCTTTCGCTTTATCGGCCGGAAAAAAGAAGTGGAATTTTTATTAAACAATAGTGAACAATTCAGTGAACCAAGTCGGAGCTGCTGCACCACTTCTTAACTTGTTCCATGGTACCTCTCAATTGTAAGCTTCTATAGATTTAGCATATTATTTCTGAGTTACAGTTACCCGCCGGCTAAGCTTTTTAATTTCAGGTTTCATTCCAATGAAATTTGGATTATGTCATTCAGTGTCGTCAATGATCATTGATAAGTCCTTTTTAGTCCGTCCATAGTCAATCGATCATGCGTTTGGATGAGTGTTTATTATGTCGTCTTTAATTATAATGCTAAAAGCGTAAAATGAAAGTGGTCGTGGTATGCTGAACTCTGACGATGTAATGAAAACTCCGTCGGAAAATAACATCAAAGCTGTTCTGATTTGCTTAAAATAAGTGAAACCTAGGTATAACAAACACCCAAGGGAATTTTATCCAGCCCAGAATTCAATATTTTCAAATTTTAACTATTAAAATATTAAAATCAAAATTAAAAATTATGTTAAAATAATAAAAGTTTAAATTAAAAAAACAGAATTGATAATAGCACTGCTTAGCAAAATGGGCCAGCTAGTTGAATATCGATAATAGTAGCTTTCCAATCGATCACCGCAAATGATTTTAAGTGTGAAAAATGTGTTTTGGGTAAAGTGTCAATTGTAAAGCACAAAAAATGGCAAAAGCAAAACATAACCTAGAAATGTGTAGTTAAAAAAAATATCTATACCGGAATTTTATAATCGCTTCACATTTCACATTCAATTATATTTTTAACTGTTTTCAACTACTCATAATAAAAAGGTAAAACAGTTGGGCTCACTGAATTAAAAAAGGCTGACTTAAAAATTGTTCTTTTTTCGTACTTAAAACTAGCGTTTTCATTTCATTTTAAAATTGATTTAAAATCTGTAATGAAAATGAAATAAAAAAAAGCTGACTTTATTAACGCATATCATTAAGTCATTTTGAAAATGATTTAAGAAGTGTGTTTATAAATGACATACATGAAATGTGTATTTAAGATCGAAATAAAACGTAAAAATCTATAAGAGTAACAGTTCGATTATCCAACTTGAACACTCTGTTAACCGGAATTTTAATTTTAAGGAAATTTTTTAGTTTTTTTTCTCTTTCTTCCTCTTTCATATGTATTTTGTAATTCAAATTGAAATTTGCAATTGTTTTTTGCATATTAATTTTCATATTACAGTAAAAGCCCGATTGTCCGGCAACCACCTAACCGAAACACTCAGTTAACCGGAACTTTAACTTTTAGGATTTTTTTTTTACTTTTTTCGTTTTCATTCATAGAATTGGGGGATTCATAGAAAATATACTTTCCTTTACTTTTTTCTGTTTTATGTATTATTCTATTTGAATTGTCCGAATAATAAAAAAAAATAATTTTCCTTCTGAAACGGAGAAAAAATTTTAAAAAATGTAATTCCGGTTAATAGAGTGTTCCGATTAATTGGATGCCGGATAATTGGGCTTTTACTGTAATATGAAAATTAAAGCCATTTAAAATTTTCAACATATGCTTTCATTAATGAAAATGTCAAAAAACTCGAAAATTCAAAAAACAATTGTAAATTTCAATATTTTATGCATTTTTTTAATTCATATTGAAATTTACAATTGTTTTTTGAATTTTTGAGTTTTTTGCCACTTTCATTAATGAAAGCATTAGTTGAAAATTTTGAATAGCTTTAATTTTCATATTACAGTAAAAACCCAATTATCCGGCATCCAATCCACGAAAAAAACAGAAAAAAGCAAAAAAAAAATCCTAAAAATTAAAACTCCTGTGAGTGAGAGTGTTCTGATTAATTGGATGCCAGATAATTGGGCTTTTACTATAATATGAAAATTAAAGCCATTCAAAATTTTCAACTAATCCTTTCATTAATGAAAATATGCAAGAAACAATTGCAAATTTCAAAATGAATTAAAAACTGAGTGTCCTGGTTAAATAGATGTCGCATAATTAGGCTTTTACTGCAATGTGCAAATTAAAGCCATTCCAAATTTTCAACTAATGAATGAAAATGTGCAAAAATCAACTGCAAATTTCAAAATGAATCAAAAAATGCATATGAAAGAGAAAAGAAAGAGAAAAAAACATAAACAAATCCTAAAAATTAAAATTCCGGTTAACGGAGTGTTCCGGTTCATTGAATGCTAGATAATCGGTTATTTTCTGTAACCATTCCAAATTTTCAGGCTTGAAGTACAATCAAAACATTTTTGTATGCGGAATTCGACATCGTTCATATGTCCACCACGGGCGCTTTTGCAGATGTCGATTCGTGGAACCCAATTTTTGACGACTCGGTCACACATTTCGAAGGAAACGAGCCGCTATCTCTCGTTCAATATTGGCTCTGAGCTCTTCTAACGACGCCGGCTTATTGGCATAGGCCAATGATTTAACGTAGCCCCATAAAAAAGTCTGGAGATGTTAAATCGCACGATCTAGGGAGCCAATCGTCAGGACCATTTCTGGATATAACAAGTTCACCGCATTTGAATTTTGAATAAATCGATTGTTAGACCCGCTGTGTGGCATGTCATACCATCTTGTTGAATCCACATATCATTATTGTCTAGCTCAGGCAATTGACCAAAGAAATAATGTTGCAACATGTCTCTGTAGCGATCTCAATTGACTGTAACGTGGCGGTCTCTTTTATTAAAAAAAAAATGGTCCAATGACACCACCGGCATGAAAACCACACCATACAGTTAATTTTTGTGGATGAAGTGGTGTTTCTTAAAGCACATGAGGGTTTTTACTTGACCGAAAACGCATATTCTGTTTGTTGACGAAGCCGTTTAGCTAAAAATGCGCTTCATCACTGAAGATGATTTTGCGATGAAATTGGACATCTTCTACCAACATTTCCAGAGCCCAATCTGAGAACGTGGCTTTTGTTCTTGTGGTATCTTGATCTTATAAGGGCGCAAGCCAAGATCCTTTCGCAAAATTTGCCAAAGTGTGGTCTGAGCGAAGTCCAATTCTCGAGAACGCCGTGGAATCAACTGTTTTGGTTCGTTTTGAACTGCAGAAATATTCTCGCCATTTCGACCAACCCGTTGTCTCACTGGCACGGGAACATCCAGCAGTGAATATAAAGACTCAAATTCTTACACTAGACTATGAATGGCTTGTCTACTGGAACCATAATTACGACCAACATATGGAATTAACGCTCTTGAAGTTGCAGTCACCAACTCGGAATTTTTGTAGTAAATTTTAATTATTTTTAAACGTTGTTCATTCGTGTATCTCACCATGATGAAAATGTTGTCTTTACTGGAAAGTTCAAAGTTGTCAGGGCCCAAATGGAATACCCGATGTATGCAGCACTGGGTCGTATCTTATTCTCTAGTTTTGTAACGGAACCAAAAAAAACCGGCCTGGTCTGTCCAAATATATTTCGGAGGCTAGTAACGGAATGTATTTGTTTTGAATAAAAGGTTTTTCCCCCCTGTAATGTATTTGTTTTGAATAAAAGGTTTTTTAGGCTTCCTTGACTAATTCTAGTTTTAATTTCAAGCAGTCACTGACTGAAAAATGATCTTAGGTAAGACTTTTTATCTTTGTTTTGAGTTTAGTCTTAATTATGAACCTTTTCGTATTCTGCGCGTAGTCTTTGACCAATAAGACCACCAAATTCGTATGTCTTACGTAAGACTACGTATTCTGCGCATAGTCTAAGTTGGCATTGGCCTTGGTCAGAATACGAACAGGTTCATAATTAAGACTAAACTCAAAACAAAGACAAAAAGTCTTACCTAAGACCATTTTCAGTCAGTGGCTGTGCTTCAGAATCGGGTGTAAGTCTTAATTTCAAACAGATATGCATTTTGTGAATAGAGCGCTCTGATGGGTTGAATCAGTATGGGATCAAGTTTCTATAATATCCGCAGAGATTCGGCCTGGAATGCCTTGCTGCATCGGAGACCAGTAACGAAATGTGCTCTGTCACGCTTGGTGGATTCTTTGCTTCTCTACGATTAGGTTTTCTGAACCCCAAATGCGGCAGTTCTGCTTGTTTGCATAGCTCACGAGATGGCGCTTCGTCTGAAAAGATGATTTTTCGACCAAAATCTACGTCATTATGAAGCTGGTCTATGGCTCATGCAGAGAACTTACATCGAAGCGGATATATGTACATTTGCTTTCAACTACTGAGTTATCTGAACCGTAAGTGGACTTTCACATTCGAGGTCTTCGTGCAGTCCACATATTTCTTTTCACAATTCAGACGGTTTCGGCTGCACAACACTGACTTTGAAAATAAGTTTTCAATATTTCGAAACACTCCTCAGGCGAAAACAGACAGCCGAGTTGTGAAACTTTCGAGCAAATCGTTCCAATATGTGTTGCCATAGCCTAAGATTTCAAAACAAACCACTATATATTAAATTCTGGGCTCGCAGTTTTAGTGTAATCCGTAAGCCGTTCCGGTTTGTTATAAGCATGTTTATATTATAAACATAACTTCGGTTATAACAATGTTTCTCATTGTCAATTCACCGAAAACGACAATTGTCCGAAAAAAACAATTCACCGAAAAGTAATTGACCGAAAACAACAATTTTTCGAGGAAAAAAGCAATTCACGGAAAATGACATTTCACCGAAAACCGAATTCTAAAATCTGAAGAATATTTTTCAGTACAATACGATACTAGAATTAAAAATGGTTGGTTATGAACTGTTACACATACAAACAGTTTTTATGTTTTTATGTCGGTTCGAGGGTTTTTTTATTTCAATTTCGGGGACGTAGGAGCGGGGATCTTTAAACTAGACGGGAATAGAAATTGGGAGGAAGGATTATTATTTTTCTTTGTTTACGGGATTTAAGATTTCGGGGTTTCAGTACAATTCCATCAAAAAAGATAACAATTATTTTTTCTGCTTAAACCAATTATATCAAATCAGTTAAATTATGTTTTTTAAAGGAACAGCTGGAAGGTTGTATAAAGGAATAGTCGTTTTCGGTAAATTGTCGTTTTTGGTGAATTGTTTTTTCGGTAAATTGTCATTTGCGGTGAATTGTCGATTTCGGTGAATTGTTTTTCGGTGAATTGCCGTTTCCAGTGAATTATCATTTTCGTTGAATTGTTGTTTTCGGGAACTGTCATTTTCAATTAATTGCTATTTTGGGCGATTTGATTTTCAATAAATTGTCGTTTTCAGTGAATTGCGTTTCGGCGAACCGTCGTGTTATCTTTTAAAATCATTATGTTCTATAAAATATGAAGTAAGTTTTAACTGTTTCAAATCTGGTTAAATTATGAAATGAATAAAAATCTCTATCTCTTACGAGTTCAGAAAACAAAAATATTTTCGCTGCAACATATGTTCTCTACGCACAAACGTGTAGGTTCAAGTACATAATTTAACCACAAAAATCCATTATAAAAGTTGTATGGTTTTCTTGTAATATCGTTGTTCTGTATAGTTCTGAACTACTCCGTTATTATACAGAACTATACAGAACAACGATATTACAAGAAAACCATACAACTTTTATAATGAATTTTTTTGGTTATAGATAGATTTCTATTAAATATAAATTATTTAATTTAAAAAAAATTAAATTTTTAATTTTAAATTGGACAAATTTGAAAATAGCTATCGCGAACTCTACTCGATTGCTTTCAAAAAAACGCAGCTATTGTTTCCAAAAAACCCAGCTAATATTATAAGCAGTTTATTGTTCACAAATTGAACGGAACCAAACTTCAACCTACACACCTACAAGTAACACGTTTGTACAGGTATGAAACAACTTGTTTTATTTTTTTAATATCGTACAATTAGGAGAAAACGAAGATAATTGTTATTATTAGGGAAGCTCATTAATCCCTCAAGAATAATCTATCAGGCAAACTGTAAGTGATGGAAACCCAAATCCAATAAAATTATCATGGCCAATTTACCGCAAAGGTCTTGCCAAAAGATAAAATGTCATCCTCGCCGCCACAAAAATTTGTAAAATCATCGTACGATTATTTTCCGGGACATTATTTTGATGATACCGCAACAAACAGTAATGTAAACTTACAAGTTCAAGAAGTTATATGGCACATTTTTATGATGACGTGCGAAAAAACGAGCTTCAAATCCTTTCGGTCACGGGCATTTCTACACTATACATAGATATAAATAAAAACAACGGCCGATCACTCGAACTTGTTTTGGAAGCTGGCAATGTTATTGAATTTTGTGCGGGGCAGACATCGAGCCGACAAGAAATGTTGCTGGCATGGATGTCAGTACGATGAAAACAATTTGTAGCCGGAAGGTTTAAAAACTTTATGGTTACATCCTCCAAAGAGATCGTCATGGACTTTGAAATATATCAAGATCTTTGGGTATAAGACTGATCGGAAGGAACCGTTTTGAGAATGCAGCTTGTCGAGCCCATCCCCAAAGATAGTTATATATTTTTTAATCGGTTCTTTAGGACTGTGCCGCTTCTATATAAACTTCTATTGGGAAGAATAGGCCATACCTCGCCACAGATAAACAATAATTTAAATTCTTTAAGTTTTTTGCTGGACAAAACCAAATATTTGTTTTCAATATTTTTGTAATTTTGAGAGTATTGAAAGAGCGTAAGACCCAACCAGCCAAAATATTTTATTTTGTAAACAAATCTTCCCCTTCACATTTTATGTGTTCTCCTGCGAAATAAAACATGTTTATTTCGCATCAAATTTTTACGCAACGGTTCCAACTTATTTTATTTGTGTTCTAAAAATTTAAAAATCGCAATTTTGGTGTTTATATTTTTAATTTTATTTTGGATTTGCAATGTAGAAAGAATAACAGTCCGCATCTATGAAAATTTTCCGTATAGAAAGAGAATGAAGATGGTATTGGAAAATAAACGTTTAGGTGGAGAAGTTTTTCTGGCCGATTTTTTTTTCTAGCGGTTAAACTCCTTAGTCTCTTTTGGCGATGAAAAATAAATTTTAAATCTAAAGTACAATTTACTTTTTACAACCAAATTCTGAATAAAGTTCAAGCGAGAAATTAGCGAATTATTAGGATATAATCGATATAGTAGCCGCATTCCATATGCAAATCAAATAACAAAATAAACAAGTTCCAAAGGATTCCAAAATTATAACAAATCTAAATTATGAAAATTTAAATAAGATTATTTTATCAATATAAAGAGGTTAAAATACTTAGAGTGGCTATATTAGGTGATAGAGGAAGGTTTAGTGTATTTGATTTTTTTTTTTTTGGTATTTTTTGTATGTTTAGTACATGTACATAGCTGGACTTGCGGGTCATATCAGAGCCTAAAGGAAGGTTAACTGTATTTGAAATAATATTTGAGATTTTTTGTATGTTTGGTAATCGGCGAATAGACCATTGAACTCAGAAATTAATCGTTGCTCAGCCTAGTGGGTCATGTGAGATTTTTGGTATGTTAAGTATTCGATAGACCATTGGGTTTAGAAACTATTTGTTGGCCGGACACATGGGTCACGCAGGTCATAGGAGTGGGTTTTGAAAATTTTGTATCTTTGGTATTCGGATAATAGACCGTTGAATTCAGAAATTAATCATTTTCCAGACTAGTGGGTCACGTCAGGTGATAAAAAAGGGTTTAATGCATTTGAAATGATTCCTTGACATTTTTTGTTAGTTTGGTACTAGGAGAATACCATTGAACTCAGAAACTATTCGTGGGCCTAGTGGGGTACATGACGACATAGAGAAAGGTTTAACGTATTTCAAATAATTTTTTGAGATTCTTGTTGGAAATAAACCATTGAATTTAGAAAATAATCGTTGGCCGAATTTTTTGAGAACTTTTGTACGTTTTGAATTCGGGAAACAGACCGTTGAACTCAGAAACTAATCATTAGCCAGACTAGTGGGTTACATCAAGCCATAGAGAAAGGTGAAACCTTTCTTTCAATTTACGGTGCTTGTTGTCCCAATGAAAATTTCCAGACTTCTTTGGACTATATTTCAGCAAAATTATAGAAAAGGCCATCCATGCTCTGTAACATTCATCTATCTAATGATGAATACTACTGGTTTCGTAGATTCTTACTTCTATCAACGTTGAACAATTATTTTAAATTCGACTAAGCATAGAAATTATGAACAAATAATTCCCGGCACTGATATATTTTATAAATCATATAATATTATATACCATGAGATGATAGTTGATAGTATTTTTTTTACAGTAATATATTTAGGAGCTCAGACATTTTTTGACATGTAGGGTAGACCGGGGCAGATTGTTACATGGGGAAGGTTGTTAAAGAGCGATTTGTTCAAAAACTATAAATAAAATACACATAACGTGCACGAGTAATTTGATCTCTCTATCTCTCTCGAAATTATCAGTTACCTACAAAATTTCGGTGTGATCGGACGTATACTGCAGCAGTGAAAGAGAAAAGTTTGTTTTGACCTATGGTAAGTAAAAAATGACAGCTGCTCTTTTTTTTGTTTTGTGTCTTTTCTAACTGTAATTTCGGTCGTAATTGGCTATACATGAATCGGTTGTGCATTTTAGTGTAATTTTATTCAGATCATTTGATGATTATTCATCAATATATGCGTAAAAAACCTGTTTTATTCAAAAAATTCACTTTGGGGTACCTAATTACAGTATTGAAGGGGCAAGTTGTTACAACCTGCCCCTTCTAAAATATTTGTTCGTAAACTTTAAATGTAAATTAACAATTCAATTTGTTTCATAATTTGCTTTATTTTAGTAAGCAGTTTTACCATCATGAGGAACTATAAGAAGAAACAAATCGAGGGTCAACTTCAAAAACCACCACGAAGGCTGCCGTTGATCGGGTTATCAAAGAAAAGCTAAGTGTTCGGTCCGTGGCAAAACAAATGGCTATTTGCCATCAAACATTATGGCGCTATGTTAAAAGAGCTCAACGGACAAATGCGGCGGAAGGGATAATGGAAGCAACAAGTTATGGATACGCACAAAATTCAGTGTTTAATGAGAAAGAAGGGAATAAACTAGAAAAATATGTAAAGAACGCCTCCAAGATATAATTTGGCCTGACGCCTTTAGAGCTACGAAAATTCGCTCATGAGTGTGCAATTTCTCTAAAAAAAATCTCCCGGAATCTTGGTCGATAAACAACCAAGCAGGACCAGATTGGCTATTCATTTTTTTAAAAAAATACCCCAATATATCTATTCGCGTGCCAGAAGCGACAGTATTGGGCGTGCAATGGGGTTTAATCGTATTCGCGTCAACGATTTCTTTACTCTACTGAGTACAGTAAAGGACAAATTTAATTTTGCAGCTAGCGATATCTGGAACGTGGATGAAACCGGTTGCATAACTGTACAGAAACTGTGCAAAGTTATAGCAGAAAAATAAACCAAACATATGTTGGAGGGATAACATCAGCTGAAAGAGGGCAACTGGTGACAGTTTGTGTTGCTCTAAGTGCCACTAGTTCTTCAATCCCATCGCATTTTATATTTCCGCGAAAGCGTTACCAAGATCATTTTATCCCTGATGCACCGAATGGGTCGATAGGCTCAGGAAATAAATCTGGATGAATGACAACTGAAGAATTCTTCCAATTTATGCAACATTTTATCCATCATGTTCGACCTTCTTTGACTCGTCCGGTTTTATTGCTCCTCGATAATCACGAATCGCATTTAGCCATTAATACCATAAACTTGGCTGAAGAAAACGGAGTTGTGATGCTTTCATTCCCACCCCAATGTGCACATAAAATGCAACCATTGGATTGAAGCGTAGATGGTCCTTTTAAAAAATATTTGTCCAATAAATGGATGCGAAAAGCGTACGCCAAAATGTTAAAAAGCGGGTTAGAAGCGGACAAAACTATGTTTCTACAACATAGTAACGAATTTGAAATTTATTTGAAATGAAAATACTACGACCTGTATTTTCATTTGAAATAAATTTCAAATTCGTTACTATGTTGTAAAAACATAGTTTTGTCCGCTTCTAACCCGCTTTTTAACATTTTGGCGTACGCTTTTCGCATCCATATATTGGACAAATATTTTTTAAAAGGACCATATACGCTTCGATCCAATGGTTTCATTTTATGTGAACAATGGGGTGGAAATGAAAGCATCAGAACTCCGTTTTCTTTCTTGATCAAATTCAAGTCAAAATCAAAGTAAACCCAAAACAATTTTGGAAATACTTTAAAAATAAACGCGAAATTGAAGGATACCCTGCTAAATACGACCTACAACAATACCTGCTCTTCAAACGCCAAAGATATAGCTGACATGTTCACGTCGTTCTTTCAATTAGTCTATAGACCAAGCGTTACTAGTGGATTGTACGAACAACCCAGCAACAACAACAAATCAATAACTCCTCCTATTATTTTTGAGGACAACATTTTATCGGCTTTAAGGGAGTTTGGAGATGGTTGCGGTCTTGACGATATACCCTCTTCTATTCTGAAGGAGTACGCTGAAATTTTAATAATTCCATTATGCTATCTATTCAATCATTCCTTAAGCACCGGCGTGTTTCGCGAAAAATTTCAAAAATTACTCCAATTTTTAAATCGGGTAAGTGTGACGATATCACATGCTACAGAGGAATATCAACTACATCATCAATTCCGAAATTATTTGAGTTAGTATTATGCAACAGCTTTAAATCCACAATTGCACGTCATATATCAATAAACCAGCATGGGTTTATGCCTGGTCGATCCACATCGACTAATCTGGTTGAATTCACCAGTAAACTAATTAACGAGATAGAAAAGCACCGTCAAGTTGATGTAGCATACACGGATTTCAGTAAAGCATTTGATTCTCTCTGTCATCATAAAGCACTCCAGAGATTATTCGATTTTGGGTTTTCTCTCGATTACATAAATTGGTTTAAGTCATATCTATCAAACCGGCGACAATTTGTAATAATGTGGGAAGTGAGAAATCAAACGTTATTAAAGTTACATCTGGTGTTCCCCAAGGATCACACCTTAGGCCTTGGGTTTTTATTGTTTTCATATACCGAATATCCGAGATAATGAAAAACTCAGACGTGCTCATATTTGCAGATGTTGTGAAAATTTTTCGTACTATTAATGGTTTGTTAGATACGGAGAAACTTCAAGAAGACTTAGATAGATTAAGTGAAAGGATCGAAACTAACTATACTTAAATACTAAGAAATGCAAAATCATGTCTTTTCATCGTAAAAGAAATCCGGTTATTACTTCATACAAAGTCAACAACGAAGTACTGCAAAGAGTCAATGAGATTATAGACTTAGGTGTCACGAATGCCATGTTCGGATTTGTTAAAAGATGGACAGGTGAATTTAAGGATATTCAAACCTTATGTTCACTATATTTCGCTTATGTTCGATCTCAACTGGAATACGCTGTAACGGTCTGGAATCCATACTATGCTGTGCACATAAAAAGAATTGAAAGCATTCAAAATAAGTTCCTGATTTTTTTGTTAAAGAAAAGTGACTGGGATTACGACCACAACTTACCATTCCATAAAAATGTGGCTCACTTACCTCCATATACCCAACAAGATGCACGGAATACAAAATATACACGCTTGAAAATAGACGGGTTCTCATGGCGCGGCTTAAATCTTGGAAAACATATAAATTCACGTGCCATGCAGAACATTTCGAAACCATGGATTTTTAGCACTTGAACACCATTCTACTAATTATGGAGAAAACAACCCTATTTGACTTTAATTTGTCAAAGAATAATTTTAAAAATATCTTGAAGAACTATTTTTAAAATTTTTAATTGTCAAACTAAAATTTGGTTTATATTTTCTATTTTCTTTTTTTAAGTTTCTTGTTTGAAATTACTGTTTTAACTATTTTTAAAAATCTGAAATCATACATGTAAATTACAAAATAGATTTCTTTAAAAAAAAAAAAGAAAACACCCAGCGAAATTAATGACAATTTATAATATTCCGCAATTGGTGGCTGATGCCCTTCCTAAAGCGCTCACACCAAATAATATAACAAACGAATTTAAAGTTACGGGAATAGAATCAATGAATCGTGAAATATTTTCGGATGAAGAATATTTGGGTACGACTGTTACGGAGCGGTCCGAATTTAACCTAAACTCTACTGATTCACCGGTAAGTGAATCGATTAACATAATTGATCAAGAGTTATCACGTACTGTGGCATTGATAGATATAGCTCCACATCCTATCGAATATAACAACATTCAATTATTTTCCGACATTGAAGACGAGGTGGGTTATCTTTCACCGTTTCGAATTTAAATCAATTATAACATTTTTATTTAATTTTTTCAGTGTGACCGCAGCAAACTCGACTTAAATACAATTATAATTGAAATTGATCCGTATATAACCGCCGAAGAAATTGCGACGGTTATAACGAAGAATGAACCAAGACTATCATCATTGCAAATAGACAGCGCCGCACCGGAATTTAATCCTGAACTGATTCGACCTTATCCTAAAGCTGAAGACAAGGCAATGAAAAGAGGATGGAAAAAATGTACTGCCGCAATTTTGACGATTACACCCAATAAAGACAATATAAACGAGAATGTAATTGACCCAACCCCAAAGAAGCAGAAAGCTACAAAAAACTTAAATGAAGGTACAGAATAGTTCAACCCTATAGTAAATATATACGGAGAGAGCTAGAACTATTATTAAATGTCATAATAGTAGAAATAAAATTATATAGTATTACCATACGCATTTTTTTTTGTTTTCGGGCTGGAATTTTGAGCTATTTTCAAAAAGGTGCATTTTTTTTTTTTTTTATTTTAAAGAAAAAAATTCATTGCATTAGAGTCCTCATCTTACAAATATTTTTTAGTCTCCGCTATAGCTACTCGCAATAATATTCAATTAATCGCCATCTATATATAAAATTGATGTACAATAAATTAAAATGCTTAAAAGCCTCAAATACACCTCAAGAAACAATAATCATGCCTAATTTTGCAGTCTCGCCATATACATAAAATTTAATAAATCGAAAGTGTTGTAAAGCTGCCGATCATAATTAATTAATAATTTTATTGATCATTCAACTATGGCTGAAATCCTCGTTAAGTCGCTTCACCAAAAATTATATAACTTTAAGACAAATCGTCTTTGCAAAATTAATCTTTTCTTAAGAATCTGGGTTACAACACATGTTTTATTGCAATAATTATTTTCTTAATCATGTGTAGTAACACTAAAAACAGCACAAGATCTTAAAAATTAAAATAAAAAGTGAATTACTTAATCGTCTTCTCTATATATGCTCGCACAATATTCACTTTATAAGACTGTTGTCTTAATTGAATAATTATTCAGCGACGTCATCTATGTCATGCATTTAAAATAATAATAATTTTGACAATGAATTCACAAAAAAATAATAACATTTTATTGTTATAGGTTTAGTTCAAGTTTACGATTAAATAACTCAATTATACTTTCGAGATAAGCGCATGGCGTACTCAAGAAGCATTAAGATTGAGATTTGTAAAGTATATACGCGATCCACGATACGATCATATTCATGTAAGTACGCGCACGTAAAATTATACATACATATATAGGTCTTTATGAAATAATTATGAGTTATTTATGGCCCCGACATAATTAATTCCAATTGCGGAGAAAGAACCAGACAAAGTGAAACGTGTGCTAATTTATGGGGGTGGTTCCGAAGAATAGCGTGTATCAGTATCATAATTGATTAAACAGAAATGTTGAGAGGAAGTGTTCAATTATGGCGAATTATGTGTGTAAGTTCAAGATTTGATGATAGACTTTAAATTAATAGCCACTTACTTCGAAGGTCTAATGTTTGTGTTTGTAATTAGAAGGGAATTTTGTTGATTGATGCGAATTTTTTTTACAAACGTATCAACCAGTGGGCGGAATTTATACATTTTTTTCTACCCAAATCTTTTTTATCAGGTTTTGTGACAGACCAGTAATATTATTAATTTTAATTATATGTAATATCTAAAATGTTCACTAAATTAAATAGAGGGTTGGAGTGTACGATATTGGGACTATAAAATATATATAAAAGTTTGGGAATTTGGGTATTAAACTGACTTAAAGTGGATGTTATTATTAATATTAGCTTCACAGTTCTTGTCTAATAATGTGACTGGCCACGGTTGATGATGACACGAGGGTTAAAAGTCGAGTTTGGAGAGGGGGGGGGGGGGGTAGTGGTTGCTATTTTGCAAGACTCTCGTAGTAACTAGGTTTATCTAAAATTCCAGTACTATAGGATTCAATTTGCGCTGAGTCCTAATTTGGAGTTCTTTCGTTTAGAGGTATAGGATGGGGCGCGGATCTCTTAAAAAAAGTAGGCTTAAACGAATAAGTTAGGTAAGTTAGTTTGAATTTTGAGGAAAATTGTTGGTCTCAATGAACGGCCGAGAGAAAATCGTATGAAAAATTGGGAAGGGAGTTTATCATTTTTTGTTTATCATTTTTTATATTGTTGTGTCGTATCGTGTTGCGTTACGAGTACACATACAAGAAATGTTTGTGCTAAGGGTTGCGAAAATTGTTTTTTTATGTATCAGGAATCGATTAATCGAGGGATCAGAGAGATAAAAAGAAAGCCTTTTCGTTTTTGTTTTATTTTCTCAGATCGTAATTTTTCCATCTGAATTTTCTTTTTTGAACTATCAGAGAAAAAGACATATTTGAAATATTTTGACAGAAAATATGGCGGACGTTATGGAAAATGGCAATTAACAAATTAATTTGTAATTATTTTTATCTTATTTTTATTAAATTAATTGTAAAATTAATAATACGCTAATTAATTATTTTTTCGTGGTAGATACCCAAATTACATATTTTCAGTACAGTGTATATAAAACTCGGTAACAAGTTTTCGGAATGGTACTGCTTTTGGGCCTGGGTCCAATTTTTGCGCGAATGATTTTGTAAAGGTGGAAAAATTTTGGCGGCGAGAGAAAATTTTCGAGTGACAGGAATCAATTTCGATAAGTCCTAATTTCGGGAAAATTCACTAGAGTATTTTCCGGTAAGGCCTGGATACCTAGTTTAGAAACTTACGATCTTGATAAAAATTTGTTGAAAAGAGAGTTTCGATGACCAGGGAGAGACTGCAGTGGATGATATTTTTGAGAAATAAGTTTACGGGTTTTCTGGCTTGGCCGCCATGTTGCATCATGTTCCATTAGTACAAACTCTTGTCAATAGATTGGGATGAAACTCAGATTATATGATGAAAATGAGATTCTAATATATTTGAACGAACCTAACAAATTTATCATTATCTCGGTTGTTACTCGTGAACTCTGATTAGACAGTTTGATTAGTTAGAAATACGCTGATGTTTAACCAAGTGCGTCGTAATTTATTAATTGTTGTAAAAGGGTCTCGGTTGTTCCTCCTTTATTTATAGACTTGCATAGATAACCTCGAGTTAGATGGAAAAAGCTGGAGAATATTGCGAGCCTCTTGAAGGCGGCAACTCATTACGAGAAAATAAGCTCACAAATTTTGTTTATCAGCGCATTAAACATCCTACAAATATAAGCGTGATTATTATCCAAATTTGACAATATTGTTGTAGTTGAGTGATAAAAACTTAGAGAATTGCTAGAAATAGTCTCTGATATTTATGAAATTGCCTAATTCTCACCCAATTCAAGGATGTGCGGATTTCAAATTTTGCACGGTCTCAACAGGTGCTAATTTCTCATTAAACAAATAATTTCACTCCTAAGTCCAAATTATTGCGCAACAATCTCTGGGATACACCCAAACGCTCTAAAAGTAGAACATAACTGGTAAAGAAAGAAGAAGCTAGATACCGGCTCTAATCTCAAATAAACTTCAGGACTCTTACGGTAGCAAAATCGATTTTCCACTGGCAAGGCAATGACTGACGGTGAATCTGGTCTTGCTTCGTGCAAATATAACTAGACAGGATGCAACAGCAATTGGGCGATTCTATCAATCACTGGACTTTATTAGATACACATTGTAGTGCTTCGTCTCGTCATCATTACTTATAGGGAGTAAAAGAAACATAAAACCTCGCAAAGTTTTGGTGTTACCCTACATCAGATATCCATAAAAATGCGGTAACCGTTCACTTTGGGGTTTTAAGTTTACCCGAATTTCATATGCCCTTGGTTCTTTATTCCAAACATTAAACGACTCATAACGAAATTTTGAAGGCGCTAGATTTTTTCTTGTTTTATATAGACGACACTATCATTGCGAGTTGCTCGGATATAATATCGTATTATAGCATCCTCCAGTTTACTTGATTTCAGACTTTCCAGAGCCCGAAGATTGTGCAGAATCTACATTCATTGCAGAATTCAATATGTTTTTGGCTGATTTAATAACCAGTCCAATAAGAAACTCTGTTGAGATTGCCCGCGTTGACTATTGCCAACTGCAAGAACTGCTTCTATGGGTCACTTGTTTTTGATTATTTTCTAAATATTCTAAATGATCATCTTAGAAGCTGCACAAAAACTATCTCTAAAGCTGGCAAAGCAGTTAAGCTTAAGCCTTGGATGTCTGATCACCTAATAAATAATATACGCAAGAGAAATAAAATATGCCAGCTTGCAAGGGAAAATCCAGCTGACAATAGGCTTGCAACTGTAGTCGCAAACTATGTGACAACGTTAATGCCAAAATAAGTCAGAGTAAAGAAGCAGTACAACGTCGAACAGTTTAATTCTAATGGCACGAATGCCCGGAATAGCTGGCAGTCAGTAAATGAATTGATACATGGGCACCCCGAATCCGCTGAAATTGAAGAATTAAATTGTAAGTCGGGTGGTGTTATCTCTGATTCAAGTGCCGTATCAAACGAGTTTAACAACTTTTTGTGTTTGCTATCTTGTGGGTGTCTTAAGTTCATTATGAATCTAAGTGTCAATACAGGGATTTTTTCGTTAGCCCTAAAGCGAGCAGAAGTTATCCCAATTTTAAAAAAAATGATAAATCTAGCTTAGACAACTACCGACCAATATCGGTTCTTGCCATTTTTCAAACATCTTTGAAAGGAGAGTACGTTTTCTGAATAAAAATAATTTTCTATCTCGCCGCTGCAATTCGGGGTTAGGAAAAATAAGAACACGGAACAAGCTATTTTAACAGTTCTGGAACAAATAAGTAGGAGCATTGATTTAGCGCTGAAGTTATCTGGTTTATTTGTCGTTATGACTAAAGCTTTTGATAGAGTAGATCATACGATTCTCCTAAGGAAACTTTAATGGTGTAGTTTCCGTGGAATGATCTATAGCTGGCTTTGTAGTTACGTAGGAGTTCCTCAGGGATCGGTGTTGGGACTCCTGTTATTCCTTGTTTATGTAAATGGAATTTTCCGACGCCCTTTTGCAGGCTCCCTCATCGCTTTCACTGACGACTTTTCACTTGTGTACTCTGCAAACAGGTTAACATATCAGAGATCGAACACGATTTAGATTTACTGGCGGAATGGCATAAAGCTCATAACTTACTTTTGAATGAGAAAACAAAAATAATACATTTTATTGAGAGCCAGGAACTACCTGATGCTCTTTCTTTCCGTATTTTTGACTGTAACAAAACCCAGACTTGTATTTCGACTTTCTTTTTTAAGATTAGTGTAGTAAATGACATTAGATATTTAGGTATTTTGATTGATGCAAATCTATAACCTGGAAGGTTTCACATTGAAGGCTTGCAACATAAACTATTATTAGTATTTAAATATGAAGGGTTTGGAATATTGTCTATATATGTAGAACAATACCATGTAGTTGCAGTACTAGCGAATTATTGCTTAGCCTACGAAATTCGATTCTTTCACATTTTCCATCTATATTTCATTATCACAAATAACTTTTCGTGTTTACGAATTTTTATATGTTACTTTGTTTTTTATTTTAATGGTTTTATTGTGATTGTTCCGTATATTGGTTTATTGTTATTACTCTCGAATTAAATACACAATCGTAGGAAATTCTTCCATTTAGTGTCAATCTGCGTGACAACGACATCACCCCATAGTTTTCTCCAGAAAACTCGTTTTTGACCCTTGGGTTCTAATTCTTTAAGACATCAGATATTTTCTAATATCGAAATTAACTAACGCCGACGTTCATCCATAAGGACGATTTCCTTAGCTTTCAATCAAATAAAATTACCCCGAACTATACAGAAGACTCGAACAACACACTTTGTTTTATTGTGGCATATTTACAAGTTAACGTGCTTATATGTAGATGTCGCGAAAATACTTGGAAATTTTTTCGGCTTTAATTAATTCGACCAGATTGCGATCGACAAATTTTTGACAATTGAATGAAAACAGAACATGGCGTTCTTGCTAATGAACGGCTAAATTTGGTTAAATAATTTATTGTAACTCAAGGCATGTATAAATATACAGGTTAGTTGAAAAGTACTGAAAGCAAAAATGAAAGAATGTGATTTTTTTAATGAAATAAGGTTTTCTTCCTCAACTTCAATACACTTATTCCAATGATCCTCCAATAATTTTATACCATCTCTATAATGATTTTCAGGAAGCTCTGCAAAATAAAGTTCCTTGGTTGCAATAGCTTCGTCATTCGACGAAAAACGCTTTCCACGAAGGAATTGTATCAGGTTTCTGAAGAGATAGTAATCGCTGGGTCTTTTTTCACGAAATTTTTTATCCTACTGGTCCAAAAGGTTGCAATAATATTCAGAATTAACTCTTTCACATTTTTTAAGATAATCAATCAACAAAATCCCTTTTGCATCCCAAAAAATGATGCGATGAACCCTTTTGCCGATCGGTCTGACTTCACCTGTTTTGGGGCTGAACAACCAGTTTCAGTCCATAGTAAATGTTTTTGATTCAGTTTAAGATCATGGTGGTAAATTTAAGTCTCATCCAGTTACAAATCTATGCAAACAATCGGGTTTATTCTGCTTAAAACGCTTCAAATTACGCTGAGAAATTTGGTTTCGATTCAGTTTTTGTTGAATTGTTAACGAATGCGGCACCAGTTTTCCAAGCAGCTTTTCCATACGAAATTCTTCATGTAAAATATGGAGTATTTGTTTGCCCGAGATGCCTATGGTACCAGCAATTTCACGCTTAGTCGCTCAATGATCTCTGGTGTCGTTGAAGGTTTTGGACGTCCACTGCGTGGTTCATGTATAACGTTTGAACGACCACGTTTCAACTCTAAAATCCTTCGATGCACAGTTGGAAATGAAGGAACAGATTCCTAAAACACTTTTAACTTGTTTGCATGAATTTCTGTTGCTCATAAACCTTAAAAAACAAAAATAATTTCACTGCACGATATTCGGTTTTTTTTCATTGTAATCGAATACACTGACACGTCAACCTCTAATGGCTTGTAAACAAAGAATGAATTGCCAGATCGAAATAAAAATTTTCATGTGTTCAAATGAAAGATGAAATATTAAAATAGCGTGTAAATTTTGATTCCTTTACTAGTTAATAGGTGTCGCTTTCAATACTTTTCAACCAACCTGTACGATTTAAACACTTTAACAATTTTTAATTTTCTTTTCTGATATAGACATTTCTTAATAATAGTAACATAGGCGAATAGTCAGGTAAATAACTTAATTTTTTGAGTTGAATAAGAATGTTCTTTGAAATAAATAAATTATATTTTAAAATTCTCCTCCAGCTCTCCCTGTGATTAGAGAATTGAGAATTACGAAAAAAAATTCTTTGTAGCACTTTTTCCCAATTTTATTTTAACAGTATATTCTGGCAGTGTCGGGAATACATTATTGAGGAAAAGAAATTTAGTTCAAATGTCGGTCACTAATGGTGTTTTAAGAATTATTTTGTTAAACAAATATTAAAGCCGGTTTCACAGGTTGTTTTGTGTCGCGCTATTTCAAAAATTTTCAGAATTGTTATAGGATTTGGTTTTCCTTGGTTTTTTTAATAAATGTATCTCTATGAGTTTTCTAACTAATTAATTATATAAAGAAAAATTCATTCTGAATTATTATTGTATTTATTTTAGTAGAAATTATTTTAATTATTAATTAAATAATCTTTCCTGGTTTTATTTCATAATTCTCAAAAAAAAATTTAGGTTAAAGAAATCTCAAAACTGCAATAATTAGGAAAAACAAATTCCTAAAAAAAATATTTCCCAGACACCAGAATACGCTTGTAGGGAAATATTTCCTACCTGCTATAATACTGTCAATTTCTTTCCATTTTCCAATTTTAAGGGAAAGCCAGAATTTACCCACTGCTGTTCTCACCCAATAATTAGGTTTATTGGAGCTAAACTAATTAATAGATGGCCAAAATTTATCAACTGGATTTAAGAACATTCAAATATTTTAACTAAAAAATTTAAGTCGAAATTTTAGTGTTCCTTTACGTAAGTTAATGGCAGTGAGTAAAACTAATTATTGGGTGGGCAAAATTTACCATCCGGTGGACAATTGTTAACAATGACATATAGCAATATTTTATGAACTTTCTTGTATTTTAACTCAAAAGTTTACGTAATATTAATTTTTTCGTGCCTACTATGGTGAGAAAGAACAGCTCGATCTCGAAAACAGCTTATGCGATTCGAAATTGTTCGCCAACTTCATTTATTTAATCGGATTTTTTTTTTCTAAATGAACTGTTTTTTGGATCTCTAATTAAGGGAGTCGGGTACCTCCCAATACCACGATATTGCTTTACGATTTTCCCAAATACAAATATACTCATGTAGTATATCGTTTAATAGGTCTTGGATCAGACAAGATTTTCGATACAACTTTAGTTCATAAATCCACCGTTTGGCGCTGGTAGCGAATTTTTCGTCTATTATAGTTCCCCTTTTTGTTGAAGAATCTCAGATTTAACCATTTACAGCCTATTTAAAAATAGATACATACTGGTCGAATGTGTTGATATTTAAGTTTCTATCATTTCCATCATTCTAGCAGATCTCTGTTAATAAATAGGTGGGCCGATTACATGACCTGCACGAAGCCTAGACCTGACACCATTAGATTTTTACGTTCCACTTAGATCTGTAGAAGTTCCAAAGGAAACAATTATTTGTGCGGCAGAAACAACCAGAGCTATGTGGAGTTACGAGTTATTCTGAATATTCTGAATGCGGCTTTTTCGTTTTTGAACTAGCGGTTATTTCGCCAAAAACCTTTCATACTGAGGCCTACAAAGGTTTTGAAGAATGCCGTAAATTTTTGTGAACACCTTAGTACTCAAAACTACCGTTGTGACGCTGGAAGCAGTTATAACTTTCACTATTCCCATATCGTCATCTGGCATATTATTTAAAAGGTCTGGGAAAAGCAATAATTTTGTAATCAGCGTTTTAGTGCACAAATCCACCGTTTTGATGCTGATAGTTAATTATACAATTATCATATAATATCAGGGATGCGCGTCGTCGCGTCAACTATTATTGTCGACGTAATGTCAAAAAAAAATTAGTTTGATAAATTTTTATTTTGTTTGTTCAGAGCCATCTACGATTTTAAAGAGCCGTGATATTAAATAATGTATTTTATTTAGAAGGAAAACTTTTTTATGTTTCCATACGATACAATGTAAAATAACCAATTTTTGAATTAATATTTGTGAATGAAAATTTAATTAAGTAATTAAAATTTATATTTTAACATATTCAAAATTAAAATCTCTAATGAAAATTTTCACATGAATATGTTACTAAATATGTTGATTTCGTATAATTATGTATTATTTATAATCATCAATTAAAATGTTATTGTATTAAAATTGCAAATTCAAATTAATCATTTCGGTTTTTATTTACAAAAATTTATTTAAAAAATATTAATGTAAGCTGATTCTTATGGGAAAAAACGAAATGGCGGAATCTTACGGCTCTTATATCTAGGTGGCTTTGGTTTCTTTCCTTTTTTGTTTTTTTTGGCGTATCGAAAGATTAGACGAAAAAATAAAAATATGAAAAGCGAAGCCCAATGAAGTTATAAAAGAATTCAGACATTCGAATTATGAAAGACCTTTTGGGAATAATGGAGGTAACGATATCACCAGTCGGTCGATACAAGATCTCTTCGCAAAGATTTTCTTGTTATGAAAAAACTGGCGACTAATCCAGAACAGTCGCTAAAAATACTGGATCCAGTTAGCCAATTAACGCATCGCACAACCCCGAGTGCATTATTTCGGATGCGGTGCAATTATGGTTACAGTTATCGGAAAATCTAATATATTCCGACGACAAATTCCAAATTTTAATCAAACATAGAATGGAAATGTGTTGAAAGGTATTGGAAAATCAACAATTTGATAATCAGCATTTTAATTCGCTAATTCATCGCTTTGGCGGTGGTGACGTATTAATACTTTGGAATATAATAAGCACACATTTTTACTAAATCAATGAATAATCAGAAAATTTTTCTGAATTTTTAATGGAAATTTTCGATTTTTATGCGAATTGGATGGTGCAATGGTATACATATTTCCTTAGAAAAGTTTCTTTCATATACATATATTTTTACAGAAATCAGAACTGTTTTAATTTTTCGATTCATTGTGTATCATGAAAAACTGTTGTAATTTTCAAAACCAATGATGAGCGTATATTAAGAGCATGTTTTCTTGCATCATTTTGCGACCAATTTCTTCATCGGAAGTTTTCAATTTATCCAATTTTCTATTTTCTGATTATCTCGTGAGATTTCAGCAACTGGATGAAAGAAAATTTTTGTTTCCCAGGTCATCTAGCGTAGATAGAAAAATTAATCGGGTAAAAGGTTTAGACACAGTCTAGGAAAATAAATCGATTAAACCAGCTACGACAAAATCTTTGAATCGTTCAACGGTCCCCTTATGGAAGTTGCCACAAATTTATCACGAATTCGGTATGGATTTGATTTATAATTCTCATTCCATAATCATCTGGTCGTCCGTGGTACATTGTAATGCAACCAAGATTTATTAATTCGATTAAGTTGAAATTGGGTATTTTCACATTGCAATTGGGTCAAACGAAATTGTCAAAAAATTGACCAAAATTTGAATATTGTAATTTTTAACCTTTTCAATGACATCAAAGTCGAACACTAAATCTATAAATATAAAAATTATTTTGCATGTCAAATCAATATTGTACCGTAGCACGGTAATAAATGACTAACTAATAAAATCGATTTGATCGAACCATTAATCATCATCGTAATCATGTGATTATAATCAATTTACACGATTACAAATAAATTGAAGAACGTGACTTTTTGAACATGTCAATTACAAAGTACTTAGGTACTTTGTAAACACATACGAGTAAATTTTTATGTCGTGGGTAATTTGTATTGCAGTGCAGCTATAAAATTTTATCTTAATCGATCGCGTAAAATAATATTTTAATTTCGAAATTATAAAATTTAGTATGCGGATCACATCCGACTCTGCATAACTTACATTGTTTTGGGTACGCAAACGTTAATTTACGAAATTCGATGACGTAAACCATTTATTAGAAATAATGAGCTCGATGACAGTGCCTCATACTAATTTTAGTATACGCGAAGCATGAAAATATGTTGGTATTGCACGCAATCGAACAACCGATCAATCATTAATCAGATAAACTCTGCTACATATTAATAAGGTAGCAAGCTTGACCAATTCTTTGTACACAAAAAAAAAATCAAAACATATTTCATAAATGATTCATTAACGTACGTACCTACATAAGGTACATGCGTTAGCGAAAGTTAAAATATGTTTTCAATGTTTATGTTTCATTAAAAATAATTAAACGCGTACTTTCATTTTAAAAGTATATTAAAATAATTAAACTTACCAATCATTAAAAAAGGTGCAGCCAAATTAATTCCAATGAATTCGATGCCCAAGTACATTGCCAAACCAAATGCTGCCATTGTAGCCATAACCGCTGATACATTACCCAAAAACCCAAGCAAAGGCTTCGACCGAACTTGATCACCCATCATACATGTGACTATACTAAATATGGCCATTAAAATAAATGTCGAACTAAAATACGGTACAACAGTGCGAGTATTACGCTCAAGCTCATGGTCTAGAGTACGCGATGCAAATCGTGCCACCGATATATGCTTAAATAATCCATTATCTTCAGCATACCCAACCGCCTCTAAAAACGCTTCTTCCCAGGCCGCACCGCGCCCATCTTGTTTCTTTGTATCCGCCGTTACAAAATACACTAATTGAACCGAGGGCACACTTACGATTGTGCCCTCGTCAGATAATTTTGTCCCGCCAAAAAATACGGGAAATGCGTGCGCATCCCATGTCACAGGATTAAACATAACAGGAAATGTTAAATTCAATTCGCCACTTTCAATCTACCGATTAGAAAGAAGAAGAAATTAATAAAACACAAAAGATGAATTTACATTTGGTTACAGAACTTAAATAAAAAAAATAAATAAAATAAAAAATTGGTTTTTTGAAATTACTTCATCCATTATATAATCCAAATTTAGTATATCATTTGTAAAACATTCATTTTCCCATCTAGCACATGCATCATGATATGTAAAATATTCACCATCATAATATACTGTTGCATTTTGAATTATATTATCTAATTGTCTTAATTCCATGAATGCGTCTTTTGTTAACATATTGTGACCATGCTTTGGTATAACGATAACGCGACCAAAACGACCTGAAAATAAATAAAGAAAATAATTAATTATCGAATTTTTTGTTTAATGTTAGATTTAGGATCACATTACTACATTAAAATGATGTCGAGATTAATGCGGAATCGATAAGCCTTTACCAAATAATCTTTTTTCTTAGTTTGAACAGTAAAATTGTTTTAAATGGCGTGTTTTCCGAAAGATGTCGCTTTTTTATATAATTCAGGTATTCAGAAAAAGGAAAAAATTAATAAGAAGTTTCAAAACTGAAGTTTGGCAATGCAGGGAAAACACTGTCTGCTGGAATAAAATAATGCAATGATTCCACGCAGAAAAAATAATCGAATGATCAAAAATGATCGCCAACGCCCATGAAACGACTAAAAAATGGTATAGCGGCAAATTTTAAAAGTTGTGGTTTCATAAAAATAAAATCTAAAATCACGGCCTCAATCGGCAATCAAAGGAATCGATTAGGCCAGTGTAATACTACCCTTGATATTGGCCATTTTTTTAATTCAATCCGAGCAAGCTGGCTTACCCTGGTACTGTACACTGAGCAAAGGTTGTACAGAGAGGTGTACACGGTGGTGTAAGCACAATTCACATATAAAAATGCAATGTCCAGAGTAAAATTACTCAGGTTGAATAAAAAAACAAAAACTATTTTTAGACAGTGCACTGCCTGCTCGGGTTGAATTAAAAAATAGACGCTATATAGAGTACAAAGCTTCAACAGCTAATTTTATAGGAGTAACATTTTTTTTACTTATTTCTGCATCTTTTGGAACACATAAAGATTTTCCGTACTGAACGCAGTAACTGTTGGTTTCAACGGTAATTCTATAACATCGTCCTCCTCCATTTCAATGTGACATGCCTTATCATTTGTGTTTCTGGTATATCGGTTTCTTTCTCCAGTATACATCACCAACATTTTCTGCATCATTTTAAAGTGAATGAGCCTTTATTCCACAATTAGAAAGCTAATCAATAAATTATAGTAGAGTGACAGAAACAAAAACAATATTTATAGGAACATTTTATAGTAAAATGTTGACATCTTGAAGAAACATAACCAATAAAATTTCACAAAATATATTTACTTCGGAAATTTAATTTTTTTATAGGAATTTAAGTTTTTTTATAGGAATTGGCATTACAATTCATCAATATCAAATAAAAAATATTTTATAAATTTCCACTCGCGAAGAAATCACATATTATAAAAATAATTAAAATGGTTGGTTTACCATAATATTTGCCCAACCATAAAACGATCTTAGTGTGCAAGAAATATGTTTCGTCATATACTCTTTTTTATGTCAATGTATTACATTTTATTATTATTATTAAATTTTATTATGGCAACACACCACTACATATAAAACGATTTTGTCAGTAACATTTTACTGAATTTTTGTTTTGTTTCGGTTTGGTAAGCCTCTAAGTCGCTCTTTTTTTACTGAAAAAATATGTTTCATTGTGGAATAAAGCCTTTATGCCGCCCTAAAGTGTTTTGAAAATACTAATGTGAAATTTTATTTACTAAAATCCGGCAAAAAAAAAATTGATGTACATCAAAAATTTTGTTCTATTTGCCAGAAAAAAAAACAATTTTTTTTGATGTACATCAATTTTAAAAAATGTAAATTTTTATTGATGGAGAAATACCAATACAAAATGAAACGTTAATTTTTGTAGAAACGTCAATTGGTGTGGCAAATTCCTAATCAATTAAAGCATGTGTGTTAAATTTAATTGAAATATATTTTAATCGTTCATTAATAAATATGTGATGATTATTCGTTCGGAAATATATACATAAAATTTCGTATAGTGGAGTGCACAATTGATGTCGTTTTGATGTGACATTTCTAAACTTCAAAATCCTATTTAATATTTCCAATACATTCATAAAACCACATCAATTTTGATTTTTTGTTCTATTTGAACCACAAATTTCACATTGATTTGGAAAAGTGAATAGAATTCCACATAAAATACGTCAACTTCAATACGATTTATTAAATTTGTAAATAAAATGGTGGCGTTCGCGTTCTCAATGTGAGTTAAATGTCAAGGCACAAATTTCACATAATTGTATGTGAAAGTATTGGGAGTCTAGGTATTTTAGCAATCTGTTTTGCTCGCCTAGGTACTTAGGGTAAATTTATGAATTTTAAAAATCTTGTTGCATCGCTTGTAATGTGAAATACTATGAATTACAGCTTAACAAAATACTTTCTAAGTATATTGAAGCATTTCTATGTGTATTTTGCAGGTTTTAACACTCCCCAATTACTTCGCTATTAATAATCTTAATGTTTCAATTTGTAAAAGCAAATTTTACCATTACAAAACGGAATATTGGTTAAAGTTTTGGCGTTTAGATCGGGAGGTACCCTGGCCGGCCCATCTTCCATGCCAGTACTATATGCTGGCATGGATCTATGCTATGTACGGATGGTTCTACCTAAGTAGCCGTATTTCCTCGATTTAGGAGTGCTTCGGCCCCAGAACTGATTGCTAAGATTAAAAACAAACATACAGACAAATTTTACCATTCACTGCTGTTTTAGATTTACATGTCAGACCACTACGGTACGATATGATACGTTTGCTTTAGAAAAATGAGACATAAACTAAGTCGAAAATTGAGATGGTACAACATACCTCCCCTGGTGTGCATTCGAAATAAAAAATTGTTACGATCTTGTTTATTAGTTTGGTGGGCACGTGGATTGGTTACTTGGGCATTAATTCAGCGTAAATTGGTCAATCAAAGGTTAAGGGCTTAATGGCTTTTATGAAATTAGTGACATCTAGGTTTTAACGTTAGAAGTAGTTTTATAACAGATTTGTTGTATAGCAGATTAGTGTGGAACAAAATCGGATGTTCCAATCTGGATGTTGACGGCGGTATATAAAGACCCGGTACGTGGTTGGTCAAGAAGGGGTACGCGATAGAACAAAAGCGAAAATGTGAATGGTGTGTAAAGTGAAATAGTGGTGGAAATTATTTTTTATTGTAGTTTAGTGTTCATGGATAATTGCGCGAAAATTATTGTGGGAATATGTCTAATATATTTTCGGGAATATTCCATTAGTGGTAAGTGTTCAGTAAACAATAGAAAACTGTTTTCTGATCATTCCCGAATTATTCAAGAATATTCCAGAAGCGGTTTAAATTACAGGAATTGTTGTTGTAAACCGTCAAATTTATAACTGTATTCACAATCCAGTATTCGTAAAAATTAGTGATAGTGTCGGGATTGTGAATACTAGAAGATAAGTTTAGGTTTGGTGGATTTAAGTGAAGTCGTTGAAATAATTCTGGAACGGAGAAAAATGGAAAAATGAAAATCAAAAATGCATACTACGCAAGTATTGGTTGCTCTGCAGGGAATGATATTGGAAAATAATTAAAGTTTGATAAACAACTTAAAAGATGCAACGTGAATCAGAGGTTTGACCAACAAAATCAGAACCATCGAGAAGAAACTACACCAATAGAGAAGAAGAATATTTAGCAAACGGGATGATAAAGTAGGCGATATGGAGTAAAAAACGAGAATTCGGATAACGGTGGGGTGCAAAGGATATAGTATTGACTATGGGTAATAAGGTGGAACCGCGGACCAGCGAAGGATCAACTCAAAAATGACGCACGATTCAACTGGATATTGCCACATTCTAAGTAACGGGAAGCAAACTGCTCGGGATTTTGCATGCTTAAGCGTATGCAGAATCAGTGTCTCATAGTGAGCCATTTATTGAACGGCGGGAGCCGGGAGAGGCGGTGTTCATGGTAAGTGAGGATCACAGCAGATCGCCTGAAGGGAATGGTTTCGATGATTTGGTGCAAGGGTTACTTATGTTACGGAAAACATCAGATAATTTAACAAAAAGTGATAATGCTGGAAGTGAGGTGAGGGATAAAATTGAACATGGATTGCAACGCATGGATATGAGTAAGGCAGCTACGTGTGGACAGAACACAGAGACATAACGTGAACAAATGCTAGCCTGATCGAATTACGATTATTAGAGTAGCCATCTTAGAATCAGATGGACTCATGTAGAATAGAACATTGAAATGTTTCTGGAAGAGATACCGGCTAAGGCGAGTTTATAGTGCCGATGGTGTACCACAGCTATAACTTCTAGGCCATCAAGAGTAATTGGAAACGGTGGTTGGCGATTGGCAGTTTGCAGTGATATAGGAGAATGCCACCAGCGTGGTAGTTGGATCTTACGTGGAACATATCTGCCAAGCTGTTGTAGGAATTAACAGAGAGCTGTGCCGAGTAAGAGCGGTATGAAGAGCGATCGATATAAAGGACAGCCTTAGTTGGAGATGCACAAACAGCCAGTAAAAAGGGGAAGCGACTGCCATACTAAATGGACTGGGTTGGACTCTAGACGCTAAAGTTCAAGAGGGTCAGGCGACGGCAGAAAAGATTACCAATGAAATGCTGGTCAAAGTGGGCGTTGGCAATGGAGACGTTGACTGTTTTTGAGGATGACAGTAGGGATGAAGAGATGTTTGAGCAGGTGGTATAACGAGTATGGGGTAAATGTCTGACATTGCTGAGTTGCTAGCACTGGTGGAGTGGATTGTTTCCGAGGATGATACTGAGGTGAAATGGATCATTGAACTTGACTGAACTGCAGAGGTGCTGGTTTGGAACTTGTTCGGGACAAACAGCCCTAGGTGAGGGCATTGTTACGATCTCGCTTATCGCTTTTGTGGGTATCAATTCTGCTTAGATTGGTTACATTAGTTCATTGTAAATTGATCGAACAAGAGTTATGAGACAATTGATATTTATGAAATTAGTGGCATCTAGGTTTAAGCTTTAGAAGTAATTTTATAAAAGTTAAGTTGTGTCGTCGATTATAGCAGATTATTGTAGAACAGAACCGAATTCTGTGTGGGTCAGACAAGAGTCAGTCTTGAGTAGAGTATTAGTTAAGGTACATGGTACGATCACGCGATATAATAAAAATGAAAGTGAGTAGCAGGAAAATTATAAGTGGTGTTTAAAGTGAAAATAGTGACCGTAAGTAGATAAAAAAATAATGTTGGAAATTATCTGTTGTTGTATTTGTGGATAAAAGTTATTGTGGGAATATTTCTGGTATTTTTGGTAATATTGTTCTTGTGGTATTCAAAAAATATTAGGAAATTATTCAGAGATAATTTGCAATATATTTGGGAATATTATGGGAGCGGTGTAAATTACGAGTTCAAGAATTGGTGCTGTAAAATGTCAAATCTATAGCTGTATTTACTATCCAGCGATACGAACCGGATTTGACATAGCAAATTCGTAAAAACACTAAACTAAAAAAAATATTTTTTGTTTTTTTAAATTCGATAATTCCGGATTTGAACCAATTAAATTACGGTTATTACGAATTTAAAATATAAGCGAAATTCTGAATCACAGAATTGCGGAAATTAAATTCAAAATGTCGATATTTTTCAGTTTAAGTTAACACAATTTTGAGACTCATATCTTGCGCAACCTGTGTGGAGATGCCGAACTCCCATCGTAGCGCATCCCCAGGTGACGGATAGGGGAATGCTCTCTAACCGGCTTGCCGGAGGGTAGGTGGGAAATAAAATACCAACCGCGGACCAAATCTGGCTAAGGGAAGGAACTCCGAAAAATAAACCAATCATTAACGCAATGGATGTACAACAAAACGAAATGAATACTCCAGGTGGTGTGTTAACTATACAGTTGGCCAATCCACGCTCACACGAGGCAGGCTCAACGAATTCTGGGGTGAGCCAACCATTGCGAAACCCATTTATACCAAGCACAAGTATCTCTAGATCACCAACTGGACAAATACATCCGGCTACTCAGCAGGAGAACGAAAATGCTGAACGCAGGGAGAATGTAAACCAAGAAAACCATAAAGATGTTGCTTTATGAAATCGAAATAAAACTTAATGAAAATCAATAAACATCTGTTCAAAGAAGTCTAACAGCTTAAAGAAAAAATTGCTGTACTCAAAAATGATAGTCAAGCCAAAGAAAATACTATAGCTATCTATGAAACAGATGAAGATGAATTGGCGTATGAAACGAGTTTTATACGAAGGCAAATAAAAACTAAATGCCAAAAGAAAAAAAAAACGGAATCTTCGCCTGAAGTGGAACAATCAACACAGAGCGTCAGAAAACCACAACCGCAACGACCTGAAGAGTTATCCTGGTGAAGGTACATAAGAACGTATCACTGATACCGAAAGAGAGACCGCTGCAACCACTTAATACATCCAACAAGGGGAAATGCAGAAAAATCAAAAAATACATAAGAAATTCCACCTCCATCCATCAAAATACTTAATGTTAGTGAATACGAAACAATTGAAAAAATAGTGAAGCTAGTTCCAAACGATAAATATAAAGTCACTGCACTGAATGGAAAGTATGGAAAGTGAATGCACTTGACCCAGAAATCTACAGAATGTTATCAAATGCAATCACTGCTCAAAACATCAAATGGTTCACCTATGAAAACAAAGCTGAGCAACCAATTAAAGTCATGAACTTAGCCGGAAAGGATTCAAAATTCTAAACGCTGTGAACAGATTAAAGAGAAAGGTCACTATAAACGCAAACGGTGAACGAGAAATAAACAAAGTTGGCCACCCCCTTTTCATGCTAACATTTGACAACGCTGAGAGCATTGATAGGTATATGGAATCAAAGCAATCCTTAATATGAAAGTTAAGATTGAGACATTAAAAAAGAACCCTAGTAGAATACCACAGTGCTACAACTGCCAGGCGTATAACCACACACGAAAATACTGTAATAGGGAATCGAGATGCGCTGCACTTTACGCATCTAAGAATGCAACAAAAGTAAGAACGAACCAGTAAAATGCATACACTGTGGTAACCATCACCCAGCAAATTACAGAGGCTGCGAGGTAGCGAAAAAGCTACAAAGAATGAGAGACAACAAGAGAAATCAAACAAGTCAGAGTTCTCAACCTAGGATGCAATCCTACTCAAAAGAAATCCCCCTACATAGCGCCAAATCAAGAGAAGGCGTAACATATGCACAAATGGCTAAGCAGAGCGAAAATATCAAGAACACTCCGAGTCAGGAAACCCATGTCCTGCAAGAAATACTTCAGAAGCTAAACGCTATCAATTCACATCTGGCTGGGTAGGACCAAAGACTAGAATCTATGGGCGAGTTACTGCAAAAACAAGAACAGAGACTAGTAACACTGGAAAATACATCGAAGAGCCAAGATAAAAGCCAAGAATAATGAATGCGTCAAGTAAAACTAGAGAAGTTATTGACTATCTTCATTCTAGTCCATACAAACTTAACAAGAAAAAATAATGACACACTATTTAGGAATTGCTACCTGGAATGCAAATGGGCTAGCGCAACGCATTTCAGAGTTAGAAGTATTTTTAAACACAAAAAAAATTGATTTTATTTTATTTCATATTCGAGGGATCAAATAGAACTAGTCTCAAAGGAAAGAGACTATTTGCAGCGGGCGGGATATTAAACTGTGAGTTTCACTCCAGTAGAAAGCCAGCCTACTGTCCTACAGACCCAAATACAATTCCTGACCTACTGGATTTCTATATATCAATAGGTATCTCCGAAAACTACTTAGTAGTTGAAAATGAAGATAGCCGTCAGACCATTCTCCAGTTTTAATGACAATAAGTGACACGGTAATAAGGAAAGCAAGACCTCCAAGACTAACAAATAGCAAAACCAACTGGGAATACTTTCGACAGCTAGTCGAAGAAAGCGTCAATCTAGTCAAAGAACTGGGAAACCTCAATGAAAGTGTGCAAAAAGCGGCCTGGGAAAGTACTCCTGATCAGCAAGAAATATTACAAAAAAGTATATACTATCCAGTTGAAGTGAGGGCGTTGGTTAAAGAAAAAAGAAGAGCCACCAAATGATTAAAAAGGCCTAAAATGCAAGTGCCACCAATTAGAATGGTCGATGAAACCTGGACTCGCAGCGAAAAGCAAGAAGCTGATCTGTTTGCTGAACACCTAGAAAATACCTTCAAACCACCAACTGGACAAGCGGATAATGAATACGTAACACCTATAAGCAAAGTAGACGAGGCATCTGTGCTATACCAGTTACTCTGAAAGAAATCAAACAAGAAGTAAAAAAACTCAAAAATAAGAAACCTTCTAGGTATGACTTGATAACGGGGCAAATAATCAAAGCTCTATCAGAAAAAGCACTAAGGAAACTAAAGCACATAATTAATGCTATTTTTAGACTATGTTATGTTCTGAGACAGTGGAAAGTAGTGGAAATCATAATGATCTCGAAGCCTAATAAATCACTAAACGACAAAACATCGTATAGACTATTTCTTTGTTAACAACAACATCAAAAATTTTCGAGGGACAGTTTCTCAAGAGATTAAAGCCAATTATAGAGAGCAGAATTCTTATACCAGAACATCAATTTGGGTTTCGAGAAAGGCACTCAACGATAGAACAGGTACATATGATTACTGATACAATTGAGGAAGCGCTGGGAAAAAAGGAAGTATGTTCAGCAGTATTGTTAGATGTAGCACAAGCATTTGATAAGGTTTGGCACCGTGGTCTAGAATTTAGGCTCCAACGAGATTTGCCAAAACAACATTTTGAATTGCTAAAGTCCTACATCAACGACCGTTACTTTCGAATACTCTAAACTGAAGAAATTATTGGCAGGAGTTTCACAAGGCAGTGTTCTAGGCCCCGTATTATACCTCCTGTATACAAATGATCTACCAGACATAGAAGAAGCTAGAATAGGAACGTTTGCTGATGACACAGTTGTTATGACCACCGATGCTAGGATCGTTGAGTCCACCAGGAAACTACAAAATGCTATTAATATAGTGGATAGCTGGACAAAACGATGGAGGATAACGCTTAACGAATCGAAATCAACACATATCAACTTTACAAATAGGAAATTAGAATATATTCCGATTAGTCTGAATTCACAACCAATTCCATATTCAGATAATGCTAAGCATCTCGGCATGACGCTAGACTCTAAACTCAGGTGGAAAGCGCATGTTAAAAAGAAAAGGCAAAAACTGAATTTAAAATTCAGTAAAATGCACCGGTTTATTGGAAGAAACTCCGAACTGACAACACATACAACAAACTGCTGTTATATAAACAAATCGTGAAGCCTATCTGGATGTATTGTATTCAGCTTTGAGGCTGCGCAAAGAAAACTACAGTGAAGATCATTCAAAAATTTCAAAACAAAGTACTACGTAGCATGGTGAATGCTCCCTGGTACATTAGAAATTATAATCTCCATCGAGACTTAAAAGTGGAGTACGTCTGCGATGAAATATAAAAATTTGCAAGGAGTCATGTCATGCGACTGCAGCAGCATGACAACGAGAAGCTGCGGAACCTACTGGATCGCAACAATGGACCGAAGCGCCTAAAAAGAACAAAGCCTTTAGAATTAGTGGTTCCCTGAGCCGCTTAAATCAAAGGACTTGCAGAGCTGGGATGAACCGATAGGTTTGATGGTCCGATAGAGTAACCGATCGAGTGACCGATAGTATTCAAATCAATAAAATACACAAAACGTAGGATGCTCACCAATACCGAATACTGTTTTGGCAAGAAGGTGGTGCTGCAATGATGAAAAGAATTCCCGAATTTTATGTGTATCGTATTTTGATTAGAGCCTAACAATCAAATCACATTCTGAAGTGTCGTCAACTTTTCCGCCAAATCATTATTGATATGTACATCAAAAGTAAATCAAAAGTAAACGAATTCTTTAGGGAAAAATTATCGTAAAAGAAATTAAAGTAAAGAGAAATGAAATATTGTAGACAAAATTAATTGTGCACGGGCGCCGAAGTTTGAGGTTTCATCCTTTTTGTATAAATATTTTATACGGATTTTGATATTAGGATTAAGAATAAAATTATCTTTTTACATGTGTCCTGAAGAAAGGGTAATGTTTGGTATGGTATCGTGTTATATAAATTTTATTTGATTTCAAATGTAAAAATTTGATTATGATAAAAAACTATTTGGCCACCCTGCTGTATGGAGAAGTGCGTGGCAGTGCCCAGAACCGGACCTAGTTGGTAAACTATAATTGTAACCCAGATAGCCTTACTGTACAGTTTGGTGTCCACATGTTATAGTACGGCCCTAGTGATTCCCCTCCATTTTTTCGGAAGTTCTATCGATATCTGTTAATAATAAACAGGACCAATATTTTAATTTAAGAAATACGATTTTTAAACTATCGATTACTGAATAAAGATAATATTCAAAGTTAAGGTAATTCACGCATGGTTACGTGCTGCTATATATAAACATCTAATTTTCTTGGAGCGATCGATATTTTCTTCGAAATTTACTGATGCATGCGTTATAATTTTATATTAAAAAGTAATTCTAATTAAAGGTCCATTGCATTCGAGTTCGTCGTATCTTCATAACATACTTTCACTCTTGAATATACAAAAAATAAAATGAAAATCCCAAACAACTTCATTACCGAACATTTTCTACATTACTAAGATAAATTTACCCCGAATATACAAAAAACGGTTTAGATGTATATTTATATCAACAGGTAATTACGTTATGTTATTTCGCGTATCTTGTATTTGGAAGCAGGATTTATACAATTGCAACAATTACATAACAATTCTTTATATAATAAACTGTTCGATTGCTGCCTACATAAAACATACATGAGACTGCGAGATTGTAAATTTTATTCAATCGCCAATCTGTGTTTACTTCCGCTTTCTGGCAATTTAAGTAAATGAATATTTTATAAAACCGTACGCTCTCCTCAGTATAGGTAAATCCATATGGTAGATCAGATATGAGTGGCAATTTGATATTAGTGTGATCTTGAGCTTGACTTTCGACATTATATAAGCGTGAATTGTAGACAATTTGACACAAATTAAGATGACACTTTGGGCTTTCAGTGACCACAATCAAACAGTGTACGGATATAGAGCCCGAACTTTCTATCCGGTTCATTTCATTATTGTTGCTTGGTGTTATATAACACCGTTCATCAGCCAAATACAGTATTTTCGCATAAATTAATAAAATCAAATTTGTGTGTGTGTGTGTTAAATGAAGGAAAGATCACTTATGATGTAATCATATATGTATAAAATATATACAAAAATTGAAAGTGAAGAAAACAGAGAAATGTATATTCTACTGGTCGAATGCGGTTTAAGTGAATTTTAATGCATCATTATTTACATATAGTGGCTTTAGAGCACGGTAATTTCCGGAAATATACAAAGATAATGTCATTCTCGTATATTTTAGACGTCATTGCATCGTAACGAAACAGAAATATGAATGTTGGGTAAATTATTAGCATTGGCACATCTAACGGTAATATTATGAATAAAATGCTAAAAAATACTTGTCTTGAAAGTTAAAATTTTATTGGTAAGCTTTCATTAATAAATAATGTACTACGGGTTTCAAAAGTGTTTGATTGTTTTATTTGGTGTCTGTCAAAAAAATGATATTGACCGAAAAATTCGCTAAAATATTTTTATATATTTAAAATCGTATGTTGCGATACACTAAAAATATTGGTTTTTAAATTTAAAATCGAGGAAGTTGAGCATCAAAACACATAAAAGTAAACAAAGTTAATCACTTTTCGGGTAATTGCGTGGAGTTAAAATTGTTCTTTCTTTAATACTCGTGCAATATTTAAAACGTGTCAAAAAATGTTGTGTTACAGTTACGATCTTGCCTGTTGGTTTGATGGGCATCAATTTGTATATTAATTAAACGAAAATTGGTCAATCAAGGGTTAGTAATTTAATAAATTTTATGAAATAGTGACATCTAGATTTAAACATTGGAAGTAATTTTATAACAGTTTTGTTGTATAGCAAATTAGTCTAGAACAGAACATTTTGGTTGTGAATGTTCATGTAGAATCTGGGGTGGGATGTTGTAACATCACTTTTTTCGATACTATCGAAATTTACATCTCTTTCATCACAAATTAAATTTATCGTTTTTTCATTTTTCAACTACATTACTTCTATTTCGATCTCTACCTATTCGAATAAAACATAATGTCGTTCTACTCTTATTGTATCACCTACTTATTTTAAAAATGATACTTTATCGAAAAACAAAAAAGAGATAAATAAACAATTTATTCTAGTAGTGTGAGATCGCAATATAGAAAGCAAAATTGAAACGTGAAACGACAAGCAATTTTGTTTTAGGAAAAAGAGATATAATATTCGATAAATATCGAAAAAAGTGATGTTACAACATCCCACCCCTGAAATATACAAGGCGTTATGTGAGCGATGGCATTAAGTCATTTTAAGTGAGTTTTTGGACAGTTTAGTTGAGACGAAAAGCGAAAATGAAGAGTGCGATAAATTATTAGGAGTGTTTAAAGTGAAATTAGTGGTTTGACGAAAATTAATTTTAAATGGTGTAAAATTAATTAATAAAACAATTGTAGACATTGTTGTTGTATTTTCGTGATTAGTGGATATAGGGAAAATTATTGTGGGAATATTTTTGGTACTTTTTTACAATGTTTTTAGTTTCATGATCATCAAGAAAATCATCTTAACCCTTGTACATTTTAAAATTAAATTAATACTTCACCCGTGCGGGTGCGACATCTTGATTCTACTGCCCTTAGTACCATCTATGGGCAACTGGTAGATTGGGCTCTGTGTTTCAGGTTGAATTGATATAGGAGTCCCCTACTGTGCGTTTACCATTTATAAAACTCAAATGGAAATAAATTGGTGATTCAAGTTGAAAAATAAATTCAGACAAAATTTAGTAAGTTTGTGCTACATTTGTCCAAAAATACTCAGACTGCTTGCAAATTGGCCAAGAGGTCTAAACTCTTTATCGAATATCTTTATTTAGTTGATATCCATTGACATTAATAAGGGCACGAAAGTTGATTAAATATTCGTTCGGAATGGAGCAGGTCAAACATGGGTTACTTCCTCTACTTGCTAGCAAGTTTTTCGTAAATCCTAAAGTAAAAAATATTTTTTCATATTTTCCGAATCTGCCAATTTTTCAGAAAACTCAAATATGTAGTTTTCAATCTGTTTGGGCTCTAGAGTGGCCAAATTATCGTAAAATTACAGTTTATTATTAAAAAAACCGCTATAAAGGTTAAATGTTGGAGAAATCATTTAAACCAGTTATGCTATAAATTTAATTTAGGATCCTTTTGTTCTTAATCGATTTTTTCGCAGATGCTATATGCATTTCCATTACCTCCCAATGTATGAAAAAAGTTTAAGTATGATGTTTCATCCAAATCAGTAAATCCGTTTGGGATGTAGAGAGGACACAGATTGATACACATACCACCTTGAAACCCCCTTTTTAAGCCTTCGGGAGTATAGCGAATAGTAAATCTGTAAAAATTTCGATGTCGAAAATATCCATGATATTTACTGTTACTTTGTAAAATAAAATAATTATTACGCCACACTTATACACCATTATGAAGGCTTAGGCCTATTCAATTTAAAGAACCCGCAGTTTTGTTTCAATCAAATTGTAAATGTTCATACTAACCGAGCTCCATACTATTCGTTTAAGAAAAGTCCTCGTTTCATCCAATTTACTCATTCTTCAAAACCACATCCGGAACTCATTTTGGAATCTTACTGTATGTTTAACATACAAAGAGAGTTGTATCCCAATCGGTTAAGAAATAAAGTTTCCCATTAATCATAATTAATCTGAGTTTCATCCAATTCGATTGAGATGACATTATGGATATATCGTGGAACAAGACGCAACATAGCGGCTAAAAGAGAACATCACTATACAAATTCACAAAAGTAAAAAAAAAAACTTTACAGGGTAATTTTTACTAAAGCTGTGTGCCAAACTTAAGGAACTTAAGGTTTACTCCAGTAAAAACCGGTTACAGGACAGATTTCTCGATCTGTTTGCCATAGTCTTTGAAAAATAATCGAATTTATCGAAAAATTTACTAAAAATTGACTTTTACCTTAAGTTTGGCACAGAGCCTAAATCGTCCGAACCGAAAAAAATGATTATAGTTATATTATAAACGAGTTTTCCCGAAATTAGCGCCGATCGAAATCGATTCCTGCTATTTGATTCTTTGGCACTCCCTTCACCAATTTTTATCAAACTCGTTTTAGTCGAAAACAAAATTAAATAAAAGAAACCGGGGCAGCAACAAAACGTAATATTATGCCAGATTGTGCAACATCACAAAACATGGTGCAATATTATACAACATTATGCATTATTCAGAAATCAGAACTCCTTGTAATCATTTCATTACATCGAAAAACCTGTCCCGTCAAATTTTAACAAAATTGTTCAAGCCGAATAAAATGTTAAAAGAAGTCTCCAAGGCAACATGATGCAACATAGCGCAACATCACACAACATCCCTCAACAAGATGAAACATAATGCAACATGGTTCAACGGCACACAACATACACCTAGCGCAACATCCCACAACATGTTGCAACATAAAGCAACATTGTGCAATATCACGCAACATGGGACATCAAAGTGCGGTGCAACATTACAGCTTATCAAGAGAATCCTAAACAAATTATCCGGAAGTCAGAACTCATTGTAATCGTTTCCTTCCATTCAAAAATCCTGTCCAAAAGACAAATAAAATGTTAAAAGCAGGTACCAAACTTCTTGCCCTCCCCACTGGATTCCCCTAAATAAATTTTCCAGAAAAAAGAACCCACCAAAATCAGTTTTTGGTAATCGAAAATACTTCTGCAGCAATTTTTATAAAAAAAAAGTGCGAGCCAAAACAAACTCCGAACGAATCTCTTAATGGATTTTCCCGAAATTGATAAACATCGTCATCGACTCCTTGCACTTGAAAATCCTCCATCACCAATTTTTATAAAATGCGAGCGAGTAAAAAAAAAATAAAGAAGGGGACCCGGAACTAACCGTTTGGCCTTCAGAACGGATTTTCCCAAAATCTGAACCAATCGCAATCGACTCCTGGCAATTGAAAACCACCTTTCAAAAGAAAAAACGTGATCCGGGTCCAACCGGGACTCGATTGACAGCTAGTTGAATTTTCCCAAAATCGGGACCCAAGACAATCGGTTTATGGTAATTAAGAACCCTTTCTCCAGCTTTTTTTATAAAAATCGTACGAGTTAAAAAAATTTAAAGATGGGGCCAGAGTCCTACCGGATGACCCTCTGAACGGAGCTGCCAAAAATTAACACCCGTCGCAATCGATTCCTGGCACTCACTAACCTCCCCCCCCCCCTTCCCCAAAAAAAAAATTAAAAAATGTGATGAGGCCTCGTTCAACCCCCTGAACGAATTTTCCTGAAATCTGGACGAATTGCGAACATTGAAAAAATTAAAAAACTGGACCCGACCTCAGAATGAAAATCGTGCTAGCCAAAAAAAAATTAAATAAATAAACTCGCGCCGCACCAGGCGATATCAACGGCGTTTGAGGCGGATCAAAATGCGAAAAGGGTCTAAGGACAAAACTCTGATTAGATTGCCAATGCTAGAAATCAATATTGTTGTTATTCATAACAACCAACATTTTCAAAAAGATGCGATTTGTGCAACCGTCTAATGTCACCGTAACGTAACCAACATAACTACGTGTAACATTCCCCAATATGATGAAACGTAATACCAGATATCTATTTAACGGAGAAAACAAGACACAACACGAATCAGCATGATGCAACATTGTATGATACACTTGACGCATCATGTTGGAATATCTAGCATAATCATATAAAATGATGCAACAATGAGCAACATGGAGCAACATCGCGTAACATAGTGCAATATGACTCAACATAATATGATGGTGAGCAAGACGATGAAACATTACGCAACATGGTGTAATATGACGACCCATCCGGAGGACTCGTAAATAAATTATAGTTAACTCGGAACTCCTTGTAAATATGTGTTTGCAGTCGAAAACGCTGTCCTGTCAAACTGTATTAAAATCGTTCGAGCCAAATAAAATGTTAAAAGAATGCTTCAACCTAACATGATGCGGCATAGTGGAACATCAAACAACATCCATCATCACGATGAAACATCAAGCAACATGGTACAATGTTACGCAACGTGTGGCAACATAACGCAAGTCATGCAACATCACGCAACATGGTACAACATCAAAAAAACATGTTTGAATAACAAAACTAGAAACAATGACCGAGGTGTCTAAAGAATGTGACGGTCGATTTAAGAAATGCGATACTGGTTAGTTTGTACACCTGTAAAAATGGTTGTGTGTAGTGGTGTTTATCACCCAAAATATTGTGATTTATATACAGTGTGTGGATGTATTATATTGTATACATTTTTATTGGTAAAGTTAATTTATGGAGGTGTAAATGTCCTGTATTTTTGATGATGGAATTTTAATTAGAAGGTGCTACAAATGCTTAGGCTTCGAACATAAAAGTACATAGTGAAGAGGAAATAATATTCAAGGGGCAACATTTATGCTCGAACGATAATAAAAAAATGTATTAATGGCATTAAAGTGAATAATGGTAAAAGTAGAATTATTAAAATTTTATTTTTAAAAGACTAATTTTTTTATGACTTGCATTACTTTGAATATGCCTTAAACAATTTAGAAAATTATGTTTTTGTATGTGTTTATCAACATTTTTTCTCCTCATAAAACATTTGCAGTTCCACAAAGATTGGGTTCTTATTTTATATTGAAAAGTTGTTCGATCACACGTGTGATTGGAAATGTCTTTATATAGCAAGAATCGCTTAAGGGTAAAAATATGTATGTCTAACCAGCAATTAATCAAATTTAACATAATGTACATATAGTTACATAAAGCATAATTACTTGTCCATACAAACATTGCATAACTATATTGAAAATATGCACTACATTGTAATTGCGGTAATCTCATTAATAATTCAATTTTTGTTCTACAAAGAGAAATGATTTATTATACGTGTTCAAACATGTTTAATTTCGATTTTTTGTGAAGTGGCTAATTATAAAATTAAAAAGACTCTTTAAGTATAACTTTTCGCAAAATCTGCTCTGTATATTGAGTATAGCCTACTATCAGCTAAACACGAAAGACATCAATCCCTACACATAAAGTGGAAAAGCAACGAACCTGATATTACATACATAAAAAAAAAAAATTCCCAAAATGTCGCAAAATACTGCTCGTAGCGTCCTATAAATGATTACATTGCATTGCCATCGAGCACTAAACTGTTTTGTATGTTTGGGCGCTCTAGCACGTGTAGAAGTTGAAGAAAATTCGATTGCAAAATACCGCGAACAGACAAAGAAACACGGAAGCGAGTGAGAGTTTCACCAATTAGCAAACAAAACCCAATATTGTTTTGGTATAGGCCAACATAATTATATGTTCAACATTTAGAAGAATGTCAATTCTCACATGTAATTTTATTTAAATTTCGAATGAGCTAACGTACGCAAAGTGTGTATATGTTGACCAAAAATGAATGATAAAAAATTCATTAAAATTCACGATAAAAAAAATGTTCCTTTGTCCAAAATCTTAAAAACGTTATGTCACATGATCATACAAGAATGAGAAAAGCTGTATTTGTTTTCAGCGCCCTTTCAGCTACATTTGTGATGTAGCTTTTCATTGACATCTCCCACTCATATATTCTATAATCAATCAATAATTAGCTACAAGCGCCCAAACGGTTGGTTTGTGAACTAAATCGACCATTATAAAATATTTACTTTCTGCAAGACCTGTAAAATGATACGCCACACGATTATATGGAAATATTAAATTTTAACGGCCATGACGGTAATTTTGGGCACTAAAAATTTAAGGAATTCTTCAAGACCTTTTCAACGATATACGACAAGTATATATTTTATAATAAACAAAAAATTATCTACTAGCGCCATAACGGTGTTTTTATGAACCAAATTTATATCGAAAAGATTGTCTGGTCCAAGACCTTTCAAACGATATACTACACGAGTATATATGAGAAATGTTATGCAATATCTTGGTATTGGGTGGTATTTTGGGTGATTTACAATGGCAGGTACCTGACTCCCTTGAGGTTGAAATCCCAAAAGCTTTTCAATTATCCGACTTAAAAATAAAAGATTCGCGAAAAAAAAATTCCAAACGCTTAAGCCGGTCTTGAGATATCATCGGCACAGACATCCGTCAATCCTTCGTTCAAAATGTCAGCCACCTTCAAAGTGGTTTTGGGCCAGGCCATTTTTCATAATTTTTATTAGCATTGCAATAACTGGTCTTACATACAGAAGTTAACATTTTATTCAACCACCTGGATGGACATTGCGATTCGAATTCTATTTTATTTATAAATCGGATAAATGAAAAACGTCAAGGAAGATCGGGTACCTGCCACAGGAAATCACCCAAAATACCACTCAAAACCAAGATATTGCTTACATATTTGCTATATACTTGCATATCGTTTGAAAGGTCTTGAATAAAAAACAATTTCGATATAACATTAGTTCAGCCATCCACCGTTTTGGCGCTTGTAGGTAATTTTTCGATTTTTATAGAATAAATATTTCTTGTATATCTTTTTCGATGGGTTCTAACTTCGGTAAAATTCGTTTAGGAATCCTTCGGTGGGGCCCGGATCCATGCTTTTTTTTCGGCGCCATCAATTTTTATAAAAATTACGGTAATAAAGAGTTTCTCATGCCAAGAATTGAATGTGCTGATTCCTAATCTTGGGAAAATCTATTTAGGAGGTCCTTCGGTATAGCTCGAGCCTCATTTATTTGCAAAAAAAAAAATGCCTCTAACGGGACAGGAAATGCAATGAAACGATTTATGGATAATTTGTTATGAAGGCAGCATGTTGCACCATATTCATTGCACGATGTTGCGTTATGTTGTACATGATGTTGCGTTGTGTTGTGAGATGTTGCACTATGTCGTAAGATGTTGCGTCATTTTGCGTCATATTGCACCATCTTAGAGGAATGTTGTGCGATGTTCCCTATGTTGCATCCTGTTCGCTTGGTTGTTCTTTTAATATTTTATTTGGCTTGAATGAATTTGATAAAATTCGGCGGGACAGGGTTTTCGAGCGCAAGGAAACGAGAACAAGGAGTTACGATTTCTGGATATTGATTTATTAGTCCTTCGGATGGGCCCTTGCATAATGTAGCAACATGTTGTGATGTTAAACAATGTTGCGTTATGCTACACCATGTTGTGGGATGTTGCAGTATCTTTTGGGATATTACATTATGTTGCGTCAGATTGCACCAAGTCCCGTGATATTGCACGATGTTGCTTGATGTTGCGTATTGTTGAGGTATATTTTTGGTTCCGTGTTGCGTGATGTTACATCATGTTGCGTGATGATTCACCATGTTGCGCGGTTTTTGTATAATGTTGTGTCATGTTGCTTCGTGTTAGGCCTAGTGTTTTTCTTTTATTAGATATCTGGCGTTAAGTTCCACCATATTGCAGAATGTTGCACCATGTTGTATTTTTTGCGTTACGGTGACCTTGTATGGTTGCACTAATTGCGATTTTTTGAAAATGTTAATTGTTATCAGTAACAATATTGATTTGTAGCATTTGCTATTTAATTAACGTTTTGAACTATTTAACTAAACGAAAATTTCTATACAATATCAAACAACATGGAATAACACGTATCATTTCATTATTTTTATTCCTTTTCAATATCATTATTATAATTGTACTCATCCAGTTAGCATTCTAGTTTCCTAAAATATAAAAAAATTAAAATATTGCTCTGGAAAAATTCCACAGCTTATAAAAAATAAAATACTAATTTTGTGAAAACAATAATTGGCGCAGCTGGTAGTGGGTATTTTTTAATATCTAGGGACATATACGACGAATATTACGAGGAAACGTACGATCAATATGATGAGTATTTTTTCCAACCTCCATGAGAAAATGACCCACTAACTTTCACCAATGCTCTAAAAAACATCATTAATTTGTATGACGAAAAACCAGTCTTTACTAACAGCTGCATGCATCCATACGTGCACAAACAGGAAGTTGAATCACAAAAAAAATGTTAACGCAAGGAATCACTCGGCCAAGTTATTTACCCCGGTCATCACCAATTGTCTCAAAAAAGAAGGATGCAAACCAAATGGTGAATGGTGATCGACTACCGAAAACTTAATAAAAACATTTGAAGACAGTATCCATTTCTAAACATTACGGACATTTTGGATAAACTGGGCAAATGCATATATTTTACCACGTTTATTTAGCCTCTGTTCCATCAAATCGAGGTTAATCCCAATGACATCCAGTCCTGTCTATGTTACATAGGCAATATCATCATATTTTTAACGTCGCTCCAGAAAAGCATACTAAGAAGGAGAATTGGTTTAGGGGGTCATCCAATGGGGCCCGGGTCCCGTTTTAGTTTTTTTTTGTTTCGCATTTTTTTACTAAAAATTAATGAAAAGGGGTTCTTAATTGCCAGGAATCGATTACAATTGGTCCAGATTTCGGAAAAATTCATTACGAGGTCGAACGGTGGGTTCCATGTCCCTTTCTTTAATTTCCTTTTCGGATCGCACGATTTTCCTAAAAATTCGCGAGGGGTGATGGACGGTCATTTCTGGAAAAAACGTTTAGAGTGGGCTCCGTTATTTAATTTTGGGTTTGTTTTGATAAAACTGGTGAAGAGGTATTTCAATAAAAAAAAAATGTTTATGAAAAAAAAAAATCCGATAACTATGGCTTGAAATATATAGAAAATGCACAATGTAACACATAACACATTAAAAACGCCCAGTCGTAACTGTTTGTCACCACCAGGCGACAATGCTAGGAATCGATTTCGATGGGTTCTAATTTCGATAAAATTCGCTGGGGTCCTTCGTGGACCCGTGTCCATTTTTTATTTTTTTCGGCTCGATCGATTTTGATGAAATTTACGGTGATAAGGGGTTTCTCATGCCAAGAATTGATGCGATGAATCCTATTCTTGGTAAAATCCATTTAGGAGCACCTTTGGTAGAGCCCAAACCTAATTTACAGGGCGGGCCAAAAGTCACCATGGTGTTTAAAAATTTAATAACTTTTTCATATTTTTTTTTTCAAATTATATAAATAACAACTAGAGAATAAATAATGGAGAGATTCACAACTGAACAAAGAACCAGAATAAGAAAATTTTATTGTTTAAATCAGTGATCAATTATTTTAACGCAAAGAGCATATCGATGCCATTTTAATGTCAGAATTTCGCCCTCTGAACCAATGATTCGTTGCTTAGTTGATCATCACCACCAACATGGCACCGTAAGAGATTTGCCTCGAACCGGTAGACCATGTTTAAATCGCACTGCCGAAAATATTGAACGTGTAGATCAAAGTGTTAACGAAACGCCAGAAATATCTACCAGAAGGCGTTCTGCTCAGCTAGACATGTCTCGTACGTCGCGCATTTTAAAAAATGATTTACTGTTTTTCCTATATAAGGTGCAATTGGTGCAAGAATTAAAATCTGGAGATCATCTGCAGCGTCTAAATTTTGCAGTTAAATTTCAATAGTTCTGGGGTTCTGAAAAGCCAAGAGCCATTCATCAACGCCAATTGTACCCCATTAGGTGTACAGTATGGTGTGGCATTACATCTGAAAATATCATTGGGCCTTACTTCTTCGAAAATGAAGATGGAAGTGCTGTAATCGTTAATGGAGAGCGGTATCGGTTTATGATAGAACATTATTTACGTCCTGCTCTTGAAAATAGACCTTGAGATGTGGTTTCAGCAGGATGGAGCCACAGCCCACACTGCTCGAGACACAAGACAAATTTTTGGAGAGCAAATAATTTCCAGAAATTCGGAAATCAAATGGCCAGCGAGTTCGCCAGATTTGTCAGCACCCAACTATTTTCTTTGGGGTTATTTGAAGGAGCGAGTATATGTGAACAAGCCCGAGATAATCCTTGAACTCAAAGCCAACATTGTTGCAGAAATTCAAACACTACAGCCACAAATTTTGAAAGATGTTATGGAAAATTCTCTAAAACGAGCCCATCATTGCAAGCTGAAAACGGGGATCATTTAAGTGACATTATTTTCCATACTTAGTGTAAAAGTTTCCATTTTGTATATTTTAAAATCTGAAAAAATATATATAAACGAAAAAGATATTAAATTTGTAAAACCCATGGTGACTTGTGGCCCACCATGAAAGAAATTTGGCTGTAACGAGACAGCGTGTTCGATGGATATGAGTAATAAGAAAATGTGAAAAGAGACACTCTGTGACACACTGTTCTGATTTCTGAATAATTCATTATGGAGTCCTGTGACTGGTCAGCATGTTGCACCATATTACGTGATGCTGCACCATATTGTATGACGTTGAGCCATGTTGCATGATATTGCGTTATGTTGCACCATGTTGTGAGATGTTGCTATGTCGTAAGATCATTTTGCGTCACCACCTTAAAGGGATGTTGTGTGATGTTCACTATATTCCGTCATGCTCGCAACATGTTTTGATGTTGCGCTATGCTTCACCATGTTGTGGGATGTTGCACTATGTTTTGGAATTACATCATGTTGCGTCATAGTGCACCATGTGCTTGATGTTGCATGCTGTTGAGGGATATTGGGTGATGTTCCATAATGTTTTGTCATTATACAGAATGTTCCATGTTGCGTAATGTTGCTTCATGTTGCGCAATGATTCACTATGTTGCGATTTTGTACAATGTTGCATCATGCTGCTTCGTTTTGGGCCTTGTGTTTTTCTTTTATTAGATATCTGGCATTAAGTTTCATCATATTTCGAAATGTTGCACCATGTTGGTCCCCTTTCCACATTTTCTTCAACATCAAACGATTTTGATGTCGTCTACTAGGGCCCGGATTTTTTAAATTAATTATTTAGAAAGGAATGCTAAGGAATCAAATGTCAAGAATCGATTTCGATGGGTGTTAACTTAGGAAAAATTCGTATAGGGTCCTTTGGTGTGGCCCGGGTTCCTTTTATTGGGTAGAGCGATTTTCATAAAAACTGTTTTTCGGTGCTACTATACTCGATTGTATTCTCAAATGGGATCCACGTCCTTATTTTTAAAAAAGACAGATGCGAGAGACAATATTTTCGAGTGTCTTAAAATGACTGCAATGGATGGTTTTGAGGTGCTGTGGTTTAGCCTCGATTTTTTCACGGTATTACAATTATAAATTACCGTCCAAATTCTGAAATGTTTACGTTTAATAATACAAAAAACTCCAATTCAACCAATTTTGAACGAGCGACGCTCAGTGCTCCAGGGAAGTGGCAACAACAAATTTTGGAGGTGAGTAACAAATTTTGGTGTCCTCCGCTTGGATTCCGATGTGGTCATAGAGCAATTTGGTGGCGATGATCTTTGTACCAAATTCGATGTTAGACATTTGGAAACCTTATTTATGATACTGTATATGATTTTGATGCAAATCAAATATGAGTAAGAAAGACCGTTGGAACATATTATTTTTAGCAAGTTCAATTTCAAGTAAATTCTATATTTGAACTAGCCTTGTTAACTTGCTTCAGGGCACCACCGAGTGTTGATATAAAAATTACCAACTAAACCGCTTTATCATTACAAATACTTTTTCTTATATGTCACGTCTCATTTCCTTCGTTCGTATATCTGAGTGTATTACTGGAACTTGCCGGTAAAACTAGGTCAATCTGATCTCCAAGTTAACTATTATACAGTACATACAGCTCAATATACCTACAATTTATCCAATCCATTTAAAACGATAAAAATAATAAAATTTATTTGTTTATATTGTGTGGTTTAATAGCGTTACGATAAACCTACATATAACATTGCAAGACAAGACGTATAAAAAGTAAATAAATAAGAAATAGTCAAGCAGGTCAGAAATACCTGTTAGAATATATATACATATGTAGATCTTCTTTTTCTTTTATACGAACGTATAAGAACGACGACGTTAAGAATTAAATCAAGATTGGAATATTACCTTTAGATTCTTCTTCTTTCCTCTTTCTTATTGTATAATTTGTAAACAAACCTACTGATCAGTTATTTATTTTCAATTTAAGAATTAAATTAAAATTTATTAAGGAGAAAATAACCGTATACGCGATTTATTTCGCGGTTTTTAATATTTGTGTATAATTTTAATTAAACAAAAAAAAAAAAAAAACTTAAGTCAGTTATGTTAATCCAGTTTAAGTGGGTATTTGCTGCCTTAGTTCATCTTGTTTGTATATTCATATATGTGATAAAGAAAGTCGCGTGCATCAAATTTTCGAAAACGAAATGATGCAAGACTAAATCCATAAAATTTACATAACTTATAACTGTAAATGCTTAGCATTCCAGTTTTATAATTATTAAGATTCGCACATTTTATAAGATTCATATACGTTTATAGCAAAATGTATAAATTTAATAATAATCGTGTGGTGTTTTATTGAACACATTTCCGACAACTGGTGTTGTGCAGTACCGGTCCTCAAAGATATTAAAATAGGTAAATTATTTTTATAATTTTTCCAAACATACTTTTCTTCTTTTTACAAGTAGATGGATATACTTAACTGTAAAATCTCTCACCATCAATTGAATTTCGTGTAATTTAAATTTAAATCTTGTTACAAAACCGTTTAAAATCGCTAATATATTAAGGTGAAATTTTACAATCGGTTCTGGGAGTCAGAAGATGACGTTTCTGATTTTTTAAATGCTAAGGAGTATTCCATCTGATACTACGGTCCAAAGGAACAAGTTATTGAAATCCTGACAAAAATAATGTATATATTTCCAATAATGTATTGAAGGTATTGTCTCAGGGCCAAAACAAATATAAACAAACTGGCAAAATCTTGTGAAGGGCTTGTGCGAATTAAAAAATGTGGTATATCGTTTGGAAAGTGTCGGATCAGAACAATTTTGACTGTTGGCATATTATTCGGTTCTGACGAAAAAGTTAGCTGACACACTACCGACATAGATAGATTTTTCCTAAAAAAGTAATAATTTTGACATCAGCACTTTAGTTCATCGTTTTGGCGCTGGTGACAAATTATTATTAATTTATTATTATAGATTGTATAAGTTTCTCAAATCATTGGCAAATTAACTGCTTATAAATTAAGATAAGGTCTACCACTATAGCGCTGCTATGATATAATCTTGTGGTATTCCGTTACAAAGGTCTGTGACGCTCATCAATTCTATTATAATCCTCATTTTATTTAATAAATCGCTCCTTTTGGCGGTGGTACCAAATGTCTACGTTATTAAAGAATATATAAATGTTGCATGCAACATTATTGAGAAGATCTTGAAGAACAGAAAAAATGTAGTTACCATTACTAGATAGATAATTTGGTTTAGTTCCAACAAGGACCCCGCACAATTCTTATGGAAATTGGGTTCCGGTCAAATTCGCTGAATTTTTGATATGTGATAGAGTTCATCATACTGGTCAAGCTCAAAAATGGATAGTTTGGCCAGTATAGAGCTTTAAAGCTCCGAGTATCCTCCACGGATTTATGTATATGCGCAGTGTGTATAGACTTTTGAAATAGCCTATTTCATATTTTTTATTATCTAGGTTTATATTTTTGGGGTTGCTGAATTCAGATCTGTTGTTAGATTTTTAAAATTGACAGTTGGCAGCTGTCAAATAGCTGTCAATGTATAATAAAGCCAAAAAATTGTTTTTTTATGTTTTATCTTTCTTTTTTTTTCTTCGATAAGTTCAAAGATGATATCAAATCAATAACAATGACTATCGGCAGCTGTCATTTAGCTGTCAACAATCTTTTGTGAAAAATTGCCGAAATATACTTCTGATATGGAATTTGTCGTCAGACGTGCCAAATTGTGTAATAAATGTGTTTTTTTCGATCATTCGGATTATATTGAGTCATTTGGCACCCGATTTGACACCTGACAGCTGTCAAAATGCACTTTTGGCCACCAGCATCGTGTTCAGCAATCTTCAAAACATCGGTACACGCACTAAAATCACATACTAATGTACTAGATTTCGAGTGGACGTTTTTTTTTTCCGAGAAAAGCAGTTTTTTCACTTTCTTATTGTTTATAATTAAATAACAATAAACAATTACGTGAAAAAATCACTAGGACTAATTTCATAATTTCAGGAACCTCTTAGCGACATGAAATACCCATAGACAACCATCCAAAGTCCGAATTGTAGCAGATACGGGGGTAACAAGCAAAAAATCTAGCCGATACAAATATGTACCAGTGCCCCGGAAAGGGTTAATGAGAAAGAAAGTGTAAATCTATTTTTCAATATGAACAAGTTAATAACATAATAAACCGACCTTTACCTATATATTAATATTTGCATGTGGCAACATTCGAGGATGTTCTCGGCTTACGGATGTCACCTATCAATCAACTAACTGTCAAAACCGAGTTGTGTAAACACGATTGACGGGCATAGCACATGTTTACGGATAACCAATAACCAAGTTTAATAAAAAGTATTTTTCTAAGTCCCTAAAACCGAATTATCATTATTATTATTATTATTATTATCCTAAGTCCCTTTAACGAAATTATTAAGTCCCTTTAACGAAATTATTTTAATTCCCTAAATCGAAATTCTTCTAAAGTCCCGTTTCACCCCCTCCTAAAACTGACCTTTTTCACTCCCCCCCCTCCTAAGTGGAGGCCTTCGCGAAGTACCCCTCTTTATGAAAATGTTCCATGTTAAAAGTTACTTTTTAAAAAAAACTTTAAGTTGCTTAGATCACTGAGTTCAAAAGTGATGTCATAAACTTATATCATGTTTGATTTCTTATCCAAAAAGTTAAGCACAAAAAATAAGTTACTTGCTCTATTATTACATTTTGACAGTTAGTTGACAGCTTGTTGACAGCTGTAAGCTGATGACTACACAATTTTATATCATATTTATATTAATCTAAAAAACTTGAAGTTATAAAGAAAAAAGAATTGTTTGACTTTATTAACTGACTTTAAAGAATTGTTGACAGCTAAATAACAGCTGCCGATAGTCATTATTATTGATTTGATATCATCTTTGAACTTATCGAAGTAAAAAAAAAGAAAGATAAAACATAAAAAAACAATTTTTTGACTTTATTATAGCACATTGACAGCTATTTGACAGCTGCCAACTGCCAATTTTGAAAATCTAACAACAGATCTGAATTCAGCAGCCCTAAAAATATAAACCTAGATAATAAATGAAATAGGCTATTTCAAAAGTCTATACACACTGCGCATATACATAAATCCGTGGAGGATACTCGGAGATTTAAAGCTCTGTACCGGCCAAACTATCCATTTTTGTGCTTTGTGGCGATTGAGACAATTGACCAGTATGATGAACTCTATCACATATCAATAATTCAGCGAATTTGACCGGGACCCAATTTCCATAAGATTTGTGGGGGGTCCTTTACAAATTCTCCGTTTCAATAGAATGTCTTGAAAAATCGTTCAAAAACCTTGGTACTTCTTGCTGTAATTTGCTTTAATCTCAGAAGCCACTCCGAAAATGTCCCGCAAAACCACTCAGAGAAATATGCTATATTGATTTTGATAAAATTTGATTTTTACCATCGGATTTTCAGCTTTTCCATGATTTTACTGAAATTTCAGTAAAATCAAACCAGTATTAATTTGTTGTTGTCACCACACGTGGTCTTTAGGTAAAGACCACGTGGTGGCGATAACAAATTAATACAATGGTTTGAATTTACTGAAATATGAAGAAAAATCAGTAAAATCATGGAAAAACGGAAAATCCGATGGTAAAAATCAAATTTTTTTCAAAATCAATGCAGATGTTCTGATAATTTCGTGAGGTTCCAACATATAGCACTTTTCTGATTACGATCGTCAAGAAACACAAGTGTGGTCTTTGTTGGACAGTAACACTCATCGCCGGCGAAACCCCAAATCTCCGGTCAGTGTAAATAGTTGGGATTTGAGATACACGTGACATTCTCAGCTAAGCTGGGATTAGTACTTATTTTCCATTTTCTGTAAACTATATAAGAAAAGAAAAACGGTTGCTTCATTTCTTGAAAAATGTAACTTTTTTCAAGTAGTAAATTTTTTTGCAAATAAACTAAAAGTACTGACGAGACGGAATTTCAATTTAAAAATAGAATTCATTTTTCAAATTTAAAAAACATTTAAGAACTTTCATTTCTGTTTGATCTTGAGATACATTCACAAAAACATATTTCTCGGCTGGATTTAGCAAAATGAGAATTTTAAACGAGAGAAACACTTGAAACGATTAATGCCGTCTCCGTGCAACTTCAGCAAGTACTCTCTTAGCCAACTGGTGGCCGATACCTGCGATTACCCCAAAACAACTAAAGACTACACAAGTGAGGATCGGATCGGGTTCCCCTTGACAGCGGATCGGGTTCCCCTTGACAACTAATCTGAACTATACTAAACTGAAAGAAAACCACAAGTGGTATTCTTGGAGGGATTTTTGAGTTTGTTTGAAGCATGAAATTGATAAGAGACGTAATAATTATTGAAAAATGCAATTTTCTCTGTGATTGCTGTTCAAAGAGCTCTATAAGTGAAATACAAGTGAAAAGGAACTAGAACTACAATACTAGAACGCCTGGCAAAAGAGAAAAATTGTTGGAAAAACAAATTGCTTCTATACAGGCAAATGCTAAAACCAGTATGGACCTATGGTATCCAACTTTGGGGTTGTGCCAAGAAAACCAATGTGCAAATGATACAATGCTTCCAAAATAAAGTGCTGTAAGGGATTGTGAATGCCCCATTAAAATGGAATACGTCACCGATGAAATAACAAACCAATCAAAGAAACATGTACAGACAGCGCTTATTTCTACATGAAAATGCTGGATATCTGCATCGTATTTTAGACACCACTAACGGAGTGAGCAGACTCCAAAGGCAGAAACCGATGGAACTGGGCAGTTCTTATTAGAATAAGAAAGTATTGTAAAATGAGTAACCAATAGTTTACTCATCTTAATCCGAGAAACTAATTTAAGATAGATAAATTACTAGATGATCTCTAAACCAGTTGTAATATTGTATAAATAAATAAATTAAATAAAAAAAAAATTATGAACGCCGAAATGATGACCCCGAAATCGTGGTTACGTACGTAGCTACACTCGCGAGCAACAAAATCGACTTAAACCTTTAGCGCTCACAGAAAGACGAATATTTTTAAAACGGCTTAACCGATTTTCACAAGATATTATGAAAGTGTGATATTTTTACTTTAAAATGTCACTATTTTCATGACAATTGGTTCAGTAAAGTACTGATAATGGATTTTGGATGAAAACGCAACCAAAATTGATGATATGAAAAAAAAAATATTGGGGATAATGAAATTTAAATTACAACAAACAATTCAAGCGAAACAAAAACAATTTTATTGGTTAACATACTTAGTGTTGCTCCGCTCCTTGTATCTAGAATAGTTCGCATGCGGTCCCCCATTGATCTTATTAAGGCTTTGACAAAGACTTCGGAGAACGCACTCTACTTCTCATCCAACGCAATCTTCAGGTCACTGATGTTAGATGACAGCGGATTTCTGGCTCGGACCCTCCATTTTAGGACGTCATGAACTGCCGAGTGATTCCAGCTGTATGACATCGGGCATTGTCATGCATCAATATGAAATCCCCTATATATCCTTCGTAGGGCACTATATGATCTAAAAGAGTGTCCTCGATATATCTTTCAACGGTCAGACCTCCACTACTGCCTCCACCTGGCACGAAATCAAGATCTGTTTTCCCTCAACCGATATGCCAGCCTACACCATGCACGATCCACCGCTGTTCGAGACTGCTTCAACAAAACAGCAATGTGAAAATCGCTTTTATGGACGCCGGTAGACCCGGCCTTCCCTATCTTTACCATGGAGACATCTTTTACACTCGTCAGTGAATATAGAATGGACCTCCATTGCTCGATGCTCCAATTGATGTGTTTGCGAACAAATTCGAGTTCCTATGAATGAGTTTTTTTTCAAGCACCTTATTACTGCCTATTGACTAACAGCTCCTTCTAGAACTTGTCTTAGCTCCTGTTGCAGATACACACCCGTGAGATGGCGATTCCGCAGTGCAGTTAGGATGATAAATCGAGCGTCCCTCTTAGATGTACACCGATACCGGCTGCTTGAGACATCCTTCATTCCTTGCGTCCTTCTTGCAATAAAGCAAGAACTTGAGCGACTTTTTCTGGAGTAGTATCCATGATTTTGAGCAAACAATGAATGAAACTGGTAGAGATTTGTTCAGATCAACACCTGATAAGTGACTGATGGCAAATATCGATTTCCTAAAACACAAAACATCCACTCCGGTTGTCAAAAATAGAATTAATATACATAATTTTGTAATTAGTAGGTCTTTTACTGCAAACAATATTTTGAAAACGTAATTATTAATTAATTTTAGTTTGTATGTAAAATTAAAACAATTAATACGTTTATGATTTTTTCTGCTATGTCAAATAGTATGTGAGGTTATGTCGTCCGCAAAAAATTTGAATTAGGTTTTAGTGTCCGCATCGTTTTTTTCTCCTCCGTTCATTGTGTTCACATTTTGGATTTTTCATATAAATTAACATTCTCATAAAACGGAGCGGATACATTCTGTTTGAACCTTTATACAGGAGATTGCAGCACGCCAATTGTTTCACTGAAACAACGCACTTTGCTACGATTGCTTTAATTTGAAAAGTACTGTATAGATTTTAATGATAAAGATGTCCTTGTAAAGATAAAATACTAAACTGTCGAAAAAAGTTGTTTTCCGAAAATCGGTTAAGGCATTTTAAAAAATACGCCTTTTTGTACGCGCTAAGGTTTGAGTCGATTTAGTTGCTCGCGAGTGTATAGTAATGTGTCTGCAGTATTATACTGTTAGTTTCGTAACCATAATTTCAGGATTATGTTGTCCCAAATGAGAACTCAAGACACTCTGCAATTTCTTTTGTCTTCTCATTTAGTTGTAAATACTAATGGCGTTTATTTAATTTAACAGAAATGATTTTTATATTGACAGAACAGAAACAATTTTGCTCTCGTCAACTAAAGGCGCTTTCACGGCGCTTTCATAGTTGACGACAAATTTTTGAAACAATTTTGCTACCATCTCTTATTTGACAGTTACGGATTATTGTTAATTTTTTGCCCCGTATACACAATGAAATGTGAAAATTTTGTTTCATTTCATTTCAAAATTTGTTTCATTTTTCAAATTTCCGTGAAACAAAAAGAAAAAAAAATCTTAAACGACTATACTAGCTCTTTTTAACTGATATTGTGCCGTCTCTCTCTCTCTCTCTCTCGCATTGTTCATTCAGACAAAAAGATAAAATTAATTCAACCTGATGGAAAAATTCTGAACAAAAAATGATGTGATTTTGACGATCATGGATTGGTTTAATATATTTATGTTACGACAGATTATCGGAATGAATGCAACCGTGAAAGCGCCTTAAATATTTCAATGAAAACTCAACAACTCAAAGGACACTAGATTTTTTTGTTAAAATACTAGTGTATGGAATCACCACTTTTGATTTATTCGGCGTTGTGAACACTACAATGCCAAAAGTCTATCTATTTGGTCTATCTATAAACATACTACTGGTTTCATGACTATAATTTAAAGATCCCGATTTCCTAAATGAGAACTAAAAAATGTCAAGATTGACATTTAATTGAATGAAACTAGTCATCAAAAAACTAGTTTTAGTGTAATAAAAACTTGATAGATATAATTCTATAATTCTACTGGATATTACGTAATAACTTCAATTAGTTTACAATTAATGTAACAAATAATGAAATAATAATCAAATGAATGAGGCTTTTACTCATATAAACAAATATCACCTTTCGCCCGCATAGGAAGTGGCGTTACCTAGGCGGTGATTAAAAGGCCGATATTGAAAGAACAGAAAAAAAATTGTCAGAAGAAACTAGATTTACTTGGAGAACTATTAGTGTTCGGGATTTCCATTTTTGTTGCATTCGGCGTTGTGAGCACTAAAATGAATCGAAATGAGAAAAAATGTCTCATTTCGAAACTGAGTTCAAATTTAGTTTGAAACTAGGATTAAACATGACACACTAGTACGAAATCATGATTTCGGGTGAACCATAATTACGAAACTAACAGTGTGTCTATGGCAAAAAAAAAATCTTATGAAATTATGAATCATGAATATCGAGTTTTAAGCAACGACTGAATGCGTATTCTCGATGAGCTATTTTTCAAAATAATTGTAGGAAGGAGATAAATAAACCATGCGCTTTCCCTTGGTAGAACATAAATAGCCTAATTTCACTTTTATTCGTTAATAAAAAAATATTGGTGCTGACCTTTCTTAATTTTCATGCACATTTCTTAAGCGACCGTGACATTGTGTATGTTTGATAGAAATGGAATTCTATACTAATTTTTGGAAGAACTTCTCGATTATGACCAACTGGGGTTTATCTATCCGAGTTTGTGGTTTGAGGATGGACAATACAAATCCTAAAGAGTTGGCACGACGGTGCGGAATAGCCTATTTCAGTCACAATACTGTGACCAATTGTGCAACCATAAGCTGTTTGCCAAGTCCTTAAAATGAAAATTAAATTTATAAATGCAGTTCATTCAGAAGCTTGCTTAAGCAAATAGTAACACTATAGATTAAGTGTGGACAACCAGGTGGACGCACATTTTGATCTGGTAATATACAGGTTTCAGCTGCTGTCAGAATCCACTTCGTTGAATTAAACACATTTTAAATCACATTGTGAACAATCTTGTTTCCATTGAAAATGAAATATCTCCATTCATATCATGAACCAATACGGTCTCAGTTGCTCAAACTCCAGAACATTTTCGAAAAGTAATTTTAAGGTTGCATTTTCATCCAATTGATTGAATTGCATGCACATATCCAATTTTCAATCTCATTTCAATCCCACATAAATAATTTTTTTATAATCGGTTATGATATTTTAAAAAAATTTCAGAAATTATTCCAAAAATCGTGTTTGAATCTCATTATTCATACTATATACACATCCCGATTTCTTTATGATCGGTTTTGAAATGGCCTAGTTCCGTTACAGTGAGCTATATTCCAAACTTGTTCCAAAAAGTATTTTTCAATTGCATTTTCATCTTACTCACCCATTTTTATTAGGATTGGTTAAGGAATCGACTGGTTCCGTCCCGTAGAATACCATTTTCTTCCTGCATACATAATTGGTCTAATTTCAAAACATCTTTTGAAAATCATTTTATAATCCTAATTCTATTCTATCCAAATTCTGAAATGTCCTTATCCTGGTTCAGTTCCCTACAGTCCATAACTTCAGAAATCATCTAGCTCCCATCTAGGGCTTCCAGAACTTCCTTATACAAATTATATATTCTATTTCCTTCCTAAACTGTGTATGAGTTTTATCATGATCAGTTTTGAAATGGCTTAGTTCCAGATCTAAGAATATTCCAAAGCTACTTCCACAACTCATATTCTAATTACCATCAATCATAACCGATTGTAACCTCGATACATAATCAAAATAACCCTAGGACGAGTACAAAAGAACTTGTGAAAACATTCGGGGACGTCTTAAATGAATTTTCCAGAAATTGGAACTCTTGGCTCTGTGCTAAATTTTTATTAACATCGTCCAAATAAAATATGATACGAAAGGCAAACCCTGAGTCATTTGACATATTTTTGTTTAATTGTCGTTTGTATAGAATTTTGTTAACTCTCGGTGAATTACCGTTATCAGTAAATTGTTGTTACCAGTAAAGTTTCGTTTTCGTTAAATTCTCGTTTTCGGAGATTAATCGGTTTCGGTAAACTGTATATTTTAGCTAATTGCTGTTTCGGTGATTTATTTTTGAGTAAATTGTTGTTTTCAGTGAAATATTTTCCGGAGAACCGTCGTGCGATACGACGAAAACACCTCTGACAAAATTTAAAAAACACTAATCAAAATTAACACGACCGATAGTTTAAAGTAACGGTATTTATTTCGAAAAGGTGCTTCAGTACATTTTTACAATAAAATAAATTGCTAATAAAATTCAACAAATTTTACTATTTTGTGAGGTTATGTTAAACTATTTGCATGAATGTCGAATGATGAAATTTCCAACACACTAAAATAATAGTTTGGCTATCGTCACGAGCGACATCTAGCGACCCACATGCAACAATTTGTACTAACATGGACGGATTTTTTTAGAACTAGAGACTCAAAGGTGAACATGTTCTCAAAAAACTAGTTTTTATGTACCATAAACTTCATAGTTCACAATAATTCGGCTGACTATTATGTAAAATGTTCAATTAGTTTACTATTATTACTAGTTCTAAAATACAATGACACAAGGCTTTTTCGCATATAAACAAATATCAGTTTTCGCTCGTATATTAAGTGGCGCTTACTATGCGGCGATTAAACATGTTATTTTTGGGTATGTAACGAAATCCCGGTTTTCAAAATCTGGTTTGAATTTTTAAAATTTGACATGTGGGAAAATGGACCTTTAAATGATTTTTGGCAAAATTCAAAAATTAGTTTGCGATAAAGTTCTAGAAAATGGGTAATAGGAATGGAATTCGGCCATTTCTTAACAGATTTTGATGAAATTCGATACAAATGAAATTCGGTCAATAGAGGCGGAACTAGGCCATTTTTAAACCAATTTTGATGAAATTCTACACGTGCGATGGAAATGTATTTCTAAAATGATTTTTTGATAAAGTTCTGAAATATGGTCTTCGCTATGGAACTAGTCCATTTTTTAATCGATTTAGTTGAAATTCGACATGTGGGTCCTAAATGGGATTCAAAAAATGCGTTTTTGATAAAGCTCTGGAATAAGGTGAATAGGGATGAAACCTGGCCATTTCTAAACCGATTATGTCGAAAATCGAAATGTGGGATCTACATGAAATTTTAAAATGATGTTTATTCTGGAATATTGTCATTAGGGATGGAACTAGGCCATTTCTTAATCATCTCAATGCGATGGAAATGGGGTTCTTAAATGATTTTTTGATCAAGCTGTGGAATATACTTAATAGAGATGGAATTTGGCAATTTGATAATCGATTATGAATGGGATTATTGAATGATTTTTTGATAAATCTCTGCGTATCTGGACAAAAAGAATGATAAATTTCAGAACTTAGTCAAAAAATAATTTTAGAATCTTATTTCCATCACACATTCGAATTTTATCATAATCTGTCAAGAAATAGCCAAGTTCTATCGCTAATGGCTATATTCTAGAGCTTTAGCTAAAAATCATTTTAGAATCCCATTTAGACCTTACTTGTAGAGTTTTAACATAATCAGTAAAAAAATGGTCAAGTTCCATCCCTATTCTAGAACTGTATCAAAAAATTAGTTTTGAATTCGAATCATTCACTTAGAATAAAACTAGTAAAACTGATCATTTATTCCTGACATGATTTTGAACCCCGCTCTACTGGATTTTTTTTTCTAAAGGCCTTCGGAGGGCTAAACGGAGGAGGAGGAGCGATGCGACTTCCCGCGTGCCCGCGAGAGTTATTGAAACCTCTAGAATTCGATATGAAAGGAGCAACATTACAAAGGCTGAATGTCTCGAAGGGGCACATGTGTCGAATGGCCAAATGTGTCGAGGGGGTTACTTTTCGTTTTTGAAAATCTAATTTTTTTAATTTGTTTTAAGGAATATTTCGTAATTTTTTTAATCTAATATTAATGAATATACTTGATAAAATTTTCCTTCACCAAAATGTATCACTTACTGGATACGTGGAACTTTGACATTCGGCTTCCGCCCCTATAATCAATTATATTCGAAAACAAATAGCAGAGTAACAAAAGTAAAAAAAAAATAAAATTTTACTAAATGTAAAACATTATTTCAAAAATCACTTATTATTTCATTTACTTTCCATTTTATAAGGCCGTTGTTCTCTATTTAAATATACTACGCATTTATGACTGACAAATCAAGACTTTAGAACTAGAAGAAAAGAAAACCTGGATTTTGAAAACCGAGATTTTGAAAACCGGGATTTCGTAGTACACCCGTTATTTTTGTAGTTAGCTTTACATTCAATTAGTACAATTTTAGTACATTCATTGTTAGATTAAGTACTAAAACTCATATAAAATATATATAAAAAAGCGTAAATTCTAATTAATTTTTTTTCTAAGTTGGATCGCTACCTCTATGATTTTATAATTAAAGTTTTAAGTTTTGAATTGGGATCAAAAAAAAAATTAAAGTTCCGTCTTGTACAGGGAAACAAACTAATCCAAATAAAATAAGAAATTGCTGAGTGAATCAGCCTCATTACCGATTCGATTAGAGAAATTTCATTTAATATTTCGTGAAAAGTTCGTAAAATTTCAAAGTGAGTGGCATTAATAAAAAAAGACCTGTAGTAAAAATATCTCCAAAATTTAAAATAGCCAGTTATGAAAATCTGGTCATAAAGGAAACTAAATAACTCAAAAGACGTTCCTGAAACAAGCTCCGACGAGCGGTAAAGACTTGAATAAATTTTGTGGTGTATGACATTTTATAACAATTTGCAATACCGGAAGCACGTTTCATTTAAATCAATGTAAATTACACGTGCGCTATGTATAATTTAAAACAAACATAACTCTGGCTTAACTTAATATAGCGCCATGGCAGAGAAAGCTAATCGTATTTCATTAACATCTAATTTTAAATTACAAAGTTTACATTAATTAAGTTTATTATGATTAACATAAAATAATGAAAATTGGATTAAAGAAAATCATAAACACTTTGCGAGATATATGAATAGTTTTGATTTCAAAAATCATTTCCAGTATATATGTGTAGAGCGCATGCACAGCTCGATTTGGGTCATGTATAATACAAAAAAAAATATTTTAATTTGTTTTTAATTAATTATTATTCCAATAATGAATAAGTAATATATACTATTGTTGTTGGTTGTATTTGTAATTCGTTTCATTTTTAATTTAAATAAGAAATCAAGGTTTTGTGTTGTGTGGAGTCTCGCAAGTGCAATTTGTTTTCGTAATCTATACATTACACACTGGGTACCATGCGTGTTAGATAAACTTCTAGCAAGCTGAGAACATTTGGTATAGATACAAAAACGATAAAGAGATTTGTTACATTCGATGTTAATCTAGATATGTTTAATTGGCCGATCGCGAATAATAAAAAAACGTTATTATTCCGATATTGAATGTACATACAAGTAGTTTAGTAATGAATAACTTATTTATTGTTTTTAATTGATTTGAAATAAATTCCGTTCTGATTAAACCTCGACAATGAATTCGTAATTTAAATAGTTTGTTTAAAATTCTTACCTGGCCGTGTTATTCGTCCCACATTGAAACGATGTGTATAATTTACTTTAAAATATTGTTCAACAATGGCGCGCTCCGTTTTACCTTCGCCTCGTATTGGCGAAAATAAATATTCTGGATCGATTTCATATTTGATTTGTTGATAACTGAAATTGAAAAAAATAAATAATTTATTAAAGTTTTAAAATTCTAATTTAGTCGAGGATTAGGAATTATTTTAATTCTATCCAAAGCAAAATAAGTTTCGTATATAAATAGAAGGTGCAATTGAAATTGTTGATTAAAAAGGCGACTTTGTAACAATTTTTTTTAAAATATTTCCGGTTTGAGTGGTATTTCGTAGCCGTCGTTCCCATGGTAACTTTGATGACCCTAATGTTACACCAGCATAATGGTACATAGATTAGAAAGTATTTGCAGTTTCCGTTAAACTACAATTCGTGTGTGGGCTGCCATTGACCAAAGCTTATCCACACTTTTCGTGGATTGAAGTTTAGAATCACCTGTAGTTACTGAAGGCTAGTAATTGGATCCCTTGCCCAATTGGGTAATGACGACCAAAATTTATTTTCTTCAATTACTTCTTGAACGGAATGGGCCGCTAGTTTTAAACCTATTCTTTTGTTTAGCTTAACGTATATTATGCCATCGGGCATATACTGTTTAACCAGTTTCCTTTTTTCGATTGTGATACTAGCTTTTCTATATTACCAAAGCGAAATTGTTCAAATGTTTCGTGGTTACCATTGAAGGTTCGACCAAAATACAATTCAACTGGTGTTTTTCATTAGTGGAGTGGGTGGTATGATTGTATTCGATTACATCCCTTTCTAGCAATTATTTAAAAAAACGACGAGGGCAATCTGCTTTTAAGCACCTCACTTTTATATGTTGGAACTTGGAGTAGTATAGACTTGAGTTCGGCGATTTTTCGTTGTTCATTACAACGACGATAACCGCGACACAAAAAAAGAATAGGATATCGTGAAGCGGATTCTTTATACTATATACAGCAAGAGCTTTAATAATCTTAGCTTGAGAAAACTTTGTAAACTCATCGATAGCAGTTAGAACTAATTGGTTTTCGGTCGAGGATATGTCGATGTGAATGGTATGACTGGTATAAGTAGGAATGGGTGTAACGTGTATTATTTTGCAGGTTTTGACAAGGTTAGAAATTTTGGCAGCTAATTTTGGAAAATAATAGTTTTGGAAAATTAGTAATCGATTTTCATGTGAACCTGTTTGTCTATTTTATGTGCAAAACGAATTTTATAATTTCTAAAGTGAAGAGGAAACATTTCCTGAATCTTCCACAGCAATGCTTGTGATGAGAAGAGTCGATTGATGTTTGGGTTTAAGTACTGCTTAAAGATACTCTTATGAGTTCTGATTCTGTGAAATCTGGTTGTGTGAATATGTTCCTATAGTGTGACAGGAATTCGTCAGTCTTTAAGATTAATTGGTGGCAAAGAAAGGGCGGAAGGGTCATGGGAGGAACTCTCATCAATATGTTGAGCGATTGAAATACTATTTACTTCAGTTGAAACGGGCAATCGTAATAAGGAAGGCATCAGCGACTACATTGATGTTTCCGGACTGTGGTTCTTATTGCTAAATGCGTATGTTAATGATCTGTGAAGATGTTCACTCGTCTAAAACCATACAAATAATTTCCCAAGCGACCATATTATTGATAACATTTCTTTTACATTTGTTGCATAATTTTCCATGGCTTTGCTTAACGTTTTTGAGGTTGACAGCACCAATAGTCAGCTCAATGTCTTTTTTGAAATTAGGATGAGCCAATATTACTTCTGAAGACCTCAGCGCGGGTTTTAGCTTGCCAAAGGCGTGTAAGTCTTAATTATTAAGAAAAATGGACTTTTTGAGACATTATTGGACGCTCGTCCATCTTTCCCTCTTAAAATGGATATTAGGGGTTTCGCCAAATTCGCATAGACAATTATGAACCGGCAGTAGCCTGACGTGCCTTAAAAATGACCTCAATTGGTTAAGTTTGAAGGTGAAGGTGGGGACAATTCAACTTTGTCTTGCATTTTTTTCTCGTTGGATTTTATCCCAGTGGTACTCACGATGAAGCGCAATATTTCTACGCGTTCATGTAGAAATTTGAATTTATCTACTTGGGCCTTCAAATTTGCGTCCTCAACTTTTTAAAGGCTGCTATGATATTCTCGAAATGTTCTTCTTCGCTCTTGTCAAATACACAATTTTTTATACTTCATTGTTAATTTTTCTAAATCAACCTCTATTTTTTGCAAAGCAAATTTGGGTTTTTTCAAAGTAACTTCAATTAATTGCAAAGTAAATTCAAATATTTTTAACACAAATTCAAGTTTTAATATTACAAGTTCGTAAATTTTTACATTTTAGCCTATACTGGCATGGAAGATGAGTCGGCTCATGGATTTTGTACACCAACAGGGGATCATAGATGTGTTACGTTTCACCACAGATCGTAATCTGTTGATGAAATTTATATTTGCATCCTGCCCCTATCGGGATTCGAACCCGGTACCTCCCGATCCAAACGCCAAAGCTTTAATCACTGTGCCATTTGGTCGGTTTGGAAGAAGTTCTGGAATATGGCCACTGGAATGTTCTGGAATATGGGTTATGATGCTTATGATTTTTGGAAGAAGTTCTGCAAAATGGTCACCTGAAACGGAACTCTTCTTAAATTAATTTTGGAAGAAGTTCTGAAATATGGCGACCTGAGGTGGAACTCTGTAATTTCTTAAACGATTATGATGGGATTTTGTATGGTGGATGGAAATGAGATTTTCAAATGATTTTTGGAAGCATTTCTGTCCATTTCCATCCACCATACCCAATTCCATCAAAATCCGTCAAGAAATGGTCGACTTCCGGCCCATTTCCATCCGACATACCCAATCCTATTCTAATCGATTAAGAATCGATCGAGTTTCGTCCCAGGTGGCCATATTCCAGAATTTCTTTCAAAAATCAGTCTCATTTCCACCCACCATACAAAACCCCATCATAATCGTTTAAGAAATTACCGAGTTCCACCTCAGGTGGCTATATTCCAGAACTTCTTCCAAAAATCGTTTAAGAATCCCATTTCCATCCAACATAGAAAATCCCATCAATGTCGGTTAATAAATGGCCGAGTTCCGTTCCAGTTGGCCATATTTCCGAAATTCTTCGAAAAATCATTTAAAAATCCCATTGCCATCCAGCATACCCAACCCCATCATAATCGGTTAAGAATTGGGTGCACTGAATTTGTTTTGCAAAAAGTTGATTTTGAATTGTAAAAATTTACGAACTTGAAATATTAAAACTTGAATTTGTGTTAAAAATATTTGAATTTACTTTGCAATTAATTGAAGTTACTTTGTAGAAACCCGAATTTGCTTTGCAAAAAATAGAGGTTGATTTAGAAAAATTGACAATGAAGTATAAAAAATTGTGGTTGAATTGTAAAAAATTGAAGTTGACTTGTAAAAAGTTGAGAATGAACTAAAAAAAATGAATATCATTTGCTAAATCGTGAATTTAAAGTGCAAAAGCTATATATAAAGTAGGTCGATAATGCAGTTTTTTCTGCTGAACTTCGCAGTAGCAGCAATTTTTATTGGACCCAGTGTCCATTAAAAATTTGAAACACTCCCCGTTCCTAGTGCGATGTTCGTAGTAGGGAAGCGATGAGCTATTTAGTCTAAAAAAAACTAATTTGTCTGGTTGATCATAAGGAGATACGTCTGCGTATCTTAATCGTCTCCGTGGCCTTCTTCGTAATTTTCTTGTTTCAATCGACCGGCTTCGTCCGAAGTTTGTTCTGTATGATAGACACTTCGAAATTTGTAGGGAGGTTGTGCAGGTTGAGCTGCATTGAAAAATGGTGTCGTTTTTGAGAAAATTGGTTGTATCGCTGACGATAGGCATAGTTAACCTGCTTGGATTGGGGTGTGATCTACATCCAATGATACAGATTTACATAGAGGCTTAGGCGGATAGTAAAATTGGGGTCAGTTTGGTTGTTGTAGCTGGTTATGAGAATTTTTTCTAGTACCGTTTTCTAAAATAAAAGACCTAACCGTATTTCCTAATATGGACGATTGAACATCACGGATTCCATCTAGCGGAAAAATTAAAACTAAGGCACTTACAACATAAAGCAACTTACGCTTGAGGCATGAACATTTTTGAATAATGTTGTTGTACACAAGAATGTTTCATCACCAGTACTTTTCAAGAAAGTGTGAAACTAATTTCTTCCAAATCATGTGGAATCAAAATAACGAGGTTTTTAACGAGTTCATAATATTTTAAGTGATTTTCATCCGTTGTATGCATCACATTTATAATTTCTTTGCAATCTCTCGAAATGTCATATGGCGGTTCTCTTCAATTATGGCTTTCACTGTCATAAATTTCATTTGGTTGGCCAGAACTTTGGTCATGTTTCAGAGAAAATACTCCAGAATAGATTTTTTTAAACCAAATAAAAAAATACGCACAACTTGCTTTTATCGAAGATACTTTGGGCTTGTGTGGAAGTGGAAAATAATTAAAATTTCATATAAAAAGCTCGACCAGAAAACGTGGCGTCTGTAAGTTGATTGGTTCACATATTATAAATATTAACTAACGGATTCAGATTAAAGCAACATTTAGCAGTTACCTATGTATGAAAACCAAACAGTTTTATGTATGGCAAACGGCATGGTCTCACCGCACATAAATAGGTTTCAATTGACACATAAATGATTTTTGCTCAATTTCAATAATTTTAAATCAACAATTAACTTTTGACTTTTATTGGATTTCATTTATTATTCACAATAGATTTACAATGGACACAAATCTTAAAAGCCAATTTTTATTTCATTTTAAGAGTACTACTTAACAATAAATTATTATGAAAGTGACACCTTAGACCTCAATTGCACATAAATTAATCATATAATAATTCTGGAATAAATGTTTTTACGTCAACCTTGTGTACCGCTTAGTGATGTAAAGTTAAAACTTTTATTAATCAATCGAACATTTGCAAAATATTGTCGTATACCATTTTACTGGTATGACAGCAATGGGTCATATGTTGAGAGTTTCGCTGCCACTCGATCTCAATTACAATAATAGGAAAGCTTAAAATGCCTTAAAAATTGAAAGCCAAATGGTAAGTAATCCTGGGCGTTGAAATGGGATATATATATACGAAAACTCTCTCAAAGAAAAATTTACCAGCAGCACGGGGCTCGATTCCCCATTCACCAATAATTATATTTTATATTATCAGTAGTTGTGTCAGCTTAACATTTTTAAGTGATTTTAAGTGATATCGAATGTAAATTTTGAATTTGTGTTTCTACGTCAGTTTAAAAAATATCTGATACATGGAATCAGCGTTACTTACGATTGCCAACATAGCTCTTTGTAAAAAAAAAATGTAGACACATAACCCTCAGTTTAATAAGATGTACAATAATATGTAAAATAATACTCATGTTTAAGGCTTTTATTTTTAATGTGAGTAAGGAACATCAGAGTGTAAATCGACTTAAATGGTTAAAAGTCTTTTCACTATCTCAAATCCGCAACAAGTCGTTCCAAATAATCTCAAATCGTTGAATTTGCACAAAGTCTTTCCAAATTTCCTCAAATTCAAAATCAAATCTACATTAATTCGATTTTAATTATCCCAATTGTTCCAAACTGTCTCAAATCCTATGAAATTTACACAAAAACGCCTTAAATTACTTCGAATAGTCTCAAATTGTAATTAAAAGATCGAAAACGTTTCAATTTGTCTCAAATCCAAAACATTTAAATCGTCTTAAATCTTAAAGTAAAAACGGTCAAATTCGACTTAAATGGCTCCAATCGTCCCAAATTGTAATTAAATTGTCTTAAATCCACATAAAAACGTCCCAAATTGTCTCAAATCTTTCCAAGTCTGAAATCGACTGAATTCTACACAAAATCGATTTTGGTTACGAGTCGTCGCAAAATGTACTTAAATCGATCCAAATTGCCCCAAATTATAATAAAATTTACATTAAATCGTCTCTAATTGTCTCAAATCCGCAAACAAATTGGTAAAATGGTTCTAAACCATGTCAACTCGTTCCAAATTGTGTCAAATTATTTAAAATTTACCCAAAATTTCTTAAATTGTTTTAAATCGTCTCAAATTGCAATTAAAATGATCGAAATCGTATCAAATTGTCTCAAATTCATATAAAATCGTACCTAATCGTCTCAAATCATTCGAAATCGACAAATCGTTTGTAATTTACTGAAAATCGTCCCAAATTGGGTCAAATTATCGTTGCTAATGATCTCGTTCCTAATGATCACAAATAATTTAAATCTAAATAAAATCATTCCAAACTGGTTTAAATCGTCTCAAAGCATTCCAAATAGTTTCAAATTATCTCAAATCGTCCAAATTAACTAAATTGTAATAAAATCGTTCAATATAAAATTATTGATAAAATTATCTCAAATCCGCATAAAATGGAACGATCGTTTCAAATCTTTCGTCTGAAACTTTCACAAAATCGTTTTATATCGAAACAAATTTCTTCAAATTTTATTAGTCCAAAATCGACATAAATGGTTCCAAATCGTCTCCAATCTGAAAAAATCGTTACAAATTGTAATAAAATGGTTCTAAATCTAAAGAATGAGAAAATCTTCAAAATCGACTTAAATGGTCGCCAACCAAATCGACCAAACTGAAATTATATCGATCAAAATCGTCTGAAGTTGTCACTAATCTGAATAAAATCTTCTCCAATCGTTCCAATTTGCATCCAATTATAATAAAATTGATCAAAATGTTAAGTACATTTGGTTTTAAATCGTTTTAAATACTCTCAAATTGTAATTAAATTTATCTAAAATCGTCTAAAATTGTTTCAAACCTGCATAAAATCGTTCCAAGTCGTCTCGTTCCAAATTGTACAATAATAAAATCTAAATAGTCTCAAACTCGTATTTTATATACAGTCCAAATCATCTAAAATTAATCCAAACTGTCTCGAATTGTAATCAAATCGTTCCAAATAATCTCAAATCGTCTGGAATTAACACGAAAACTTTTCGAATTGCCTTAAATTGCAATAAAATCGAACTTAATCATCTCAGAACGTTTTAAATCAACCGTAAATCATTCTGAATTGACTGAAATGGTTTCAAAGTATCTCAAGTTGTGATAAAATCGTCAAATTAGCACAGATCGTCTTAAATCTACATAATATGGTTCACAATCGACTTAAATGGACTAATCGTCTCAAATTATAATTAAATCGATCCATATCGTCTCAAATTGTCTCTGAAATTTACAGAAAATCGTTTCATATCGAACCAACTGGCTCCAAATTGTGATAAAATCGTTCAAACTGAACTTAAGTGGATACAAATAGTCTCAAATCCGTATAAAATCGTCTTAAATTTACGTAAAATCTCTATGGTTCCAAATCGTTTTAAATTGAAATTTTATCAAACAAAATCTTCGCAAATTATCACTACTCCGCGATCAAAATAGGCTCAAACCCGTATATAAAATCATTCCAAATCGTCTGTAATCGATCCAAACTGTCTCGAATTGTAAACAAATCGTTCTAAATAATCTCAATCGTCTGAAACTAACACAAAAACCTTTCGAATTGGCCTAAACTGTAAGAAAATCAGACAAAATCATCTCAAACTCTCCAGATTTCTTGAACCAACCTTAAATCATTCTGAATTGACTGAAATGGTTCCAAAGCGTCTCAAATTGTAATTAAATCGGTCCAAACTTTGTCCGCACAAAGTCGTTCCAAATTGTATTTAATCGTTGCAAATAAAGGATTTTATGGTCCAAATCGTTGCAAATTATGTCAAATCGTTCTGAATTGAATGAAATGTGTCCAGAGCGTCTCAAATTATAATTAGTTCGATTTATTACGTCTCAAGTTGTATCTGAAATTTACATAAAATTGTTTCATATCGAACCAAATTGCCTCAAATTTTAATAAAATCGCTCAAAGCGGTCGTAAATGGTTCCAAATCGTCTCAAATCCAAATAAAATGCATAAAATCGTTCACAAATCATTTCAAAAACGTGTTAAATCTATGTAAAATTGAAACTAAGTTCAAAATCGACTTAAATGATTTCAAATCGTCGCAAATTGTTATTAAATCGATCCAAATACTCTCAAACTCATATATAAAATTAGTCCAAATCGATCCAAATTGTCATAAATTGTAATAAAATGGTTCCATATAATTTCAAATCGTCTGAAACTAACACAAAAACGTTCGGAATTGCCCCAAACTGTAATAAAATCGGGCTTAATCAAATCGTCTTAAATCAAATTCTGGGGGCCTACTATTGAAATCGAACACCGTCGATTTTTGTTCGTTGTTTATATTCAGCAATACTAATTACTATTGCTGAACATAAACCACGAACAAAAATCGACGGCGGTCGATTTTCATAGTAGACCCCTGAATTGACTGAATGGTTCCAATCGATCCAAATAGTCGAACGTAAGTGTCACGTATTAGCTACATGTTGAAAAACTAGTTTTTTCTCTCCGTGATCTTTTACGACCTATAGGTAAATTTCCGCTTCTACGTTAAATTCCATCAAAATTATAGCCCCAGTAGTAATTAGTTGATTGATTGGAGTATTTTAAATTGGTGTACAATTCGCCCTCGTTAGCTTAGCAAGTAGAGTGCTTGCTCTGTTATGCTATGCGGGGGTCCTGGGTTCGATTCCTGGTGGTGACCAGTAAAAAAAGTTGCGACAGGGTGTTTTTAAACGTGTCATATGTTATTTATAAATGTTCGTCCATTTTCAAATTTTCAGAGTTACAGCCATAGTAGTTACGGCTTTGTCCTTAATATTTTTTTATTTTAAAATATTTTAAAAATATTTGACTCAACAAATTACAAACCCAATCTGTTCAATGGTTTGATTAGTTTTATTGTGTGTATTGTATTTTTTCATCAGTTTTCATTTCACAAAAACTGTCACAAAAATACTAAATGTCTATGAAGTTAGCACACAGGATTTTATTCCAGGAAAATAAAAAATTTTTAACAGGTAACACTAAAATTGCATTACCATCTCAGCCCAGGATTTGAATATTTATCCCAGAAAATTAAAAATTATAGAAAATTGAACATCACAAAATAAAATTCATACAAATATTTAGTACGAGTATAAGTATAGTAACTAAATCAAAATAGAAATTTTAAAACTTTATAATTTTCCTATCCTTAAAGCGCCTCTAAACGTACGGATCGACAACAATCTATTCCTGATCTATTACAATGACAGCTTGTATGTTGCACGCACAACTGATTAAGATGAGTGTCTTTCCGTTTCGATTACGAGTTTCGATTGCCTTTTCTGGTTCGGGCTACAGTTTTAATTTTGACCGTGTGGTTTCGTAGGTTTGAACAGAAAATTGATTTTTTCGGTCTCAAAATAAAGGCATTAGTATGCGCTAAACCTATTCCTATTATTGACCGGTTTTCCGTTATAGCCGTGTAATATCTAAATAACTACCATAACTCTATGAACCAAAAACAAACTATCTGCTTATTTGAGCGTAAAACAGTAAATGCAAAAATCTGCAATAATACCGGAATGCGCGCCTTCTAGCCTTCTGAAGGTTTGTGTGAAACACACATCCCTAGACGAGTATTACGATATTACGTATTAAGAAAAGAAAAATTCAAAATTGATTTCTGAAATTATTTTATTTTACCAGGCATATTCCATGCTCGTATTAATCGATAAGGATCAGAATAAGCTTTAAAATTTCATTAAGCTGAAGAAGGAAATGATCAACTCTGTGATAGTAACGAGACGAGTCGAGAATAATGCACAAATGAGAGCCTACAAAATACTGAAGGTTACAAAATTTTGAAATTTTGTTTCAACATGAAGACATGTGTTAGAAATTTAAAATCATCGGTTACAAATTTATAAAATTAAGACCATTTAACGTAAAAGTAGCACTCTCAATTTATAAAGTCAAGGCTATTTCGCGTAAAAGATTACTTACCTAAATTACGTAAAGGAATTGCATGATGCAATGAGCTATTTTGAGTTACTTCTTCATCTTTTATCTAATCCAAAGAACGTACATTATCAAAAAATTTCCATACACATAACCGTCAAACTACGCCATATCAGTTAATGTGAAAAAAAAGTAAACACAGAAAGCCATTAAAGATAACCGGCAGATCAAAGATGCTATAATAGTCCAACATCAAATGAAATGGCCACGAATTTTCATCTCCGAAAATCCAGAGCGAGTGTTCATCAATCTCAGCATCTTGAATCCAAGTCTTGATTTTATGACTTACATCATTCTCGATCCTTACGGATAATCAGGACAGTAGCCGAATTTGCAATGAGATGGATATGAAAATACTCGTAAGCAAATTCGAATTTAAAGTAGCGCAGACGGCAATTCGTGAAAATGAGTTGAATCAAATCAACGCAGTGCTTAGGTTGTTTTACCGCCCTAATTTAAAGGATCACAAAATTCTCACATACCGAACATCCATACATTGCATACCCTATAAGCTGGCTCAAAATCACAACGCACTTAAGAACAGGTAAAATTGCATCTGATCGTCCTGATTTAGTTTCGCACGTGCAATCAAACTGATATTGAGGGCACTGATGAATGATCTAAAGGTAAATCATGTCTTGGGACGAAATATGGCTTATGTTTATACCATCGAAATCCAAAGAGAGTACTTTCACATGCTCATGTTTTGTTTACGCTTTAAAATGATGATAAATTTAAAATAATTGTAAGAAGTAATCAAATTGTTTGTGTTAAAATTCCTGATGTGACACATAAAGAATGATTCCGGTTAGTTTATATCGACAACAACGAATCGTGTTCGAAGTAGGACATGAGCAAGAGGTTCTTGATTAAGGTGCGGATAGAAATACAAAACTTACAATATCGGGAAAAATGGACGGGAAAGCACAGACGTGGAAATAAAATAAAAGTTAGGGCTAAAGTTTACTTTACGTATACATGGAGAAAATCAGGTAGGTTAGGTTAGGTTAGGTTAGAGTGGTTGCTATCGCACACTTAGGCCAGTAGTGGCCCATTGTGATACCACAGGTTCCTATCTCCCCTTTACTCTCGCTGAAACCATCCAGAGTTACTTATGTAGCGTAAAATATCTCGCACTCCACAGCCCGCTAGTTCCGAAAGGCTGTCCATACCGTACACACCTAAATACTTATGCCTTCTGCGTGATAGTGCTGGACACGAGCATAGAAAGTGATCTAACGTCTCTTCCTCCTCTTCGCTTCTGCAAATGTCATTCGTCTGTAGACCCAGCCTTCTCGCATGTCCCCCAAAAAGGCAGTGTCCTGTCAGTATCCCTACAACCAATCCTACCTCTCGTTTTCCCAGGGATACTAGTGTTTTGAAGCGCCGCAGGTCCAGTTTTAGCCAAACCTGTTTTACTACCCTGCACGTGAGAGTGTGGTCCACCTCTCGTTTGTTAAGGCGATTGTCAGCCCTGCCCTTTCCGGCTGCATCTGGAGGGTCGTACCGTACCTAGCTAGTTCACCTGCCCTGCAGTTTCCCGTGATATCCTTGTGACCCGGGACTCAGACTATCTGGATGCTGAAATACTCGCTCAGCTCGTTAAGAGATGATCGGCAATCCAGCGCCACCCGTGACTTCAGACAAACCACCTCTAGCGACCTGACCGCCGCCTGACTGTCCACATAAATCGCGATATCCCTAACGGATACCACGTTATGCTTCAACCATGTCCCGACTTCGCGTATCGCCACCACTTCAGCCTGGTATACGCTGCAGTAGTCAGGGAGACGAACGGAAATATTAACATTAAGCTTTTCACAGAAGACTCCGGCTCCTACCTTGCCGTTTAGCTTAGAACCATCCGTGAAAAATTGCAGCGCCTCGTTTTCCAGTATTGATCCGTTCCTCCAGGATTCTTTCGAAGAACAGATGGTCCGGAAACCTTTATCGAAGCACAACGTTGGTTTAATACAATCTAGATTCGCCAGTTCTTCCCTAAGCGATCTAACTATCGTCGAGTGTCCCGCCTGAAGACACTTCCACTGATCGACAGCCGAGAGTCTCGTAGCCACATTGGCTGCCATCTGCTTACCAAAAAATTCGAATGGAATAAGGTGGAACATAACCTCTAAAGCGCGTGTAGGTGTTGACCTAACCGCCCCGCTTATTATCATGCAGGCCGTTCTTTGCGCATTTTCCATCATCTTCCTATATGTTACCTTCTCCAGAGCTGGCCACCACACGCCCACTCCGTACATCAGCACAGGTCTTACCACTGTGGTATAGAGCCAGTGTACCAGCTCTGGTTTTAAATCCCATCTCTTACCTATGGCGTTCCTACACGAGTAAATGGCTACGTTAACCTTATTCACCCTTTCTACAATGTTAGGCTTCCAGCTGAGCTTACTGTCCCAGATTATGCCCAAAAATCTCACTCTATCAGCAAAAGCTAGTCTAATGCCGTTCACGGTAGGAGGGCTAACTACCGGAATTTTATATTTCTTATTAAATAGTACCAGTTCTGTCTTGAAAGGGTTGATCCCTAATCCACATTTGCTGGTCCATTTCGTAACGATCAAAAAATCAGTTAAGAAGTATAAATTTTTAAATGCAGGATTGTTTATTAACAGTTTTTAGGAGGGGAAAGCTAAATTTTTCCGGAAAATTGGGAAAATTTTCACTTAAAAAAAACTTGCATATTATTTTATTCAAAATACGTCCAAACTTTGCACTTTTTCCAGGAAAATTTTGGAAATTTTTCAATTTGTTTTTTACTTAGTTTGACACTTGAAGAATTGTATAAATTGTGGAAAAGCGGGGGTTTGGTGCGGCAGCCCCCATCTTCTAAGGTATAAAACGAATTAAAATTACATTCAAAAAAATTTTATTTACGAGAGTTGTTTCTTTTAACATTTGTGGTACTATCAGAACAAGCGATAAAAGCGAAAATTTTACCGGAAAATCAAAAAATTTTCCGGAAAAATTTAGCTTTTCCCTCCTAAAAACTGATGGTAAACAATCCTGCATTTAAAAATTTCCAATTTTTTCGATGTAAAATTACGCCATATTTAGAATGTTCGCTTCGTTGGTTTGAACGATCAGGAACGATTTACCTTCGAATTATTCTACATCACGTTCTGGACGCTACGAATTATGCTTATCTAAGAACTGTCGATGGCAACGAATGTGCAACATAAAAGGAGGCAGTATTTCATCGCAATTTTTGTATCTTCTGAAGAAAAATGTTTCGATGGAACGTGGATTTTCCAAATGCCATTATAGTTGACTTGAAGCTTTAGGTTTCTTTAGTAGACATCTCGGTTTCGAACGTCGAATAAATATCGAAATAAGCAGAAATATGTTTGGTATTGAGTCCATTGTGACAAAGTTTCAAACTACTTTCCTTAATTTTTAACATAAACTTAATTCAACCAATGATTACTCGATATTGAAATCAGAAGCAAGCACGCCGCCAGTCGATAACTTATCAGGGAATGCCGTGAGAGTTCCAACAGATATGATATCATATAACCAAAGTTAATATCATTAATACTAGGACCATCAATAAAACGCAGGGCCAAACTTACGAAACGTAAGTTTCGTATGCTGCTTTATCGCGTTGCAAATATAGAGACAGCGTTAAAGATTCCATATGGAAGAAAAATTATTATGGGGTAGATACTCGATCGGCTAGCAAGCAAGCAATTTGCTAGCCAAAATCCTGGCTACTCAATCAATTTTACCAAGAAAATGTAAATTTCAAATTATATTTTTTATAAAATTTTTGTTTGTTTTTGCAATTGCACAGGAAAACGACACAAACATTTGCTGTTCATTTTTTGAAGCCGCAAAATTTACTGTGCACTCGCAAAAACAAACAAAAATTTTATAAAAAATATAATTTGAAATTTACATTTTCAAATTGATTGAGTAGGCAGGATTTTGAATAGCAAATTGCTTGCTTGCTTCCGATCGAGTATCTACCCCTATAAGTTATATTACTTGGAACAAACTTGTGGTATATACTTAAATGCATCTAAATCGCCCGCCATTTTGGAACTTAGTCATTTTTGTTTTTATGACATAAGTTTTCATATATTTACAAGCCAAGTTCCGTATGCATCAATTTTGAGAGATGGATGTCGATAAGCGACATGATAAGCAAAATGCTGCTCAAGCTATGGAATTGATTAATTTGACTTTGAGTGATGATTCTGTGAGTTATTCAACAGTAAAAAAGTGGTTTGCAAGATTTCGTGATGGCAATTTTAGTCTTGAGGATGATCCACGTCCAGGTCAGTAAAACAATTTGAAGACAAAAAATTTATAATTTTACTGGATAAAAATTCGTGGCAAACTCAAAAAGAGCTTGCAGAGCAGTTAGGAGTTATAATATCACTTCGATTGCGAGAAATGTGCAAAATACAGAAGAAAAGAAAAGGGGTTCCTCATAAACTGACCGAAGATGGGCGATGAAAAATTAATTTTGTACGATAACGCTAAACGCAGAAAACCATGGGTTGATCCAGGCCAGCCGTCAACATCAGTTGCAAAAATAAATATTCATGCCAAGAAAGTGTTATTGTGTGTCTATGGTGAGATTGGAAAGGAGTCATTTACTACGAGCTTCTGGAACATGGTCTATCTGTTTCAGCTGAACGTTACCAGTCCCAATCGATCAATTTCACTCACTGGGAAGTTTCACAGCATGCGGCGTATTCTCCAGACTTGGCTCCCAGGTACAAAAAGTTATCCCAGACTTTCATCCCATAAAATACAAATATACGCTTGAGGCAATACTAACAAAGCTATCATGATATTATGTTATATATATTATTCTACCACGACATTAAAATAGAAATATAAAATAAACCGAAATATTTCAATACAATAATTTCAGCAAAAGATTGTTGATCTAAGTAACGTAATTAAATATAAAGTTCCGTATAAATCAATGAATTACTCAATCTTTTGATGCTCAATCGCTTCCACAGACCATTCTATAAAAGTGTCTAATTAGAACGAATGTTTTTTAGATGCGGCACAATAAGGTCTTCATAAAAAATCAGTTTCTTGAAACTTCTATGGGTCCAAGTGGCGCAATTGATTTTTAAATTTCGAAAATCATTATTAGTAGACACATGGATGATTTTAGAAAGATTAAAGTATTTTATTTTAATTTTGCAAACTTACTTTCATATGTACTATGATATACTTTGTGCATTAATCGTGCCCACAGTATTACCGATTGCATACAGAACATTTCAAATAATAGACAGGTATAATGTTAATTAAACAACACATCTAAAAAAGAATTTAAAATTCCTTTTAATGATTTTCGGAATTTAAAATTCAATTGCGCCACTTGGACGCATAGAAGTTTCATGAAACTGATCCTGTATTGTCCTAATCCGACACTTTTACAGAATAGATGGTGGGAGCGATTGAGCATCAAACAATTGAATAATTTAATGATTTTCGAAAATCGAAATTCAATTGTGCCACTTGGACGCATAAACATTTCATGAAAAATCTTGTATAACGATGCTAGTAAGCAGCATTTAAAAATTATCCATCCTAATCCGACGCTTTTATCGATTGGGATGTTTAATCGGATAGGTAGAATAAGTTCGTTTAATTTAATAATTTTTTTATACTATTAAAGTTAGCCGAAAGTTTCCAGCCGAAAGATAAGAAAAATCGATAATGCAGATAGTGTCTTCGCATTCTCAGCCGAAAGTGTATAAATACGTCACCGTTGATCAACATTCTTCAGCCGAAAAATTTATTTCAACAACACATCAACTGAAACCAATTTGAATGTAAATATTGTTATGCGAAGTTTGTTGTAAAACCAAATTCTATTTAAACTTATTAATGGTCATTTGATAGGCATGAAAATTTATTTTTCTGCTACATTTACGAGATATAAATAAATAATATCAAAATCTTCTTAACAAAAATAATGTTCATATGTAGATGTTTGAAAGTTTTGTTTTTGTGTTTACGGTTTTTCGGCCTGCATACATACAACTTCCATATATTGCGATAAGGCCGTATATACATAAACAAACACTGTTATTAAATTGGCGCCGATTTTAGCCTTTATCACAATGAAACATATTTTTTCAGTAAAAAAACAGAGAGATAAAAATATAATTTCGCCACGTGCCAAAACGAAACAAAAAAAAAATCTCAGTAAAATTCACTGGGGAAAATGTTGCCATAAAAAGTATGAAACACAATACTTTTTATGGCAACATTTGTTGTCTTTGTCACTCTAATGTAATTTTAATATGTATACTCTCCTCTTTTCGGTTTCTCAGTATTTTTTACTGAAAAAATATGTTTCATCGTGGAATAAAGGCTTTTTTGTTTGTTTTCAAAACAAAAACAGAAAAAACTGAGAGAAAAAATGTATTTCGTATGATCGAGCCAAGCTACACACAGTTTCAGCTTCTGACTTCAAAGTAAGTCGTAATAGATTTTTGTTGTTAATTTAAACCCTTATTTTATATTAAAACACCAAATTTTTTTTTATTGTTTTATTCTGTTCTCTCGAAAATAAAATTTAAACAAAAATCTACATCTCAAAAATGGATTTAAATTCTTTTATTTTCATTTCCATTTCCATTTTTTCATTTCGGATTCCAGCACAAACATTTTATGTCGCATTTTTACATGGTTTTTGTGTATGTGCCACCTACTCTTCTTGCATGCTCTATAAAAATTATAAGGCGACAATCAATGACACGGCATGTTACCCTAGAACGACCGGCCATTCAATGCATTTTCGATAAATTGAATTAGCGAAATATTCCTAAATTAATTACACACCCCTGTATCCCCTTCAGAATTTCTCCACAATTAAGCCGAAGTTGACCAACATAGTGCCCTATCAAATGACCATATAGTGACATTAATGACACGGCATGTTAACCTAGAACGACATGCCACTCAATTCATTTTCGATATATTGAATTAGCGAAATTTTGATAAAATAATTCCACCCCTGTATCCCCTTCAGAATTTCTCCACAATTAGGCCGAAGTTGACCAACATAGTGGCCTATCAAATGACCATAGTGACATCAATGACACGGCATGTTAACCTAGAACGACAGGCCATTCAATGCATTTTCGATATATTGAATTAGCGAAATTTTGCTAAAATAATTACACCCCTGTATTCCCTTCAGAATTTTCTATATATTGAATTAGCGAAATTTTACTAAAATATACCCCTGTATCCCCTTCAGAATTTCTCCACAAATAGGCTGACGTTGACCAACATAGTGGTCTATCAAATGACCATAGTGGCATCAATGACACGGCATGTTAACCTAGAACGACATGCCCTTCAATGCATTTTCGATATATTGAAATAGCGAAATTTTGCTAAAATAATTACACCCCTGTATCCCCTTCAGAATTTCTCCACAATTAGGCCGAAGTTGACCAACATAGTGGCCTATCAAATGACCATAGTGACATCAATGACACGGCATGTTAACCTAGAACGACAGGCCATTCAATGCATTTTCGATATATTGAATTAGCGAAATTTTGCTAAAATAATTACACCCCTGTATTCCCTTCAGAATTTTCTATATATTGAATTAGCGAAATTTTACTAAAATATACCCCTGTATCCCCTTCAGAATTTCTCCACAAATAGGCTGACTTTGACCAACATAGTGGTCTATCAAATGACCATAGTGGCATCAATGACACGGCATGTTAACCTAGAACGACATGCCATTCAATGCATTTTCGATATATTGAAATAGCGAAATTTTGCTAAAATAATTACACCCCCGTATTCCCTTCAGAATTTTTCCACAATTAAGCCGAAGTTGACCAACATAGTGCCCTATTATATGACCATAGTAGCATCAACGACACGATATGTTAACCTAGAACGACAGGCCATTCAATGCATTTTCTATATATTGAATTAGCGAAATTTTGCTAAAATACACCCCTGTATCGTCTTCAGAATTTCTCCACAAATAGGCTGATGTTGACCAACATAGTGGTCTATCAAATGACCATAGTGGCATCAATGACACGGCATGTTAACCTAGAACGACAGGCCATTCAATGCATTTTCTATATATTGAATTAGCGAAATTTTGCTAAAATACACCCCTGTATCCTCTTCAGAATTTCTCCACAAATAGGCTGACGTTGACCAACATAGTGGTCTATCAAATGACCATAGTGGCATCAATGACACGGCATGTTAACCTAGAACGACATGCCATTCAATGCATTTTCAATAAATTGAATTAGCGAAATATTCCTAAATTAATTACACACCCCTGTATCCCCTTCAGAATTTCTCCACAATTAAGCCGAAGTTGACCAACATAGTGGCCTATCAAATGACCATAGTGACATCAATGACACGGCATGTTATCCTAGAACGACAGGCCATTCAATGCATTTTCTATATATTGAGTTAGCGAAATTTTGCTAAAATAATTCCACCCCTGTATCCCCTTCAGAATTTCTCCACAATTAAGCCAAAGTTGACCAACATAGTGGCCTATCAAATGACCATAGTGGCATCAATGACACGGCATGTTATCCTAGAACGACAGACCATTCAATGCATTTTCGATATATTGAATTAGCGAAATATTCCTAAATTAATTACACCCCTGTATCCCCTTCAGAATTAAGCCGAAGTTGACCAACATAGTGGCCTATCAAATGACCATATAGTGACATTAATGACACGGCATGTTAACCTAGAATGACATGCCACTCAATTCATTTTCGATATATTGAATTAGCGAAATTTTGCTAAAATAATTCCACCCCTGTATCCCCTTCAGAATTTCTCCACAATTAGGCCGAAGTTGACCAACATAGTGGCCTATCAAATGACCATAGTGACATCAATGACACGGCATGTTAACCTAGAACGACAGGCCATTCAATGCATTTTCGATATATTGAAATAGCGAAATTTTGCTAAAATAATTACACCCCCGTATTCCCTTCAGAATTTTTCCACAATTAAGCCGAAGTTGACCAACATAGTGCCCTATTATATGACCATAGTAGCATCAATGACACGACATGTTAACCTAGAACGACAGGCCATTCAATGCATTTTCTATATATTGAATTAGCGAAATTTTGCTAAAATACACCCCTGTATCCTCTTCAGAATTTCTCCACAAATAGGCTGACGTTGACCAACATAGTGGTCTATCAAATGACCATAGTGGCATCAATGACACGGCATGTTAACCTAGAACGACAGGCCATTCAATGCATTTTCGATATATTGAATTAGCGAAATTTTGCTAAAATACACCCCTGTATCCTCTTCAGAATTTCTCCACAAATAGGCTGACGTTGACCAACATAGTGGTCTATCAAATGACCATAGTGGCATCAATGACACGGCATGTTAACCTAGAACGACATGCCATTCAATGCATTTTCGATATATTGAAATAGCGAAATTTTGCTAAAATAATTCCACCCCTGTATCCCCTTCAGAATTTCTCCACAATTAAGTTGATGTTGACTAACATAGTGGCCTATCAAATGACCATAGTGACATCAACGACACGGCATATTAACCTAGAACGACAGGCCATTCAATGCATTTTCTATATATTGAGTTAGCGAAATTTTGCTAAAATAGTTCCACCCCTGTATCCCCTTCAGAATTTCTCCACAATTAAGCCGAAGTTGACCAACATAGTGGCCTATCAAATGACCATAGTGACATCAATGACACGGCATGTTATCCTAGAACGACAGACCATTCAATGCATTTTCGATATATTGAATTAGCGAAATATTCCTAAATTAATTACACCCCTGTATCCCCTTCAGAGTTAAGCCGAAGTTGACCAACATAGTGGCCTATCAAATGACCATATAGTGACATTAATGACACGGCATGTTAACCTAGAACGACATGCCACTCAATTCATTTTCGATATATTGAATTAGCGAAATTTTGCTAAAATAATTACACCCCCGTATTCCCTTCAGAATTTTTCCACAATTAAGCCGAAGTTGACCAACATAGTGCCCTATTATATGACCATAGTAGCATCAACGACACGGCATGTTAACCTAGAACGACAGGCCATTCAATGCATTTTCTATATATTGAATTAGCGAAATTTTGCTAAAATACACCCCTGTATCCCTTTCAGAATTTCTCCACAAATAGGCTGACGTTGACCAACATAGTGTTCTATCAAATGACCATAGTGGCATCAATGACACGGCATGTTAACCTAGAACGACATGCCATTCAATGCATTTTCTATATATTGAGTTAGCGAAATTTTGCTAAAATAATGCCACCCCTGTATCCCCTTCAGAATTTCTCCACAATTAAGCCGAAGTTGACCAACATAGTGGCCTATCAAATGACCATAGTGACATCAATGACACGGCATGTTATCCTAGAACGACAGACCATTCAATGCATTTTCGATATATTGAATTAGCGAAATATTCCTAAATAAATTACACCCCTGTATCCCCTTGAGAATGTCTGCACAATTAAGCCGAAGCTGACCAGCATTATGATATATCAAATGGAAATAGTAACACTACCACCATAATTTATGTTCATTTGAAGCAATTTTAACAATATTGCTTTTTAAATTATAAATGATTGATTCAAATATTTGTATTTCACAAGTTTAATTAGAATTAGGTTTTACAAATTTCACTTAATAATACATTTAAATTGTTTTTTGTTGATGTATTGTTGAAATAAATTTTTCGGCTGATGACTTTCGGCTGAAGAGTGTTGATCAACGATGACGTAGTATTTATACACTTTCGGCTAACTTTAATAAGGTAATTTTTTTAGTAAATCCTATGATTTCTGTCGTCCCATTAATATAATGTTAGTACTTTAGTTATTATGTAGTTGCTATAGTTTTTATGGAATGTGTGTAATTTTCGGGCTGATAGTGATCGGATGGTGAGTGCTACTATAGTGATAGCTGGGCTAACTTTATTTTCTGGGATGATAGTTTTCTCTCATTATACTTTTCCTGGGTTGAAATATTCTGGTATGGTGAAATTTCTGGGCTGATAGTAATATTCTGGGATAAAAAACTGTCGTGATAGTTTAGTGTTGCCATCGTCGTTTTATGGGATGAATCCTGGGCTAATTTTATATACATTTGGCTCCCTCAGATTACCACTTATTCAGATTGATGTCATCATTTTTGAAAGACCCGAGGTTCACGAAAGTTGAAGATGTGCAAAAATGGATCGATGACTCTTTTGCTTCGAAACCACCAAGTTATTGTCGCAAAGGCAGCATCATCTACCTGATAAATGGCAAAATACCATAGATAGTAATGGCATATATTCTGATAATTAATCTTTGTAACAAATATATTTTCAATAAAATTGAATTTGACTAAAAAAAGCAGAGTTTCTACTTGTACTGCTAATAGAAATAAAACGTTAAAAAAAAAGTTTGTACTTATTTTCTTTTTATAATCAAAAATATTTCTTTACTTTTTCAGATCTTGCATTCAAACATTGTGTTAGGACGAGCTATACCACTAAGTAGTTAAGAAATAATAATTACAGACGCTAAGAGTCAAAACGGAGTTATTTAATTTAATAATTTAAAACTTACCCTGTCATACACAACAATGCAACTAGTACAGGTATTATAAGAAAGTATCCAGGGTTCCTTCCAATAAATAACCCTAATTTAAAAAATGATTTGTTTAATGTTTTGTCGACACATGTTACACCGCAAGTCATCTGTAACGAGATAAAATAAAAATAATTAGTATTTCACTTACATCAATACCAAATCACTCTTTCAAAGCCAATTTATCATTTAGCACAGTTTACCACTTTCCTATGCATAATAATCAGCAATTAATAATAATATTAAATGAAAGATGAAAGCTAATAAATATAATTAATTAAATTTCCTGATTAATTTTAGAAAATCCGATAAGTGACACTAATAATATTCGGAAGTATATTTTACAATAAAAAGACAATAACACCTAAAGAAGAAGAAGAAGAATAGATACGACAATTTTCTCCCGCCAATCAAGCACGGTGTAGGTCAATGCTATATAATTTTTATTTTAATTAACACAATTTGTTGTTGGTTATGATAATTAGTTTTAAAGATTATTTATCTTATATATATACGTAGCATGCGAGTCTCGTGCATCTTATATACATATTAACGTAGGTAGACAATTTTATAAATGTGTTAATAAAGTTATTCAATATATGTAGTATTCGATCATTGATCTCAAGATCAGGTGTAAATTATTAGTTCCGGACAAACATTTACATATCCAGGTACTATAAATTGAGCTAGCACGCGTTTATCTCATTTCGTGTCTTTTTAATTATCTAAATTGATTTCGACCATACTTAAGTATACTTTATTCGTTATGTAAACTAAAAACACGTATAATTAAGATCGCTCATACATAATCGAGTAAATAGAATAAAAGTGAAATATAATTACACCTTAATCATATTTACAACGGCTTTGAATATACACGCAACTATATAGTAATCATTATAAAATTGATATCTTGACACATAACTTGTTTATACCTACCTAAACTATCTTACACCTACTAGGTATACCTTTAGACGAGTATATCGTGTCCAATTACCGTGCTCTAGTTCAATCGGCGAGTCAAAATCTAAAATCCACATCTTTCAATGTATGTATCTATATATCGAGGAGGCGCAGACGTCCAAATTATATAAAAATGTAATTCGAGAATATATTTTGTGTGCGATGTGCTGTAATCGAATTAAATTATATATCAAATTAAGTACACAGTGAACATGGAACGTAATTGATTTAATCGTGTTGTAAATTGGATATAATTTTAAAATATATGCGATATACGTCCGGACACTTAAAATTAGTACGTTTTTAATTCAATAATATACAGTTTGATTAAACAATGTGTTCACATAAATAAAGTTGGGCACAAATAATTGAAATATTACAAGTTTTAATGCAAATTACAAACGTTATTATAACAAATAACAGGAGGCTTATTTCACGGTAGTTGTAAGGTGTCATAATCTGTTTAAGCCGTAAGACCTCCTTAAATGTCATATATTGCCTCTAAGGAAACTGGGACCTGGTTTAGAAAATGAACCCTCCAAAATGAATTTTATTCCCAATTTCTATCTCCTATTGCTTATTTTAAACATTCATTTGTTTCTAAGAAATATATTAAAATTCTGTTTTAATATAATATATTACATGACATATCGCTGTTATTACCAAATAATTTTTATAGAAAAAGTACCAACATTTTATATTTTTATTTTCTACAAGAAATATCCTATGTTTCAAAATATTGTAAAAATTATCTTTTGTTTTATTATTTGATAGTGAATCGTTTTAAAGAAAACTTTGTTATGATTCTGTGTAATTATACTAAGTAGGTATAGAATCTTTAATTGGTGAATATATTTCAAGTGAAATATTGTTTCTAGTTCACATACAATTTTATACAATAACATTTCTGTTTTTAGGTTAAAAATGTGACAATAGGTGGTTAGCTGTTTACATGTATAGGTAGGGTTGCCAGAAAAAACTTGTTCGAAGTATGTACACCTCATAAAAAAATTGTAATTGAGCACAACCTGTAAACAGCACAAACGTACCAATTATCATGGGTGGGATGATGAACATAGCACGTATAGTTTTCGGAGGGTATTAATTTTTTATTTGGAGAAGCAGCAACAATTTGACTTGTTTTATTGTGTAGTGTAAAGAAACAAAATCTTAAGGTGCTTGCACTCGTCGCAATTTGCTTATATTATTTGCTGTATAATGTTTCTTGAACATTTTATTGTTCAATTCGTACAACAAGTTTTGTTCGTCAGCCTCAGGCATCTAACTAGCCGGATTACACACTGCATTTTCAAACCAAAATCAAGCATCGCTTACCTCTGCACGCAAAACTGAAATGCGGCACGTATCATCTATGCGTATATATAATTATTTTCATTTTATATTTAATCCCACGAGTTTATGTTGCGGTCAAAATGTAATGCGAGTTAAACACTTTTTATTTTGCAGGGGAAAATATAAAATGTGAAGGGGAAGATTTGTTTACAAAATAAAGTGTTTTGATTGGTTGGTTTTACTCCCTTTCAATATTCTCCTTGACTCAGGTTAATATAAAGTCACCTTGAGCGAAGCAGATAGAAAAAAAAAAATTAATCTGGTAGTATATAATAGTTAACGTTCATTTTAAATTCAAATATAATCATTTCTATCTTCACTCTTGATTTATGCTGCCACCACTTTATCGATGGTGGGTATTGTAAGAATAACGAAAAAGAGGAAAAAAAATGTGTGAAGAACCATTATTAGAAAAACAGCAGCGAAGCTGAAAGGAACGTAAAAAAGAATAAAGGAATTATATGTGTAAAAGTAAATAAATTTATTAAAAAGTGTATAATAACTTCAGATGTGGGGTAATAACCAATAAATTTTAGTGTACAGTGTTTTACTGAACAATCTGTTCGTCAGGCCGTTTTAGATAATCCAATTAAAGTTGCATTCGTGGTGTAATATTTCTTTGAGCTCTGAGTGAGCGTTGTATTATTTTTTCATCGACGGCTACTGTATCGCAATTGCGAAATTTGTTGGCTGAGCACATGGTGCCAACTGAAGATTCGGACGGTGATCATCGGGTTGATGAAAAAGGTGGTCCGGAGAGTGAGAATGAAATTTCTGTTCATTCTGAGCAAAACAGTGGGCGTGGGCCAATGTCACGTGAAGAAATACCTGTGACAGTTGATGAGGATGCTGAGCTGAATTATGAATTTTCAGATATTGAGAATGCCATCGCTAAGTTTACAGGACACTTTTGTATTTTAAAAGTGGATTGATGATTTGGAGTGCGTTGTGGCACCGCATTGGATTGCGACGAGAAATTTCTATTTCTTAGTACACGCCGGTTATTGGATGGGGCTGCAAAAATGTTTTTACACACTGTGAAAGTAAAATCTTGGATGGATTTGAAAGAGAAGTTGTTGAAAAAGAATTCGATCGTGTTCAGACTCGTCAAGAAATTTATTTGTTGCTAAGGGCCCGTAAATTGAAAACAGGTGAACCATGGCGGCGATATGTCATTGCCATGCAGGAGATTGCTGGTCTAGTGCAAGTGTATGACACTGACTTGATCGATTTTGATATCAGGCGACTTAGGGATAATAGTGTTGTTGTGCTATTTCTGTGTTGTATACCGGCACTATAATAGAACAATTAAAAGCTCTTCTTCCACGATATGAAAGCCTTAAAGCACAAACGCTAACCGTATTGGTAACAACATCATCGTACAATACTGTCGCATCATCTATTTCCGCAGCAAGAGTCTCGTCAAAAAACCATATATCGGTGCGATACTGCAATTGTTCTGCATAGGACACGTGACTAAAGACTGCAACAAAGTCAAACGCGAACCAGGAGCTTGTTTCAATTGCGGATTAAATTGGCACATCATTAAGGATTGCCAACCAAAACAAATAAAGTTGCTGGTATTGCTGAATTTGATGCTGACAACAGTGATCCAGAACAACAAGAGATGAATTCTGCTTTAGCTGCCGTTACTTGATACGGGTAGTTCAGTTAGCTTTATCCTAGAACGATTCCGGATTGATCTATTGATTCCGTCCAAGTGACTCGCCATACGCATCACCTATCGTGATCGTTAAAAAAAAGTGGTGGGACACGGTTGTGTGTCGACTATCGGGCATTAAATAAATTAACTATTCGCAACAAATATCCACTTCCGCTTATTGAGGATTGCTTAGAGTACTTGGAAGGGAAAAAATACTTCATGATTTGTGTAGTGGTATTCACCATGTCAAAATGGCAGTTTGAATATCTTGACATGCCGTTTGGACTTAAAAATGGACTCCGCAGCTTTCAACGGTTTATTTCCAATGTTTTAAGAGAGTTTATTGAATCCGGACTCATCATTGTTTATATGGATGATAGCTAGGACAACTAGGACGATTCAGGATCATTTTGATTTGTTACAAAAAGTTTTGCGGAAAATTAGTGAACATCGTATGGAATTGAAATTATCAAAATAAGAATTCTGTTTTACTGAGATTGAGTACTTGGGATATCTGGTAAATCAGGATGGCATACGACCAAGCCACAGCCATATTGAAGCAATCCGTCATTACCATTGGGGCTTTTCGCATACTTCCGACGTCGCATTCCATTTTTTTCCAAAATTGCCAAACCACTTCTTGATTTGGTTAAACAACATATCAACTTCCGATTCACCGATGAGTGTATGCACGCTTTTACCATAATGCGAGATCAGTTGTATTCTGCTCCGGTGCTTGTTCTATACAGTCCAGTACGCGAGACTGAGTTGCACTGCGATGCTAGTGCTTTGGGATATGGTATAGGTTGTTGTTGCAAAAACAGGAAGACGGGAAATTGCATCCAGTGGCATATTTTTCAAAGCGTACAACGTCCATGAATCTCAATACCACAGTTTCGAACTAAAAACCTTATGGCTATCATTAATTCGTTGCATCGTTTCCGGATGTATTTAGAAGGAATCCCATTTCGAATTGTTACTGATTGCAACTCGCTTACAATGACGTTAAGTAAGATGAATGTTAATGCTCGTATTGCTCATTGGGCCCTCGAGCTTCAAAATTATAATTATACAATCGAACATCGTAGTGGCGAACGAATGGGCCACGCCGATGCACTTAGTCGTTGTTATTTAGTTGCTGCCATTGGTGCTGATGATATCGACATGCAATTGCAAGCAACGCAGAATCGAGATTCGGATATTGTTTGTATCGGTGAAAATTTAGCGGACTGTATGTTGTTCATAAAGTACTCCCGAATGATCGGTGTGTCATTCGCAACATTGAAAACTTTCAGCTGAATCAGCTCCCGTATGATGGCGTGATTGAGGCTTCGCACTTGAGAATATGGACTGATGGACGTGACGAGCCAGCTAAAAGTGGGGCGATTCGAGATTGTTGCCGAGGACACGCCGGGTTGCCAATTTTCTCTAGTTAAGACTACGGCCGAATCAATATTTTTAAATTTACTAACGGGTATACGGCATGCTCAACCCTGTACCCTGCACGTGTAATTGTTAATGGTAAAACGGTATATAAAACAGCCTAGAAATTAACAGAAACTACAGAAATAAGAAGAATATTAAATACTTGCACAAAACTGCTAAATTGATCAACTGAGGCCTTTCGTTTACTCGTTACGATTAAAAAGTGTGTGTTTACACGGAGTCTACACTATGCAAAATTCCTAAGACATTTTCTTTCATGAGAAACTCTCAGCAAATTATCAGGACGCCATTTCACGAAAAAATTATCATGAAATTTTTACGAAATGCCAAATTAAAATACACTTTTAAGGTTATGTTTTGTCATTTAAATGTACACAAACAGTGCTTAATAATTTAAAATTTAAAAACCTTAATTATATTTTTAATTAAGTCTACACTATGTTTACTATACTGTTTTAACATAAAGCTCTAAAAATTCATTAACAATATTTACGATTTTTTTGACATTTGAAGAAATTAATATGAGACTATAACGCCGAGTTGTGATATTTAGACCCAATGTTATGACGTAATAAACTTGAACACATAAAACATAACGCCTTTTGTTATTCGAAAATATATAAAGCCTTTTCGTGTTTGTGTTTTAATTAGCTTAGAGATTTTTATTCTTATTATGACATTCAAATTTAAGTATTTAGTATGGTGTTTTACGTGTGTCGATAACTTAAGGTAAAAACTAACTAACTTCATTATGTTACCGTATTACGCCAGTATTTTACTTGGATTGTACACGCGAACAAAATTAGAACCCTTATTACCAACAAAATACTTCAAATATTTTATAAGGGGAAAGTACTAACTAATTCTAAATTTACATCTTCTACAAGAATTATCTTCTGCTTCAAAATATTGTACGCGCAAGAACAAGTTAGCTTAAAAATTATCTTTTGTTTTTTGTAATGTCATTTTCAAATATAGTCAGTCGGTAGTGAATCGTTTCAAAGTAAACATATTCTGCAATTATTCCGTCTAAATACGAAATTAAAATAAAAATCAATTAAATTTTTAATTGTAGCTATATAATTCAAGTTTACTGGAATATTTATGATTAGAAATAACAAGCTAATTGTTGGTAAATATATTTCAGGTAAAATATTGCTTCAAGCTCATATACATTTTTTTTACATTTCAGATTTAGGTAAAACGATGAAATAACATTCAATTAGGTTCAAGACGATGAGTAGGGCATGAACTCTAATATTTTAATTGGGCAATTTGCTACCTCTGGACGAGACACCTTTTGAACTATTATCGGTCATCTAACCACTTTCTACGATACATTGGAAAGTACAGGTGAAACTTAAACACAAGATCACGGTTATCATTGTGTAAAATGACGGATTTTTATAAATTTACTTCATGGGCAAAGAGGAGGTGGATACCAATAACGGTGTTCTATTAGTCCTGGGAGAAACCGTGAAATTATATCGGGATTACATAATTTGTTCTGCGATCGTAATCATCTGGTGAATTTATTCAAAATCAGAAAAATGCTTTGAACATAGGATGAACATAAAAGACGCTTTAATGCCTCAACGACCAATACGGTTATTTTCTATAGAAGGAATGACAGTTTATAACGTGTCACGTTCACTAATCGTTTAAATCAGATATTTAATGTCGAGTATTGAAATTTTTACACGATATTAAAGTATCACAAGAATAAGTGGTATGAGTAATCTAGAAATTTTCCAAGCTACATCTTCAGTTCGATGTTAAAGAACAAATCTCACAGTTAGCATTGCCCAACACAAGTAATTAGTTAAATTTAACTAGATTTACAATATCTTCACTACATGTTCAAGGGACTGATATAAACGTTTCGTTAAATACTATCTCACAATATATCAGCTGCGGTAATCAAACTGTAAATTAAGTGAAATATTAAATGCGGCACGAAAAGTTAATAAGGCGTACCTTTAGGTTGTTTAGTCGTGTAGACAAACCTAAAGTGATACTTTTCCACAATATTAAATGAAATATTCAGGCAGCCTAGAAATCAACAAAAGAAGTATATCTTAGTTTTGATTGCGCATAGTGTTTTATAACGTTTATGCCTTTGGATATAAGATCTAGAAAACTATAAGTACAGTAAAAGTTAACATATCAATATTTCAACAAACGCAAACACCCTATAATTATAAGAAATCTACTGAGTAAATATTATATTTCCGATCAATTCCCTTTGTTTCTTGTCAAGTCCAAATCAAAATCATAATAAATATCTTCCAAATAACTAAACTATCTGCAAGTGAAAGCAAATAAATATAAATTTCCAAAATGAAAGTAAAACTATTTAAAATACCATTTGGGAAGCCCTTCTTATTTAATACCTCTATACACTATCACGATAAGTGATAATTTTTCCAAACTAAAATCGATTAAGTATTTACGTTGTAGATATTAAATATAGGTAATTTGTACAGGTATTGTTGACATATTGACAGAAACAATCAGTGAGCTAATTAAGATGTCATTGCATTTTGGATAGTTCCTGAAAATATGAGTCATATTTTTTAAACACTGTTAGGAACAAAGTAGAGAAATATTAGTACAATTCGGTAATTAACACCTATAGGGTCGAATCGCGTTCAACAACAAAACGCAAATGAAATTTAATTAAACAAATATAATTGTTACGGTCTGGATAGATCTGTGTGCAAACAGTAAACATATACGCTTATTGTGGAAAATCATGATTAACATGAAGAAAACGCGACTTAACGGTATAATTGATAAAAATAAATTAATGATTATATTTTGTTAACTTGCTTTTAATTTAATAATTTTTTTTTTTTAGATTTTGTGGGAAAACATAATTGCTTTACAATGCGGTAATGTTTAGATTTGACCTCAAAAATTAAAAGTCATCATCAAACTATGTATATTACAATAAACATAATGCTCTAATTCAGTTTGAGGTACATTACATATATTTGATATGTGTGTGCTATCGGGTATGGTGCAGAGTTCTACAAATGAAAGTCCATAATTAAATTTAATTTTTTTTTGAATAATTTGGGTTAGAGTACTGTTCAAATTGCTTCTGCAGTAATTACAGAAATATGAAATACAAATTAAGTATAACTAACAATAATACACTCGGTGTGTATCCGAAAGCGGATTTTGCTATGATGAAAATCCGATATCGAATAATCCGCTATTATGAAACTAAAAAGAGAAAACGAAATCGTATTTTCCGAAAATCGAATGTCAAAATCCGACTGCTGTTTAGATGACGAATTTCATTTTTTGCTATCGAATTTGTGTTTCTTAAACTATTTAAACCACTATATTATTTTTACGAAATATAAAATCTAAAAAAAATTAAATTAAACAATATTTAAAATGTAAGTATATAAAAAATATTCATATTTAACCCTTGCACTCGATTTATTTTCAAGGTAGCTGGGTACTTGTATTATTTTTAGCTACATAAATTAAAATAATTTACAGTGCTATATAATTGAACGTATTATATTTATTTCATTTATTACTATTATAAAATGTTTTAATTTTTGTGATCTTTTACAGTGTGGTACTTTTTTTTTGTTTACAGAGTTTTAGAGTATTGTCACTTCCAGTGTGACATACGAGTGCAAAGAGTTAAATGATAATTATAATTAAATTATTTATTTTGAATTTATTAGGACTACAACAACTGGAGCATTATTGCTAACATCGTGCTCACATTTGACAAATTCGACCAAACAATTTCATAATGGGAAAATTCGCGGCGGATCTGATTTTTCGATATCGGATTATTTCAAAATAGCCCCCTTGGATTAAACAAGATCACAATTGGGCTTATTAAAGATAGCCGAAAGTTTCCAGCCGAAAGATAAAAAAATCGATAATGCAGATAGTGTCTTCGCTTTGTGAAGGGGATACAGGAGAGTTATTTTGAAATAATCCAATATTGGATTTTTTCCGATATCGAAAAATCCGATCAGCCGCGAATTTTCCCATTATGAAATTGTTTGGTCGAATTTGGCAAATATAAGCATGATGTTAGCAATAATGTTCCAGTTGTTGTAGTCCTAATAAAATCAAAATAAATAATTTAATTATAATTATCATTTAACCCTTTGCACTCGTATGTCACACTGAAAGTGGCAATACTAATTTACTCCAAAACTCGTAAATCAGTCTGTAGACCAAAAAAAAGTAACACACGTAAGAGATCACAACAATTAAAACATTTTATAATAGTAATAAAAGAAATAAATATAATACGTTCAATTCTATCACTGTAAATTATTTTAATTCATTTAGCTAAAATTAATACAAGTACCCAAACACCTTGAAAATAAATCGACTATCGAGTGCAAAGGGTTAAATATGAATATTTTTTATTTAAATATATTATACTTACATTTTAAATATTGTTTAGTTTATTTTTATAAAATTCGACATTTTCGCTAACAGAAAATGTCGAATCCAAGAAAAGTTGTTCGATCATCAATAGCATTCAATTAGTGAACAAAATTACTACTATTAAAATTGCGTCCTTCGGACATAACCAATATGTACACTCCATAGTTGAAACGGTAAATATAACAAGAGCACTTCTATTGCAAATTATTAACCTACTGTGGGAAATCACGAATCATAACTATTTCGAACAGAATGTGTCACAAGAACATCATAAGTAAACGAGATTTACTAAACAAGTATTATGAAAACAATTACGTACATAAATTTCGTACAGATATCATCGATAAGAAGACGATATCATTGTCCTCTCCGCCGTGGAACACAAAAGACAATTGTCCGGTGTATACGTACAACTACAAACTGATAAGAATTTTTTAGATATGACAATTACACGAAATGCTGACTCATTTTAAAAATATTTTCCGAAAGCTTATTTGTCTACCCAAACAATAAAAACGAAACTATATGATATAGTATCAGAATACACAAAAAAATTTCTCGAAAATCATTGACATTGTTAGAGGTCGTAGAAAATATTCAGAATACATACAAATAAAGAATATATGCCAAGTGTAACGCATATATGCCAAGTGTAATCTGAACGCATTCAGCGAGTTTAGAATCTGTTTGCCTTTTGGTAAGTTGCGCTAAACTGGTATGTTGGGATTAAGTAATCTAATACGTTATATTTGCTTATACCTATAACTTTATTGGATGATAGGTTTTCTATAATTTTGTCAGCCGCATTTCAATAAATGTAAAATAAAAAATTACATCCCAAGCCGGTTAATTATTTTTTAATTTTGTATATTTGTAGTGTAATCTTCAGTTTTGAAATTATTCACCCGTATGGATGGTTGTCGTGTCGATCGACAAACGACATGACTTTTCCTTGTTGTGTCGATTATTATTTTGTATTGAGACTAGAGAAAGTATATAAAACGCTACCAGTGGAAAAAAATGAAGCTTGCTTCAGATACACCCGAGACACTATTTTCATTTTCAAATTGATAATTTTAATATTAATTGTAAATAAATTTATAGTTTTTATATTTTAATATAATATACATATAATATTTAACTTTCCAAGATCATTTTTCATAGATAATTCGTAGAAAAGCCAGACTAAACTCTTTTTCGTAGTAATACATTTTTCCGCTAGAGCACAGGCGTACAAGTCTCAATTGCGTAACATAAGTTATTGTGAATTTTTCGGTTAACTTAGCAATCGTAACTTAGTTTTGTTGTCACGTTCCCTTCAAACATAGCGCAAGGTAAACGTACGGTTTACGAGGACTTCACTATAATAAAGTCTTCGCAAGCGCACCGCATTTGCGAACTGAAAAAGTTTTAAAAGTAAAAGGTTTGTCCAAAGAAAAGTGAAACAATTTGGTGAAGACTTATGTATGTATTAGTAACATAAATATGTCTTCGCATTTTCCTCGATTTGGAGTAATGTTAACAAACGGTTAGCGCGAATTGAATTTGTATACATTTTCACACTGAGTTCTTTTCGGTTCTAGGTAAATTTTGCGAACAGTTTCACTTTTCTAGGTAAACAAATTTATTTTTGGTTTAAATTAAAAGACAGAGAAATGCGTTTTTTCACGGATATAAATCAGATACATATATATTTATTGTAATATAAATATTTTCTTTTCCTATTTACACTAATTTTAATAAAAATATTTAAAAGAATACTATTTCACTATTAAAACTAATCTTGTCAAATAATTACAAAATGGCGTATAACGTACGACTACGAATATAACTGACATAAAAAAAATCAAGTATTTGCCAGTGTGTCGGTATTCGATGAAAAAGACCGTTCGCAAAGTTTACGTTTCCGTAAAGAATTGCGTGTATACATTTTTTTGTTTGAAGGGTTTTGTCAAGAAGCTGTCAGTTTGTATGTCAGATAAATTAAATTGAATTTTATTTACTAATAGGATGGATATTTCGCCCCAATTTGAAATTAATGGTTTTATAAATTAGAAAAAAAAACGTATGTAACACATAAGTGTGTTACACACATGTGTATAAGAAATTATTTACCAAGAAAAGTGTATCAGTATGAATTTCAATCTTAAAATTTACAATAAACTTAGAATTGCTTCTGGCTGTAGAAACGTCTATAAATTTATTGTCTTTATTAATTACTTGTTGATTTTAATAAATGATTTTATAAAAAATTAATTTTCCTAACGTTTTTCTATAGTTTTTTTATTGATTACGGCTCACAAATTTGTGAGTCACGAACAAAAATGTGATCGACAAAAAAATGGTGTTTTTACGACAAACGTGGATTGAAAGCGGCATTCATAATACCAATTTTAGCAGTCGTCAGAAAATCGACATCGACACGACAGTCACAATAAGAGTGATTAATAATTTTTACAATTTTTAAAAATTGCAATAGGCGGTTGTCATCATACTACTCAGTTCCTTTTTAAATTTTGGACATTGTACAAAATTTAAAAAGGAACTGCGTAGTATGATGACAACCGCCTATTTTGATGAAAATATTTAAAAAACAAACTTTTACAATTAAAAATAACCAAATTGGCTTTCAACTAAGTGATTTGAAATATTTGTGTCGATTCAATATGAACCTTCTGTTTTTCTTTTCTTCTATGCTTCTATTTTTACTAGGAAAGCTCGATTTAAGCAAGCAAGCTATAAATTTAAATAAAAATTTTGAAATAAATATCGAGTGGCTTTTGAAATAGTAGAAGAATAGAAGAAAAAATAAATAGAAGATGTACAAGGAATCGACACCATTGTTGCGAAAAAAACAATGCAGATTGAAGTTATTAGTTGAGCGGAAGCTTTTAGATCATTCAGCCTTATTATAGTTGTCGTGACGATTTAAAAACGACACGCCAACGTCGTGTCGTGAAGTTTTTTTATTTTGTATTGTGTAAGAAAAACGAAACGACTTAAGCCTTTACTCCACAATGAAACAAATTTTTTCAGTAAAAAAAGAGCGAGATAAAAATATAATTTCGCCACGTACCAAAACGAAACAAAAAAAAATTTCAGTAAAATTTACTGGGGAAAATGTTGCCATAAAAAGTATGAAACTCAATACTTTTTATTGCAACATTTTTTGTCTTTGTCACTCTAATGTAATTTTAATATGTATACTCTCCTCTTTTCGGTTTCTCAGTATTTTTTACTGAAAAAATATGTATAATTGTGGAATAATGGTATTAAGCCTTTATTCCACAATGAAAAATAGTTTATTCCGTAAAACATACTGGAGAAACAAACAGAAAGCTAATCAATAAATTATATTAGAGTGACAGAAACAAAAACAAAATTTATGGAAACATTTTATAGTCAAATTTTGACATCCTGAAGATAATATAACCAACAAAAACTTCAAAAAATAAATTTACTTCGTCAATTTCAATTTCATTTTTTATCAAATAAAAAGTATTTTATAAATTTTTACTAGCGAAGAAATCACATATTAAAAAAATAACTAAAATGTTGGTTTACCATAATATTAACCAACAATGAAACGGTCTTAGACCTGTACATGTATTAGAATGTTGCTATAAAAAATACTCTGGTTAGTATTTTTTTCCATTTTATTATGGCAACACACCACTACATATAAAACGATTTTGTCAGTAAAATTTTACTGAATTTTTTTTTATTTCGTTTTGGTATGTGGTGAATTTATATTTTATCTCGCTCTTTTTTTAACTGGAGAAATATCTTTCATTGTGGAATAAAGCCTTTATGCGTGGATCCCACAGTGAAACAATATTTTTCAGTAAAAAATACTGGGAAACCGAAAACAGGAGAGTAAACATATTAAAATTATGTTAGAGTGATAAAGACAAACAAATGTTGCCAAAAAAGTATAGAGTTTCACATTTTTTATGGCATCATTTTCCCCGCTTACTGCCAGTAAATTTTACTGATTTTTTTTTTTGTATTTTTTCTAACAAGTAAGGATTTATATTTCTATCTCGTGTTAATTTTACCGAAAAAAATGTTTTACTGTGGAATTCACGCATTATGGTATTGGGTGTACAAATAAATTTCCGACCTTTTTTACTGAAATAAAAGACATTAGTTTGCGTAGAAAATGACAGAATGTTTTATTCAAAGTATACTCCTTTGGAATCTATAACCTTCGCCCGTCGTTTAGGCAATAAACGGATTCCCCGAAGGAAGAAGTCTGGTGGTTTCGAGGCTATCCAGTCATCGACCAATTTTTTGACGTTTTCATATGAAGTGAAGTCCTGTCTGCCAGGGCTAGTTGCATCGACCGGAACTAGTGGTAATGAGAGGGAGCAATGTCTGGTGAATACAGCGGGTGGGGTAGAATTTCCCAGTTCTACCTGTCCAAGTAATTTTTGACAGGTGTAGCAACATGTGGCCTAGCGTTGCCATGTTGTAAAATAATCTTATTGTGCCTTTTGTCCCATTACGGTGTTTTTGCAGCTAGAGCTTGCTTTAAAGCCATCAGTTGCCGTTGATAAACTTCTCCCGTAATGGTTTCACGCTCTTTCAGCAGCTCATAGTAGACGACACCCTTCATATACCACCAAATACAAAGCACCACCTTCGAACCATGAATATTTGCTTTTGGCGTCGACGGCCCTGGCTCACCTGGCTTGACCCACGCTGGTTTGCGCTTTGGATTGTCATAATGCAAAAACCCCTTCCTTTGTTGTCGTTGAAGCAACAATTCGCACATGGTTTTCCTACGATCCATTTCCCTTTCTTTCAATTTGTGTGGCACCCAATTTCCCAGCTTCTGAACCAATCCCATTGCATGTAAACACATTGTTGGGTAATATTCAACTCTTCTGCCAGATGTTTTTCAGTCTGACAAGGGTCCACATCAAGCAATTCTTCCAATTCTGTATTTTCAAATTTTCTTGGTCTGCCTTCACTTTCTTACGTCAAAATCACCAACCTTGAATCGTTGAAACCACTCTTTGCATCTTGTTTACGATGGCGCATGTTCACCGTAAACTTTCACAAGCAAACGATTTGTTTCCGCTGCACTTTTCTTCAACAAAAAATAATGAAGTAAAACTTCCCGCAAATGTTGTTTTTTTGGCACAAAGTTCGACATTTTCAATTACATGAAAATAATTGTTGTTTACGCTTTGAACAAATGTCACTAGTAATTTTTCAATGACATCTAACCTCCAAAAAACATGCATTGCCCGATTGAATAATGTGCAAGCAGTGATACTAACGACACCTATCTTAAAAGTCGGAAATTTATTTGTACACCCAATACTATTTCACGGGAAAAAATATTACCAGCAAATCTCTCAGCAAAACTAAAAAGAGACTAAAATATAGATCGACTATTTGAGATGAAGGCGCATCCGATTATAGCTTGCTGAGCAAATTGTTGTTTTGTTGCCATAATTTTTATAAAAAATATAAAGTTTAGTACAAGTACATATTTTTCAAAGCAAGCAAAACGAAAAAACCATCCCCACTTCTTTTTAATTTTATTTTAAAAATATTTTTATGGATAAAACATTGCGCTCTCGTATATTATCGTCTCGTATATACGCGTAAAAAATGATTCAAATCAAAAAATATATTTTAGATAAAAAAATTTGAAAATTCTTGTGTATGAGACGAAATTTTTTTTTATTAAAAATAATTTAATGCGCGATTGTATGTGTTATTTTGTAGGTTATGTATTTTATAGCAGACCACTTTTTATTTATTTTCGAGAATTGAATATAGAAATGAAATAACATATTCTGCTTGTCCCGGAAATATTATTTAATTTATTAGTAATTTTAAGGATATTATTTATTCTCTCTCTCTCTCTCTCTCTCTCTGGCACTATATCCCATCAAGGGATTTGGCCGCCTCAAATGAGGTTTCATAATCATATTTTCATTCCGGATAATGAGTGATTAATTCATTGATCCAGCCGTGCAATTTTTGCCTTGTCACCACCGGGAATCGAACCCGGGACCTCCGGTCGCTGGAGCAAGCATGTTGACCACTTTGCCACAGGGGCGGCACATATTATTTATTGTCAAACATTAAAAATAAAGATTTTTAAAATAGCTTAAATTTTGTTGATGCTAAAATTTTCCCCTCACATATTTATGGTAGAGCATTTCTTTTATAAATTTCTTTGTTAAACATTCCAAATGAAAATTTTTCTTGTTTCTAAATAATTTTTAGGTTACATTTTGTTGATGTCAAAATTTCTTCAATTTTTTCTACCATAAAATAAAAATGTTGTATTTCAGTCGCTCTAATGTAAATTTTAGTTATTGTCCTTGTCAATTGTTCAGCAAAATTTTTCTGATTTCTCCATGGAATAGTACCATTATTAGTATTGCCTCAGTAAAACGAGAACATGTCGCAATTTTCAGAATTTCAGAATTTCAGTTTAAATTATCTGTTTTGAATTTTAATAAATTATATTCTGTCAAAATAAATATGGCATCATGTCAAATTATTTTCTGTGATATGTTAAATATATAATTTCATGCATAAAATTCGTAATTATTGTAAATTATTACTAGCCAGCACCTTGATGCTCTAGAAAACAATATAATCACGTCGATTATAGAACTCGGGGGAGCGAATTAATTGCGGATTGGAAAATCCATATAAATAAAATGGAAAACAATTGCTTTCAATCAAAGTAGTCAAGAAAATTTGTATTGATTTCGATACAAATCGTTTTTATGATTCCCCGTACAAACGGTGTTGCAATCAGAAGTGCCAACTTTATTGGTTTCTAGAATACTTTTTGTCAGAAAATTGTTGATTCAACGGTCTTTGTTGTTCAACGGGATTGGGCCAATTCTGGATTAGCACAAATTTAACCACTATATTTTTCGGATGGCAATTTACTATGATGCTATTTGAGTTGCTTATCCTTTGACTTAAATATTTTATTTCTATTTTTTAATTTGTTGTTCAACAAAACCATTATTTGTTGATTAACATAGTATCTTTTAGAGGCTATTTTGTTTTTCCTCAATTTTCGAATGAAAACTTATAAAAATCATATTTCTATGATCAGCACAAATTTTGTCAGTGTAGCCGCCTTTGGGAAGTTTTAAAATTAGGTTTAAATTAATTCTGTTTTTTTCTAGAAATTGAGTTTTGTTTTTTTCGTCTTTCAGGCGAGGTTTGAAATTTTCTTTTCTCGTTTTTTCGGTTCCTGGACTAGCACTAATTTATATGCTGATACTATGATTTAAAATTTTGTATTATTATATGCAGTTTTCAATCCGCAATCGATTCGCTCCCGCGAGTTCTATAATCGACGTGAGTGTGTAATCGTGAAAACCATAGTAAGCTTTTCGACTTTACACAAACTATAACAAAAATCCTGTGTGATTTTGTTTATTTTTTCGTTTACACATTATCGTATTTTTTTGAGAATCAGCACACAGCACGTGAATTTGCATACTCTTGGTCGAATTAAAAGCTTGATACAGTGGAAATGGTTGTAATTTTGGATGAATTTCTGATTATGATTTATCGGCTGAAATATATTTCGATAGTCGAATACTGGACAGTGGCAGAAATCCAGCGCTAAGCAGTAATATTTCAAGTGTTATTTGTTGATGTTCTTGCATTGAGACTACACCAGCTGTTCGTCAACAAATTACCCATGTTGCTGGATCGGTTAGAACTTTGTACAGTAAATAGTTGAAGGAGTTTTCCTGGATTTTCCACAAACCTCCCAAACTATTTGTTAATTTATATTTGTTATTTTCCTAAAAATAAAATACGCATTTTTACAAAATCGATCTACTAAAATAATTTGTTGTTTTAGTTTAATTGGGTTTTTATTGCATTTTTTCATAATGTTAATAAAATGTTAAAACTTTACATTTTTATGATTGCACGTCGTATACAAATACACTAGAGTTGCGTACTAAAATGTCATCGACTAAGACATGGTGGATTTACGAGAAATCTCATGTCGGTAACGACATTCACAATGCAAATTTTCACAGCCATTCCGAAATTTACGTAGAAACTACAACCACAATTAGGCTGATTTTCATTTCAGTTGAGTTTATTACACGAAACAGTATATTCATCCCAAAATGTTTAACGCGAGTTTATTCTGTGGTGTTTTATGACCATTGGTGATAAAAAGTATGATATAAAGAAATTGTCGTAGCTTCGTCCATGAATGAATTGAATAATTATGCATGAATTACGTCACGTCGTATACCGATGCGAATGAAAAAGAGCACAATATCTTCCATTTCGTTTTCACCAAATATAAAAAAATTGTTTTGACATTTGTGTCAAAAATGTTTGTCGCCATTATATAACTTAATATTTTCGCCATCAAATAATTTTTTATATAGTGCAAATATTAATTATAAATTAAAGAAGAACTAAAATAATAAAACATTAATAGTGGTCGACATATTAATATTTTTATTGTTGTGAATTGTAATTTGCTGGGGAAAATAGTGTAAGTTCAACCAAATGTGTTCATTTTTGCGAACAGAAAAAATCAAAAATACAGCATTTTGCTTAATTTCTTGCTATAACACACGCATAAAAATCAGTTCATATAAAATATTCATATAACTAAAACAGAAATGTCAAATTATCACTGATGTTATGTCAAATGTTCATTATTCCTCCTTAAAATTCATTTTGCAGGGTTGTGTTGTTAGACTACTTTGTTTTGAATTTTATCACAAAAAAAAACTATCCACTAGTGATATAAATTGGTGATAAAGCACCACAAAATGACCACCCTGAATGAACGGGGACGCGCTTCAGGGACGCGCTTAGCGTGTGTGCAATGTGTACGCCGCACACAGGCGGCCGATTCCAAAAGACGACTAAAAACTAGTTTCTTTTTAACTATTATTTTAAATTATTAACTGAAAACGGGCATTAGTTGAAAATTGAAAATAAACAAAAGATTGAAGAAATATCCAATGGTCTGTTATAAAAAAATATATATAGGTCAAATTTAAATTTTGAAACCTTATGGTATCATGTTATGCAAACTTATGACTCTTTTATCGAAATTTCAAATAATAAGGAACAAGTAGACTTCAAAACACATCATATGGCAACTGTTCATCATTAAACATATGCATAATTATCAATTTCTATGTTTCACAGTAATCTAGCAAAACTGTTTACAACAAATTGATGTAGTAGCAAATTATTGCAAAATCAGACAGATAGACCAAAACATAAATGAACTAATCTTGAACCCAAAAATACATTTTAAAATTAATGTTTATTATTAATGTTTCTTGACATGCGTGGAGAACGGTATACAATAGGTAATGGTGCGATTCGTGGAATTTCTATAACAAAATTACCGGTATGTTATGATTTTTGTGTTCTGCTGCAGCCCAGGGTCTTTGCGATTAATCGTGCGGGATAATGATTTCTCTGAAGGGTATCGGAGATGTTATTCATTCTTCAACATTCTTCAACATACGATTTAATGTTACTATATTCAAAAACTTTCATTATACAGGCTTCGCTTTACGTGGTGTGGATACGAGGATCAGAAATGGATCAATCGAGCCCGACTTCCACATACAGAATACTATGTTTTCCCTCGTGTTCGATGATATAAACTCGAAGTTAGAGTGCTTATTGAACGAGCGGAAAATCGGCTCCACGTCAGCTTTGCACGAGATGCTGACGATGTCATCACATTTTTCACTATAAGTGTGACATCAAAAATATGCTCATCCAATAGGGATAAGTGTCATCTTTCGTTCTCGCAAATCTAATCGATCTTATTTTCCGACAAAGTTTACAATATCCAGAAATTATTTTAACAATAATTCGCAAACTAATAAAATCGACTTAATTTAGCAGAACTAAAAAGAATATTTGGAAATTAGGTTTACTTCATTATGTTTCTTTATACACATTTTCGAACAAACTCCACTAAAACTACTCATACCTAACGAATTGACTTAATTTACCAGAACAAATTTCAGTAGTATTCCGTTTTTTTGGAAATGTCCTTTGACTCACTTAATTGTCTTCTCAGTATCGATATCCTCTTATCGTGTAATTTCCACATAGTGGCTTTGTACACAAATTTTGTATACCCGGCATTTAGATATATTGAAATATTATCTTCTGTAAAACTACTTACAAATGAGGAAAAATGGAAATGATTTTCCGGGATATTATAAAGAATGTAAAATAATTTTTTTCAGTTTATTTTCTAGTTTCCACTCAAGAATTTTTTTACAGTGTATTTACTAATACATGTTTATTTTTATTATTTGGGACATACTTTACTGCATGCTAAGTATGCATGCAAAACGTATAACTGCGTGTGGTGTGTAGTATCTGCCAACTGTATTGTCGGCCATTACCTTTTAAGAAAATGACTTAACGCCAACTAATTTCGAAAATCTGTATAGTAATATTTCTTACTCAAAATTTTATACTCTTTCAATATAATCCAACGTCGCGGATATCCAGTATAACGCAAGGAGAAGAAACCTTATCGGTTATCACACAAATGAGGAAGATGAAAAATTGAAAATTGAAATCGTACATTTTTCACAACTACTTCCATCCCCTCGTTATGTAGAGCACACCAAAACATGCGCTTAAATAATGACGATATAATACACTTCGGTAAACTTTCTAGAAGAAAGTGTAATTTTAAGACTAATGGATTACAAGACAAAACAAGCAGAAAGACAAAAGGTTAAATGTTGTACGTTTATATGTATGAAAGATGACCACAAACAGAGTTTGTATGCCAATTGAATTTGATTTTGGGGTCTAATTTGGTAAAAATAACAAGGAAATAAAAAAGTGCCGTAAAAAATGTGTTATGTGTGCGGTAACATACTAGAATGTAAGGTGTATTTGATTTAGTCAGAACGCAAAGTGCTTGTGTCTACCGTTATTTCATTAAATTAGGAAAACGTGTGATATGGCTTAAAGGTTTAAAATAACCTCCTCCCTCCCATCAATGTGAAGAAAATGCTAATCTTTTGGTAATTTCATTAATTGTGTTTGTGTTAGTGATATTACCTGGGTTAGACGGAAAATTATCGAAAATTAGAGTTTTCTTGGATGTAATTATTAAATCCTATTAAAATTAACTGAATAATATAAAACCACTTTATCTCAACTAGTTACATGAATGTTTAATTTGACCCAAATTTAAAATTCGCACAAAAGAAGCATTACTCTACTAATTATCAAACTTACTGCACAAATAGAGGTTTTTCTATTACGACCAAATATAATCAAAATTCTTAAACCAACTGAGATATCCTTAGAGATCTTAACACAACTTCAAGTACATGGAGTGGTAGTTGGGAATCATGTCAGTTAGAAAAAATTATCAGGAGCACCCCACCACCCAGGAGAGGAGACAGTTAGTAAAATTTTGTATTATGACCGAATATTATAAAAATTATTAGGCCGACTGAGGTATTCTTAGAGATCTTAGCACAATTCCAGATATTTTGGGTGTTAGTTGAGGATTATGCCAGTTAGAAATAATATTGAGGAGCTCCCCATCCATGGATGGGAATAATTTATAGAATTTTGTATTATGGCCAAACATAATAAAAATTCTTGGAATAACTGAGATATCCCTAGAGATCTTAACATAATCTCAGTATATGAGATGTTAGTTGGGGACTATGTCGGATAGAAAAAAATATCAGGAGCACCCCATCAGATAATAAAATTTTGTATTATGACAGTTAACCGAAGAATTTTTATTATATTTCGTCATAATACAAAATTCTATAAATTGTTCCCACCCCCAGGTTGAGGAGCTCCTCAATATTATTTCTAACTGACATAATATCCAACTAACATCCTAAATATCTAAAACTGTGTTAAGATCTCTAGGAATACCTCAGTTGACCTAAAAATTTTATTATATTTGATCATAATACAAAATTTTATCAACTGTCCCCTCCCCTGGATGAGGAGCATCTGAATATTTTGTGAATAACATTTGATCCAATATCTGATGGCGGTTTGGCGTGTAGTAAATTTGTAAATGTGGCAAAACCAGCATTTGTATTTCAATTTGAAACATACATCTTTTGATGCCAATTCCGTCTGATGTAAAAGTCTTGTGTAAAAAATATTATAAGTTGAACAAATTGACTTTCTTGTTATAAATAATGTTTGGGGTGAAATTTGCCCCTTCGCAAAGGGGTGGTTTTGAAATAACTAATTCAATGTAAATAATTTGTAATAAATCCCGGTTCAAATTACAATTTTGGCGGTGCAGGTTTAATTGTAAGCTGAGCTGGACCACTCGTTCCTCGATAACAGTAACTGTAATGAAATCGGTTGTTGTAATAAATGTGTAACAAATTTTGGTATGGATTTAATTTAGTCGGGCAATTTGGTCGGTGCAGGTTTAAAGCACTGAATTTTTACTTATTTCGTCATAATAGAAAATTCTATAAATAGTGGTCACTCCTGGATGGTCAGCTCCTGATTATTTTTTCTCTAATTCACCTTGGTATTCAACTAGCAGTCAATATACCTGAGTTTGTGTTTAGATTTCTTAGGATATCTCAGTTGATCTAATAATGCTTAATATATTATTGGTTATAATACGAAATTCTATAAAATGTCCTCACTATTTTTCTTACTAACGTGAACCCCAACTAATAATTCATACTCCTTAGGTTGTATTTAGATCTCTATAGATATAAATGTATCTCATTTCCAAAAAAAGGACTTCCCTGCCTTTGGAGCTTAATATTATTTTTCTAATTTTTCTATTATCCCACCCATTTTACCCGAGTATGGATTATAATTTCTCCGGTTATCTCATTTGATTTCATAATTTTTCCTTGTGTAGTTCAGTGTGTAGTGTGTGCAGTGTTTTATTATAGTGAACATTATAGTGAATATTGATTAATGAAATGGTAAATATGTTAAAACTTCTTTCAGTTTATTTTAAAGATAATTGCCAAATATTTAAAATAAAGCTAATAAATTGAGAGTTCCGTTAAATTCCGCTTTATGCAGGTATCATGTTGCTGCCTGTATAAAGCGGAAACCGTACCTGTATCATATTATAGCAGTATCTTCACATGCATCTCCCTCCCCTTGTACGCTACGCCAAATTTGTTCTAGATGCCATACAGTTAATATATTGAAGGAAATGAAAGTAAAATTAAGATTCGCAATCAAATTAGATTGCTGATATAAAAATGTTTCCAAATATTAATACATATAACCATGAACCCTATCACTTCTCTACGTCGCTACCTAGCACTAATTACATTGAAATAAGTCGGATAGGAAATAATACGATCAGCTAGATTTTTATTTTTTTTGCTTTGATTTTATAAAATGTTCCAATTTTGAGGTCGATACTTTCAAAATGATCTGTATATGAAATCGAATTATATTTATTATCTTGATTATGTGCTTTAATAGTCGTGCACATAAATTGATTAAAATATAATATAACAAGAACCAGGTAACACACCGCAAGTTGATTACCTTCAATCATGGCGCACTGTGGTTTAAAAAATTAATTAGGTCGTGCGATGTTTATAAGAGGTGTGGTGCTACCATTTATCATATACAAATATCATGTATGAATTCTGCAAGCGACTGGGAAAACTATTTCACCTTGATCAGAATGTTTAATCGATGGCGTGCATTATACAGCTTTGCAGCTTGCGGGATCCAAACGGATTTTAAATCTACACTATATCGCGTTTACTTGTAAAATCAAGTTTCATATTATGAAAGTAAATGTTTTTTTATAGTTTTATTGACCTGCGCACGTTGACGGTATTGTGAGTGGCCGGCGATTACGAACGTTGTGTATACATACACATAAAAGTAAATGAGTGAGAGCGATTCGGCGAACTCTTATATTAATTATCTTATTGAATAACAGAAACAATCACTTATGCATCCAAAACTTCCAAGAATCTGTTAATAATTATTCATATATAGCAGCACTGTCGTAATGATATTTTGTATCACTTTCTTTTCTTAAATTTTATTTTTATTTTCGTACGTTACGCAACGTAATTTACCGAGAGTCTAATTAAGCATTTTGATCTTTAATTGATATGATGGCCATTGTTTTATGTTGGAAAATACGTGTACATGTTGCCTATTATGCTTTATGTACTCGTAAAATGTGATTACAAAATGTTTTTCTGATGGCACAATTTTGATTAGGTTTTATGTACAAAATGACGGATGTATGGTTAATTGAACTTAATGAGATTGTAAGAGTTTTTTTTTTTACTTTTTGTTTGGTTGCAATTGCTAAACGATCAAGGAAATATATATTACGAGGAGATGTGCGGATTTTCTAGATAACGAAAAAAGTTACACAAGCACTCGCTTATAAATTGTTTAGGAAGTTTCAAATTTTCATTTCATTCAAAGTTTTGAGATACGATGCTTTCTGCGTTCGATTAACTCCAGAACTTAGAAAGAATCTGTATACTTAAAATGTAAGAAACAGTAAAAAATCCACAGAAGTCTAATAATTTCAAATTTCCTAAATGACGAAAAAATAAAACTCGATTTCTGGCGAGAACACACAAATTATTGAACCAGAACTATTATATTTACAAAAGATGGATCAACTTGTACAAATTCAGACACTGTGACAACATAAATATTTGCCGTGTTTCATGACGCTCATTGATCCGGATAAGTTCAAATTTCGTATGGAAAAAATGATCCAAATTTTGATTTACATCACAAATTTTGATTTTAAATCTAGCAAGCGCCCTTGTGTTGTTTCATGAAACATGAACTGAATCGGATCAGATCAAGCGCCAAGAAACACAACTATTATTGAACGGTAAATGTATTACGTTTTTAATATATAGGGTGTCCTATTAAGACTGTCCATTTTGAAATTTGAAAAAAACGCAGTGTTTATTTAAAAGTTCCGATGTTTCTATTGTAACAAAGAATGACATTTATAAAAATAGTGACATCTAGATTTAAGCATTATAAGTTGTTTTGTAGCAGTTTAGTTGTATTGCAGATTATAGCAGTAAATGTTCGTGTATACTAGATGTAGATATTCAGTGCGACTGCAGGTGAATATGAGTTAGTCATCAAGGAGAATACGCGATAGTTTGAAAGCAAAAGTGAACAGTGCGAAAAATGATAAGCGTTGTTTAAAAAAAAAAAAATTGTGTGGTGTATTGTAAGTTGTTTAATTTTTAAACGAAAAAAATTTATAACTGTATTCACAATCCATTAGTTCGAACTGGATATGGCAGCGTAAGTTCGTAACAGCGAATTGTTAACAGCGGTGGGAACAGAAAATGAATCACAGTAGAGCAAAGTGTGGTTGAAATCAAGCAACCCATTGAAAAGATTGAGAAAAAAATTAACGAGAAGTCTCTTGAGGTTGAATACAAGTTGCAGTTTAAAGTTTAACGTCTCGAAAAACATATTCTCTGCCAGAAAGCAAATAGAACAACATCGCAGCTAGCCCGATAGTGCACTCAAGTAAACAGAAACATTCGACGTTCAATAGAACACCTTCGCTTGGGATTTTCAAATTTTAATTTGAAACGCCTGCTACCGGAAATGCATGAGATGAAGTGAATCGGCTCTTAAAGGTCGAGCAGCCGTGAATTTGCAAACAATTTTCGAAAATGATCGCAACAGTTACAGTGAGACAATGAAGGTACTGCATCAAAAATACGGAAGCAACAACAAGGTGGATCTACAGCAGGTCGGAGAAACTCTACAAGAGTAAAATAAGTCCACCGATTATATGGACAGAATCAAAATGGATGCTTTTAGTGATGCATTCGAGATCCAGAGACACGCAGCGCGACTGTTTTGTCTCCGAAAACAACTTTCGTTGAAACCATTGTTTGCCATCATCAAACCGAGAGGAATATCGAGCGAAGAAGACCCCGATGAGTCACAATGGGCAATGCTGGGAAAACCGCCAAAATCCGGTTAGGTCCAATGGAGCGGAAATCAAAGTAAGACAAAGCATTGGCAAAAGACTAGGCCCCAATTAAAGGATTGTTAAACTTCAACGAGTCAGCTTAAAGGGGCAGGGTTCCTACAATTGATTGCCCCCTAACCACCACTATTTTTAGATTACCACGAAGTGGTGACAGCTAAACAATAAGAGGTGATGATGGGAAAAGTTGTGTAATTTATTTTGACACAGAACACACAACTAGCAGACGGTTTGAAGTGGTAAACGGTGACTGGATACAGTACATACGTCCTAGGTATCAAAATAGTAAAAATCAACTCAGTATATGGCTAAGGCCATACTGAGACTACATGAAAAATTTAGGGAAAATTTTGGATTAGAACTTTCACTATATAATTTTTCGATTTTCTGCGGCAAAAAATTTATATGGCCGCAGAAAATCAAACAATTATAATGAAAATTCTAATTCATTCTCCAAATTTTCCATGTTTTCCAAATTTCCACCATATGACACAGCATTTGCAGAAGCCAGTGAACCGGAACAAGGAATTACAGAAGTAATAATCAGAAAAGCATTAGTAATACCAAATAACAATGACAGAGTTCCAATTAGAGTTCTGAATCTGTCGGATAAGTAAAAAAAAGAGAAAATCAGCGGAAAATGAGAAGAGAAAAATCAAGAGAAAAATCAACACAGCAAAAGGAAAAAATAGGAGAACTCTGTAAAACACATAATTGACACCGGACACAGAGACCCAAGTGAAACAAGAAATGGTTCGAATGATTAAGGCATGTGAATTCACCAGTTGGACGAAAAAATGGATGGTACCATGAGATTTTGTGTAAATTATCGATGAGGTATACTAGCAAGTGGGGTGTGTGTGGGGGGGGGGGGGGGTATGATCCCTTGTTCTTTCATTTTTCATTTTACAATTTGTTTCCCATGCGGTCATCCAAACCCAGGAAACGGTGATTCACATTGATGTTGTTGCAACTACTCTCTCTGTCATGCGCCCCCTAATGAACAAAACCCACCGGGTAAAAGTTAAGTCCTAAGAAATGTCCACATTCCAGAACAAAATTAAAATATTTGGGCCACATGCAAACCGCAAATGCAACTCACACAGATGACGGAAAAATATCAACTGAAAATGAGTGGTCATGTAAAAATTTGCAAGAGTTACGAAGCTTCATTTGATTACGCACAAAGATGATGATAGGGATTCAGGATGCGACAATGCTGCAAAAATATTACACGTTTACGGTGAATTACGAAAACGGTTATGAACAGCACCCATAACTTCCGTACCCTCGTAATTTTGTATACAGATGCAAGCAATGGTGGTATGGGAGGAGTGTTGTCACAAGAAATCGATGGTCTAAAGCAAGTTATTGCATATTACTCAAAAATCCTATCGATACCGGAGCGTAACTATTGTGTGACGCGAAAAAAGTTATTGGCTATAGTATGTGGAACTCTCTCATAAATATCTAGATGGACAAAAATCTTATACGGATAGCTACAGGACGGTTAGACGACTTTGACATCGAGCATCGAAAATGATGTACACATGAAAATGATGAGACGAATGAAAAGAAAGAACGACATGATCGATGAAAGTGCTACCCAATGAGAAATGGACAGATGAATCAATCCCGAAGGAGGAATTACTAGGCCTGTATTTATCAATAATATTGCGTTATCAGTAAGAGAATCTTAGGGCAACATTGAGTGAAACTTCAGATAAGACGAATGCTTTAGGAGTACCGTGGGAAAGCCTCCTATTAGAGAATGGGATTTAAAACGAATATGACAGAGCTCGGAAGGCGACAATCGGTAAGACAATCGGCCACTCCACGCGTTACAAATGTGATCAATGTAGAACAATGAGAGGACCGCGAAAAGCCTAGGATGGCAACAGTTACTAGTTCGGCACACCATCTTAATATAGGTATGTATCGGGCTTTCCAATAGGGACATAGGAATTTTGTATTCTAAAACGAACGCACTCTTGGACGTTTTTCATGATCTGTCAACGTCAAAACGTCAGTCAAGGTTAACATTTTTACCATGGAAAACTTCATGAACGAGTAACGTTTGGAAATTATTAAAAATTACGACCGCAATTATGAGTCTGTGGTGGCAACTTTAAGAGCGCTTACTTCAATTTTCCGAAATATCGCAAATCAGTTGATTCCACCCCATTCACAGGACTTGGGAATCCCCCAAACCACATTGTGGCGCATTTTGCGTAAAGATCTTGGGTTACACCCTTACAAGATAATACCCCGTGGTTCCAACCAGATGTAATCGTAACCGTGTAATCTTGAGAACTGGTCAGGTCGAATGGCCACCTCGCTCATGCGATTTAACGCCGTTGGATTTCTTTTAATGGGGTTACGTTAAGTCGATGGTTTATGTCAGCAAGATATGGGTGAAAGAGTGGTGGAAAATTGGTTCGAAAGAATCGATTGCAACAATCGTGCTCGCTGTAACACGTGTACTGCATCTGGAATGAATTTCGGCCCAATATCTCAATTATTCTGTATTTTATTTAATTACAAAATGCTTATGATGTCTAGCCAATACAGTTAAGAGGTAAACATCGTTCAATGTGATATACTACGGTCAGTAATTAGCTAGTAGTATTTTGATCTGTGAATAAAATAATACATCAGTGAAAAGTTAAGTATCACAGTGCCTCCAGTTGGGGCTTATAACAATTCTTGTAATAATGCAGACACGAAATTTAAAACCATATAAAAATGGTAGCAACGGTATAAGCTGTAACGTTCAAGCAGTGTTAAATATAGACGCCACAAATATGGCTTCGACTTCAAGTGTAAAAAAGACGATCAGATGATACTAACACCCGTTCAATCACTACAACCACTTAATAAAATTTGACAATCTAAATTCAAATGCGGAGTGTATTGAGCAAGTCGATGCCGATAAATCCATAACTAAAACATCAAAATATTGTCCGCCGATTATTATCCAGGGCAAATCGTATGCCAACATTGTTAAATAACTCAAAGACGCTAACGTACAAAATCATAACATAAAATTAACCTCCAATGGACACAGAATCCAATGTCCGTCCACTAAGATGCACTCATCGTTGCTTGAAGTATTAAAAATTAACGGAATGAATTTTACCAGCAACTGAGATTTGTTCGCATGAGATTACCAAAAATAGAACACTCGAAATTAAAAACGAATTAGTTAAAGAGGGTCTTACGAGTATAACAGATGTCATCCCACTCAGCATAAAAATAGGCGTTATGACGATCAGAATGTTTATCTCGTGAAATTTAAAAATAAATCCACGAATATAAACAAATTGCGAAATAGTATCTTGGAATCATTATTGTCCCAAATATGGGGAACCAAAAGCCAAAACTACGGGCCTGCTTCTGCGAATTGTTTTCTAAAACCCCGTTGTTCCTTCTGCGGTGGCTAACACAAAATACTAGAATGCGACAAGATTAGTTCAAAGCCGACCAACGGATCTGAAATTCATCCAAATTCAGACAACGTATCTGAGATAAAGCAGACTTGCTTTAACTGTAAGGGTGACCATAGGTCATACTTAGCAGACTGTCCAAAGAGACAACAATTTTTGGAACATCAAAGAATCCAAAATAGATAATTTACTCAACCAACAAGAAACCATGGATATTTGATGACTAATTATGAACAAAGTTTCAAAACGTATTCCAGAACCTCTAACAACAATAAATGCTCATCTTCTATCAAAGAAATAATAAGCAACAAAATACAAGGTACAGTGAAGTACAATCGTCTGAAGAAAAATTCTCAACTTCAGCGAAATTATAGAAGGAGTTAAAGGTAAGCCACGTATAAAACAATTATAATTAGTATGTAGATTGACTATTAAGTTATGAAAACCAGGTATGGATCCGCTTAATCCAAGTAGTTACAGACCAATCAGTCAACTCAGTAACCTGGGTAAACTATTAGAAAGTATTTTTTTCTATAAGAATTTCAGAATTTATAGACCATAAAAAATTCATAATAGTCTTAAGTATTGTTATGGCAAATAATTACATAACATACCAATTAAATAAAACAATTTGACCCTTTGTAGATTTAAATGTGATTTTATGGAATGCCAATGGTTTAAAAAATAAAATAGGTGACCTGTTTGATGATATGTCACACAATAATATGCATATAGCAATGATTAATGAAACCTGGTTGGATTATGGGGGATAAAATCAGAAGCAATTGCAAATTCTGGATTCATAGGCTACACAGATCTTATACCAACTAAAGAAAATAAGAAGGTGTTGCTGTAATAGTGACAAAAAGTCGACACCATGTCATACTCCCTCATTTATCGCGTTTAACAGCTATTGAGGCAATTGGGTCTCTATTCCAGATTCCTCTGGCTCGTTAGATCTTTATTCAATCTATTTTCCAGGCGAAAATTCTCCACTCTCGAAATATACGTGTGAAAGGAAATATGGTGACAACAACAAATCCACTATATTGCGAGCATTTAGATAAGATTTAGAAACTTTAACCAATTCTAATCGTAGCACCTTAATATGCGAAGACTTCAATGCGCATAATTCAAGCTGGAACTGCATCTAAGCTAATTCACATGCACCTCTGAAAAAAGTCTTCTCATCTATTATTGATCTATTAATTTCCAGTAGCAAACATTACATCAACCAGTCAGTTACGTTCACTGATTTTCAATTTGATCATTTGCCCATATATTTTAAAATCAATTGTCAAACTTCTAATGTTCGGTTTAACTCACAAAATTACGATTATTCTCAAGCCGATCGGCTAGGCTATACATCAATTATGGAGGTTTGTTGAAAACCAAAAACCGTAGGAAAAAACGCAAGACTGACGTAAATGACTTAACCGAAATACTGAAGACGGCGTCCTGTACCCCCTTACAACCCATAAAATTGAATTGCATTCAAGGCGGGCTATTACCAGTCAGCATACAAGAAGCTAAAAGTCTCAGAAATAAATTGCGTCGCAGGTACAACATGTATTTCGAACCTTACATAAAACAAGCAATCCTTGCTCTAAGCAGAGACATTCAATTCCAAGTTCAAAATGTTATAAATAACAAATGGGATTTCACTCTAAAAAAATTGAATGCTCAAACGCATGAAAGCAATAAAATATGGCAGTTATCTAAAATATTAAGGAAAAAAATGTCAATCAAGAATCCCTGCTCTATAATTAGTTACTGGCAACCTAATATTTATTGAAAGATGTGGAAAAAGTAGAGGCGATTGCTAAACAGATCCATAACACACGTGCTGGAACGAGCCAATTTCATATCCCAACATCCACAACCCTATATTAGACGAAATTAAGAACTGTCATTCCCAGCTTAACGACCTAACAACTATAGCCGGTGACCGCTAAACGTCAAATACTACACGACCCCTCAAGAATTTAAAGCAATAACTAAAAATATGAAAGTTAAAAAATCTTCAGCCTAACATATTCACCTGGGGTATAAAAAACCGTTATTTTCCGAGAGCTTAAAAAATGCGAAAATTATTGCTTTACGAAAACCAGGTAAGGATCCGCTTAACCAAGCAGTTACAGACCAATCAGTCTACTCAGTAACCTGGGTAAACTATTAGAAAAAGGTATTTTTTTCTATAAGAATTTCAGAATTTATAAACCATAAAAAATTCATAATAGTCTCGGATAGTCAATATCATAAAAAAACAGAAATAAGCAGTTCTCTTCAGGAATGCTAAACTCGATATAGAAACAGCATTTGACACTGTGTGGCATAAAGATCTCTTATATAAATTACACCTGTTAGAGTTTCCACATTGCACAAGAGAAGTAATCAAAAGCTTCCTAGCCGATCGTACTTTTCAGGTCTTTTCGGAACACTTTGCATCGCCAGTCTTAATTTGAGACAAAAATGCCATATTGCAAACCATTAAACGCTTAGTCAGTTCATGTGGTACCAATTTTCCTTCTTTTTGAATCATTTTCATGGCATGCTTGAGTGACCTTTAACTCTTTTGCAAGTTTCTTTTCTGTTTGAGCTGAGTTTTCCTTCAATAATGCTTCCAATTCTTTATCTTCGAATTTTTTTGGTTGGCCAGAACGTGCTTTGTCACTGATATCAAAATCACCACTTTTAAATCGTTTAAATCAGTTTTTGCAAGTTTGTTGAGTTAGTGCATGTTCACCATAAGTTTCTTGAAGCAAACGAAAATTTTTAACAGTTTTATTTCTTTTGATCAAAGCAAATGCTGTTTTGTTGGTACGAAAATCGACATGTTTAAACGGGATTAAAAAATATGTTGTTTACGCTTTCACGAATAATGGCAAACTAAATTTTAATATCGAATGTCAACACTTTAAAACGCCGTAGGTGTCATTGTAAAATAATGTTTAGTATTAAAGTTACCCAATATCTTCCGAATTTGTTAATTTTCTAATTAGTTTTTGAATTTTTGAATTTTATGAGATTGTTAATGAAGTGTTGTAGTTTATTCGCCTTTTAACTAAAATTGCTGACATCTGACAGAGTATTTTGGAACTAGAGCGAAAGGTGATCAATTTCTCAAAAAACTAGTTTTAATGTAATATAAACTTCATAGATGACTATAATTCTACTGCAGATTGAGACTAGGGATAGTATAGAAAACGCTACCAGTGGAAAAAAATGAAACTTGCTTCAGATCATCGAGTAATAAATATATAAGAGAAATCAAGTAGTGCAAATTTTATAAGCCAATTTTTCCGAGGTTAATCTTATTTTATAGTTTTAATACACAAATTTAATTTTTTTCTGTATTATTTTATAGTTATTTTATAGTTCATTGTTCTTGTTAGGCTTATACAGATTGCCAAAAGTAAAACAGATTAACCTCGGAATCTCTACATGAGTTCTCTTATGTATATTTTGCTTTATGTTCAGATGCACCCGAGACACTTTTTCCATTTTCCACGTTTTCCACAAATTGATAATTTAAATATTAATCGTAAATAAATTTACAGTTTTTATATTTTAATGCAATATACATATAATATTAAACTTTCCAAGATCACTTTTCATAGATAATTCATAGAAAAGCCGGACTAAACTCTTTTTCGTAGTAACAAATTTTTCCGCGAGAGCACAGGGGTACAAGTCTCAATTAGGTAAAATGTTCAATTAGTTTACAATTAATGTAACAAATGATGAAATAATAATAAAATTGAATGAGGCTTTTTCTCGTATAAACAAATATCACCTTTCGCTCGCATAGGAAGTGGCGCTAATTTGGTGATTAAAAGGCCAATATTTTTATTTCTATATTATATTGGTATGTACTATCGATCATAAAATGTATTCTACGTGTTTTAGCCTGAACATCAGTTTTGCTTTTGATTTTATGTACATAAATTTTATTTTCATAAAAAAGTTTTTTTTCGTTGTCAAATTACGTAACGGATTTTAAGAAAATTTAGTATTTTATTTGAATTTTTATATTTAAAGTTTTATATTTACAATATAAAGTACATTAATTTGTTCTATTTTGGAAAGGTTCATTTTTTTATTTGGTTTATATAACTGTAATTGTAATTGTGTTTATCAATTTTTAGCGTTATTTGTTTTTTCGATCTGTCTCGATAATCGATATGGACGATATCCGAAACGTCGGCAATCTTATGCTATAAATTTTAACATATAAAATTTATAAATAGGCTTAACACCAAAAGTTGTTTTTAATTTTATTAATTTAAAATGCATAATAACCATGAATTGGTAATTAATTAATAATTAAAAACAAAATGGTTGTGTCCTTATTGAAAACCCCGTTTTTAGTAATATTGGACTATTTCAGCAAATGGCCAAAAGAGTAGCCTATACCCAATCAGGAAACAACAACGATCGTTGATGTCATTATTAACAACTGAATTAGCCGCTATGGAGTTTCGATAGAAATTCGCTCGAACCAAGGGAGAAATTTTGAATGCATTTCCAAGAAATTTGTCAGTTTTTTCTTGCATCCTCAATCAGATACTGTGATCAACACATACAATTCTTCCTGGTCTGTAGGAGAAAAATCGGTTAGCAAGCGATTGGATCAAGGCTAGGTATGACAAATGTGCAAACAATAAAATATTAGAAGAACAACTGGTTTGACTCTACAATCCGCAACAACGAAAAGGGGCATCGCTGGAACTCAAACCGGCATAGGTAAGGCCATATACTGTCACCACAAAGATAAACGACGTAGTTTACACAATAACGTAAAGGCAGCGATGGGAACGGTATTTGGGATTCTATTCGGGGCGAATAACGACATTTATAGAAAATAGTGCCATCTAGATTTAAGCATTAGAAGTAAGTAATTAATTATAGGCAAAATTATTGTTATTGTGTTTTTAGTGTTAAGTAGGTATTTGTAAAATTATTCTACGAATATTTTCAGTATATTCAGGAACATTCCGGAAGCGGTATAAATTACGAGAATTGTTGTTGTAAACCATTGAATTCATAACAGTGTTCAAACTGACTTGACATATGGTTTTAATTTTATCGTCTTTTAGGCGGAATTTAAAATTTGACTACCACTTATTAGAATAGGAAAAATCGCAGTCCCAATATTGTGTGGGCGATCGCTTACGGTATGAGTACGAACCAACTCCTCCGCGGGGATAACCTTTAGAAATTCGTTAGTCCAAAGACCATTTTATACAGAACAAAGCTATATATATATATATATATACGGCGGACGAACTGCAAAAATTAAATCACGTATAGTAATTAATATTTTAGCATTTTTGGCTTCGCTAATACAACAACGTATAATTATTTGTTGTCTTTATTAATTTAATTACGTTTTTTAACTCGTAACACGAACACGTAATTCAAATGTGTTTTTGTGTATCCAATTCAATTTCATAATTGGAAATTGAAAGTTTTTCAGTTACATTATACAATTTGATTAATCTAACCGCACATGTGTAGCACATATGATCGCGCACATAATTTCAGCAAATAGCATGACGTAAGGATAAACGTAATAATTGAGGCTATTGCACTTATATGTTTGTCACTCTTGAAATATGTTAAATTCATATTCAAGGACCGCAAAATTTTGTATATAATTTTTTGTGACTAATTATCATAAGTGCAGGTATTCCTAATATGTTACGTATATATACCTTATAATTATATAATTATTTTTTTAAAACGCTTATTAGTAATCTAATTTAATCGCACACGTCGAAGGTATCGAATTTTATGTTATAACCGCACCATAATATTTTTTGTTTGAAGTGCTTCATGTATTTCTACACCATATACTTATAATGACCATCAAATACCCCCACAAATTATTTGCAATTAAAACCATGATCTCTCATATACTCGGTATGATCAACAAATGACACCAAAGGCGATCCTTAACAAATAAAATGCTACACTTTTACAGCGGAAACTCTTAATTATACAGTATGCATTTGATTGATCGGCATATAAATATGCGGGAAAAATCTGTTCGGTTTTCTCTAATTAGAAGAAAAACCACCTTTACTTTTATTTTTATTTTATTTATATGTATTTCATCCGAACAGATATTAGCTAGAGATACATGGCGATGAATTGTAAATTCAATTTCTCATTATTTCCGTCAATATTGTGTACTTAGCGATAATAATTATATATGATTTTACAAAACGATACTGTCTTCCATATCCATTTACGGCTAACAGTACCTACCTACTTTTGTATTTTGCGTTTGTTATTTTAAAACAGAAATAAAAAACTTTCTATTAAATAGTTTGTTAATATTTTGTAATATACGAGTATGTACAAATGTCGTGGTCGTCAACCAGGGCTGCAAAATATTTTTATTTATTTATTGCATATTGTATACCTGCATTACTTGCAAGCAGTCCATACAACTTACAACTCTTGCGGAAGTTCAAATGAATTTGCACTATTTCTCACCTTGACTAATTCAATATCAATAACATTGTAAATTTTTATTATCGATTACATTTAGGAGGAGAAGCTAATTTTTTATAAACCAAATTTTGTATTTAGCAGTGTGCTTCTTATATGTCGATAATAAGGAAATGATAAATATTTCAAAAAAATTATTTCATAAGTAATGCGGTTTCCACCACACAACCGTCAACGAAATTGTGAACAATAACAGCCAACACGTTACACTATTATCAGGAAATATTGATGAGGGCTTTATGTACCCAAGTGAAATATGATCAAAAAAAAAAATCCAAAATTTTTTACATGTAATGAACGTTGCACAACAAATAGGTTGTTGCAATACATTCCAAAAGATGGACATGTGCGTTGGTTTTCTGGAATGCTCGTGATACGTTTCGTTTGTCCCGTTAAGAGAAAGTATCACGAGCATTCCAGAAAACCTACTCCCATGTCAACCTTTTGAAATTTGGTCAACATATTTCTTAATTGAAACTTATTGCAAAAACTTATTGATTGTGCAACGTTTATTGCATGCAACAAATTTGGAATTTCTCTTTTTGGGACATCTTTATGTTTGTATTTGAAAAAAACATAGTTAAAAGGCCAATTAAGCCCTATATTTTGTGTGTCTTGGAAGAATGAATTTACAATTACCCGAGAGACCGGTCACGAGTAAATCAAAGTCTTATCAACACAGCAGTGCCGCCATCCGTGACAAATTCCAGGCTTAGAAAGCTCCTGGTTAAACAAAAAATGGATTCATTTGCTTGTATTCTGCATGCCGTTATATTTATTATTTTAATTATAATGTTATATTTTATAAAACTTTTATAATTTGTTATAAGTTGTCACAGTGAGATTGAGAACAACGAAAAAGTACAAATTTGACAATAGAGAATGTATACGCTCGTTTTACTCTTAACAACTACAGTTCAACCTCACATCCTATTGCCACACTACTCTGCCTGTTTAGTTGCTCCTGATGAACACGCATGTGTGCAATCTCTCAACTCATGGCCCTAATGCTGCACCAGCACTTGTAGCACAATCCAATGAAAATGGTACTGAAATTTTTTACAAATTATTTACAACATAGTGGCATAGCTCAACCGAAAAAAAACTTCCCCTAAGGGGTGCAATTTTTAAATTTTATTTTCGTCACACCACGCCTTTTCAACTTCTGTGAGTTTTTGTTGTATAGTAATGGGATGGTACTGGAATTTGTTTACAAATTAATAACACTAAAATGGCATAATGAAACCCCTAGAAAATTACCCCAAATAGGAGGAACAGTTTAAAATCATTGAATCGTACAGGTTTAATACAAGAACTAATTACTAAATAAATTACAATATTTTGAATTAATTCAATTGCTAAAAACTGGCGCTAAAAAGTGCAGCTCTTTAAAACAATATATCTTTGTATAGCTCATACCCCTCAAAGAGGTACCTCCGAATTTATTATAACAACCCACTCCCACAAAAATCAATCATTCTGCATCGAATTACCTTCCTAGGCCAGAAATAGGTACCCACGAATTTATTAAAACAGCCCACACCCACAAAAATCGATCGTAATGTATCGAACTTCCTTCCTATGCAAGAAATGGATACCCTTGAGTTTATTACAACAGCCCACACCCATAAAACTCGATCATTCTGCATTGGATTATCTTCCAATGCAAGAAATCCCCCGTGAAAAATTTCCCCCAGGGGGGAATCCTCCAAGGTCATTTCTCCCAGGGGGAATTCCCTCGGGGCATTTCCCCCAGAGCACAGATTTTGTTCAAAAACGAAGACATGAGACTTGGGAGTTTTGCTGCTGGTTTACTAACCCACTCGATGCACAAAATTAATATTATTGTTGGTTGATGTAAATAGTAATTAAACTTTCTATTTACATCTAGTGTGCTGATGAAACAACATAAAAACTCCCAGCTCTCAAGTCACGGTTTCCGAACAAAATTCGTATGCAGGGGAGGATTTTCCCCGGAGGATTTCCCCAGGGGATTTCCTCCAGGGGGATTTTCCCGGGAGATTTACCTCAGGGGGATTTTCCCTGGGGGATTTTCCACGGGGAATTTCTTCCAGAGGAATTTTTCCGGGGAGGATTTCCCTCAGGGGGATTTTCCCCAGAGGGATTACTCCCCGAGGGATTTCCGAGGAAGGTTGATCGATTTTTGTGGGTGTATGCTGTTCTAATAAATTCAGGGGCATGCTGATGTTAATTCGACGCAACATTACCGATTTTTGTGGGAGTGGACTGTCGTAATAATTTCAAGGTTACCTACATATATATCGTATAGGAAGGAAGTTCTATTTATTACGATTGAATTTTGTGGGTGTGGACCGTTGTAATAAATTTTGGTTTGTAAAATTAAAAAACGAAGTTTTGTGTTTCTAAAAGTTATACATTTTTTTGAATTTAAAAAGTATTTTTTCGAAATTTTAGCAAACTAATAAATAGCTTTTTTATTTTATTAACATATTTTGTAAAATGATTTATAAAATACTTCTTAAATTTAAAAAGTTTATTTATTTAAACAGAATAATTTATTTCAAAAGAATAGTTCTAGCATTTCAAAACAATTATTTTCTAGTGTTTCTTCCGATAGTACTGTCGAAAGTTGATCTAAACAAAATTGCTCTAAAATTGATTCCTACTTTTGACGGTCACTCCTCCAAGCTGCAAAATATTTTGTTTGCTGTAACTCTGTTTACCAAACCGTTACCGAAAAGAACGTTTCTGTATTTCTAGTATTACTAAAATCGGAAATAACTGACATTGCCTTTGAGCAAACCATTAAGTTAATAAGTATACGTCTTGGGATGAGTTAGAAAATCATTTGAAAAACGAATTCTCAGAACTATATTCCAGTGAACATTTATAATTAGAACTCGTAAACGTTGCACAAAAACGTAATGAATGTGTCAAATATTTCGCTCGTCGAGTTCAAGAAATTCTCTCGAAATTAAACGAAGCTTGTATAAGAGTTGAAGGCATCGAAGCAGCCAACGCCATAAAAAGCGTATATTCTAAAACTGCCTTGCGCGCTTTTCAAGAAGGCCTCCATGCTAATATACGCCGAATTGTTAAGGCATGTCGATTTCAAGACTTCAAAGAGTCATTATCTAAAGCTTGTGTGGAAGAATTATAGCTTTAAAATTACATAAACAAAGAAGCAGTTCTCACACTCTTCCTAAACAGTTGGTTAAGTGTCAACTATGTTGTAAAATGGGTCATACTGCGTCTTCTTGTTATCTTAGAAATCTTCGACAACATAATAACTATCAAACTAGTTACCCTAATTTTTCTAATCAATCAGGTTCACAACGACCTGGCCCTTGGAACACTGTACAATTTAGGAACTTTAGTACTCCATTTAAAGGTCAAACAGTTCCTCAAAATTCACAAAACCAAAGAGTCAAATCTGTCGTTATTTGCGCATATTGTAAGTGCTCAGGTCATCGCATTAGTTTTTGTTTTAAACGGAAAAGGGGTAATGCTAACAAATATAATACCAACACCAACGACGAATCGGACCATTAAACCTTGACGTTGCCAAAACGAAGCCGTTATTGCTATTTGTTCATAAGGGAGCTGATGTCTCATTAGAAAGAGTTTAGTTGAACCTAATATAATTTGCTATCATGACTTAAAATGCTTTCTAAATGGCATCTCAGATAAATTCATTCAAACTTGTGATGTAAAACTTAATTTATCTGTCTTTTCAAATCTCTCATCGATTCCACATAGTTAAAGACGATTTCCCGATCATATTGTAGTATTTTAGGTAAATATTTTCTATTTAAATTTAAATGTCATATAGATTTTGAGAAACATCTTATAAAAATTCCATATGAGGCTGGCACCTGTTCTATAAATTTATGCTCAGCTCCGTCAAATTTTGTGGCACCCAGATCTGAGAAATTAATCCAATTTTCATCTTGTTGCACAGAAAACGCAGAGTATTTGTGCTGTTCAAAAAAATTAACTTCCGGCGTTCTTATCGATAATTCCTTAATTAAACACGAAAATAATTTGTTCTGTATAAGCATTTTAAATACTACGAACGAGCCATATGAATGTTCTAATTTTTCTCTAGGTTTAGGTTTCAGTGGTTTACACTTAGGCCACTTTTGGCCCATTGTGATACCACGCATTCATGCTACATCATTAACCCATTCACCTATTCACCTACTCACACAACTACAGTATACCACCTGCACATTGCAAGCTCCATGTCAACCTGTACATTGACATGGACGGTGGGTCGGCGCTGAATTCTGCACTCCATCAGAGGGTCTTAGTTGTGTTTATTAACATCACCGATTGTAATCGATGATGAAAATTCGATTTGCATCTAGCCTCTGATGGGATTCGAACCCAGGAACCTCCCGGTCCAAGTGCCGAAGCTTTAACCACTGCACCACTTGTCCGGTAATAACAATTTTTCTCTAAGTCTATATCCATTAGAAAACTGTAACGCATACCAAATTGAATCATAAGGTCTAGCAAATCTCTTTGGAATTTTCCCCTTCTAGTGGTTCCAAAAAATCAAATACGGATGAGAAAAAATTGCGCATTGTGGTCGATTATCGATAATTAAACGATATCACGATAGGCGACAGTTTTCCTCTACCGAATATTACTGATATCTTGGATCAACTCGGAAAAAGTTCATACTTCATTACCATTGATCTAGCTGATGGCTATCATCAGGTACGTTAGATGAAACAGATCGAAACAAAACCGCTTTTAGTACACCTTTTGGACACTACCATTTTAGAAGAATGCCATTTGGTTTGAAAGGTGTCCCGGTGACCTTTCAACGCCTAATGAGTTGTGTATTAAGTGATCTCGACGATGTAGTTTTCTACGTTTGTAATTTGCCTGACCATAATAATAAAATAAAGGAAATCTTTGATTGCTTTCGTCTGATTTACTGTCAGTTTATCGTGAACAATTTATCGTGAGCAATTTATCGTAGAACAATTTATCGTAGAACAATTTATCGTGGAAACAATTTATTGTGGAATCAATTTATCGTGGAACAATTTATCGTAGAACAGTTTATCGTGGGCAATTTATCGTATAACCGTTTATCGTAGTCAATTAGCGCCACTTTGACCAAGAGCGGAATTGTTTATAACTAAAAATGTGCCTTTGCTTGGCATTTTGGACCTAGCGCCATCTATTGGAATAAAAACGAACTAAAATTTTTAAAAAATACGTTAAGGCGTGCTAAAAATAAATTTAATAAAAAAATATTGAATCTCATTTAAAAATAAATGAAATTTAATATTTTTTTATGAATATATTAAATTGAGAGTGGGAGTCGTACTGCGTGCCGCACGTAGGAGCAGATTATATAGAATCTATTAATGACACCTACGCTCCTCCCCGTAGCCATGCGGGGCTCTTTAGATTAAAATTTCGGGGGGCGTAGGAGCCGGGATCTTCAAACATGTCGCACTGCGTGCCGCACGTAGGAGCGGATTATATAGAATCTATTAATGACATCTACGCTCCTCCCCGTAGCCCAGCGGGGCTCTTTAGATTTTAATTTCGGGGGGCGTAGGAGCCGGGATCTTCAAACATGTCGCACTGCGTACCGCACATAGGAGCGGATTATATAGAATCTATTAATGACACCTACACTCCTCCCCGTAGCCCAGCGGGGCTCTTTAGATTTTAATTTCGGGGGGCGTAGGAGCCGGGATCTTTAATCGGTTAAGAAACTACCGAGTTCCGTCCCACATAGCCATATTCCAGAACTTCTTCCAAAAATCATTCAATAATCCCATTTCCATCCAACATACCCAACCCCATCATAATCGGTTAAGAAACTACCGAGTTCCGTCCAACATGGCCATATTCCAGAACTTCTTCCAAAAATCATTCAATAATCCCATTTCCATCTAACATACCCAATTCCATCATAATCGGTTAAGAAACTACCGAGTTCCGTCCCACATGGCAATATTCCAGAACTTCTTCCAAACATCATTCAATAATCCCATTTCCAACCAACACACCAAATCCCATCATAATCAGTTAAGAAACTACCGAGTTCCGTCCCACATGGCAATATTCCAGAACTTCTTCCAAACATCATTCAATAATCCCATTTCCATCTAACATACCCAATCCCATCATAATCGGTTAAGAAACTACCGAGTTCCGTCCCACATGGCAATATTCCAGAACTTCTTCCAAAAATCATTAAAGAATCCCACTAATTTTTTGATACCACGCATAAAACCTTTCTACGATAAATTGTCCACGAAAAACTGTTCTACGATAAATTGTCCCACGATAAATTGTGTCCACGGTAAATTGTGTCCACGATCAACTGTTCTACGATTAAATGTTCACGTTAAATTGAAACACGATAAATTGTTTACGATAAATAGACCGTCACCCCTTTCGTCTACATAATTTGAAAGTTAATCTCACAAAATGTCAGTTCCTCTACAAAGAGATAATCTATCTAGGACACGCTATAACCCCCGAAGGAGTTAAACATAATCCTAACAAAATAACCGCCGTTGCAAACTACCCAATTCCCTAAACTACCCGTGAAGTAAAATCGTTTCTAGGTTTCGCTCGCTACTATCGCCGTTTCATATCACATTTTTGGGACATTGCGAAACCCTCTACTCAGCTTTTAAAAAAAGACGTTGTCTTCAAGTGGGATGCCTTTTGCGAAGAAAGCTTCAATAAATTGAAGAAATCGCCAATACTAATTCGACCACATTATACTAAGAAATTCACGGTTACATGTGATGCTAGCGATGTTGCCATAGGTTTCGTATATTATCACAACAGGTAGAAGGTATGGATATGACAATTGCCTTTTCTAGCCGAGTTTTGAATAAAGCAGAAAAAAATTATTCCAATCGCGAATTTTTGCAAACCATGCAAGATGATTTAACTAAATTGTCGCTAGCTGTGGCTTTTCCAAAACAAGAGACTGAGACAGTTGCTCGAGCGTTAGTCGAAAATTGTGTCTGTGTTTTCGATATACCAACTACCATTCTCACTGACCAAGGCTCTAATTTCATGAGTGAATTATTCAAAAGAATCGCCAAAATGTTCAAAATAAAGAAACTAAATACAACAGCATATCATCCGCAGCCCAATGGATCATTGGAAAGATCGCATAGAACTCTTGTGGACTATTTTCGAAATTTTAGCAATAAGTAAGCACCCACTAAATTATGATTTATGAATTCCTTTCGCACACACAAAATTTGAAAATTTCTAATAATTGACCGTTCAAAGTTACATGGCTGTAAATGGATTCGAATGAAAGGTCTTATAATGATGCTCACAATTCTAGAAGCTTTCTGGAAAAAATTTCAGAATTTCAAATTTTGTGCGTTGAATGCATTCATTCGAGTTTCCCAGTACTCTTTCATATGAAAATTGACCTGACACTTCATTTAAAATATTCTCCAAACATTCCCAAACTTCTAACACAACACTTAGAGAAATTAGGTTTGGTTTATATTTGTTTCGAATGAAAATTTCGTTTTTTAGATTTTTTAGTTGGTTTTTAGGAAGAACAAAATAAATATTTCTAATATAAATAATTACTTTCCGGCATAAAATGCGTATCTGCATTATCGTCATTTTTCGGTCGGCTTATTTTAATACCTTACTGAAGTTAGCAGAAAATTCAGCCGAAATCTGCCTTATCGACCAACTTTAAGGGGAAAATAAAATAATTATTTAACAAAATGTTTAAAAATCAATAAGTAAATCGAATCGATAAAATTATATAAATTTATTTAAATGTAAATATAAATTAAAATGTACTAGTAAATTCTTAATGTTATGTTATATGTCTATTAAATTTCAAATAGACTTTATGAAAATATTGTATATGAAAATTCGCGAAATTAACGTAATGCTCTTGTCATGTAAGCGTATTACAAGTTAAAAGTGAAAGCGTGTAAGCGTACTACAAGAAAGCAATAACCATCCATGTAAAATTTCAGATCAAAGTTTATGTGGGATCATAGTTAGATATCCGAGAAACCTCAACCATGTCTGAAATCCCTTTTTGCAGCCCGCATTATTCATTTGTCGTGTAAGCAGGATATATTATTAGGCTCGAACCTACAAATAGAATATCTGTGCCAAGTTTGAGGCCAAAGTTTATGTGGGATCATAGTTAGATATCCCAGAAACCTCAACCATGTCTGAAATCTCTTTTTTTCATCAAATGATCCACATTCAAAAATTCGTGTAGCCCGCATTATTCATTTGTCGCTTGAGGGCCAAGTTTGAGGCCAAAGTTTATGTGGAATCATGGAACAATATATCTCGCTTACATGACAAATGAATAATGTGGGCTACACGAATTTTTGAATGTGGATCATTTAATGAGAAAACGAGATTTCAGACATGGTTGAGGTTTCTCGGATATATAACTATGATCCGACATAAACTTTGGCCTCTAACTTGGCACAGATATTCTATTTGTAGGCCCGAGCCTAATATTGGGGGTACAAATTGAAAATGCGGGATTTTTTTCTATTTTTGAACGTTTATTCTGAAAAAATTGTAACAAATGAATTATTCAAAATATTGTCCATCGCTAGCCACAACTTTTTCCCATCTTTCTGGCAATTTACGGATACCGTCGCGAAAAAATTCGGCCGGCTTGGCTGCTATCCAGTCATCGACCCATTTTTGGGCTTCTTCGTAAGAATGGAAGCGCTGGTCAGCTAGGTCATGTGTCATCGATCGGAAAAGGTTGTAATCGGAAGGAGCAATATCTGGGCTATACGGCGGGTGGGGTAAGACTTCCCATTTCAGCGTTTGTAGGTATGTTTTGACTGGCGCTGCAACATGTGGTCGAGCGTTGTCATGTTGCAAAATTACTTTGTCGTGTCTTTGCTCGTATTGTGGCCGTTTTTCTTTGAGTGCGCGGCTCAAACGCATCAATTGAGTTCGGTATAGTGCTCCTGTGATGGTTTCGTTCGATTTCAATAGCTCATAATACACCACACCCAGCTGGTCCCACCAAATACAGAGCATAAGCTTGGCGCCGTGAATATTTGGTTTGGCCGCCGATGATGATGCATGGCCGGGGTAACCATATGATTTTTTGCACTTCGGGTTATCGTAATGGATCCACTTTTCATCACCAGTGACAATGCGATGCAAAAAACCCTTCCGTTTTTGCCGTTCGAGCAGCAGTTCGCATGCAAAAAAACGGCGCTCGATGTCTCTCGGCTTCAGCTCATACGGCACCCAATGTCCTTGCTTTTGGATCATTCCGAGGGCTTTTATACGATGGGAAATGGCTTGTTGTGTCACTCCCAATGAATCTGCGAGCTCTTGTTGAGTTTGACACGAGTCTTCATTGAGTATTGCCTCCAATTCAGCATTCTCAAACTTTTTCACTTGGCCCGGCCGCTCTTTGTCTTCAACGTCAAAATCACCACTTCTAAACCGCACAAACCATCTCTCGCACGTTGAAACCGATGGAACATGACTCGGATAAGCCTCGGAGACCAATCGATGTGCTTCAGCAGCACTTTTCTTCAAATTAAAGAAGTAAATTAAAACTTCCCGCAAATGCTGTTTTGTTGGCACGAAACTCGACATATTGAGAGCTCAAAAAAACTATGAATTTGACACTGCGACAAATTGACATATACTGAAAATTAAAGCTATAAGACGTAGCTTTGACATGAACATAGTCACAGTACTGCCTGATGCGTATAGCGTTAGTAACGCCATCTGTTATCAATCCCGCATTTTCAATTTGTACCCCCAATAATATAACCCGCTTACACGACAAATGAATAATTTAGTAGCTATTAATTAATTAGGTAGGTTTTTCCAATGTACATATTATGTCGCAGAACCGATTTGAATATGATTTTAAAATTCGTTAAAAGATTTAGTTTATTTAAACTGCAGTTTTATAGTAATGCAGTTTTATAGTGAATTTTCTTCCGAAATGTCGGTAGTGTAGTTTTTATATTATCATTGATTTTCTCGTGATATGTCGATAAAGTAGGTGCCCTCCGCTAGGCTGAAATATCGATAATGCAGTTTGTATATTATTGTTGAATTCCCTCTCAATGTGTCGATAATGTGGTTTTTCTGATGAAATTTCGGTCGAAATATCGATAATGCAGATTTGTTTCTGCCCAATTTTCTGCTAACTTCAGTAGTATAACTTTAATAGGGTATGTCTATAGCTGCGTTGCTTTCCTGCTTAGCTTAGCTAAGAAATGTGAAAGCAACAACTTTGGGCTTTAATTTTTTAATGCGTTTTAATTTTTCTGTGTTAGTTCATTTTATTAATATTTCTTTTAGTTTTTTTCATCTTATGAAATAGAACAAATTAAATTCATACTGTTAAAGTTAGCCGAAAGTTTCCAACCGAAAGATAATGCAGATTGTGTCTTGAATACAGCCAAATCAGTCATGAACTCGAATTTAGGAGAATTTAGGATCGAATTACATTATTCGGGTGAAGGAGAAATTATTTCAGTTTATAAGAATTTAAAAATTGATAGGAGCGAGAGTATAAAGAGAGTTTAAAAATAGTCAAGACACTATCTGCATTATCTTTCGGCTGGAATCTTTCGGCTAACTTTAACAAGGTATTAAATTCGGTATTAAATAACAAATGCCAAATTTTACTACAAGATAAATTTTTAGGAAAAAAATAGAAAAAATAATACCTTACGGTAAACACCACAACCATAAATTGGTTTTATTTCCCCCTAAACCTAAAAAATTTTGGCTTACATTAAAGTAAGCCAATTCGGCTTTAATACAATGCAATTGTTGTTGTGATCTTTTGAAAGCAACACTGCTTATAAAGAAACGGTACAATCGTTGTTTGATTGGCCAATCCCGTATGAGTATTTTTAACGACTATTCAACATAATGTCATTGAGAGTGCTACTCACAAACGAATCGTAAGAGGTTTAAAAGACTTTAGATAATTATGGCGTTTAAGGGGTTTTGCCATAAAAAGTATGGCGTCCTGTTTATCTCTTTCTAACAATGACTATTTGTTTCGCTCAAGTTTATACTTAACAGTGTAAGGCCCCAGAGGACACAAACTGCCGGAGGACTCATAAACGATTTATAAGATGCGGTAACAAGTGAAGTTATAAAATTCACTAAGAAAAAATTATTCATATCGGCCTCAGTATTTATCATAAAAATTAGAAAGTTGAATCACGTTACGATTTGCAATTAAAACTTCTTATTTCAGTTGAAAACTAATCCTAGATTCCCTTGCGTAAAATCGCAAAATAGCCGCCTATACATAATACTTAGTATAGCTGCAACGATTAAACGAACTTGAATCTATTACCAATATATTCTTAATTACTATAATATATTTCCATGTAATAAACATTTTATGCCAATTTTACGAGTACTTCACATAAATAATAATTATACATAATTATTTTACTGTTAGCAAAATTCATTTAGATTTTTTACATGTATAAAATACACAAATAAGCGTATATGAGAAACGTATATAAATTTAGAATAAATTTAAATTACATAAAAAATAATTAAATATAATCAGCGAGTACATACCAGACTATATATGATATAAATACGCAAGGTACAGAGTATTCAAGTACTCGTTTGCATACAAATTTTGGGCGACCGCAAGTTGAAATCGTCAAGCTCATTATAGAAAATTTATGAACTGTGACCAACAAATAGATTTTAACCGATATTGATAAAACAAGTAGTTAATTTTAAGATGGTCAATTTAACAGTTTTTGTTGTCCATAATTTTATTATAACATCCAAATCTTGCACACAATACAACCTGAGTCATATGAACTTCATATGTTACCTCGTCGTATTTCAATATAGAGTTTATCTCTATATAAAAGCGGATTGATCTGGTGAATAAATTTTCCCATTTAACAAGCGGAGATAAAAAAAATTCACACGCAGACGCTTTTTTTTTTATTATGCAAATTATAACAGTTTAATTTAATTATTATTAGATACATTTTATAGCGACGAATAAAATGATTTAATTACTCTTGTTTAATGTTGACATTATGATACTTGAGTGGGGCGCAGAACTATTTATGTATATATGATGTGCGCGGTCAATTCCGTAAAAATGGAAGTAATATTTTTATATCAAAAAAAATTTTAATGAGCGCGGTAAATTATAAATACTTAAAGACAGAAGAAAACTGCGGTAACTGTTAAATTTTAATACATAATAAATGCAATTTTTTTTATTTGTTTACATTACACTTTATATAAGTTTAGTCAAGTAATCGCAATTTTCTCTTTATAATACGTTTAACTGTTTAATATACTCACAACATAATTTTATGCTAAAGGCGCGCACAACAATGAACGATATTGAACATTTATATCAAAATAATCTTGTTATGAGTTATGAGAACTTTTAAAAATGTCATGGGTTTCGTAATGGGGGAATTTTATGTCTATATATAATCGTGATACTGTGGTAAAAGTTCACCGCCATATAAGTTCACATGCAATAAATAAATAAAAATGCTGGGTGTGGTGCCTAAATATATATGTATATTAACCCGGGTTCGTTGCCTACTCCACCAAATATAATTTCAAATCTTTTGTATACATTTTTCTGTAAATAGTTTCGCGATTATTACTGTAACTATCGCACACGACTTTCAAAATATTCTAATAATTTGTTGGTATATTGGACTTAAAGCAGAGCATAAATTTTAACACAAATTATTAATTAGAATGTTATTTATAATTTTTGTTAAGTTTATACTTCTTTATGGGTATAGTAATTAGAAGTGCGGCCTATTTTCCAAGGTTGATTGCAAATGTGTTTTTTAAATTATATCTTTCATAGATATACTGCAGATATTCTATTGTAACAAATAATTTGGTATTAGCTCAACCAAGTCGAATAATGTGTAATAAGAAAGTAATTAAACTTTTTTTTATGAATTTCGCAGTTTGAACATTGGTGTTTTGCTAAATCACAGAATTGTTTCCGAGGCTTCACCTATTCCGTTATGTGATGTTTTTTTTAATTTAAAAACAAATGTCAATTTTCTTTCAGAACTCGGAAAAAAAATTTATGTATTTGCCTTTGTGGTAATAATTTGGTTTCGTTTTCTTCAATCAGGGGTGACATGTTATAACATCACATTTTCGAAACTTTACCGAAGTTTATGTCTCGCTATATCATTTATTAGACTGCTAGATTGAACAATTGTGATATTTCTACTCTATTTCTAACACCAAATAATTTATTTCGATATTTGAACGAAATTAGAGAAGACGCCTTCTTCACATTTGTCCTTGTATAGGTTGTGATATAGCAATAGAAAATAAATAATTCATAAACGAAACTGTCACCCATTTTCGTTTAGGAAAAAGAGATATAAACTTTCATAAATATGTACGTCTATTTCTATTCAAAAAAAAGACATAAACGAAAAATTGTCAGTTTTGAATCTGTCAACTGTCAGAACAGCAATGAAACGTCAATTTTATTAATGTATATTTTACATCAAAAATACATTGATCTTTGTCGTCAAAAGAATATCACATTAGTTAACTAATGATTTGTGCCTTTAAGAGCCCAGTGGTACTATTCTGGCCTTCCCTGGGAATAGGGAATTGGGAAAAATATTTTCATAGCATTTTTGTCTAAATTGTATTTTTCTGGCCTACTGAGGGAATAAGTTTTGTGTAAATATTTTCGAAACAAGCCGTATTTTGTTGAGAATTAAAATATTAGAGGTCAGGTTTCGAATTAGAGGTGTTTGTATCTGAATTTATTTTAACAAAGGAAAAATTTTCATCATAGTTGGCTTACTTATCAGTAGTAAATATGATTCCAATTCGAATTGTATAAACCTTCAATTTTTTTGGATTTAGATGCAAGTGAACTCGAAATTTATTACTACTGATAAATACGCCAACTATGATGAAAATGTTTTATTTGTTATGATAAATTCAGATACAAACACCTCTAATTCGAAACCTGACATCTAATATTTTAATTCTCAACAAGATACGGCTATAGTTAAATGGGAAAATATTTTTCCCTATAAAAATTTTGTGGAACAAAAGTTTCTAAATTAAAGGCGGATTTAGTATTGCGTTCTTTCGTTTCTTCTTTCCATCTGATTTTTTTTTTAAACTAATTTCATTGGTTAAAAATAATACTAGTGGACTTTATCCAAACTAATCCAAAAAAATCAACAGCAAAATAGTAATAGTATTGTTGTATTGTAATAGTATTGGTGTATTAACATTCAGGCGAATTTATATTGCGTAATTTATACGAGATGTGATTTATAAATGGGCTTTATGTATATTCCAATGCCATTCTAAGTATTTTCTAAGCATTTAGCATGAACTTCAATGACATTGGTAGACTGTCTAAGCCCAAACGAGTGTCCTTAACAAACCACATTTTTAAATCTCATGCGATACCCTGTCAGACCCATTAGAAAATCATATAATTTACTAGGGACACTCGTTTGGGTTTAGACAGTCTGCGAATGTCACTGAAGTTCATGCTAAATGCATAGAAACTACTTAGAATGACTATGGAATGTATCTAAGGCTAATTAAAAAATCGCATCACGTGTAAATTACACAACATAAATTCGCCTGAATGTTAATACACCAATACTATTACAATAAGTTTTTTGTTCTTGCATTTTTTGGATAAGTTTGGATAAACTTCACTATCATTACAAATGAAGTTTTTTTTGTGAAAAAAATTCTGAAGGAAAGGAAGAAACGAAAGAACGCAGCACTGAATCCGCCTTAATTTTGTTTCGAAAATATTTGCACTAAACTTATTCCTTCAGTAGGCCAAACAAATACGATTTGGACAAAAATGCAATGAAAATATTTTTCCCAATTCCTCATTCCCAGGGAAAGCCAGAATAGTGCCACAGATTCTTGAAATCGGTGTGAAAATTTCCGCATGCAGAAAATAACTTGCTGTAAAATCCTTCGCCTACTTTAATCGTTTTTTTAAATTTGTTTACAAGTTTTCTATTATTTATTTCCCTACTATAAGTAAAGAAATCCACATCGATTTACTCACTCGGAATTTTTCCCTTATAGTAGTATCTCCCTACTATATAATAATAGAAAACTTGCAAACAAATTTGGAAGCAGGATTAAAGTAGCCCGCGAAAACTTCGAATAATATAAAAAAAATTTAATCAAATTATATTCCAAAAGCGGAAATTTCCACCGATTTCAAGAATACGCGTCCTGCAGACACGGCCAATTCAGTCGGGCGGTTGGTACAATCTGGTTGGATCATATGCAAAATTGGATGATGTGTAGACAAGTTAGTCACCATAATTAAGTTGGACGTGTTGGATAGAAACTACATCCAACCAATGCCTCCTAAACTACAGGCCGCTACACCAAATGATGATGGAACGCTATGTTGACGGTTCAACATACATATATTATCCAGGTGGCAGATAAATTTTTAAAAGAAAATCACATTACAAAATATATTTAATTGTAATTATTACATCGAAGCGGAAGGTTATTCGTTTTTTATTTTCGTTTTCCAGTTTTTTCTAGTTTTTGTCTTAAAATAATGCCTCAACCAGTCAAACTTAAGAGCTTAAGTTACACGCCGATTGCACCACTTCGGTTAATGCTACAATCACCAAAATTGTATAGGGTTCTCGTCACAAATAAACAACTGACCTCTAAAATTTTGGTGGTCGTACCGCTCTCCCAAGTGGTCCAAAACAGAGCACAACTTAAGCTCTTAAGTCTGACTGGTTGAGGCAGAAATTCCGGCATAGAAAATTACAAAACAAAAAATAAATTTTCTTACTCCAGTAATGCTGTTTTGTAATTTTGTTGGTGTCGTACAAACTGCTGAATCCGAAGGATATGCGTTTTCTATTTTTTTTTTAGATTTTAACATTTTTTTGCCATCTTTATTTAACATAAATCAAGTCCAATTCGAAATTATTGTAATTGGTTCGTAGATTCAATATAAAAATAGCAAACAAAACACGAATACCAAATAAAATACAGAAAAAATTTATCCTACTGCTTCGATTATTTGTGTGACACTAAATACATAAATTTACTTTATGTATTATTAATAAATATTATTATACATTGTTCAAAATTTGAATTAATTATTTTCTAGATGATTAAAAAATTTTTAGAGATGTGAAATAAACGTTGAACTTGGAAAAAATAAATTTAACTTTAATATTTGTTACATTTTTATTGAAACTTTTAAGTAAGCCATGTCTTGAAGTGATTTTTAAATTTTTTGATAGTTGTCGCTCAGTTTTAAAATTTTACTTCAGCGCAAAGTGTAAATATCTTAACATTATTAAGTCGCCATCTAGGTTTAGACATAAATTGAAGTCATGCGAAAAAAATGAGAGTAGTAAGAGGGCTGTGTTTATGGAGGCATTGGTAAATGCGATGGTGTGTAGACAGCATTCAATTTGGTTGGACCAACAGAAGGTTCGACCAGTTGAATCGTTTGTAGCAATCTTTAGTAAAAAAGCTTTTTGTTTGGTATAATTTATATTTTGATTTTTTAATATGAGTAAAGACACAAATTTGACGCTTTTGAAGTTAGACCTAAACTAATCCTAAAACAAAGCAAACAAAAATGTACATGCATTAGTAAAATTAAATAAAAGTGACATTTAGGCGGAATATTGAATTTTTTGAATTATTTTACAATTCAATGTATTATATAAAGAAAAAACTTTATCGGTGAGATTGGCGTAGTTAAATAAATCACTTTATTAACATTTTCTGTCTAGAGAATTAGGAGATTTTATTAGGAATTTAATATATTGAGCACTAAGTAGTCTGTATGATTTTCTGAGAGGTTAGGAATATCAAACTTTCAAACTGTTTGAAAAGCTAATGGGTTTCACTTGGTCAAATAAACAATTCACGACCTCACGAAACCCCATTAGGATTTCTTCACAATTAGATTAGAGTTAAAAGGCATTAAAGCCTATCAAATGGCAATAGTGGCATCAATGAAAATTTAGGTTAACCTAAAGAGGAAAATCCATTCTATAAATTTGCAAGAAGTTGAATTTTGAAAATTTATGAAATTACACCTTCGAAGCAGAACTTCTTGTAATTAGGTTAAGGATAACAGGCATTATCAAAAGGCCAATCTAGAATACCGGGCCATTCAATAAATATGAAATAAATTGAACTATCGAAATCGTATGAAATTACATTCCCGTAGCCCTATCAGAAATTCTTCACTATGTTAAGCAATACAATAGACGGAGACTATTTAAAAACTGTTTGACTATTTGAATAGTAATCCTGCAAAAATCTCAATTGCAAAAATTTCCATGATAACTATACTTTATTTTTCTAAATAAAGAAAAAAATAAAATTTGTAAGCTCGATGTTTTATGACTTCCTGATGGTAGTTCGCCCTGTTTTAATAAGGAAATTGTGAAATGACTGCTTTCAGTTCGCTTTGGCACTACTGCCATTATCGACTTTTCTTTTGCTCCCGAACAACCTAGTGCTACATTTAAATCGTCGATTGAGGCCTACTTAATAATGATCCCGGAACAGTGCATTGGTTGGCAGAGAAGAGAATTATGCAGTATTTAAAAAAAATCATTACTTATTGTAATGCTGATTGGGGCAGGATGAAGACGAACCTAAATTCACCACCGATTATGTTTTCATGCATCAAAATGGAGCGATATGTTGAATTCTGTTATACTACCAACAGTCGCATTATCTACGATGCAAACAGTATGCAAGGCGGCCTCATCTGCAATTTAGGAAGCTTTCTGGCTTAAATCATTCGACAAGGGACTTTTGTCAAGCCCTTAATGGACAACAACATTTCACTTGTACGGCCGGAATGGAAAGAAATTTAGATAACTTCAGTAAAATATTAATTTTTAGTGGGAATGTTCAAATAGTTAAACCTAATATGTTATTATATATGTATCAAAGTATGGACCTATAATATATTTGTATGCTGCCGGTCCAAATTTGAATGCGGTCTTCACAAAAAAATTTAGTTTCGCGTGGAGTAGAAATGAAATTTTATTTGGAGAATTTTTATTTTTAACAAAATTTAGTGTCAAACACATGCAAATGTTAAAATATTACGGTTAATAATGTGCCGATATAATATTTTCACATGAAAACAATTGGGAGAGTTTCTCTTCCTAGCCATTGTCGGACATGAATTAAATTTTTTATTGAAGTAGAATCCTTGTGAATTACTTAGACAAATTTCAATGCAAAGGTCAGACGGTTGTACTGTGGTGAAGATATAAAAGGTAATAACTCTTTCTTCAGTTTTTCAGTAGAGCATATTTAAAATTTTCTGGTGTTTTTGAAAAAAATTATCAATCGTAGGAAACTTAATTTTTGCATGGTTTAGGGTATATACTTATCCAAATTTAAAATACATAAAAAATTACCGTTACAGTTTTTTATGGACATTTCGAATTAATGAAGAGATCTAAAAAGTAACCAAATGACTTATTACCTTTTATATCTTCACCACAGTATGGTTTGAGCTGGCCTTTACAAAAAAAATGTATGTCCAACCAATACCTGGAAGAAGTGGCCAGTTCAGACCATTACTTTTCTACATATTCCACTTCAAAATTTTATATCAAATTTAACATAATTTTTTAATTCCACCTTTACAGTTTTTAAAATCACGTTCATTTTTTATGGAATTTTAAAAAACAATGCCTTTTTTTAAGTAAATGTGCGTGCAAAACGTATAGCTTTCCAACTTGCATCTAGCTGCCTCTTTATTCCCACTAATACCTCAAAATTTCAGTTAATTTTCCAAATATTTTGAAAATAAATACGCGATAAAATTACATTAATAATGCAATTTTTAATGAAATATTGAAAGATTAAAGATGTTCACACCTCTTTTAGTGTGCAGTGTACTGATTATCAATTAAACTTATCATTGACCCTGTATTTATTAAACTAACTAATTTGCGATAAGAAAACGTTTACATATTTGAGAAATTTGTGAGTAATAGTTTTTAAGTTATGAGTGAAATTCGAAGTGACTAATTTTACCGTAGAACCTTGATTATCTCTATAACGGTATCTGTAACCATGTTTTGTTCAGATTAGTGTACTCTATCACCTCCTGAATTTATTGCACTTACTTAAGAGCAACCCTGTATATAAAAATGAATATTTGTATGTGTGTCCCGTCCCGTATGGGTTCCTATACCATTCATCCGATTGCGCTAAAACTTCGATGAGTTGTTGTGCGAACGCCCGAGAAGGTTTTTGAGTTGGTACGAACAGGGCTGCACTCCGGGGGCTAAAAGCCCGGTACAAATGTTTTCTATTTTTTTTTTTTTCAAAATTAGTGATATATTCGGATCTGCGGGGTCCATCCCCTGAACCAAGGGCCTTCTTTTAACTTTTCACACCATTCAACCAATCGTATTCCAATTTTGCATAGGTATTTTTATCGAAATGAGTAGGTTTTCGTAATATTTTTGAAGAAGTCGACCCCCTGTCGTTTGCTCATATATATAAGTTATACTTTTAACGCTATTTGCCGTAGGCACTTGGCGAAACACACTTATACTTAATAAACACATTTTTATTAATCACTTGTTTTTTGTTCCGCAGAATATTTTGAATGTCTTTCAAAAAGTTTAAAAAATCACTCGATCGATTTCGACTTGTTAGGTCATCATCAGGAGTATCTACTGATTTGTATTAGTAAAAATTTTTGTTATATAATAAAAAAAAGCAAAATATAATAAAAGAAGGAGAGAAGAAAAAATAAGCAATAAAAATTAATCTACGGATCGCGCAGGTAGGCGATGAGTCATATGTAGGTTGAGTAACAAAATTCAAGGTATATTATTGCGTACGTGAGAATAGAAAAGGGCGGGGTCTGTAATTGGTGAGAACCGGATTTCTCTTTGTTCGTTAAGGATATTTTGGTTAAGAAATATTGATTTTCGAATTTCGTAAGATTCTAAGGTATCTAAACGTCTGCCTTTGGGTTGTATATGTAATATGTCTAAATTGTTCAAGCTAGCTGTATGATTTTCTGAAGTTAAATGGTTATGGAAAGTTGATTGATTGCAACCAGATAAATGTTCTTTAGCTCTAACTCCAAAATTGCGCCCAGTCTGACCAATATAGGAGAAACTACAATCATTGCAATTAATCCTATAAACGCCAGATTTGGAAAGGCGATCAACTCTAGGTTTATTGTTAAAAATCATTTTCTTTATTGTGTTATTATTATAAAAAGCAAAACTAATATTGGTATAATTGGACACGATGTTGCTAATCCGTTGGCTCGTTTTTCCTATATACTCTAAGCGACGCCAATTTTCCCGCGTTGGACTATCCGGTGGATAAATACCCGTTAGAGTTTTACGCTTTAGCTTTTTATTTAATAACTTTAATATAGTCCTAGTTGCATATCCGTTATTCGTTGCTATTTGAAGAATTATGTTAAGCTCAGTGTTATAATTTGAATTTGACAGAGGGATGTTTATTAGTCTATCTATGAGTGAGTGGAAAGCTGACATTTTAATATTATGGGGATGGTTTGAAGAACTAGGGATAACAGCGTCTGTATACGTGGGTTTCCGATAAATTTTGAAGTCTAAAGTAGAATTAATCCTGGTTATTGTTATATCTAGAAAATTAATACATTTATTTTCTTCTTTTTCTAACGTAAAATCAATGGTGGGATACTGAGAATTTAACCAAGTAAGGAAAGAGTCTAACAGTCTATCAGTTCCATTCCATAGACATAATATGTCATCAACATATCTATACCAAAAGATTATATGACGAAAATAAGGATTGTTATTTGATAAGATCATTTGCTCGAAGAAATTCATGAAAATTTCAGCCAACAAAGGTGACAGAGGGGAGCCCATGGGTAGACCATCAGCGAATTTGAAATATGTATTATCAAAACAGAAATAATTTTGTTTAATACAAGTCTCAAAAACTAACTTCAGTTCACGACGTAAGCTCTCATCTACAACATCTCTATCTAAGTAATTACAAACTATTTGGGACAAAGTATTAATTGGAATAGAAGTGAAAAGACTGGCAACGTCAAATGAAACTAGTTTTGAATGTAACGGAATATCAACGTCTTGAATTTTGTTAATCAATTCTACCGAGTTCTTAAGAACTCGGTAGAATTGATTAACAAAATTCAAGACGTTGATATTCCGTTACATTCAAAACTAGTTTCATTTGACGTTGCCAGTCTTTTCACTTCTATTCCAATTAATACTTTGTCCCAAATAGTTTGTAATTACTTAGATAGAGATGTTGTAGATGAGAGCTTACGTCGTGAACTGAAGTTAGTTTTTGAGACTTGTATTAAACAAAATTATTTCTGTTTTGATAATACATATTTCAAATTCGCTGATGGTCTACCCATGGGCTCCCCTCTGTCACCTTTGTTGGCTGAAATTTTCATGAATTTCTTCGAGCAAATGATCTTATCAAATAACAATCCTTATTTTCGTCATATAATCTTTTGGTATAGATATGTTGATGACATATTATGTCTATGGAATGGAACTGATAGACTGTTAGACTCTTTCCTTACTTGGTTAAATTCTCAGTATCCCACCATTGATTTTACGTTAGAAAAAGAAGAAAATAAATGTATTAATTTTCTAGATATAACAATAACCAGGATTAATTCTACTTTAGACTTCAAAATTTATCGGAAACCCACGTATACAGACGCTGTTATCCCTAGTTCTTCAAACCATCCCCATAATATTAAAATGTCAGCTTTCCACTCACTCATAGATAGACTAATAAACATCCCTCTGTCAAATTCAAATTATAACACTGAGCTTAACATAATTCTTCAAATAGCAACGAATAACGGATATGCAACTAGGACTATATTAAAGTTATTAAATAAAAAGCTAAAGCGTAAAACTCTAACGGGTATTTATCCACCGGATAGTCCAACGCGGGAAAATTGGCGTCGCTTAGAGTATATAGGAAAAACGAGCCAACGGATTAGCAACATCGTGTCCAATTATACCAATATTAGTTTTGCTTTTTATAATAATAACACAATAAAGAAAATGATTTTTAACAATAAACCTAGAGTTGATCGCCTTTCCAAATCTGGCGTTTATAGGATTAATTGCAATGATTGTAGTTTCTCCTATATTGGTCAGACTGGGCGCAATTTTGGAGTTAGAGCTAAAGAACATTTATCTGGTTGCAATCAATCAACTTTCCATAACCATTTAACTTCAGAAAATCATACAGCTAGCTTGAACAATTTAGACATATTACATATACAACCCAAAGGCAGACGTTTAGATACCTTAGAATCTTACGAAATTCGAAAATCAATATTTCTTAACCAAAATATCCTTAACGAACAAAGAGAAATCCGGTTCTCACCAATTACAGACCCCGCCCTTTTCTATTCTCACGTACGCAATAATATACCTTGAATTTTGTTACTCAACCTACATATGACTCATCGCCTACCTGCGCGATCCGTAGATTAATTTTTATTGCTTATTTTTTCTTCTCTCCTTCTTTTATTATATTTTGCTTTTTTTTATTATATAACAAAAATTTTTACTAATACAAATCAGTAGATACTCCTGATGATGACCTAACAAGTCGAAATCGATCGAGTGATTTTTTAAACTTTTTGAAAGACATTCAAAATATTCTGCGGAACAAAAAACAAGTGATTAATAAAAATGTGTTTATTAAGTATATAAGTTATATGTCAAGAACCAATTATATTTTGGAAGGAGTTGAACCCCGGAGTCTAGGGACGTCGGAACAATTTTTTTCTAATTTCATTTTTTTAAATGTTTATAGGAAAGGGAATATGTGAAATTACAAATTCAGTGGCATGCTCGAATCCAACGGGTCCGTTCCCTGGATCAAGGGACCCTCATAAGTTACCACGCCATTTTTCCAATCTGATTCACACTTTGATTCAAAATGATTCGTTTTTCATAATATGTATGAAGAAGTCCCCTTTGGCCCCCTTTTTCCAAAACGAGAATTATTTAATTTTTTTTTTTTTCAGAAAATCCTTGAAAATCACGATCGAATAGTCATGTTATTTCCGCACATGTGTACAAACCATAATTGAAATCTTTAACCCTTCTAGTCCTGATTTAAAACTGGGCCAAATAGATTTTTCTTGTGAAATGTTTTGGGTTGCTTGGTTACCATTTTAAGTAGAAATACGAAAAAAATTTAAAAAATAAGTCATGGTAGGTTTTACATGTACAAATCGAGCCAAGAGTAACTATTTTTTTTTATAATAAAGAAAAAGTTTATAAACTTATTATTTTAAATTCAAACTTAAAAATGTGTATTTGAAAATACATACTCGTAAATTGCTTCTAACAAAAGTAACTAATAATATAAATAAATTAGTTACATCAAATAAATAAAAATTAAAATAATTCAGTCTAAAGCCGAGTTCATTGTTATGTTCATTTTGTTCGTTCCGTGTTGTTTTTTTTAACCAATAGGATTCGCCGAAAATGGCTTTTTTTTCTTAGGTATTTTTTCATCAAGTTGATCTATCTTCAATTTTTTTAGAGACGACATGATATATAATAGTAGAAACAAACAGACACTTTTTCGTAGCCAAGTACGTTGTTCATTTTGAGTTTTGATATTTTTTTCTGAATTTTTCATTATTTTTGTTTATGAACAACAAGAAACTCCAAAACTTCAACACGCCAAACTACAAAAGTCAAAATCTTCAATTTTTCGCCGATAGCTGAAATAAAATTGTTCTAAAATTTTGTCATCAACAATGAACTCATGACAATAATACTGCAATAAAAATACCGAACGGAACCAACACAATGAATCCGCCTTCACAGATTTTAAAAACACGTTAACTTTTTATGGGGGTTTTAAAAACAATACCTTTCTTTTAAGTAAACGTACGTGCGAAACGCACAGCTTTCCAACTTGTATCTAGTTGCCTCTTTATTTCCACTAAGTTCAGGAAAATGATCAATACAATCATACCAAATATCTGAGACTAAACGAATTTCGCTCTGTGTTCTTCTTGAATGAGATGGAAATCCGGTATTGGTAATATCCGCTAGAGAGCGCCCTCGTTTTCGTGGAAGATTGGTGAAAGAATTCATCAGAAAGAGTGGCACATATAACCGGAATTTCAACATATCTAGTATGTCTTTGGCTGGTATGTTTTGTTTTTGCTTACGTAGTTTACACTCAATCCAACTTGCGCTGATCGCAAAATCTAAAAAATGTATAATAAATGGGTTAGTTGATCTAAAAAATCAACTTCTCCCATACCGCTGTTATATATATAAATTTACAATTTGCGGTTGCGAAACGTCACACATATCGCTTTAGGCCATCTGTTTATTGTCACCTTTTCATTGTTTTTTATTGTCACCCCTTCTGTCATTTTTTTAATATTTCCAATAAATTGTAAGTCGTAAAAAAATTATTAGGGCGATCAGGGCGATTCCTGCACCAAACCCAAATTTTTGTTGATAGAAATCAGAAATTTCAATTCTTGAGCCTTGTGATAAATAATAAAATTAAACGGTTGCCCTGATTTTCCGCATAGAACAAGCAATTTCAAGCCCCAAGGTGATGGTTTACTTTCCATATATTGTTTCGCGTATAATGTCCCTTTAAATAGAATCATTCGTTCGTCGATGCAAAAATTCTCCGCCACTTGAATCTCTAAACATCTTTGTCTAACAGAATTAAGTATGGGACGAGCCTTATAAAAAATGTCTATGTTATATTTTGGAATGTTCAAATTGTTGGTGATATGAAAATTAATTCGAAATTGAAAAAATCGAGCCCTGGTCATAGTTCGCATAACGTGAATTTTGTACATTCGATGAATGAACTCCTATAAATATTTTAATTCAAGTTGTTTCCTCAGGCGTTTGTTATGATTTCGGTATCAACAAATTCGGTTGTTTTATTTTATTCGAGTTAGATCAGTTATATTTGTAAAATAATCTGGAGCATTTTGCATTGCATCTATAATTTCGAAATCAATATTTTCAAAAAATGTTCCAGGTCCTTCGTTTGATGCTCTGTTGCAGCAACTGTTTTTGGATCGGTGTTTGAGTTTTCGTCATCTTCACCAACAGCCTGCCCTACTTCGATTCTTGTTGGACGTCTTTGTATTGCTACAAAGTTCCGGAATATTATCGTAATCCCAAAAACAGATTGGTTCATCTTGAACCCCTTCCAACCCCCCCCCCCCCCTCCTCAGCATGATCAAGATTGTCACTGCCTTCATAGAGAATGACCATCATTTCGTTATGCGTTACATATTTGTGAGCCATCTATAATCAAACACAGAGTTTAATAGTGAAAACCATCAAATAGAAACAAACGCAATAAGAAAAAAAAATCATTGCTATACAATGTACATGAGGATGTACATGACCGTTGTTTATATTTGCACATTTACATGTACATTATATTAAAATGAGAAATATCATTTTTGAAAATGACTTAAATAACAATTTGTTTTTAGAATATACTTTATTGGATATTTAAATGTATAAAAAACATTATTTGGTTTACCAGGATTTTTTTTTATTTCCACTAAAATTGGGCTAAAAAATAAAGGATTTCCACTACTAAAAAAACTCGTGATTGTACCTCGACATTTTATTGAATACTGATCTCATTTTTGTAGTTTGAGGGAATTTATTGTAATATACTGATGAAAAGGAGATAGAAAAACTGAAACAAAGATACAATAGAGGAGGAGATATGAATTTCGTGAATACTACGTCTCTTTAAAAAGTTTGTACATACTCATGTACAACAGGTCTAAAAGGATGAAATCCATTATCATTGTCAAGCATCATGTTTTAGGAAAGATACGCTGTTGGAAGTATTCTATTGAATGGCAAAAAAATAGGATTGCCACAAACTCACATTTTCAGAGATCGAGAAAGTTACACCAGATCAAATTGACCAAGTTATCTCAGCAGAAATAGCAGATGTCAACATTTCTCCACATTTATTTAAAGTAGCCACTAAAAACTAGATTGGTCAACGGTCTAAGGTTAACGTCGTTTTTACTTTAAAAGTACGAAACAATGATTTTGACGTCTGTATTCGTTGGGTTGCATCATATCTACCGTTACTCTAGAAAACGTATACAAAACACACATCAACATCGCGTATTGCAATTCGGTGAAATCATGGCAGTTTTTTGAGTCGGAAATGTAACTGATTGAAATTGAACTGAAATTTTTCAACTATAACTTAAATGTTTATCATTTTTGATCAACTGAACTAATTAGTATGTGATGTATTACATATTTTATGAATGAGTATTTCTAATATTTCACCAATTACAAAAATAAATGTAATAACATTTCAAAGAAATCCATTTATTTAATTTCAGTAAGTCTTACTTACGGTTATAAATGTTTAAAGATACACCAACCCAATTATTCTTCATTTCTTAAATCTGGAGCATACCTGTAATTAAAAAAAAAATTATTAAATTTCATGTTTAAAAATTTAATTGATAAATAGAAACATCAAGATAAAATAGTAATCATATTCTGATCACTTTAGGAGCAATCAAGTGAAACAAGTATAGGTGGAATGCCCTTTAGTTGTAGTAAAGATACAGTAATAAATAATTCAGGTTATGTAAGACAACTGAACCTCACTCTACCTACATGTTTCAGTAGACTGCCTTCTTTTCCGCCTCTTGCAAAACAACCGAAAATCTGATTTTATTGTTTACAGTAAATTAAACTATCTTCCATTACACAAATCCAGTCTATTTAAATTAACTCAGTTTTAAAATTTGTATGGTACTTTTCAACTGATCGCCCTGAACAAGTTGAAGCACCTCCAGTCGGCGATCTTAAAATTTTTATAATTTACCTTATCAATTAACATTAAAAAATAAAAACTATATAAAATCGCTTGTCACCTGTACCGCAGAGTTTCTGAAAATAGCGTGTGAAATTTATCGGTTAATCTAATACCACTTTCTTCAAAACAGTTATCTATTTCCGAATTCTATTAAACATTAAAATCTACTAATCGCAGTTTAATTTTCTCATATACTATACTCGAACTGAATCGCATAAATCGTAATAAAACTGTCATATCATTATTTTCACATCTCTCGCGTGACCGCGACAAAACAACAAACAACTTATCTTTTCATCTTTAATGTGGCTATATATTGCAAACGTATAAGCAAGATGTGATTGAACGGTGATGATACGGTACACAACATACAACTAATATACAGCGTGGGGCAGTAATTTAACGGTTTAACTGTACAGATTCGGCAAATCCATTACACTGCTGCGTAATTTTTTTAACAAAATGTTGTCATATTTACCTTCATAGTTTTATGCGCACTTTGTGGGACACCCTGTATATTCTCCGAATATATATGTACATACAATATTAAGAAGAGCATATATGGTATAATATGTTACTTGCTATTATTATTGTTTGAATAAATTAAAATTTATTGGATTAAAGTGATAATACAAACAGCACAACGTAAACAAATAACTAAAAACTTAAAAACGAAACATTAAATATTTTATTTGAATTAACAATATATTTCCGTTTTCATTTCACAAATTTCCAACTACATATATACGTTTATACTCGTAAGAGTGTAGTGGTGCCACAAACAATTTTGGATGATGTGTGAGCATTGTACAGTAGACTACGCTGCGGTATAGTGTTGCACTTTGTAGATCTTCCAAATCATACAGGAAGCACGAGTAATAGGAATTTCAGTTTGTACGATAAGCCCATCTCAATAAAGGCAACCAGGTTGTTTTTAACGGAATTGAAAAACGACTTGGTGACTGGTGGATTTATAATTGTGCGATTCCTGATATGTGCGCTACATTTTACGAATATGAAGTTTCCAACAAAAACCAAACTCAACAAAAACCCATACAAACATTTGTTAAATATTCGAAATAGTACACTGGGTAAAAAAATTCTTAAAAAATTATCAAAACCACTATCATAGTTTTAGGTACTAAAATATGCAAATAAAGGGTGATCAAATACTAGCTATATATTTCAAATTTGAAATAAACATATTGGGGGTATACAAATAAGTTTTAGGGGATTTACAAAAGATGGCGTAATTAGTATTAAATCGAATCGGGCCAAGTTGCAACTATATTCATGTTAAAGCGATGGGAGTAAAGTTTATGTCAAAATGACAAAATATACACTGTGCCCTATGAGTACTTAGAATTGAAAAAAGACTATAAAATTGAGCTTTCATAATAATGTTTAAAAAATTTTAATAAACGCAAATATTTCTACACTATAAGTAGAAAACATTTAATTTCTGTGAACAGTTTTGAGTGAATTTAAAAAATGGATTTTTTTACACCAAAACACAATTTGAATGGCACAGAGATGATGGAAGTGGTTCTCAACTAGTATTTGATGTAAAACCCAAATATTATTTATCCACACGCTCAGAAATCTTTGAGATTTTTGTTATTTGAGAGAGAACATCATCGAGTGAAATACGAAAATTCTTAAACATTTGAAATTTGAAAACTGAAGTGGTTCTCAACTAGTACTTGATGTAAGAAACAAATCTTATTTATTGACATGCTCGAAAATCTCTGAAATTTGTTTTATTTGGGATAAAAAAAATTGAGTGAAATACGAAAATTCTTAAACATTTGAAATTATTTATCTCAGCCCTTACGGATCGCACAGAGATGATCGAAAAGGTTCTGAACCAGCACTTGATCTCTGCAATTTTTTCATTTGGGATAAAATAAAATTGAGTGAAATACGAATATTCTTAAACATTTGAAATTATTTATCTCGGCCCTTACGGATCGCACAAAGATGATCGAAGTGGTTCTCAACTAGTGCTTGATTTAAGAAACAAATCTTATCTATCGACATGCTCGAAAATTTCTGAAATTTATTTTATTTCGGATAAAAAAAATTTGAGTGAAATACGAAAATTCTTAAACATTTGAAATTATTTATCTCGGCCCTTACGGATCGCACAGAGATGATTGAAGTGGTTCTCAACTAGTACTTGATGTAAGAAACAAATCTTATTTATCGACATGCTCGAAAATCTCTGAAATTTGTTTTATTTGGGATAAAATAAAATTGAGTGAAATACGAAAATTCTTAAACATTTGAAATTTGAAAACTGAAGTGGTTCTCAACTAGTACTTGATGTAAGAAACAAATCTTATCTATCGACATGCTCGAAAATTTCTGAAATTTATTTTATTTGGGATAAAAAAAATTTGAGTGAAATACGAAAATTCTTAAACATTTGAAATTACTTATCTCGGCCCTTACGGATCGCACAGAGATGATTGAAGTGGTTCTCAACTAGTACTTGATGTAAGAAACAAATCTTATTTATCGACATGCTCGAAAATCTCTGAAATTTGTTTTATTTGGGATAAAATAAAATTGAGTGAAATACGAAAATTCTTAAACATTTGAAATTATTTATCTCGGCCCTTACGGATCGCACAGGGCTGATCAAAGTGGTTCTGAACTAGCACTTGATCTCTGCAATTTTTTTCATTTGGGATAAAATAAAATTGAGTGAAATACGAAAATTCTTAAACATTTGAAATTTGAAAACTGAAGTGGTTCTCAACTAGTACTTGATGTAAGAAACAAATCTTATTTATTGACATGCTCGAAAATCTCTGAAATTTATTTTATTTGGGATAAAAAAAATTTGAGTGAAATACGAAAATTCTTAAACATTTGAAATTACTTATCTCGGCCCTTACGGATCGCACAGAGATGATTGAACTGGTTCTCAACTAGTACTTGATGTAAGAAACAAATCTTATTTATCGACATGCTCGAAAATCTCTGAAATTTTTTTTATTTGGGATAAAATAAAATTGAGTGAAACACGAAAATTCTTAAACATTTGAAATTATTTATCTCGGCCCTTACGGATCGCACAGGGCTGATCAAAGTGGTTCTGAACTAGCACTTGATCTCTGCAATTTTTTGCATTTGGGATAAAATAAAATTGAGTGAAATACGAAAATCCTTAAACATTTGAAATTATTTATCTCGGCCCTTACGGATCGCACGGAAATAATCGCAATGGTTCTGAACTAGTACTTGATCTAAGACTAAGAAACAAATCTTATTTATCCACATCCTCGGAAATTTCTAAGATTTTTGTTATTCAGGACAGAATAAAATTGAGTTAAATACGAAAATTCTTAAACATTTGAAATTATTTATCTCGGCTCTTACAAATCGCACAGAGATGATCGAAGTGGTTCTGAACTACTACCTAAAGAAACAAATCTTATTTAACGACATGCTCAAAAATCTCTCAAATTTATTTTATTCGGGAGAGAATAAAATTGAGTGAAATATTAAAATTCTTAAACATTTGAAATTGTTTTTTGCGGCCCTTACGGGTCGCACAGAGATGATCGAAGTAGTTCTGAACTAATACTTGATGTAAGAAACAAATTTTATTTATCGACATGCTAGAAAATCTCTGAATTTATTTTTTATTCGAGCGAGAATAAAATTGAGTGAAATACGAAAATTCTCAAACATTTGAAATTATTTAACTCGGCCGCTACGGATTGCACAGAAATGATCGAAGTGGTTTTGATTTCCAAGCATGTAGATAAATAAGATTGGTTTCCTACATCAAATACTAGTTCAGAACCACTTCGATCGCCTCTATGCGATCCGTAAGGACCAAGTTAAATTATTTCAAATGTTTGAGAATTTATGTATTTCACTCAATGATTTTCGAGCATGTCGATAAATTTTGTATTTTACATCAAATACTAGTTTAGAACCACTTTGATCATCTCGTGTTTTGTTTTAAAAAAATCAATTTTATAAAATTCACTCAAAACTATTCTCAAAAATTAAATGTTTTCTACTTATAGTGTAGTTTATTAAAAATTTTCAAATATTATTAAGAAAGTTCAATTTTTGAGTGTTTTTTCAATTCTAAGTACTTTTAAGACACAGTTTATATTTTGTTATTTTGGCATAAACTTCACTCCGATGTTAAAGCGTTATCATTTCCTTCTAAAAATCAGTATGTGTCATTTCGCTAAAGTGTAAACAATATATTTGTTTGGGCTTTAACCATGTCAACCTTTGTGCCAACAAAACACAATTTTAAGGGAAGCGTTGCTTTATTGTTTTAAGTTGAAGTATATTGCAGCTGATGCACATCGATTGCTGTGTGACGCATATGGGGTACACGCTCCATCAATAAAAACATGTGAGTACTGGTTCCGCCGTTTTAAAAGTGGTGATTTTGACACCAGTGACAGAGGAGTTTGGCACTTTGGGAGTGACTCAACATGCGATTTAAAACGTCTCAAGTCCATGGGTATGGTGCAAAAACAAGGAAATTGGATTCCGCGTGAAATCCGAGAGACATCGAACATCGTTTTATCACGTGCAAACAACTGCTTCAAAAACACAATGGGAAGGGTTTTTTGCATCGATTCGTGACCGAGGAGGAACAGTGGATCCACTAGAACAACCCAAAGCGCAGAAAATCAATCGGTAATCTCGATCATACATCAATTTCAATTAAGCCGAACATTGAAGCTCAAACGCCTACAATATAACAAAAATAATGACAAAATGATCTTTCAGCACGACGTGTCGCCAAGGAAACTTTGGAGGCGCTTTAATGGATATCCTACCCGCCGTATTCACCAGACATTGCTCCTTCGATTATCATTTGTTCCGGTCGATGACTCATGACCTGGCCGAGCAGCGCTTCTATGCTTACGAGAAAGCCATAAATTGGGTTGAATCTTGATTTGCCTCGGACGATACCGCTCCACTCTAAACTTGACAACAATATGCTATACATGATCTAATGCAAGTCTTATATATCCGGAGAACCAGGGAGGAAGCCAAGTTATCGTGAAGCTGACTTGGCCAATGAAATAATGTGTTCATTCCATTTTAAATTTTTGCGAATTTGAACACCAAGCATAAGAATTGAGTCACCACAATGCGAGTACATGATCTATTACCACAAAAGGATATTCGTTGGGACTTTTTTTATGCGAGAATGTGCATTTTTGTGTACTCGTAAATACTCTAGCCGTTCACCGTTTAGTTATGAAAAAAAGGTAATCAGCAAAGCTATGGATAGGGTTAACAGAGGGGTGTGTAACGAAATCCCGGTTTTCAAAACTCCGGCTTCAAAATTACGATTTTCAAAATTCCGGTTTTGTATAAAAAAAAATCCTCGTTTGAATTTTTAAAATTTGACATGTGGGAAAATGGGACGCTTAAATGATTTTTTGTTAAAATTCAAAAATGAGTTTGCAGTAAAGTTCTAGAAAATGGCTAATAGGGATGGAATTTGGCCATTTCTTAACAGATTTTGTTGAAATTCGATACGTGCGATGGACATGGGATTCTAAAATGATTTTTCGATAAAGCGGTCAATAGAGATGGAACTAGGCCATTTCTAAACCGATTTTTTTAAAATTCTACACGTGCGATGTAAATTGTATTTCTAAAATGATTTTTCGATCAAGTTCTGAAATATGATCATCGCTATATGTCATTTTTAACCGATTTAGTTGAAGTTCGACATGTGGGTCCTAAATGGGATTCCAAAAATGCGTTTTTGATAAAGTTCTGGAATAAGGTGAATCGGGATGAAACCTGGCCATTTCTTAACCGATTATGTGGAAAATTGACATAGGAATCTAAATGAGATTTTAAAATTATGTTTGATAAAGTTCTGGAATATTGTCATTAGGGATGAAACTAGGCCATTTTTAATCGATTAAGTTGAAACTCGTTACGTGCGATGAAAATGGGGTTCTTAAATGATTTTTTTATAGAGCTCTGCGTATCTGGACAAAAAGAATGATATATTTCAGAACTTAGTCAAAAAATCATTTTAGAATCTTATTTCCATCACACATGTCGAATTTTATCATACTCTGTCAAGAAATAGCCAAGTTCTATCGCTAATGGTCATATTCTAGAGCATTAGCAAAAAATCATTTTAGAATCCCATTTAGACCTTACTTGTAGAGTTTTAACATAATCAGTAAAGAAATGGTCAAGTTCCATCCATATCGACCGTATTCTAGAACTGTATCAAAAAATCAGTTTTGAATTCGAATCATTCACTTAGAATAAAACTAGTAAAACCGATCCTTTATTCCCGACATGTTTTTGAACTCCGCTCTCCTGGATTTTTTTTCTAAAGGCTCTCGGAGGCTAAAGAGAAGAAGAGGAGCGATACAATTCGGCATCAAAGTGCTGAATGTTTAAGAACCGAATGTCGAAAAGCAGAATTACGAATGGTTGAATGTGTCGTAGGGCCGAATCACGAAGGGCTGCCTGTGTCGAAGGGCCAAATGTGTCAAAGAGGTTACTTTTCGTGTTTGGAAATATAATTTTTTTAATTTGTTTTAAGGAATATTTCGTAATTTTGTTTTTATCAAATATTAATGAATTGGCTTGATAAAATTTTCCTTCACCAAAATCACTGGACTGTGTAAGTGGAATTTTGACATTCGGTTCCGCCTTTATAATCAATTATATTCGAAAACCAACAAATTTTTGGACAAAATATATTATTTTTATGTACCAGAATAGTTTTATTCCAAGTTTTTCTTGAAATAGGAATAAAATTATTCCACGCAAAGTTATCCTATTGACCACTAGAGCAACTTTTTCGAAAATTTTTATGGGTTGGTGTCTTGAGAAGAAAAGTCAATTTTAAATTTGCCAACTATAAAATTAATTAGAGTTTTTATTTTTATCGCATAAAGAACCAAATGACATAAAACAACGATACAAAAAATCAATTCCGATGCTAAATTAATCTGAAAAATGAGAAATATTTATTCGAATAGGAATAATATTTCCCAAAGTATATACCACAAGTATTAAATTGAAAAATTTATTTTAATTAAATAAATAATATAGGCTTCCAGCACAGCTATCATCCTCGACTATGCCGTCGAATTCACTAAATTCATGGTGGTGGCATAACCTATTTTATTTCATTTCTCTTAAAGCAAGTTTTAATTGTTGTTTTGTAGTGATCCTATGCTTGTAGACTCTTCTACCTAGTTCGTCCCACAAATGTTCTATAGGGTTCAAATATGGTGATTGAGGTGGGTGTTTTAGTTGTTTAGGGACCTTATAGAGCAGCCATTTCTTTACTATTCTCGCCGTGTGCTTTGAATCATTGTCATGCTGGAAGTACCACGCAGAAGGAAGAGCCAATTATTCGACGCTAGTCGGTATATTGTTTTTTAATATCTAAATATACCTCAGCAGTCATGTTTCCGTCGATAAACTCTAAATTTCCGACACCATTTGCAGCCATTCAGAAGATTCAGAAGATACAGAATTCGTTAATTATTTCTTGGTCTTCATATGAAATCCATTCGATTTTTAGGGTGTACGCAAATTTTTGTGAGTGACTGTATCTTCCGTTGTTTGCAACAACTAAGATTTTGTTAAAAAGATGAATCCGATTCAAAGGAAAGAAGTATTCAACCAATTTACATGCAGAATTTGTGCAGTAAATTAACTCGATAGTTGGATGGTATGTGAAAGAAAGTTGGATATAGTAAGCACAGAGTCAGCACGTTCAAATTATCAAACTCGCCACAGAATAGTCCGCTCGCAAGTCGCAAATCTCCGAGATTTGCCATTATGATAGCTGACTGGAGTCTATATTTGCGATAGACACTTAGTTTGCTCCTGGGACGGTGTAGAAGCCCTTCCATAAATTGATACGATCGATAAAATTGATGTTCGTGCGTGGAGCTGATCTCAACATAGTTAACCAATGTCTGCAAAAAATCAATTCCAAGGAAAAGAGGAGCTAATAAACAAAATAGTTTGTGAAACTAAGAGGAACATGCCAGACGGAAAGATACCAAGAAGCAAAAGAGCTTGTTACTCTTGTAAATTTTTACTCTTTAGAGAGGCAATAAACAAGTATTCTCATGAAATATTTATACCAAAGCAAAATAATTTCCAACGGTATGTCACGGAACATGGCAATATAGACCCATAGAGTCTAGTATACAAATTTGCCGCCGGAACATCAGGACCTCGTGGTCGTGGAGCTACTTAACTTACTTCTACCGGATGAAACACAAGATAAAACTAAGACACATGCAACTATGCGAGAGATTGTTACTAACAGTAGTGGGGCATCCACGGTTGCTACCCCTATTCACGTGGGAAGATGTTACCGCCGTGATCTAAAATGCTTTACACCAAACAAGTCACCAGGACTTGACAACTTGAACGCTGAGATAATTCAACTCGCATGGCCTGTAATATAGCACCTATCATAATAAAATTATTACACAGCTGTATGAAATTTGACTTTATTAAGGTGTGAAAATCAGGTTAAATAATTGTTATCAGGAAACTTGGTGATAGAGATCCACTTTCTTCAAAATCATACAGACCTTTAATGTTGCTATCTGTTACGAGGAAACTCCTAGAAAGGTTACTAGCCATACGCATTACAATGAGGATTGAACGGGCAATCACCGGTGCATTAATTGATAACCTTACGTGACCTAACGACATCGCAAGTTTATCGGTCTATAATCTCCTCCTTGAAAACATTATGAATGTTTTCAAATAATAAAATTGCATTTGCAGTTCAAGACTCGAACTTCAGCCTCAGGATAGAATCGCAATAAATAGACTGTATACAAATGATGCACAGCAAATAAAATGTCACTATCTACAGAAAAAACAGTAATGCTTCAACTGAAAGGCAAATTAATCTTTTGACGACCTCCAACTCTGAGACATCTCGGAGTTGACTTTGATGAACGTATGGGAGTAGCTTCACACGTTCTAACTGTCTTTAGCTGGCGAGAGGGTCAAGGGAGGGCTAGAGACGGAATCACAAAACACTAGTAATACTCCTATAGGTGAAGCAGAGGCAATATTCAGGTATGCCGCGGCTGGATGGTATGATAAACTAAACGGGTGACGGTCTCTTTATCGTAAACAATTTATCGTGTTTCACTTTATCGTGAACATTTAACCGTAGAACAGATTATCGTAGACACAATTTACCGTGGACACAATTTATCGTGTGGACAATTCATCGTATACCAGTTTATCGTAGTTTGTAAGTTTGACCGTAAAATAAAATGATTTGTAAAGAATTTAGGTTTTTTACTTTTTGCGGTGGTGGCTAGGTAGTTCTAAACGAATTCAAAAATCGAGAGAAAGCAATGCAGGACGAATTTTGTTTATAGCCTTTGACACCACAGGTCAGTGCGAGTTATAGGCGCCACCAATCCAACACCACATCAGCTAGAGATGGCTGAAGTGGGTGTCTGTCTTATAGCAAGGAGCTTGCTGTGTACATGTATATCACTAGTCCGTAACCCACAAACGTGTCGCCATAACCCACCCATCCAATAAGTGTGTTGAGCGGCAAGCCATCTACCAGCTCTCAGAAAATCTGGTTATAAAATCTACCAAAAGACCTCGGATAAATTAAACGTTTTGATAATAAGAACAACCTTCGAAAATATATGCGGGAATATGGGGTATGTAACGAACTCTCGGTATTAAAAATCCCAATTTTCAAACCCCGGTTTTCAAAATCACGGTTTTCAAAATCCCGGTTTTGTATAAAAAAAACCCGATTTTTAAGAAATCTCGGTTTGAATTTTTGAGAATCTACAATTACTGCATTTCAAAATGTAGCATTAACAAAATATTGCTTTTTTTTATTAATCTTGCAACTACAAAATATTGTAATTACAATTTGGTACTTAATCTTGCAATTTAAAAACTTTATTGATTATTTTCTGCAATTAGAACTAGAAGAAAAGGAAACTGGGATTTTGAAAACCGAGATTTCGTAGTTGCGGAATATTGAACATACTATAAAAGGCTTAGACCTGAGATCTTCAGAACCTTTCAAACCAAGCGGAAATTTGCACTCTGGGCATAGTTATACTACAAGAGATTAGATTATCTCGGAGTTGGACACATAACTCCACCGATGGTTACACATTTTACTAGAAAATGTATTAGAAAAAATAAAAAATAGAATTTGGCTTTTTCATCGAACAGCGAGCACAGCTATTTATCATCGGCTTTCGTCCAATCAATTAGGTGGTAATTTTACCAGAACTTCTTCCAAAAATCAATAAAGAATCCGATTTCTATCATAATCGGGTAAGAAAGTACCGAGTTCCGGCCCAGGTGGCCATATTCCAGAACTTCTTCCAAAAATCATTTAATAATCCCATCTCCACCAAACATACTCTATTTCATCACGATGGTTAAGAAATGGCCGAATTCTTATACGAAATACATATTGGAAATTTTTTTGTGTTCACTTCAAATCCAAGACACTAATTGTGATATACGATAAACTGTCCACACGATAAATTGTTCTACGATAAATTGTTCACGATAAACCGACAGTAAATCCCGTCATTACTGAGTGACGAAGTTCTTCTTAAGTTTCGGCAGTATTGTGCTGAACTGATTACTATCTTAAGTAAACGAAATAGTGCAATAAAGTAGACCGGCCATCCGGAAGGTATATTTTATAACACATTGATGCTAGTAAACTATACTAATTAATATAAATTATATATAATTGGCTATGTAATTTGATGTAAATTAGAAATAATTCCTACTTATAGGTTAGGTATAGGAATTAATGCAAGTTTTTCCAGTAATGTTGACTACGATTAATAATGAATGTCCTTTTATACTATACCCAGGTCCGAGATTTACCGGATGAGCATATACCCAGCCAGGTCCGAGATTTACCGGGTTTATTTCGAGGTGAGAAGATCATTTTGTTCAATTCATTCCATTTTTACACATTCTACTTTGCGATTCCTTGCGGAAGTGGTCGCCCAATATATTAGAGGTGCCTATTTTAGGCAAGGAATTGCAGAAACAGATTTTTGCCACTTTTTTGAGGTCAGTCTCTTTTAAACATCCAAACATCCATTTATTAGAATGGTTCAGTTGTGTCCCTTATGTGAAACTGTATTGAGTTGTTAAACTTGGGGAATGTTATGAAAGGGACGCTACCCTTAAATTATAACTAACCAAAAAACGAGTCTTTGTTTTAATTAAAAGGAAATGTTAAGTTCAAATTACCATCATTATAAAAATACGAAAAATAAGTTTTCTATCAATTCGAAAACCACAATCATCTTCTAACATCTACTCTTAATTTTATCTTACATTTTTATAAGATTTAAGATAAGATTTTCGTCACAATAATCTTTTTAATTCTATACTCTAATAAATTTACAAATTCATTACACAACGTAAAATCGTATAAATCATTCGTCCATTTCGCTAAAATTTTATTTTATAGAAAAATCGTTTTATGCAAATAGCGCAAATACCGAAGGTCGTTACAGTTTTAATGTTGATACAGTTAAAACTCGTAAATCAGCTGAACATAAACAATATGTAATAACATGTAAACTATAATTCTAAACATTCGACCTAATTGCATTTTTAATTGCTTTCACTTGAAAGCTTACACTCGTTCAACTTTCATCAAGGTTACGGTCAGCGTAGATATTTATAGTATTTATTATAAAAATAGTGGCGGCTATATAGAGCAATACCTCCGTCTTGTTTGTGATGAACGAAAATTCCGCCAAAATGTGTCGGTTCTGTTCACACAATATACAGTTAAACGGGTTTGATACAGTCTAATCCACGCGTTTTATTGTTCTGTGCACGTTATATAGAGAGAAAGTTCAGAAAAGCAAATTAACTTTTATGTTATACCGCTAAGACATTATTGTTGTTATTATTGTTAAACAATAGTAGATTAGACGATTTTTTGTATTTGTACTTCGTATGCATAATAAACAAACAAAGATGTGTTAATGACTTAAATTAGGGTTATTATCAACGGGTTATATAGGTCGTACGCATGATGGGGTCCATATATATTATGCTTGGTTCACGTCCCCTAATTTTACTTTATTCTCTATAATCCATCATCTTTAATAACAAAAACCAAAAAATTGAGAAAGTTAAGTTTCTTGTTTTAAATAATAATAATAATAATATGCAAAACTTATAAAACAAATCCAAACAAAAATATAAATAATAGTTTTCACTTACGAACTAATACTTTTATTAGTCGTTAGTTAATAATAATTTACCGTTAGGTTTGTATGCCTGTATATACGTACTTGTACATGTACATACGTATGGATAGCTCGTTTTGGCATTAACTTTAAATTACGAAATAGTTAAAAACTATCAATCTATACAATAAATGTTTCATAATAATTAAAATATCGTTAAAAACAAATTTGTTCGAGTTTAACTGCTTTATATATGGTATACAATATTTTTTGGCTACAAATTCATGCCTTTATTCAAAGTAAGAATCTAATTAAAGAATCGTATACGTATATTGTGCAAATTCTACTTCGAATGGCAATAGACGAGCATCGCAATATTGTGCGTCCACGTGTATTTCAGAACATCTCGATCAGAACATCTCTCAGACAATTGATTTTTGCGTAAACAATGTCGATAATTGGTAGAGTATGTAAACAATTCGTAGAAAATGTAAAATATAAATTCTTGCAGTTTTTCACATTGTTTTTTCAGTACGAGATTGCGATCTTACAGTTTTCCAGTGCAAATGGCTATTTTCCAAAAATTTTGGACGGTAATGTAAAATTATTATAAAACAAACTTGATGACATTGGAATATTCAAAATAATTCAAGGTATTTCAAATTTATTCAAAAATTCTTCAATTTTTTATTCGCAATGACATCTGTTTCAGACATTACCAAACTCTACAGTAACTCAATGAAAAATTTCATTCCATCTAAAAGTAGGTTTAGTTCTAGGTTTCGACCAAGAAATTCGACGTTTTTTTTTTACAAAGGGAAATTTATGTTTGTGTTTAGGTGTTAGTGTACTATTGTTAATATGTGTTTTGCCATTTTTGATGTTTTTTTTATGTATCAGTTTTATAACATCGCTTTTGATTTAAAGCTTCGATTGAGTTTTTATTTTTCTAAAATATATTACAATATAATTGATTTTCAAAAAATGAATGGAGATCATGCTAGAAATGTGGCTACGGCTGCTATTGCTATAATTGTATGTAGTGCAGCCAAAATAATGAATAAAAAAAAAACTGAAAATTTCCAGATGGTGGGTTCGTCCTATTTTTTTGGCAACAAGTAATCACAGAGATCATAATTTATTGGCTGAAATGCGATTAAATGATCATGAATCGTTTTGCAATTATACGCAAATGTATGCAGCCTCCTTTGACAACCTGTTAAAAATAGTTGGTCAAACAGCTTGACAATTTACCTTAAGGTTCGAATTTAATTAATTAGTGTTTAATGTGTATCAGTTAATAAATAATTTGTATCTTCTAGGGTATTTAGCAAGTGCGGCAGACGTATATGAAGTTGGGCCGAAAACAATCAAAAAAACCCATATTAATATAAATTTTGCGTCCTCGCTTAATTTTAATTAAAGCCTTTCAGCCCGTAAAATAATACAATATAACAGAAAATTAGGAATTCACCCCGATAAGGGTCATATACAAGCCATTTGCTATTCAACGATTTTGACTGTGCGATGTATGAAAACGGCCATGTTTGACCATGTGTGTCTCTGGTCACAGAGATTTACGGATATAACGGCATATGTTATTTGCTTGATAAGGCCATCAGCAAAACACATCCGCAAGCCCATTACCATACGATGGGGGTAAGGGTTATATACAAGCCATTTGCTATCCAAAGATTTTGACTGTGTGATGTATGAAAACGGCCATGTTTGAACATGTATATCGCTGTTTACAGAGGTTTACGGATATAACGGAATATGCTTGAAAATCTTTGAATAGCAGATGGCTTGTATATGACCCTTATCCCCATCGTATGGTAATGACTTTGCGGATGTGTTTTGCTGATGGCCTTATCAAGCAAATAACATATTCCGTTATATCAGTAAACCTCTGTGAACAGGTACACACATGTTCTAACATGGCCGTTTTCATATATCGCACAGTCAAAATCTTTGGATAACAAATGGCTTGTACATGACCCTTATCCCAATCGATGGTAATGGCGTTGTGAATGTGTTTTATTGCTAGTCTTACTAAACGTATGCCAAATTTGTGATATGTAAACTGAGACACATTTATCGAAATATGAAGGATGTTTTTAGTTGGGAATTTTTTATAGTAATTATAGAATTTTTATTAATCCACATATTACATACTTTAAAAATTAGTTTAAACATTAGAAGATCAAATTTTTAAGGTCCGGAGCAAAACTTTATATATATTTTTCGGGGTGGAATTTAATTTTCTGTTATTTTGTAGGTATTATTTTTCGGGCTGAAAGGCTTTTTTAATTTAGCGAGGACGCAAAATTTATATTAAAAGGTTTTTTTTCGGGAACCCACCGTTTGACATATCATAAAAGACACTCTAACGGCCATTTACGAATGTTTTAAGAATGAAGAACAATTACTATTGCCATCGGAAAGCGACTGGTTATCAATCGCATATTGAAATAAAGGTATATTCTTTTCCTCTTATTTAATATTTGTTTAGTGAATGCATGTACATTATATGTTTATTTTATATTGCAGGCACCACCATATTCTGTGATTATCAGTATCGTTTTGTAATGAAAGACGTAGGCTCGCTTCCATAAATGCACCGAAAGATGGTGAGATATGTTAGCGTGGTCAAGTTTTGCCTTATTGTTTCTTGGCTTTTGGTTTAAAGCCTTATATGTTACACATTTCATTGCACACTTCCTTCAACCATTTGTTAACTATAGAAAGTGCACGCTCTTCTATTGAGATGGTGTAGTCAACCAAGGGAGTTCTTTCGATTCGATTTCATAATCAATATCTGAATCAAACGTGCTAAAATGAAGATTTATTTGCTTTAAAATTAAACATTTTTACGAAATAAATAATTAACTTTATGGATATCAGGCTTATTAAAATTTTTGTAACTAAAAAATATCGGACGCTGAATATGCCAATTCAAATTTTAAAAATGGTTTCCACAGAAGTATCATAAATTAAAAAGGGCGTATTGTACACATAAAATTTCCCTAGGAAATTTTAAATTTTAGTACGGATGTGAAAAAAAAGAACATGAAAATGTCTCGCCAGTAGTACCACTTCAATTTCTTTGTAAAGAAACAACCGATTTTTCGCTCGAAATCTACCCTTACATAATTCTATTCGTACTGTTCACCTCCAGACAAAATATATAAGTATTTAAGTCAAAATGTAAGTAGAAAGCTAACTACATGTTATTCCTGTTTTACTTTGGACACAAAATTTCAATCTTGAAGGATTAAAATATACAAAATAAGACGACTCGTCACATAGAAATAAAGGATAAATGAATAATATCTTTTTTCTAATCAAAGAAATTACATTTTATTGTCATAGATGTCACTATTTTTTCATTTCTTTTCGAAAATATAATTAAAAAATTCAATTTTGAAATTGTCAAAGTATCAGCTGCCACCACAAAAAAAAATTATTTGATAATAATAGAACGGCAACAGCAACAACTCTCAGCAACTATTTGCTTTTGATATTGAGCGCCTGTAGGCGATACTGTATGAAATTTTCTAAGAACTAAATAATCTGACATGATCACCGATGACGTGATTAAAATTATCAAGAGGTGTCCGTTTGTATCATTCAGGACATTTTCTTCAGGATATTTGCAGTTTTCACGGTCCAGGATCAATGATGATTTTACAATAAGTGCGGCCATTTTACCATCCGATTTTTGGACATCTATTGCTCACAAATTTTTGAAAAATAATAAAAATTATTAAATTAATAGCTGCTTCGTCAATATTTGGGCTAACATAAGTTATTGCGTACTCTGTGCAGTTAGTTCAAAATTTATTTTTCGTATGTATCGCAAAGGTACTGCATGATTTTTTCTTAATTTAAAAAAGTCGCTACTTATTACTAAGCACACTTTTGAGTAATTCTGGATCACACCACACAGATAAACACCATTCCAAAGAAAACCCTAGAGACCCCGATTAGTTTGGTATATATTACGTGTACGAGTAGAAACTCGGCTCTGACGTCGGATCGCCCGCCATTTTTGAAATATGTAGCTTAGTCATTGTTGTTTTTATGACATAAGTTTCAGTCATTTAGAAACTGTCGTTCCGACTTTGATTGAACATTATGTGAGTTCATTCATTCAACAGTAAAAAAGTGGTAATATTTCGTGATGGTAATTTTAATCTTGAGGACAATGCATGTCCAGATGCAGTAAAACAATTTCAAGACGAAAAACTTAAAACTTTACTGGATAAAAATCCGTCAAACTCAAAAAGAGCTTGCGGCACAGTTAGGAGTTACTCACCAAGCAATATCATTTCGGTTGCATGCAATGGGAAAAATACAGAACGAAGGAAAATAGCGTCCTCATAAATTGACCAAAAAAAAACAAAAACTGAAGAGTTGGCATCTGCATGAATTTGTTTCCTCGGTACAAAAGAAAGAATTTTTGGCACAAAATCATTATGGATGATGAAAAGTGGGTTTTGTACGGTAATCCTAAGTGCACAAAACCATGCTTTGATCCAGGCCAGCCAACCACATCAGTGGCAAAAATGAATATTCATGCCAAGAAAGTGTTACTGTGTGTCTGATGGGATTGGAAAGGATTCATTTATTACAAGCTTCTGGAACCTAGTCAAATTGTTACAGCTGAACGTAACCAAGCCCAATTGATCAAATTAGTGATACTCTGGAGGAATAAAGACCATTTACTGGCCAAGGAAGGCGGAAGGTGAAATTGCAGAATGACAATGCTCGTCCACATACATCAAAATCAACACGGGAACAAATTTTCTCCTTAGGCTAGGAAGTTTTGCAACATGCGGCGTATTCCTCTGATTACCACTTCACAATTTACGAAAGTTGAAGATATGTAAAAATGGCTCGATGACTATTTTGCTTTAAAACCACCATCTGAAGTTTGATCAAGAACTAGTAGAGCCCAACATTTTTAATGGGATATTTGATTAGGCCATAATGAGCCTAAAATTCTTTGTATGTCGAATGATCTTGTTTTGCGTTCTAATTGCAATTGGTTCGATTTTCGATTTGGGTTCTGCTAGCTTTAAATTAAATGACCTGAGAACGAAATCGATTGAAAAAAGATTGATTTCGCACAAAACTCATCCTATACGTATATCGTGGTAAGGAGATCAAACCTAAGTTGCACATTCGAGTGTATAAGAGTCATGAAATTCCCTCGTTGAATTTGATTTGTTGATCATATGAGCGTATTGCTTTTTAAAATCTAACGGTTCAATGGTGTCGCTTCTTGTGAGTTGTAGGCCGTTGAGTATGTAAGCAAAACCAAATAGTGTTTTTCCTGGAAAACACAATTGCCTGGCATTCGGCTACATTCAGGTCGAGGCCGCTATTATTACACCACAACGTAAATCGTACAAAGTCATTTTGGAGTAATAGGGAATTCGACGTGGAAGTAATTAACCGCGATATGGTATTTGCGCGATTGCAAAGCAATCTAAATAGGAAACTGACGTAAATCTTGAAAGATATACGTTTAAACTTTTAAAAGATACGCTCTATAAAGTAGATGGTGTTGGCTGAAGAAACAGTAAATTTATAATAGTCAGCAGGGTCACCAGAATCTTCTTATTGCGCAGTAAACTAATCTCTCAGTACCGACTTGAAAACAACACTCGAATACATAGTAAGCAAGACTTGTACACGTACTAAGGTCGGTGCTTTCAGAAATAAATGAAAAGTCTATTTCCGTCAATAGCTGATCAAGAAGATCGAAATTAGCTCGTCTAAAGTAAACTTCATATAGTCTTCCACAGTGACACCATTAACAGCAGCCTCGTAAACAAAGGTGAAACATAACGATGCATGATACTCATCGACCTCACATGCACGAAGACCTGTTTTTTCAAGAAATGAATTACTCGCATTCAGTGTTCGAATTCAGGTTTAATTACCTACCATTATTGTTTAACCATTGATTAATCTGTTGGAATTCACTGGGGTTAACATTCACAACGACGACAAGTTCATGGATACAGTCGAAACCTATTTGAACATTGGCAAGTTGAAATCTCCTAGGAGAATAAATTCGTCAAGCAGTTTAGGTGGTGGTCGGTTTTATCTGGCAGACGAACACTAGACGATACATAAGGTCCCTCGGTAGACCTCTAAGCCCACCCGAAAACCCGCTCGATTGTTGAAGCTGCCACTTAGGCTGTATGAGTGCAATTTCATCATACTGCAATGAACTAGTATTAGCTACAGCAGTATGTGTTTTTGGTTGCAGACCTCTCACGTTTTGATATAGAAGATCAAAAGTGCCATCGGTTTTTTGACGAAGAGCTATTACAGTTTGGTCGTGTAGTTAGCCTAAATAAATATTATTTAACAAAAGTGCCTATAGGCCATCGAGATGGAGATACCAAATACGGGAAGCGATCGTGAGGAACCAATAATTTAAACGATACATAAGCTTAGATGCGAGTTTATGACACTTCATCCAGATGTTACATGTTTTATTTAAATTAAGAGTGTTCTGTATATTTGATTAAGAACATCGTCCGAAGTAGTCTCTGGAAGGAACGCTGTAACAAAGACTGACACGAGTTTCGAAATTGTTTTTAGTAGTAAATCAGTGAGGATACCAGCTACGGCTGAGGGGATTACGAGGGTCATGGGTTAATGGTGGATTGGGAAAATCGTCTTGGATGAAGTTAAAAGGTGTTAAAATGAAAATATGTTAATAAAATGTTGTATCAATTATTGATTAGTGCCAGTAAATAAAACTGTAAGTGTAAGTTAGAATTTTGTTATACCTTTCCTTTGGTGATTATGGTTCAGTACCAAAGTGTTTCTTCATGTTGACCAACTAATATTTTCTAATTTACGCAATATTAATTGACCCACTGCCGGTTAGTGCGTTAAAGTTCTACATTGTAGATGTGGAATTTCGTCCTTCTGGATACTAGTTATGAGGAGATAATGAATATCATGGGATTCGATGCCTGCGCCTATAATAACTCCTCCTTGGTACATTGACAATAGGGAAACACATTTTAATTTTAATTAATTACGCCAAGGTGATGAAGACCCCGCATTATCATTCCGCAACATGGTGACCCAAATAAACGTTTCACACAATGAAATTAATTGGTATAAGTTTGTGGCATTTTTCATCATTGATGACTCGGCAGAAACTGAGAAAACTTTGATGTGAGGTTTTGATGCCATATAGTCCTGACCTTGCACCATCAGACTACCATTTGTTCCGGTCCATGCAGAACCATCTTAATGGTTTTACATTAAATTCAAAAGAAACCTGAGAAAATGAATTTTCTCGATTTTACGCCTCTAAACCACAGAAGTTCTACAGTGATGGGATCATGGCTCTGCTAGAAAAATGGTAAAAGGTCATCGATCAAAATAGCACATATTTGGTTTAATAAATTTCATTTGAAATAAGAAATTCTTTGTTTCAATGTCAACCAAAAAAAAAAACAACGAACTATTTCCCCTAGTTAGTTTTTGAATGAAAAGTCACTAATTACGACAGAATCAATTTTAGTTTGCTGTACATGAATTTTTGGAAATCGCAATTTCTTCGTAAATTTTATCCATCCATGAAACAAATGAAAAATGACATCATCATCATCATCATCAAATTTCTTTTCCATGTTCTAAAGACACAAGAAAATTTACACTTTTTTTTAATTCAAAAGAACCTCACAATTATATTTTACAGAATATTTATTTCTAAGAAATATTTTAATAAATTTACATTATGATTTGTTCCTATTATCACCAAAATACGTACCAAATATTTTATAGGGGAAAAGTACTAAATTTTTATATTTATATTTACATCTTATACAGGAAATATTCTGTGGTACAAAATATTGTATGCGTAAAATCAACTCCATTTTAAAAGTTTCTTTTGTTTTTATGTAATGTCAAGACATGTTTAAATGTAATTCGTATAGTGAATCGTTTTGAACATATTTTGTGTTATTCTCTATAAATACGCAAAAGTTGAAAATTGGTTAAATTAAACAATGTGAATAGGTTATGTTTACCACAACCTTTGCGACTAGAAATAACAAAATACTTGTTGCAGAATATTTGCAGGTAAAGTAAATTTATATACTCGTATACGTTCTTATTATATTTATGTTCCCAGTTTACAGAAAACGTTTCTTTATGTTTGTAAATAACGTTTTGTTTTGGCTGCTAAAAATCACACCTAACACAGATCTTTTGAACACGGGACAGTAAAATTTCACGTTCTTGACTCGAGTGATACACAACTTCAAAACATTTGCTTATACAACATATTCGTTCAGCTGCGTATAGAGATTGGAGCCGACCGAATCTTTCCACTAAATCATTATTGATATATAGACTAAAATTGAAAGTAAACCACTTGTTTAGAAATGATAGAATTGTTGCGTATATTAAAAAATGGTCCTAACAAAATTCGGCCATGTTTGTTCGAAAAATTGGCTTTTCAGTAACGTCTGCGTGTAATACATTATTGACTGATATTATGATTTTACATATAATTGCAGAACTAACCAGGATTGTAAAATAATCTATTAACGATGTATCCAGGAAACACCCCGTTTCAAATGTTTGCAATTTCAATTAACAACAAAGTTGTTTGTTAAACAAAAAGGATTCTTAGAAAATGATAAAGGCTGTCTAACATCATCTCGAATTGCAACAACTCACCTTGTATTGTATATGAATTAACAGATAAGTACTCCAACGTCATGAGAATTTTTTGAATTTTCACAGCAACAAGAATAGATAAGATGACAATTTGGGATGAATATACATAATTTGGGAGATAATTAGAGAAGGTAATTGAACTCAATACTTATCTGAAAGCAATATTCCATTAGAGACATGTCGAAAAACTCACACTAGCAACCAGAATTAATGAAGTGTTTAGATTTGGAGGAGGGAAAATTTCCTATTGACCCGGCAACATTTATAATATATAGGGACTGGACAGTAGAGACTGGAGTGCTAAACTTCTTAGTTATAAATAAATAAACTCGTTAAAAAATAAAAGTGATGCAATTACGTAAATCTCCAATAATTTATTTTTTTAATTAACATATTTCAATTGTACGTACTATTTGGTCATATACTTTTGCATTTTATATAATATCCGTTTTACACGGAATCGGAAGAAAACACAGATAAATCATGGACTTTCAATACTTGAAAGAGATTTACAAATATTTATATATTTTCTAAAAATGAAATAATTTTATTAATATAATATTGATCTTTAGCAATAAGTAAATATTGATACACGATAATGTCGTACACATTTTTTTGCTACATGTCGCCCAAGTTAAATAATTTCTCTTTACTGAGATGTGCTTATCTGTGGTCCCTTATATAAAATACTGTTCAATGATCTTAGGCAAGAGGCAACAAGATAATTTTGAGTGGAATATTTTTAAGAATCAAGAAAGAACACGCAACAAAATATTTAACGGTTTCCAATTTTTGTTTTTATTTTGTCATTTTAATATCTTTTGCAAAATATGTAATTAGTGACGTTTGTCATTTCATAATCAGGCCGTAAGATCGTCAAGTATTTTAATGGTGTGGTGTGTATGGGCAATAATATTTTATGGTCGTATTTTAGACCGAAATACGTTATTTGGCACAATTTTAGTAGAACCGTATCATATCGTGTGTACTATGGATATATTGGGAAATATCTGATCCATGATAAACTATATATTGCAAAGAGAGTTTTACCAACAAAATAATAACTAATATCTAGGCCATTTGTAAAAAAATACCACGATAAAATCAACAAAATTAAAAGTGAAACTATTTATATTGTATGTCATGAATATATATGTACGAGTACGAGTAAGAAATGCATACAAATTCTTAGAAAATTGTTAGTAAACCAATATTATGAAAGTGAATATATCGGGGTTCCGAGTGCATTTGTATTTTGCAAAAATGCCGATAGTATCGATCGGAAAATCGACCCATAAAATATAAACAAAATAAAATTTAAAGAAAGTGGTTTTAAAACACCTAAAATATATTTAAGACATTTTAATGACTTTTATATATACATATACATTTTAATTAATAAATTTAAATTTAATTATTCCGAAAAAAATGAAAAATAAAATTTGGACGTTAAACCTGAGTGGTTTTCGTGTTTGCAAAAAAAAAATAACATTGATGACGTAAAAATGTTTTATTAAATAAACTTTCTAGGTATATTATATTATTGTTGTAAAAGAAGTTAAAAGTAACACTAAAAAACCTGTAAGAAAATGTTTTTTTTTTTTATAAAGTAATGAGCAATAATAAATAAGTAATAACAGAATACACCAGCAGCAGATGTATGTCAAATATTTTTAAGAAAAAATTCTTTTTCGATATATTCGAGTCTGTATAATATAAGATGTTTGCGAATACATTTTAAGAATATAGACGGTGTCGACAAAAAGAATTTTCTACTTTCGATGGGAGTGTAACTGTGATACTTTTTGTGTTTTTAAGATTTATTTTTTACATTGGTATGTTGGCCGTGTGTATAATATAGTTTTCCCGCAAAGTGTTATGATTGATCATACTATACTATTTCACGTCACTTAATATGTCATAAAGAACCATAACAGCCAGACTACAACGCCATACTACAACGTCAACCGCAAAAAAACAGCTTTGAAGCTTTCACATGGCGCCCAAACGATTTTTATGTAACTAAAATATTTTTTCTTCGTAAATTAAATTTTCACTGCGTTTATTAGATTTCAATGGTTTTTATCATTTTAATTGTTTCAATTTAATAATCTTCCTACAGATGTAGGGATAAAAGTTATTGATTAACAACTAAAATTGTTCGATGCTTTTTATTTATATTGAATGTATTAAAAAAGGTTTTATTATGTAAAATAACTCCATGGTGAGTTATATTTTTAAAACACATAAATTATTTAGACATTTCTTTAGATGTCCTAGAAACCATTTTGTGTTGGTTCCGATTTTACTCTTTTGGCAGCTAAATTACCGATATTTATTTACTTAAAGAATTTTAGGTAAATTGGACTAAAATTTTAAATTTCTACTGAATGATTATCTTAAGGTTGCCACGTAGCCAAACAGTTGACAGTTTCGCAAATTAATGACCATAAGGCCCGGTGCGCACTTGAGCTATGTTTTTTGACATAAATATCAGGGTCAACCTATAATGTGTAAAGCAATATATTTAAATGTTTATTTTTGCCTTGGAAATAAATAATCAGCTTTATTTCTATCCCACAGGTTTAAATAAAAAAATTAAATAAATCAGGGTGTACAAGTAGCTTGAGCTAAGCTCCACGAATTTGGTTTCAGTTATTTCGTCTTTGCAAAGTAAACTGCGATGCTGTGATTTCAAAACATAGCTCACTTCGCTAAAAAAAACATAACTCAAGTACGCAACGGGCTCAATTTGGCCCGAAAAACCCATCCCTAAAAAACTAATAAGTAGCCCGAAAAGTCGCCCGAAGAAAATTGTGTCTTTGCTAAATCAGTAATAATTCGGGATGACCCGAAAAATTTAGAAAAACTGCATTACCTTTAATTCTTATCGAGAAATTTTTTTACATCAACATACTATATACTACAAAATTTGATTTTAAAAGCCAACACTAAAAATAGCAAACAAATTTAATGAATTAATATAATATAATATGAAAATGAAAAGCAAAATTAGTCGGTATTAAAAAGACGAGTATAATGATATTACGTAAAATTCTGAAAAAAAAAAATACCAAAACATTTTGCTTGTTTTCACAGTGAATGCTTGAGGCTTTGGCTACTGTCGAGAGTTAGTTTTGGCCATCTTAAATTCAAATAATGTAGCCCCATTACTATACCAGGCGGAAAGAAGTTTCGTGCCAGTCTCAGTATGTAACGATTTTCAACAAAAAATTTACTAGATTTGAGACTGGCACGAACCTTCTTTCCACCTTGTACAGAAATGGGGCTACAATATTTGGATTCCAGATGGGCTAAACTAATCCCGCGTGACAACCGCCACAGAAGAAAGTTTCTTAGTAAATTTTTTGTTGAAAATCGTTACACACTGAGACTGGTACGAACTTCCTTTCCACCTCGTACAGATATGGGGCTACATTATTTGGACTCTAGATGGGCTAAACTTATTCTCGGCCGTAGCCGAAGTCTCGGGTAATCCCTGTGACAACCACCACAGAAGACAATTTCTTAGTAAATTTTTTGTTGAAAATCGTTACACACTGAGACTGGCAAGAGCTTCTTTTCCACCTCGCACAGATGTGGGGCTACATTATTTGGATTCCAGATGGGATAAACCTATTCTCGACAGTAGCCAAAGTCTCGCGTAATCCCTGTGACAACCGCCATAGAAGAAAGTTTCTTAGTTTTTTTTTATTCAAAATCGTTTCATACTGAGACTGGTACGAACCTCATTTCCACCTCGTACAGAAATTGGGCTACATTAATTGGATTCCCAATGTGCTACACTTATTCTCGACAGTAGCCGAATTCTCAGGTAATCCCTGTGACACCCACCGTAAAAGAAAGTTTCTTAGATTTTTTTTTTGTTGGAAATCGTTAAATACTGAGACTGGAACGAACCTTCTTTCCACCTCGTACAGAAATGGGGTTACATTATTTGGATTCCAGATAGGCTAAACTCATTTTCGACCGTAGCCGAAGTCTCGGGTAATCCCTCTGACAACCGCCACAGAAGAAAATTTCTTAGTAGATTTTTTGTTGAAAATCGTTACACACCGAGACTTGCACGAACTTCCTTTCTACCTCGTACAGAAATGGGGCTACATTATTTGGATTCCAGATGGGCTACACTTATTCTTGACCGTAGCCGAAGTTTCAGGTAACCCCTGTGGCAACCGCCATAGAAGAAAGTTTCTTAGATTTTTTTGTTGAAAATCGTTAATACTGAGACTGGTACGAACCTCATTTCCACCCCGTACAGAAATGGGGCTACATTCTTTGGATTCCAGATGGACTAAACTTATTCTCGACTGTAGCCGATGTCTCGGGTAATCCCTGTGACAACCGAAACAGAAGAAAATTTCTTAGTAAATTTTTTGCTGAAAATCTTTACACACTGAGACTGACAAGAACTTCCTTTCCACCTCGTACAGATGTAGGGCTACATTATTTGGATTCCAGATGGGATAAACCCATTCTCGGCAGTAGCCGAAGTCTCAGGTAATCCCTGTGCTGTGACAACCGCCACAGAAGAAAATTTCTTAGTAAATGTTTTGTTGAAAATCGTTACACACTGAGACTGCCACGAACCTTCTTTCCACCTCGTATAGAAATAAGATTACATTATTTGGGTTTTAAATAACGTGCACTTATTCTCGACTTTGGCCGAAGTCTCAAGTTATCCCTGTGAAAAACGCCTCATTGCAAAATCTTTTGATATATTTTTTTATAATCTTACGTAATATCATTATACTCGTATTTTATATAGACTAATTTTTTGAAATGTCCACTAAATTTGCTTTTCATATACAGTCGAGACTGTGTAAGTTGGACACGCATGGTGCCGTAAAAAATGGTCAACTTATAAAGGTGTCCAACATAAAAAGGTTTCGAACAAAAATCAAAATTAACAGCTTTAGACCACCCACGCAATCAATTTTTTGTTGAAGAATAATTAAATCGTGCAACTTAGCCAGGTGAGCAACATAAAAGGTGCCCAACTTAACTTGTTTGGAGGAGAATATTGCTAGAAATAATTTATTGAATCATTCTACCATCCGAGTATTATGAAATATTACGAATTTTTGTACGAAAAATTAAATTATGAAATTCTATCTCTATCATTGGGCTGTACAGAGCGCCATTTTTTTTTATTGAAAATAAGTTTTTTGGCCCACAATTTTTTCATGATTTAATTTTTGCAATCTGTTCTGGGCTCAACTGTTTTGCGGTTTGTTTTTTACGTCTTATATGTTTCGCATTGCTTGCCAAATCAAGGACGTATGGCTGTAAGTCCGATATACGTAGAACCACCTGCATTGCATATCTTCATGTCAGCCTAATGTACTGGTACGGAAGATGGGTCGGTCCAAGAGTTGTGCACTTCGACAGAGAGTCATATTTGTGTTCATTTCCATTACCGATCATAATCAGATAATAAAAAATCCCTTTTGCATCCTGCCCCTTTCGAAATTCGAACCCGGTACCACCCGATTCAAATGCGAAAGCTTGTATGCTGTTTGTCCCGTATTTTCGCTTTCATTTTTGAAAACTGATGTGGACGAACGGATGGTAAAACACAAAATTATTTAGAATTGGTTTTCTTTTATATGATATGCTTTTCAAAATATTGGTATAACTTTTTAAAAATGGATAAATGATCAGAAAATTTTGCTTGATCGGCAATAAAACTACCAAAAACTTAGCTTATCAAAAACCAATAAACTATATGATGTCTAGTAACTAAATGCCATCGGAAGTGTCCAGTGGTGAACGCTGTTTTATTTTAATTGATCAAAAACTGATAAATTAAAATACGCTAAAAAATTCACTCGACCCATTTGGTCCAGACAATTCTGAGATCGGAGCTTGAAAATTCCAAATTTATAGAAATTCATAATAATTCATAATACTCGGGTGGTAGAATAATCGTAATGAGTTTTTGTTGTCGTGTTATCTAATTATTCAGAAGCTTGACTTAATTTGCATTTATATATTAGTCACAAGAAATTTTTCAAATGTCTGATTGAGGTATTAAAACAATTCTTCCTTGTAAAGAAGGTTGTATTTTTAAATGTGTAAATATGAATACCAATAATATTCACGAAAATTGTATAAATATTGTATAAGGCGCAAAATTCAAAAGCCTTTTCAGGCTGAAAAGACTTCTGGCTAGTTATCCAAAACGACTAAATTTCTAAAAAAAATGGTTTTTAGGACACAAACATAAAATGGTTTGTAGGGCAAAAACACAAAATGTCCTGAAGGGCAAATATCTAAATCTAACGAAATATCAAAATTATTTGTGTGTAGCAAATTTTTTAGCAAAAATAAAAATAAGGTATTTTTAGGTACTAAAATTGGAATTCATTTAGACGTAGTAAAATTTCAATTGGATTTAACAATTTTGAAGACATCTTAAGGGGACATAGCATAGCACCTTCAAATTTTCAAAAAATCGAAATTTTTTTTATGATAGAATATGTTAGAATGAACGTTTAAAACATGATTTTAATGATATAAACATGAAAATCTCAAAAAAAAATTATTTATATTTTTCTCTTATTTATTGCGAAGCGCGATAATTTAAACGTGATTATCTCGAAATGACGATTTTCAAGTTGGCGTGCAAGATTGAGAAAAAACTACTTATCCAATCGTTCTAAAATTTTAACACGTTGATCTATATATATATTTCTGCTCAGAATAAACTACGGAAGGAATAATCGGCTTTCAATTTTTTGAGTTACAACTAATAGGGGGGGGGGGGACAATAAAGCTGCATTTTCGAAAAAATGCCGCCTTTTATTTTTCAACCAATTTTTTTCCTTTTAGTTCATTCCAAGGGCGATTCAATGCTGAATAAAACCCCGTTTTTTTATAGACGTTTCTGAGAGCAAGTAAAATGCACGCTGCGAATTTTCAGTGTTTTTGGAAAACCCTTGTAGCAGACGACAGTGGGCTAAAAAAGATCTAAAAAAATTTTTTTTGTTTACTTTCAGTTAAATAAAATGTCAATAGAAAGTTTCATTAAGATATCTCTTTTTATTCCAAAAAAAAAAATCTTTGAAAAACTTTTTTTTTTTCAATTTTGAAGATGCTATGTCCCCTTAAACTAATGTAAAAACTGTCGGGGCATGCCCTTCGTGAACACGAACTAAAATTATACATTGTAAACTTCAGCAACGTATTCCAAATAAGTTGGTTCTATAGAATCAATTGTTTATCAATGTTAAGTTTTCTTTGTAAAATAAATCAAATTCTACCAAGTTTTGGTGTTTTCAGTTAAAATGACACGAGTCAATTTAATCCTAGAAAACACGAGAAAGATGCAAATTTAAAAGTAACAACTATAGCTTGCTGTTAAACGAGATGTTATCGAACGATGAATAAAAGTCAAAATATCTTGATAAATATTAATCTAATCTGCTTTTCAGAGTGAAGAGCCTGTAAGCTTTTGTAAACTACAAAAATCTGTAGCTTCGGGAACCCGAAATTGAAAATATTTTGAATAAAATATTACGAGCAGTGTTTTCATCAAAAAAACAATACGTCCAAATAGATTAATACAATAAGAATTAATTACATAAAGTAAGCAATCACGACCAGAACTAGTCCTAATTAAAAATAACTCAATAAGTTTAATAATATCTTTATTATCTAATACCGTAGACACAAACTAGATAACCTCGTTATTTATTTATTAACTAAATTATATCTGCCTGTCTGTCTGAACACGATTTATTCAAAACAGAATTATAACATTTTCATAACTAGATAAATGCATTCATCCCGATAAACTAGGCACACTCGCAAAAATCGGGTTTCTGTCTGTCACCACAATTTGTTTATCACGATTATTATAATTTAGTTCTCAATCTAGATAACTGAAAATCGGGATAAATTTTGTGTCTGTCTACGGTATTAGAAGCGACAGCAGGCCGTTGTAAATGTATAAATAGTCCGAGGGTGTCTAACGTAATCTCGGTTTTCAAAATCTCGGTTTGTCAAAATCACGGTTTTCAAAATTCCGGTTTTGAAAATCCCGGTTTTTAAAATCTCGGTTTTCAAAATCCCGGTTTTCAACATCTCGGTTTTCAAAATCCCGGTTTTCAAAATCCCGATTTTCAAAATCTCGGTTTTCAAAATCTCGGTTTTCAAAATCCGGGTTTTCAAAATCCCGGTTTTCAACATCTCGGTTTTCAAAATCTCGGTTTTCAAAATTCCGGTTTTTAAAATCCCGATTTCGTACAAAAAAACCGATTTTTAGGAAATCCCGTTTTGAATTTTTAAAATTTCGCATGTGGGAAAATGGGACTCTTAAATGGATTTTTGACAAAATTCCAAAATGAGTTTGCGATAAAGGTCTAGAAAATGGCTAATAGGGATGGAATTTTAATGGAGGGCTAACTGCAATGACCCTATTAAAGTTAGCCAAAAGTTTCCAGCCGAAAGATAATGCAGATAGTGTCTTTGCTATCCCAGCAAAAAAATATGGTAATGCAGCTATTGTTTTTGCTATCCCAGCCAATACAATAAATTAAAGCCAAAAGATACGAAAGATGCATATTGATTAGGTCATAATCCTAATCCTCGAAATTTGGGGCAATTCTGAAGGGGATGGGGGTGTAATTTGGTATAATGTACCAGAAAGTCCGAACTTTTCGAAACTAAATTAATGAAATGTTCTGTAACAGCAAAAACAATAGTCGCATTACCATATTTCGGCTGGGATAGCAAATACACTATCTGCATTATCTTTCGGCTGGAAACTTTCGGATAACTTTAACAGTATACTGCCGTGAGAGTTATCGAAGCTGTCAGCCTCTACAATTATTGCATTTCAAAATTAATTATTAACAAAATATTGCTTTTTTATTAATCTTGCACTACAAAATGTTGTAATTTCACTTGCTACAGTAGAAAATCTAGGAATTAAAATACTTTATTAATTACTTTGTGCAATTAGAACTAGAAGAAAGGAAAACTGGGATTTTGAAACCCGGGATTTTGAAAACCGAGATTGTGAAAACAGAGATTTTGAAAACTGAGATTTTGAAACCGGGAACCCATATTCCGAACTATAACCAAAATTATAAAAATTATTGTCAGATTCCAAAGACTAACCAATAATCGTTTAACTTCATAGGCGTCAGACGACAGGGTGAAGTTCAAATACAAAATTCCTAAGACCGTCGCCCGTTAAGCCTTTATTCCACAATGAAACATATTTTTTCAGTAAAAAAATAGCGAGATAAAAATAATTTTGCCACGTACCAAAACGAAACAAAAAAAATGTCAGTAAAATTTACTGGGGAAAATGTTGCCATAAAAAGTATGAAACTCAATACTTTTTGTGGCAACATTTGTTGTCTTTGTCACTCTAACGTAATTTTAATATGTATACTCTTCTCTTTTCGGTTTCTCAGTATTTTTTACTGAAAAAATATGTTTCATTGTGGAATAAAGGCTTTAAGTTTTTGTTTAAAAAAGTGTAAACCTTTTGGTGGTTTGAAGATGCACCAAGTTTTTTAATATAATTTACACCAACAACTAATATTTAAAGATATTTTATTTTTGATGCGATTTATTTTCTATAATTAAATCCTTTTTTTTAAAATTGTTTTTCATATTGCATGTCTTGGTCCGTGACAATGAACTCTGGCACACCAAAGCGAGCTATCCAATAAGAGTAAACAGCGAAAGCGACGGTTGTAGCAGTTATATCCGGAACTGGAACCGCCTCGGGCCAGCGAGTGTATCTATCAGTGAATGTAACGCAATACCGCTGATTATCAGGAACTGGTAAAGGACCAATGATATCGAGGTGAATAGCCGAAAAGTGTTGAGAAGTTAATTTATAACCAAGTGGAGATTTTGTATGTCGAGAGATTTTAGCTTTTGATGACCAGATAACATTTTGAGTTAAAAGTTTGATAGAAGCTTTGACATCAGGATAATAAAGGTTACGAAAAGCCTCGAAAACTTGTTTTCGGAAATTAAAGGGAATGAATGGCCTAGGTGTAGAAGTAAAAATATCGCAATAAATTAATTTTTTTTTTAATTGAAAGAAAAAGGAAATTTCTCAAATTTGAAAACAGAGTTACTCCTTAAAATTTATTGAAGTTCTTCGTCATTGATCTGAGCATTTGCGATGATAGCATAATCAATACTTTCGGGAGTAGACATTTGATTATGCGCGAAAAAGTATCTGCGACAACGTTATCCAGACCAGAGATGTGCTGAATATCGGTAGTGAAATGACCAATAAAATCTAAGTGACGAAACTAACGAAGAGATGCTTTTCCGGTTTTTGATTAAAAGCGTAGACAAGTGGTTATGATCGGTTTAGAGTGTGAATAAACGACCATCGAGAAGATGCCGAAAGTGTTTTACCCCAAATAAGCCAAGAGAAGTTTACTGTATCTTTTTTGCGTATCACTGAGCTGTACTAAAAAGAAACCGAGTGGTTGCTAAGTGTTTGATATAAACTGTCTAACCACTGTTCCGATTGCCGTATCTGAAGCGTTAACCATAATGGCCAGAGTTGCTGGTAATGATGGATGAATAAGTAAAGTAGCGTCCGTAAGTTTAATTTTACAATTATTGAACGCTTCTATAGCCACCGTTGACCATTGTATTGGTACTCGATTGTTCTTATTAAAACCTTTTAGGTAATCGTTCAACAATTCCTGGTGTGCAGTAGCAACTGGCTTAAGCTGAAAAAGCGTTTCAGTTGTTTAACAGTCTGTGGTCGTTCGAAATTGTTGATGACTTGAACCCGTTCATGCGACGGTAATATACCTTGTACAGTTACCAAGTGGCCGAAAATGATAATCTCGGTTTTTTGCGAAAACGCAATTGTCAACATTTACAACCAGTTTATGTTCTTCTAATTTAGTAAAATAATTTTAATATGTTCGAGATATTCGTCATAATTTCGAGAGGCAATGAGCACGTCGTCCAAATATACAAAAGCAAAAGAGAAATCGAGTTCGCGTAATGCTGAATGCATAAAACGTTGGAACGACTGTGCTGCATTCGTAAGACCGGAAGTCATTCTACAAAATTCAAATAGTCCGTAAGGTGTACATAAATTGCTGTTTTTGGAATCTCCGTCGGTTCAATAGGAATTTGATGGTAGGGCTGTACAAGGTCTATCGTTGTGAATATAGTGCAACCCTCCTCGAGTCGTTGTGTAAAGTTTTGAATATGTGGAATAGGTTACCTGCCTAGAATTGTGACTTTACTTAACATACGAAAGTCCCCACAAAGGTGACCAAGTTCCATTCTTTTTGGGTACTAAATGTAGCGGGCTGGACCAAAGACTGCTACTTGTCGGCAAGGTGAGAGTGTTATGACCAGAACACTTACACCTCGATTAGCCATCGTTCCCAGCAATTGAGACTTTCACGAAGCAGTTTACAGAAAATTTTATCTAAAGATCCGCATTTGCATGCTTACAAGATTTAGTTGACACGACGTTCACAGAATGGATAGGGAAGGAGATGGAAAGAGCGCGAACAACAAGTGAATGGTGATTTTTCGAAGAAAATCATCTTCGATGAGGCGTATTTGAAGCATGATTAACAGAATTGTCGCATTTGGAGAGCAGATAATCCAAGAGTGACCCGGCTGGCAATGCGCTCATTGTCAATGGCGTTCGTTTTCGTGAGATAATAAAACCCTTCTTCTGGTCTCAATTTACTGTAGTTGATCTTGTAGACATGTGGTTTCAACAGTAGGGCGCAACCTGCCACACAGCGACCGAAACAATGTAATTATTTAAGTCGATATTTGAAGGAAGATGCGATTTAACACCGTTGGATTTCTTTATTTGGGTTTTTTTAAAACAAATGGTGTATGCTAATAACCCAAAAACAATAAGTGACATGAAATGCGAGATTCGATACGCTTTTGATCAAATTGAGCCAGCACTATGCTAAAATGTCATCGAAAATTTTGCAAAAGAGCCAACGAGTGCCATCAATTGATCGGATATTGAGAGTACCCGTATTTTTTTTTATTTTTCTATAAGATATATTCATACATTCATAAAACTTGCAATTGTGTAGTATTGCCAGCCATTAAATTCGTTATTTTCTGGATATAATTTTGAGACATCTTCAAAAAATTCAATTTGAGTTTCACTGGTGCCAAAAAACCCACAAATCATTAACGGTTCTTGCAACATATAGTGATTTATGTATATGACGCTGGCAACTAAAATTATGATTTATATAATATTTAGAACTAAGGCCGTGTACCAAACACCGACTTATTTCAAACTTATTGACTTATTTGACGCCATCTTGAATAAGTCGATCAAGTCGTCCCAAACGATTTTACTGACTTATTTTGACAGATATAGCAAACAAAAATGTTTTAGGAATTTGTTATTTAATAATTAAATAAAAAAATTAAAATACACAAAAATAATTTATTTTAATGAAATATTTAATAAATAAAAACATAAAAATGTGTCTTGAGGTATTAAAACACGATGAAAATTTATTATTGTAGCTGGAGATGCGCGAAATGCGCAAGCTACAATTTTTGTTACGCAAGCTACACCTCTATTAATCCTCTTTTTATGTCTCTAAAAAAAATTTATATCTCTAAATTCTATTAATTATATTAATTTATTAAGACAATATTGTACAAATAGTTATTAATTAAGTGAAATATCACTAATGTTTGAAAATTATTAATAATATTTGATAATTTGTTGAATTTTTTATGTTTACATGATCAAAAGTATATTTCATGTTTACATGATCAAATAAGTTTTTTGCTTTCAAAATAAGTCACCTCGATAGCAGACTTATTTGGATAAGTCGGTATAAACAAATAAGTCGGTGTTTGGGACAGGGCCTAAGTTGAAAAAAAAATTATTGAGATAAGTATAACTGGGCATTAAGGCCAGGTTAGAATCGTATGCTTTGATACACTTTTATAGGTACACTTTGGTACGATCGATTTACATCCTATAAAATTAGTTAAACTTAAGAATTTTCTAAAACCAGGATTCGGAATGTAACTGATTTTTTTAATTCCGAGCTTTAACTGAAAATATTTAAAATAAAATAGAATAGGATTTCGAGTATAGTGCTGCGCCATAAATTCATAACCGCCGCAGAACTGTTTCACTTCATAATTAAATTAGCTTAGCTAACGTGGATTCAGTACCGGTTTAATTCGAATTAGTGTTGCTGATGGAAGCAAAACAGTATCGAAATAAAAGACAGTGGGCATCAAATCATGTTTATAAACGTGACTTAAATTACTGATATCCGGTTAAACTGAAATTGCGATAAATATCTTTAGTATAGGCATCATCACCATGTGGCCATTAAACCAAACTATTCAAAAGATTCACAAAATTCACCAATAATTTGTTTAGAAAACTTGAATTCCCCATTTCTACTTTGAGTTTGTGCACCAATTATATTCGCAATAAATATTTCAGCCAAAACCAATTAGTATAATTTTTAGCGAATGCGTGAACTGATCGACCGACCTTATCTACCACGGCATAAAAATCAATTAATTTATGGTTGCGGAGCATAATTTTATTTAACTTGCCTTTGTTTTATATATGACACTATATCTGCACACAGAGGCAGCCGCAATAACAATTAAAATATTACATTATTTGGGTCACATGTAAATTAACATAAAGTGTAATGTGCAGCGTACAATCTTTATAAAATTGCAGCAAAATTGCATATATGCGCGATGCCGTTCACAAAATATCAAGGTGATCCTATATATAAAATTATTCTTATCAACAAAACGTAATTTCTGATTTTTTATAGTTTACACTTTTACAGAACTTTCAAAAAATTATCATTGAATGAAGATAATTTTTTTTAGGATTATTCCTGGAATCCATATTTTATTTTGACCTGGAATTTCTTTGTAACGAACGAGTCATCTTTACGCTATCCTTTTGTTAAATTTGTTCATCAATGTTGCAACGAATAGATTTTAAATACAACGAAGGTTGCGGTACGTACATAAAAGGACTATATTTTTGAAAATGACCTGAAAATCTTAAGAATTACACCTGGCATTCGTAAAACAACTTGTTTGATACTTAAATATTTTTTTTTAAATTTTGTAACCTTTGTACGGTATTTTTAGGAATTCTTACCTTTCGTTCGTTTTGTATTCTAATCGGTTTTCTTATAGATGTATACGAGTAGGTTCCTTTTAAAACTCCTTGTCACTGTGTATTTTTAAAATAAGTATTGACAAAATTTAATCACTGCACGCACCACCAAATCAACAATTTATTTTTTTTAAATCAATAAAATCACTTTTTGCCACTATGCACACAAATAACGAACAATTTTTTTTCACTATACGCGTATAAAATCACTTGTAATTTTATTTTACAATTTCCCGTAAAAAATTCATTTTTTTTACAACCTCTATCGAAAATGTATCCGGTAAATTAAAATTGGATAAACAAAAAAAAATTATAATTCACTTTGTAGGTACAAATAAACGGTAATTTTCTTTCACTTGATAAAGAGAAATGTAGATAGGTAAGTTTTACACTTTGTATACAAAAGATGTTCGCGCATTAATGGCTTAAAGTCGACTAAAACTATAAAACTATTTCTTTAAGAAGAAATAAAAAGAAATTATAATATTACGTTTTTATTTTATTTTTATTAAAAACGAAAGAGAGACGGCAATACAGACACAAAAAAAATCCGTACCGTTCACTTATAAAGGGTCGATTTATATTATCCGTTCCGTTCAGATCCGTTTCTTTCAGATTCAGACAAAAAAAATATTGTTACATATGTTTTCTATATAAGTATTTATATTTTCCGTTCCGTTCAGATCCTTTGCTTTCCGTTTCAGATAAATATTGTTGAAAAGAATGTTTTATCTGATGTCTGAACGCGAAAAAATACGAAAGAACAGCGAGGAAAGTGGAATTTATATATATTCCAGCAACAACAATCAAAACAAAATTAAATTGCTACTAAAAACATTTTTGGATTTTTTGTTATCGTTTAGTCTATACGTAACCAAAGATACGAATACATGCAGCATGTGTGAAAATAATATTTTTTTATATTCTCGTCATGCCAATCGTATGCTAATGTTTGTCACCACTAAACTTTGCTTATATGCTCTTTTAAATTATCCCATATATTTTATAGTTGTTTTAGTCTAATAAACTATAAAATATAAAAAAAATTGTTAAAGTAAAATAAACTAAGGAGCATACGAGTATATACCTGGATTATTATATCTGAAGAACTGAGCAATAAAACGCGTGTTCATATTTTCTATTGAATTCGTTTTAAATTTTTTTTTGTTGTTATTTAACGTTTATACAGGGTTTTGATAAAGGAACGGTAAAATTTTATGACAAATAGGGTGGGTCATTTTGGAACCTTTTATCCTATGGAACAGATTTCCAAAGTGTCACGATAATTGAGATGATATTTTTAAGTTTCTTTTAAATTACCCAAAATCTCGCCTTTAAATGGTCATAACTTTTTTGTTTGTAATCATAAAGGCTCGAAATAACTTTTATTGCATTCTGCAATGTGATTTTATTCTAAATAAATCGTTATTTAATAGAATTGGTTAAAGAAAAATGACTTATGGCTTTCCAAATCCTACAAAATGTGTAAAAGTATGGAAAATGTCTACCTTCTAAATTCATTTAAAAAACTAGAAGTGATTTAGAAATTAGCTTTGTTTTAATTCTCTAGTTTATGCTCTTTCCAATGGTATGCTATTTGTCATAGAAATCATTCATTTTGGGGTCAAAATAAAAGATACTATTTTGCCCGGGTTAGGTTTAAGAAGATCGAAAACTTTATTTCCCATACTTGCATACACAAAAATTAAATTGCTACTAAAACATTTTGGATTTTTATGTTATGTTTTACTTTGTACGTAACCAAAAAATACGAATATATACGATAACCATACGATGAAAATATCTGATCTGATAGTATAAAATTGATGATGTCTGAATCTGAAAGGAACGGATCTGAAAGGAACGGATAATATAAATCGACCCACATGTAACTTAAAATTAAGTCTGATTGAGTTTTGAGTTTGTTTCGTATTTATTTTATTCAACTCACTTGTGGGCATGAAAAATTGAAAATTACAATTGAGAGAAATTGACCTGCTGTTAACAGATAAAAAAATATTTTTATATTATTTGCAGGGTACATCAACCTAATCAGCGGTGTGATTTTATACCATGTGAAATAACATGCAAAGTAAATCAGTATTTGATTTCTGGAAAGATCGAGTATTCGTTATATTTCTTTTATACAAATTGACTTACTTGAATAATAGCGTACTGTATGCTTACCACGACAGCGTAAACATTACCGTAGTTCACTTCTCAAATTAAAAATATTTCAGAAGACTAAAATCCCAAGAGTTTTATAGTCTCAAGAAAAAAAAGTTACCCAAATCTTTCATCCCATAAAAAGCAATTATCGCTCGTTCTGAACAAGAGCGACACAAGTCAAAAAATGCCAATGTTCTCATTAACGCACCAATAATGGGTAAATTTTGTAAATTATATTGGGTGCGTAAATCCCAATAGGTGTAAATCCCTCCACAGTTTCCCAATAGGTGTCGTTACTAGTAATGGTTACGTGCGTACTATAAATGAGCAATACTGTTATTCTATTGGCCTTTGAATCACCGCCTAGTTAGCGTCACTTCCTATACGAGCGAAAGGTGATTTTGTTTATACGATAAAAGGCCTCATTCCATTTTTATTATTACATATTTCATCATTTGTTATATTAATTGTTAACTAATTGAACATTTTACATACTATCCCGTCGAATTATAGTCATCTATAAAGTTTATATTACATTAAAACTAGTTTTTTGAGAAGTCGATCGCATATCGCTTTAGTTTCAAAATATTCCGTCAGATGTCAGCCACTTTGCGTTAAAATGCGAATAAACAGCTATAATTGGATCTGACGGCAAAAAATTAAACTTTTTGGGTATATTTTTGTAAATTAATTTTTATTTTCATAAAGTAGGGATGCCGTGTTAAAATTTAATGGAAAAAAAGACTCAATGCGCTTATTTTTAATGCACTAGATGTCCCATTCCCAACTTTAACAGTCGTCAATAGTACTTGATGTCAGCTGTGAAACGCAGTATGCGACAATTTTTGGTTGGATGTGTGGAAATTTACGTTGAGCATGATCCATCGAATAACGTGCAATGAATGGTTGGACGATTTAAAAATTATGATTTTATCAATGAAGATAAAGAGCTTTTGAAGATGAATTTGTACGAGGGCTGCCTTTTATATTTCGCGATTAGAGAACAAAAACAAATATTAATCATCGAAAATCGCTTTATTGTTTTTCAAAATATTCCCCATGAAGATCTATACACTTTTGCATGCGTTTGAACCAATTGTCGAAGCACTTTTTCCACTCTGATTGAGGTATCTCCAAAACATGCATTCTGAACGCAGCAACCGCTTCTTCAGGTGTCGAAAAACGTTGACCTCTCAGTTTGTTTTTTACGTACGGGAATAAAAAGAAATCATTTGGTGATAAGTCAGGACTATACGGCGGATGACTCATCAAATCGATGTTTTGAGTGCTCAAAAATGCAGTTGTTTGAGCCGATGTGTGAGAGCTCGCATTGTCGTGGTGAAGAGTGATCCGTCTTCGGCAGTTGGTTCTCCTGATTTCTTGGAAGACAACTGGAAAGCAAATGGTTGTTAACCACTCAGATATTGACTGTTCTGCGTTGTTCTAGTGGTACGGTTGCGACATGTCCATTTTTCCGAAAAAGCATGCGATCATTTGCTTGCAAGTGCTTCGTGCACGAACAACTTTTGTTGGATTCGGCTCATCTTGAAACACCCATACAGTCGACTGCTGTTTACTTTCGGGCTCATACCTAAGGTTCTCTCAATATCACGGTAGGTCACATGACGATCTTGTAATATCAGTTCGCGCACAGCATCAATGGTTTCCGGAACAACAACTGATTCTGGACGACCTTTACGAAATTCGTCTTGGAGTAAACTACGACCTCGATTGAATTCACCATACCATCGATAAACTCTAGTCCTTGATGGAGCTTCATCGCCAAAAATTGAATTAAGTTCATCCATGCACTCTTGCTGCCTTAATCCACGTCGAAAGTTGTAAAAAATAATCGCACAAAAATGTTCACGATTTAATTCCATTTTTTCGCCGAGATGTTGAGTTACTGAGTACTGTAAACAACACAAAGCTCGAATGTCAAAACGTTCTGAGTACGTATATTCTCAAAAATGTCAAAGTTTACGATAGAGCTGTCAGTTACCAGATTGCAACACTAGGGTTGTCCAATCCCGAAATATAAAAGGCAACCCTCGTAGATGCTGAATTGGAAACGTTATAAGGTGAAGATTCTTCTCAAACACGAACCAGAATTGGCTGTAGCATTAAATGATGATCGATTAACTGTTGCAAAACGTTTTTAAACAAGCGGAATGGTTCAGCAAGCAAGCAACTAGGTTCCACATGAACTAAAAGAAAGAGACCTTTAACATCGAAAAACAATCTGTGAAATACTACTTCAAAGAAACCAAGAAAAGGTATTGGAGATGAAAAGTGGATTTATTATGAGAATCCCACATGCAAAAAATCTTGGATAAACCTGGTCCATCGCAACCAAAGCGAGATATTCAAAAAATGGTCAGAATGGGTGAACAACAAATTAATTTTTCAGCACGACAACGCAACCCCACATGTTGCAAACGTTGTGAAAATTTATTTAAAGGCAGCAAAGAGAAGCTCTATCTAACCTTGCGCCTCCTCCCCCTCCCCTTGTTGTATTTACCAGACATATCCCCTTCAGATTACTATTTATTTCGGTCGATGCAGTCGTTTCTTTCTAAACTGAACCGCTGTTCTCGCGCAGAGATCAAAAATTGGTTTATTGATTGGATCGCCTAAAAAGACTATGATTTGAAAGATGGGGGATATTTGTAGTTGATGATGTAGCATACTGTCAATAAAAAAATTCTCTACTCACAAGTCATAACATCTTAAGTCGATTTTTGCTATTTTTCAGAAAAGCAAAAACAAAGCCAAAATTAATTTCTGTAGTTCTGTATAATTGCGGTTAACCTTTCTTTAACCATTTTTAATTTAACCAAGGTTTAATAACCTAAGATTTTATCAAAAAACATGAAATTTTAACGATTTTTTTAAAAGTTGCTTGTTCTCTAATGTATACTATGTTTGAAGAAAGTGTTTTAGTAAATAACGAAACTGATAATTTAATTCAACAATATTTTATTTCTGTCAAAAAAATATAAAACTAAAATAATAAAATCCTTCAAGATTAGGTTCATATTCTTAACATTAATTTGCATCCTCAGATTCTTCTGTTAAGTCTGGATGAAAATCAGGCATTTTTATACATTTGAATGGTTCCAACGAGTTAAGAGTATTTTTGTAAATTAGTCCAAATATTTTAGTGAATAGAAGCCACTTCACTGTATTCCACAAGAACTTATTTCCACTTTCATGTGTCTCCAAATTAATTTTTCTTGGAACATAGATGAGAAGCTGTACAACATATTCTGTTTCATTTCCTCAACTTTGAAAAAGTGCTTAAAGCCGACGGACCGCAGAAATTGGTACCAATCTTTTGGGTGATGAATGGCCGTAAGAGATTATTTCTTTCTCTCTATTAAAAATTGGTCCACGTCACACTCCATTTGCTTGTGACCTGGCACTAAAAATTAGTGGTCAATTACCTCAATAGCATGTACTTCTTGCATGAGCAAAATGAACATAACAGCCACAAACTTACTCTTGTTTTGACCAGAGCATGAGCCACTATACAATGTAAGATATTTAAAGTCGTCCGAAATTAAGTTCAGTGGCTCTATTCTGGTTTTCCCTGGGAATGGGGAATTGGGAAAAATATTTTCATAGTATTTTTATAATTAATTAATTTAATTTTTATAGGGGAAAATAATTCCCAATATATCTTTGTTTCAAAAATATTTACACCCAACTAATTCCAACAGTGGGCCAAAAAAATATAATTTAGACAAAAATGCTATGAAAATATTTTTCCGCATGAAGCAATTTCATTACCCTCGCACTATATGCAATAGCTTCATGCCATATCATGCATTATACGTCCGTAATAATCATTTATAAAATGAGACTGATGTTTCTAAATTCGGGGTGAGCAAACATTTTTGCAAACCAAAAGAGAGCACTTTTCAAGAATTATCAACTTGTGCCAACATTTTGCCATGGTTTTTGGGTTTGTATACGCACCATCCGCTTGTTTGTGGTGCTCTTTCTGTTGCTTTTTAGATTCAGCCAATTTGTGTTGGTCTTTCGTCATCGTAATTTTTAGATGCAATAATTGTATTCACATTGCCTAAAATATTTCGGTGTATTTTGTATAATATATTGAAGCTGGATGTGATTCATTATACAACTTATGCATTTTCTGCAAGGTAAAGTCGGATGAAAAATTTAATTTATTTTACTTATACTTTATTTAATTAAATTTCATTTGTTATTTATTAACAGTAAATACGTCTCACTCCATAGAATTTCAGCTTAATACTAAAATTTTTGATTACTAGTTTGCAACCTGCACGGATAAAAACATCTTAAGTGTACTTTAGTGAAAAGATTTATCAAATAGGAATTTAAAATATATATTAAGTAAACATAAGATCATATGATTTATTATGAAACTGCGAAATGATAAGTAAACAAATTATCTTATGTCAATTAATTTGCTTGCATTTAAAATAACACCTTATTTGAACATAAAAAAAATATAATTAATTGTTAAATTTTTAGCATATTATGTTAAACAAACGTCAGGAATTTAAAAAAAATACTCTCATGAGTAACTATTGGACTTAAGATAAATTGATGTTCTCACTAAATTAAAAAGTAACAGTGATACAAATATGAGAGTCAGGAGCAACATAAAATATTTTTATTTTAAATTCAAAACTGCTCTTAGATAGATTTAGTCTTAAATCGACTTAAGATGTTATGATTATGACTTGCGAGTAAATAATTTTTTCATTTTCTAAACAAGCAAATGTGATATAATTTAATAAAAAAGGACGGAGTCAATGAGTCATATTCACGACCCAATACAATGATGTAATTTAGTTAGTCTCGAACGTTCAAGCAGGTTAAGTGCAAACTTTTCGTGAACAGTGTATTATTTCAATGGATCAGATGCAGGTAATCAAACGTCAGTTTCTTGTCACGCATTAAACATATAGTAAATACCTAGGGACGAAAACTAGAGCCAGACCCATAACCCATTACGTACAAGGCGAGATGGAGAAACAGATCGACTGAATGTCTGCTTTAGGGCTTATATGGAAGACACAGCCAACAGGCTGTGTGTAACGTTCGTTCCGTTTTGTATTTATTTAAGCTGTATCCATTCATCGACACTAAACTATGGTGAATTATCTTATGCGCCTAAACCTAATAAAAATACTTAATTCTTCATGTACAATCACTTTCGCCTGAGGGTTAGGCAATTTGATACACCATTGCGAACATTGTTTTTGTTGTGTGCACTTGATCGTTTTTTTTTGTATAGCATGATATTTTTTTAGGCAAATTAGATTCTTATTGTCTAACTACATATATACGAGGTTTTTGCTATTTGGTATTTTTTCAAGTCCAACTAGTCGTAATAGATAACGTATATGCATGTGTAACAAAATTTACAAAAAAAAATAAATATTGAAATCTCTTCGTATATACATAACCCCAAATTATTTTTATTTTGTTTTATTCTGCTCTCTCGAAAATAAAATTTAAACTAAAATCTGTCAAAAATGTCCTTGAAATATTTTTTTATTTCATTTATGTTTGTTTGTAAACGAGGAAAGAAACGAAGTAAAATACGGTTTTTTTCGCGTACTTTTATCTGGTAACTTTTTCGTTTCTTTCCCCTTTACCAATAAAACCGGTTTTATCTACGCCGCAATTTTTTGATTTTATTGGTAATGGGGAAACAAACGAAGAAGTTACCGGATACCAGTTACCCAAGTGTGGAATGAGTCATTGGCTGAAAAAAATCAAAGATTTTTTTTGCTACGCGATAACATGATTGTTTTAAAAACGGAGGGGACACTTCTTATCAGACATTCGAGAGTGCAAGGCTCATAAACAAAAATTAAAAATTATACTTTTTTTTCTGATTGTGAATTGGTTTTGGTTAGAACTCGAGTTGTCGAATACAATTTAAAAAAAAAATTCTATTTGGAAAATAACAAAATTGCGTGAAGAGTACAGTGCAGGAAGTTGCGATATTTTGGAGCTTACGTAATCGAATTTTGTTTGTGTGTTAATACGAGGCTGGAAAAGAGCACGTACATTCCGAATATGGTGCATGCGTGACGAATGATATCCTTTTTCCGGCCTGTGATCACAATTGTGTACGTTACGAAAGAGAAACATGAAAAAGCCAAAAACAACAGCCATTACAAACTATGGTTACTTACATACACATTTGTGGACGGTGGACTTGAATTTAAGAAAAAAAAATTGTCTGGCAGGAAAAGGGATATAGTGCAGGAAGGTGCGATATTTTGGAGGTTACGTAATCGAGTTTTTTTTAGTGTTAATGCGAGGCTGGAGAAAGAAAGCGCACACGTTTCGAACACCGTACATGTGGATCAATTTAATAAATGTTATGACGATCAGTGATTAAATGAGGTACATATAAACCGGTCCATAACCCGTTATAATTACATATCAGCGGTACATCAGATCGGCGGTACAGCAAGAAGCGAAACAACCACATTTATTTGATCGACCATTGGGGAGGAGGTTGACATAACTACATGGTGGCAACAGGATTGTTCGCAGCAGATAATAGATTCGTAATAGATAATAATTTACAATTCTCATTTTTTTTTTGTCTCATTTTGGATTAATAAAAACTTATACTAGTTATAATTGAAACTTATATTTATCTGAATCTGTTTATAATGAAGGGGAATTTATTATTAATCATTATTGGCTAATCGGCGGATTGACCGGGAGTGGAATGAACTGAGGTAAGTGTTGGGGGTGATGAGTCAGAGTCTCTCTTTATGTTGTCAATATAGTGTCAATAAGAGCCTCCACCGACTGAGCAGTGACATATTGGCATGGTATACTATGGAGACATCCTTCGATATCCTGGTATTTGTAAATTACATAAAATTTTTTTTTTAACGTCAGCGATAGATAGACTGGCGGTACAAGTGGGCTCACTCCGTATTGCGCATGAGGAAACCTGGGAAGTGGAAATTTTGCATGGACGTACGCCGACGCACGCCGACTAAACCGAGTACCTAATACTAGAAAGACTGGATAGTACCTCTCGAGTATAGATTTGAATGATGCCTTTTGGTAAATTGAATTGCACACAATAGCATAGCTTTCATCATACAGAGGCGTGGTCTTTACCAATACCAACACATGTCATTTGGGGTATGCAATGCCTCTGCGACGCTCTTTTTTGTATATATCGCGAAGTGACTCGGCGTTTGCACAATGCAAACTTGACTGTTAGTTTGAAGAAGTCTTACTTCTGTCTCCGAGAGATCAAGTATCTAGGCTACATCCTGGATGAGTTCGGTCTAAGTGGCATAATGGCAAATTAGTATCATAATGAATTTCAAGACTCCAAAGGAAATTAAAGATGTACGACGACTGATCGGACTTACGGGCGGCTGGTACAGACGTTTCCTACCTCGAACTTCTCGACAGTGACGAGACTGATCACTGATTTACAAAAGAAGATGCGCAGCGGCATTTACCCTATCGAGGTTGGTTGGAGCAGCCATATTAGCAAATCCAAACTTTGCTAAACTGTTCAGTATACAAACTGACGCATCTGAAATCGGGTTGATCGAGATGAGGGAGCGGGATGATGAGAAGGTCATAGCTTTTAAGAGCCAAAATCTGTATTCTCCACGCAATACAAACACCCTGCAACGTAAAGGGATTATCTTGCGACGTTGAAAGAGTAGCATCCAAGATGGTCACGGGTTGTGCGTCTCTTATATGGCTGAGGAATCTAGAGGATTCAGCTTTCCATGGTTCGCGCAAATGCTTAAGTGCATGCCCGCGTTTTGTAAAGTTATAATCAATAAAATAATGTTATTTTCCGGACAACCAGCCGGAATCCAAATTGTTTCTTTAAGTCATTAATATTTTCAGAAACTTCCTGCTCAGCGCACATTTTTGTAACTATAAAAGAGTTCATCCCCGATAGCAGGTGTTTCATTATATTCTACTGCTTTACCACTGATTTAGGTGATTTAAACTTTGAGTCGAACGTTTATTTCTGTTGCGCTTGTATCAGTTCAACTCTCCTTGAAATTGTCTCTCACTTTTGTATATCGAGTTGTTGAACCCGACTTCGGCTTTGGTTAATATACTAATAGTAGCTCCGTCATTGGGAGATTGTTCATTGCCCACTGAATATCCGCAAGATGTCCCTCCCATTTGTCATGCTGTGTATCGGACATAGTTCTTAACTAAACCTGTCCATTTCGTCTCGAATTTGCAGTTGCATTTAAAATATGTTCGATGTTAATTTTATTACAAAATGCCCCAAAATTCTTGAAAGTATGAGAGCTGATCAACGATCACTTATAATTCGCGTAGGCAATCCGAAGTGTGAAGCAAAATCCAAAATAGATTTCACAAGATATCACGACGAAGTATCTTTAACTACCTTAAGCTACATATTTTGTAAATGAGTTTTAATGATTTGATTTTTAAATTTTTGTATGCGTAGAAGCCCCAACTAGCGGTGTACACCATTTGGTAGGTGAATATTTTGTTCGGAAACATTCACCTTTCAAACGATGTACGCAGCTAGTTGGGATTTTTAAAGTAGTTTTCATCCAGAATTTATTTTCCGCTAAGTTGTCTTTAATTTGTTGATCGTCGTAAATATATAGAGAAAACTTTGTGTGTATATACATGAATGCACTGCTGTAATAAATAATTCCCATAACCTGCGCTAAGTTCAGCGCAACAGTGAGAATAATTAAATATGTTTAAAATTTATCAAAAATCTTCCAAAATTTTTCATTTATCAAACTGATGAACAACTTAAAAACTACATGAACTGACCGAAGTTATTCGTACTGATAGCAACGATTAACTTTTGAATAAATTGAAAAAGCATGATTTTTAAACTTTTAAACTGAACTGCAGTTTTTACATTAACTTGCTAATCAATCGTTAGGGCTACATACCAATAGTCGAGTAAAATTTTATTTTAGGCATATTTTTCGTTAGTTAAATAATTTTTCAAAAACTATATGGCAAAATGACCAAGATTTTGTACTAAAATCGATTTTACCGTAATAAACTATTTACGTTACAATTGGTGCGCAGCCTAAGAAAACTATTTTTTATTATTTTTATTAATAAATATTTATTAGTAAATTCTAGCCATTGAATGAAATTTTTGAATAATAGGAATTTAAATTAACCCAAAACTAATTTTTATACGGTTTAAATGTTTAAACAATTTTATTGGTTTGAATATATGCTAAACATCAAATGGAATTCCAAAATCGATTATTGTACTAAACAATATTTTAGTACTCAAATTGTGTTTAATTATAAAGCTTACGCAAAAGCTACTTAAATGCCAAAAAGTTGACAAATAGGTAAAACGAAACAGTACAATACTTCGCAATACTTCGCCTGAATATATGCAAGAAAACGACTATAATCTATGTAGTAAAAGTTTCTCACGCAATGTGTTGTTAATTGAACGGAATTTGATTTACAAATTAAACGAATGTAAACAAATATCATGATCGTAAAAAAATATAAATCATTTCGGAAGCGTAATTATACTTTTGATTGCGTTAATTGAATCATCAAATTATTAAGTAATTTTGATTATTTACCGATTCATCATATAAGGTGTTGAACAAAATGCGAAAATAACATTTGATATTTGTACGGTAGCTCAATACACTCATCATTTTGCAGAGAAAGTGTTAAATTTTTGTAATATTTTTGTAGCAATTTAGCGATAAAATTGATTGATTATTGAAGTAAACGCAAATTGGCGCTTTTCACGTGTTAACTTCCAGACATACTCTCTCCTGTATTTCATCTCTCTGTTCTCTCTAAAAGTACTGTCCTCTTTTTATAAAACCGTTCTTATCCACGTCTAAAATTCTGCACCAAGAACTAATGCAGAGGAAGAAAATATGTGAATATGGGGCGGCATGTTGTACCATCACTTCGAATCGAATCGACTTTGTAAGTCGAATCAGAACCGGGAGTCAAGATCTATGGTAAGGAGTATTAATGGCTATTTTCAGTTCCAATACAAATGTGAGTTTCTTCGATAAAAAGGTATGAACACTTTGGGACCCGGGTTGGGGCTGGTATTAAAGCTCATCGAATGAAGAATTTAATTAGATATTAGATATGCACTATCGAAACCTGAGTTAAGATCTCTTGCAAGTTCTGTTTTGAAAAAAAAACTCAAATTTGTCTTGGAGCTGACAATGGCCATTAACACTCCTTACCAGAGATTTAATCCTTGCCCCAATAGTGCGTCTAATAGCTAATTAAATTGCACAACCAATGAGCTAAAATTCCGTCCACTAACCCGGGTCACAAAGTATCCACGAATTTTTTTGGAAGAACTCTCAATTTTGTTTCAAAAACGAAAATGGCCATTTACACTGCTTATCAGAGATCATGACTCTGGTTCTGATAATAGGTGCATTATAAACTATAATGAAAGCTAATGAAATGCTACAACTGATAATGTCAATGATACTTGACCTCATCGGCATTTGTTTAACTAGTAGGTGCATTATCAGAGCCCCCAAAACAGGAGGTCCTAAAGTGTTGCGTTTTTTTCGATTACCTGAAATACGATCCCCCAGCCCGAGACTCAAAGTGTTCACGATTATTTTTTTTTTAAAACACTCAAACTTGTCTTAGAACTGAAAATAGCCATTAACACTCCTTACCAGAAATCTTGACTGAACTTCCGATAATGCGTCTAATAGCTAATTAAATTCCTCATCCGATCAGCCCAAAAACCATTCCCAATCTGGATCCCAAAGTATTAACGACTTTTTCGAAGAAACCCAAATTTGTCTTCGAACTTAAAATGGCCATTAACAGTTATTACCAGAGATCTTGATTCAGGTTCATTGCGTCTAATAACTAATTAAATTCCTCATTTGACGATTTCAAATACTGTCCCTTTACTGGGTTCCAAAGTGCTCACGAATTTTTTCCGAAGAAACTCAAATTTGTCTTGGAACTGAAAATGGTCATTAACACTCCTTAGTAGAGATCTTGACTCTGGTTTCGATAGTGTATCTAATAGCTAATTAGATTTTTCATCTGACGAGCCTGGCCTAATAGACTTTTATGTAGCAAGAGGTATATCCCAGAACTATACAGTCACATTGACGACGGTAATTTTCTAGTATCTGATCATTCCGCGGTTATCATGACAGTCAGTGAAATGGTAATTCAAAGGGAGAGTGCACCCAGATTAACAAATTCAAAAAATAAGTGGTATTTCTTTCGTGAAGTAATGTAGGAATAATTAATCTCCAGGCACCGATAAAAAATTATCTCCTGTTGGAAGATTAATTAGAACAACACAATGAAACAAATCCTACCCAATGGAAGAGTTGGTACGAGAAAAACAACGGGCACGTAAAACCTGGCAAATAACTAGAATACCAGAGAACAAAATAATTCTAAAAGATTTAGGTAACCGTCACAAATCTCTTCTTAAAGAAGTAAAAATGCGCCAATCAACAGATATCTAGTTAGTCTAACCGATGAAAAAATTTCTGATTATTAAAAGTGGAAGGCGACGAAGAGACCCAAAAGACCCAAAATGCAAGTACCTCCACTTAAAAAGGAGGATGCTAGATGATTTTGATATAGGTCCAGTAACTCTCAAAGAATTAAAAGACGAAGTAAAAATCAACATGAATGTTAAAAAATCCCCAGTTTTAATAAATATAATGAAATAATATAATGACCTGGAAATGATCAAGGCTCTACCACATAAAGAATTTCGTAAACTGTTACACATAATCAATGCAAGCTTTCGGTAAAAATATTTTCCGTGGCAATGGAAAGTAAAATCTGCTAAACCATTTAATGATAGAAAATCATACAGGCCAATTTCATTGCTGCCAATTATGTCAAAACTCTTTGAAAAATTATTACGAATAAACAGTCCAATAATTGAGGACCCACAACTAATTCCTCCACATCAGAGAAAAGCAATTGAACAGGTGCATAGAATCACCAACAGTATTACAAGAACGTTAGAACATAAAAAGTATGATCCAGCATATTTCTGGATGTCGTCCAAGCATTCGATAAAGTCAGACACAGTGGACTACAATTCAAGCTGCATAGAGATCTGCCGAGGTAATTCTATGCCACACTAAGATCTTATTTATCCAATAGACATTTTCGTGTGAAATATGAGGATGAATACTCCGAACTAAATAAAATCTCTGTCGGTGTCCCGCACGGGAGTGTCTTAGGACAAATCCTGTATTTATTATTTACAAGGGATATTTCAACAACAGATGTAGGAACCATAGCCACCTTTGCAGATGACACAGCAATCTCTGATGCAACGAGCAAACTCCAGAAGATTAACAATGCGATTTGTAACTGGACTAAGCACTAGAAAATCAAGCTTATAATGAGACGAAATCCACGCATATTAACTTTACATATCAAAATGCTTCTCATCTACCGATAGAAATTAACTCACGACCGGTGGCCATATGCAAACAAAGCAAAATATCTTGGCATGGCCCTCGATACCAAGCTCGAGTGGAAAGAGCATGTCAAAAAGAAAAAAAGAATAACTTAAGAAGAATAGCATTAAGTTCAGAAAAATGTATTGGCGCATAGGTAGAGGCTCTGAGCTTACAGTACACAACAAGCTGCTGCTATATCGGCAAATACTGAAGCCGATATGAACCTACGGTATTCAACTCTGGGGATGTACTGAGCAAACAATCACCAAAATGATACAGACGTTTCGAAACAAGGTTCTTCGTAGCATCGTAAATGCTCCATGGTACACAAAACATGACGACCTTCACAGGGACTTACAGATGGAATACATCAAATATGAAATAAAAAAGCATGCCGCCAAACACGATTAAGGTTCCAGGAACATGGAAACCCCTATATTCGCCATATCATAAATAACCCTGTCGTTAAAAGAAGACTTCAAAGAACGAAGCCACTTGATCTAGTAAACATACCAAACTAAAATTAGTATTTTAGGCTTAATTAATTTTGGGACTAACTATTGGGTTTCACCCCAACAAATCAGAATTGTTTAAGAAATGTAAAATTTGTAAAAATTTGAAAGATAAATTGCTAGATAAGCACAGTGTCAGTTGGAATTAATAAAGGAAAAAAAATAAAAAATCTGACGAGCCTAAATACTATCCCCTAAGCCGGGTCCCAAAGTGTTCACGCGTTTTTATCGAAGAAAATCAAATTTGTCTTGGAACTGAAAACAACCATTAACACTCCTTACCCGAGATATTGGCCCAGGTTTCGATAGTGCATCTAATAGCTAATATGCACTATCGGAACCTGAGTCTAGTTCTCTGGTAAGAGGTGTAAATGGCCATTTTCAGTTCCAAGACAAATTTGAGTTTCTTCGAAAAGAATTCGTGAACGAAACGCCCCCGGGGGCAAACATTTTGACAAATACAACCACGGTCGATTCTGCCCAAGTGATGGGCAGAACGGTCAACCCACTATTTCGGGGTCCGATACCCCAATTTCATACTCCCCCAGGTTATTCATTTTTTTTTATAAATGTCGTTGTTATGTCATTTATTGGCCCGACCCTCGGATGGAAAACATAAAACGCCCCTTGTGAAAAGGTAGAAGCAATTAATTTCAAAACTAGTTCGTTCCTTCTGCTGGATTGAGGTACTGGATAAATTGGTATCAGTATCTTTCCAGTTAACGATATAACCAGTTGCATGCTGCTTCATGTTATCACGATTGAGCCCAATTATTCGCCTTGAATTGCTGTAGGTCCTCTTAACTCTATAACATATACTATTACTGAGTAGCGGCTGAGCCTTGTTTAATTTGCTAGTCGTGTGCTTCTTAATTTCGCAATGACTTCGCCTGACTACATATCTTCATTCTATGTTCTATCTTTTGTAGATCAGTATCCTCTTGATGGTTCGCATTCTTGATGACAAATGAAGAGCGTTCTCTAACTGCATAAAAGTCCTTCCCATAACATAATTTCTGGTATCCTTTCATCGTCATATTAAGTTTGATGTGTGGTAATGTGTGGTGACTTAAGTTGTTTTTAATTCATCAAAGAAATCACGAATTCCTCTTTATTCAAATTTTGTTTAATTTTATTTTACATTTTACGGCAATTTAACGAAAATTGTTACTAGGTTTTATTAAATTTTAATTGCCTATATGAACCTAGTAATTTAAGCTACCACTATTCATTATAGTAGATGGTGCTACCTCAATCCCACTTTGCACCTATGTAACTGCCCGACTATACATAGACGGTTTAACAGGAAAATGGATGAAGCACACGTTCACGTTTTCTACGGCGACCCAATTTCACCTTCCAAGTTCGATGGAAAATCTTTCCTGATACACGCGTGTAAGAGTTAAATACCTCACGATCACCATGGCCAAACTCGGTCTTACATGTATTTTGTAGGTAACATTGGATTATGAATCGCCTCGATGTTCGTACGAGTCTAAATTGCCTTTTGCTGTCTATATAGCAATCTCTATATTGTCTTCTAAAGAGCTGATTGATGGAGAGCTATTTGATGTTTTGTCAGTATCGATCTGACCATTTGATTTTAACGTTGGTTGTAACGTTATTTGTGATGCTTTTGGCGTTGGCCTAGTACTATCTATATTTTGAACTACCTGATTATTATCTGTTACTTGCGTGTTATTCGGTAAGGCTCTTGTTGATGTTGTTTCAACCGAACTGTATGAATTGGTTGGATGAGTTATATGGTATACTGGCGGAGAAACCACTATTGATTTATTTGGCAAGCATTGCCTATTGAGCAATTTTCGCAATAGTCTGAGATGCTGTTGCTGCGCACGCTCATTCGTATAATGCGCACATGATGCTGAATCAGTTAATGTTTTATTTGATGGCATCAGCACACTCATCTGCTTATCTTGCGCATCATCATTAATCTTCAAAAGAACTCTGGTTTCATGTGACACTACAACTAATTTTTTTAACTGATTTTCGGCTTCTTAAAATACGCGAAATCTTAAATACAAAGTGATAAATTTGAAATTTCATTTTTAATAATGACAAAATTTAACCTGTGGTAAATTCTAGCCACAAGCTAAATTGTCAATAACTGAGGATTATTGGGCTTTGCAATTTTACAATTCCAGCTGGGATGCGGAATAATGTGTCAACTTGCCTGAGAATGAGCAGCCCTTTATACCACCCAAGATCGTCGCTTGGCAGGAAAGGCATATGCTCATTACTTCAGGGATCGCATCATTAACCCTTGCCAGTGTGGAATTGCAAAATAGTTAGTCATACGAGTATGAAGGAACTTAATTTTTTAAAGAATGCTTGTTGTTGAACTTAGCAACTACCGAAATTAAATTTTAACTTATTGTGACCTCATTTGAGACAGTAGCTCTATAAATGCCCGCATTTAAATACCACTTGATACTTTGATGTCTGTACGCAAATAATTTATTTAAATTGGTAGAGATGTTGTGCTCCGGTTTATACCAATCATACATAAATTTAACGAATGCTTTATCTCCCGGAGTACGGGTTGGGACATGCCACAGATAAACTAAGAATTCGAAGATTGTAGCATAGCAACATACAAAATTTCAACCCTCTCTAGTATGTGTATGACCCAACATTGTATCTGGTCAGGCATGTCTCTAAGGCATGACCGCAGTCATACTCATACCAGTAAGAATTTTATATTTATATTTCCAATGAATATACCAATAAATTATTAAAATAAACATTTTAACCCTCGTCCGGCGGCATAATTTTACTACGCTAAAAGGCGGCAGATGTACAATTGTACTTTCATATATTTTATATGAAAATCGTCACTGTAGTCATAATTTTTGTAAATAGATAATATTTGGAATTTCCGCATTACTAAAATGTACAGATCTCACAAATCTTTAACTCTCTCCGGCTTCTACAAAAAGACTTATTAGTATTTAAAAACGGAAAAGGTACAATTGTACCTATTCCGCCTGACGAGGGTTAATTTTGGAACAGATGTCGCCCATTTGGGCGCCACTTGAAACGGGTTAAACTATAGCTACCCCTAAAGCCCACCTAATTTCACAGAAATTGCCTCTATCTCTTTGGTACCCCCATGCGGCGTTGAATTCCGCAGATCAGTCTAGTAGAGGGGAACGGTGCGGGCTTTGGAGCACCCAGATAGCAGCCTAGTTTACCGCATTAAATAAAAAAAATTTATAAACTGGAGGAGTATGAAAAGTGGGTTGACCGTTCTGTCCATCACTTGGGCAGAATCGACAGTGGTTTTATTTGTCAAAATGTTTACCTTTAATTAAATGAACCCTAAACGAAAATGTAAAAATTAAAACATGACGGTCACATTACATTAGAAATGTTTGAAGATAATATCTTCGAGGTCATGCTATTAGGAAATTAGTGTTGTGCATATCCATACTACGGTAACTTGAATCTGGTAACTTTTATGGCTTACTCACATTTTATTTGAATCCGGTAACTTTTAAATTTTCTATGTGTTTGTGTAAAAGGCTAACAAAAAAATCATTTTAATAATTATTTAATTTTAATTTTAATCCATTTTTTAATCATTTAATTAAATCTTATTTTATTTTTTTATTATTCGAATTCGAATTTTTAATACAATTAAAATTTTTGTTTTGTGATGTGCACGGCTCAAAAACAAAATCAAACTAAAAAAATACAAAAAAATACCTTGAGAATTTATTTTATTTCGTTTTTGTTTGTGTTGGTGTGTTGAATTTTTTTAATCTACAAAAATTTCAACATTGGTTTTGTAGGTAAAGGAGGAAAAAACGAAGAAGTTCCGGATTCAAGTTACTCTAGTATGGATATGCACATTGGGATGGGTTGATAACGAAATTTGATAAAATTCCGTTACAAATAAATAAAATATGTCGTGGTTATGCCATTTGTGGTTGTTTTTTATCGCCATACTCTGGCGCTCTTGTTCTGTTATAGCTACATCGATATCGCGGCGATATTTCTTATTTATTCGTCGACGCTCGTCGTTGTCACTCTTTTTCTGTTTCGAGTTAAAATTGAAACCTACTTGCATCATTTGTTTTTATGTAAATTGACTAAAAGGAATTTATGGATTTTGTTATAAATAAAACCCGTTAAAATTTTATTTTATATATTTCATGGGGTTTTAAAATCTCTATATAAATAAACTCAGTTATAACGGCAGACTAGACTGCGCTCATTAAAACCAAACTGCAGCAAATATATGAAAAATATTTTAAGCTTATATTAAAAGTATACCTAATGCCTTAGCGAATTATTATAAATTGGCTATAAAATAGTTAACCCCAGATTATACAGAAATTTTCGTTCGACACACAGTCTTAGGTACACGTGATGTATTTCCTAACATAAAAAAACCCAAGTTTGAGCCTAAGGCTAAAAATTTAAATATCGAAGATGGGGCTTGAAATGTTGCTGAATGCCTAAATAAAAATGCTTAAGCCTACTCATTTGTTTTGGGCTAGAATACTTGTATTTATATGGTAAAACTAAAAAATAAAAAAGTTTGAGCCCAAAAATTGATTTTCGGCGCACCAGCGTGTTTTGCTTCGCGTGTATTTACTTTATTTTTTGGTTTTTTATTTTTATTTGTAACCGGTGTTTTTTAAGCCCGATAGAACTTGAAATTGTAAAAAATAACACAAAAAATTAAATTGTAATCAAACGTTTTTATTATTTGAAAGATAAATACATGGCATTAATTTGAAAATGATTTCATATTATAAATATGGGCACCGTGACTGTTCTTGACGAAACGCATTCTGGGCCACTTTTTCGAGCACTGCTGGCCGTATGTCACGAATAACAATGCTGGCCTCCCAAGCTTCAATTATATTGTTGGTTTTTCAACATAAACCAGTGCTTCACGTAGCGTATTTAGCGTAACGTATATTCAAGAGGTGTCAAATCGCACGACCTTGGAGGCAAATTGACAGGTCCATTTCTCGAAATTAACTTATCGCCAGATTTTGATTTTAATAAGTCAATGGTTGCAGTCGCCGTATGGTACGTAGCGCAATCCTGTTGGAACCACATCTCGTACGGACCAATGTCATCCATATTTTCAAACAAAAAATCATTGATCATGGTGTGGTAATGATCTCCATTGACATCGTCTATAAGTTGCGAGTATCGACGATTGATTTTTGAAGTAAATTTTAATAAGTTCGTAGCGTTGTTCAAGCGTCAGTTTAGTCACGATGATTTGCCAGAGTATACTGACACTGATATCTGCCAGAGTATGTTTATCATAAAAATTAATTTTTTTGTTTTATTTTCAACAATTTCAAGTTCTATCAGGCTTAAAAAAAACACCCGTTATATTACGCTCACTAATTGATATCGTAGATGAGAAATAGGTGCATAGAGAGAGCATAAAACATAATTGGCGCACCAGCGTGTTTTGGTTCTCTCGTACTTACTTTATTTTTTTTTATTTCGTTGCATATTCTTGGGACAAAATTTCGTTGCATTTTTCTATATGATACGACGCCAAAAACATCTTCGATGTTAAAAAAATATTTTAGGAATTTCTTTTGGGAAAGCTTCACGCGTGTCTGGACGGTTGTGAAGATTTTCCTAAACTTCCGAGTTATTCCTAAAAAGCAACAACAACAATTAAAAATTTCAGTGTATTGGTGCGAAAGTGCAAATTAACGAGTAAATTAAAACTACGGATTAAGAAATAATATTTTTTTTAATACAATCGAAATTTGTGAGGTGCAGTAGAATTATAAGTTAAAAATATATCACAAAACAACAATAAAGTTTTCGTAATCAGTTAAAACTACACTTTCAGGCACAAAGGATTGACGATTTTTGAACGTTCTATAGAGAATTATCGTATATTGAGATTCCCTGAATTCTCCTGATTTTCCTAAACACCGGCTATCCTGTGTCACTTATCACAAATCTTCTGTTAGAGTAGATCATTACTAACCGAAACCTCGTCAATCCTAGTGCTTCACGCCAGCAGGAACCATATCAGCCAGAATCAAACAACTATGGAACAAGTAGCACAATGCATTGTGCATCATTGTGCACTAAATCCTTTTTCAGTATAAACCTTATAATTCCAGCCGGAACCTGATAAAATCAGCTAGAACCCTACAACAGCCAAACCAACTATGGCAATAGTAACACGATGAATTGTGCATCACTGTGCGTTATATAATTTTTAGCCGGAATCTTACAAATCCGGAAATACACGATTTTTCGGAAAAGATCCTTACATATTTAGCCGGAACCATACCCTATACAGCCAAACTAAGTATGGCACAAGTAACATTGTGTATCATTTTGCACTATATAATTTTTCAGCCGGAACCTTATAAATCCAGCAATATATGATTTTTTGGTGGAATCTTATATGTTAATTCCAGCCGGAAACGATGGTATGGTAATATACAGTCAAACTAACTATATCACAAGTAGCACAGTGAATTGTGTATCATTGTGCACTATATGTTTTTACAGCCGGAACCTTAGAATTCAACCGGAACCTAATAAAGCCAGCCAGAACCATACTATAGACAAACTAACTACGGCACAAGTAGCACAATGCATTGTGTATCATTGTGCACAATATAATTTTTAAGCCGGAACCTCATAAATTCAGTAATATACGATTTTCGGGGAAAAAACTTACAAATTCAGCCGGAACCATACCCTCTACAGCCAAACTACGTATGGCACAAGTAGCATGATGCACTATTCATCCTTGTGCACTATATAAATTTTCAGTAGGAACCTTATAATTCCGGACAAAACCTGATAAAGCTAGCCAGAACCATATTACAGCCAAACCAGCTATAGTGCAAGTAGCACGATTCATTTTGCATCCTTGAGCACTATATATTTTTTCAGTCGGAACCTTATAAATCATTGGTACGTAAATCATTGGAAATTGTAAGGGTTTTCCCCAAAAAAACGTATATTACTGAATTTATAAGGTTCCGGCTGAAAAAAATACAGTACATAATGATGAAAAATGTATCGTGCTACTTGTGCTATAGTAGGTTTGGCTGTAGTTCGGTTCGGGCAGACTTTATCAGGTTCTAGTCGGAATTATAAGGTTCCGGCTAAAAATATATAGTGCACAATGATGCACAATGTGTTACGCTAGTTGTGCCATAAATATTTTGACATAGGTTTCGGCTGAAATTGTTAGGTTTTTTCCCCAAAACTAGTATATTGCCGGATTTATAAGGTTCCAGCTGGAAAATATAAAGTTTTTAATGATGCACAATGCATCGTACTACTTGTGCCATAACTGGTTTGGCTGTAATATGGTTCTGGCTAGCTTTATCAGGCTTTGGCCAGAATTATAAGGATCCGGCTGAAAAATTATAAAGTGCACAATAATGCACAGTGCATCGTGCTACTTGTACTATACTAAGTTTGGATGTGAAGGGTATGGTTCCGACTGAAATTGTAAGGTTTTTTCTCAAAAAATCGAATATTACTGGATTTATGAGGTTCGAGCTGAAAAATATAATAGTGCACAATGATGCACAATGCATCGTGCTACTTGTGCCATAGTTGGTTTGACTGTAATATGGTATTGGCTGGCTTTATCAGATTCTGAGAGGAATTAAAAGGTTCCGGCTGAAAAATTATAGTGTGCACAATGATACACAATGCATTGTACTACTTGGGCCATAGTTAGTTTGACTGTATAGGGTATGGTTCCGGCTGAATTTGTAAGGTTCTTTCCCGAAAAATCGTATATTATTGGATTTGTAAGGTTTCAGCTGAACAATTACATAGTACGCACTGATGTACATTGCATCGTGGTACTAGTGCCTTAGTTGGTTTGGCTGTTGTAGGGTTCTGGCTGGTTTTATCAGGTTCCGGATGGAATTATAAGGTTCCAGCTGAAAAATAATTTAGTACACAATGATGCACAATTCATCGCGCTAATTGTGCCATAGTTGTTTGATTCCGGTTGGTGTGACGGACACCAATCTTAAGTGTCTGAAAGTGTAGTTTTAACTGATTACAGAAATTCTATAGTTGTTTTGTGATACATTTATAACTTATAATTTTACTGCACCTCACAAATTTCGATTGTATAAATAGAATTTTATTATTTCCTAATGCGTAGTTTTGAATGAAACCTGAAATTTTTAGTTGTTGTTGTTGTTGTCTTTTAGGAATAACTCGGAAGTTTGAAGCCTCGATTCAAGGGTGGCATCGTAAATCGCAGCAAACTTCCTAAGTGTGTGTGAGTTCAAACACTGCACGGCCGCGATAAAACACGGCCGCTTACCCCTGCTCCTGCAGAAGTTTGGTTATTTGTAAATTTTGTAGAAGAAGAAATTGATGTTGATGATTGTAATTAACGACTTTAATAAAATCAGAAAAAGATGAATGTTGATGAAAAAGAAAGTTGATGCTTAAATCTAGTCTTTAACGTTTAATGTAGTGTAGTGTCAAGATTATCAGATTATTAATTTAATAATCTTTGTAAAAAAAACATTCTTACGAAAAATTATTTAATGCATAATTGGCTTTACGACCCACTTCCAACTGGAATATCAGTTATGATCTTGCTTAACAAAGAATTGCTACAGGTGCACTGGCGAGGAAATTTAATGATGAGATCAGTATAGCTACACTAAAGGTCTTTAAGAAGAATAAAAGTGATATGTTGGGGGTTCAGCAAACAGGGGGACACCTTAAGTGGAATTCTGTGCTCTCACAAAATGTAAGTTAAACGGAGAGTTCCAAGTAATTATCAAAATTCATACGGATACCACTTGAAAATTGTGCAAACCCCATGTCAATGGTTGTTTATGTAGGGAATATTGCGCTTACCGTGGGTGTGGGGGATTAACCACTATTTCTAGATAAATGTTGAAGTGAAAACAAATGTAGCTTGTTGGTGTATAATTTTGATCTGATTTATTGTAAAAATTTAAGCTCTTTATATACAAATTGTTAATGCCTATCTTGCTCATAATTTGAATATATAAAGAACATATTACTCAACAATTATAGCAAAATTATAGCAAAATATAGAAAGAACATGTTCCAATTATAATTGTGATTTGACTTAATTAAAATTCGATATTGCTGTTTGACTTATTTTTGTATAGTTCAATAAGTAAAAATTAATTGTAATTGCTGAGTTAGCATCTGCACTCGATCAGAAGCTCAATGTTGTTTAGTAAATCAGTGATCGTTCATGAGAAAACCTCATTTTTAGATCCTGCCTCGAGTGGGGTTCGAACCCAGCACTTTGTAGTCCAAATGCCGACGCTTTAACTACATTCCGATGAAAACAACGAACCAATTTGTTCTTCTTAAACTTTTGGAGAGACTGATAGAAGCTCATATTAGAAGTTCGATCGATCTGTCAAAATTTTAAGCTCTCCAATCCCTATAATTTAAAGAAGCTTTAAGAACCTGTGAACAACCACAATAAATAATTTATTTAAATTTCTATTTGGGCTTTACGAACAACTTTATAATTTTTTATGAGAAACTCAATATTCCATACATAGCGTTATGAAGGCCAGCAAAACTAATTAATGTACATATGTGTGCAAAATTGATCAACATGTGGACAATCATAATGCATAACTAACACGATGCTTTCGGAACAAACGTGAGCAATATGGCGATATAACTAGTTAATTGGAATTTGCCTATTGGGATTAGGCTCAAATCTAATTCATTATCTTAAATTGGCGTGGATTGCAAAATCACAATTATTACAAATATTTAGCGCTACACAATTAACGGATGTCTCCAAAAATGCGAGGCCGTAACGTACTCATTACAAAAAAAAACATAAAAGTATTCTCATAATCAATGATTATTTAATTAAAACACAATTCCAGTAAAATAATTTCTATTATAATATTTACATAAACTAGATAATCATTGATCGTTTATATTTGATCAAGTGATAATTTTGATTAAACACTAATCACAAAAACTGTGCATCGAACCGAGTTTAAGGTTCAGCTACAGCATTAGAGCGTTTTTTGTTAATCATTTCAATACATATACAACCTTGAGATCTATAGTGATCGCATATAGATATCATAGAATATTTGAAGACATGATCATCTATGATCAAGATGCAAATGCAGTTTATTTTCTTTATATAGTGGCGAATGATCAAGTATGTGCAAGTTAATTTTCCACCAGCACCGCAATAAAAAATTATTTACCGCGATCACTCGATCATGTATATGTATCAGCGTGCTTTTCGCGTTTACTAATCTTAATACAGAAAGAGTATTTTTTTTATTTGTAGTGGACATAAGTTATTTAAGCTTTGCACTTGCGACTATTTGTTTTGTGAAATATGGGAAGAAGTACACAGCAAGAAAATTAATTTGGTTTTGTGAGTCGCGCGAGCATAAACTCAAAAAAATAATAATTCAGTTGGAAATTAGATAACACTAACTACGGACGTGCTTAAATCGCTTATAACGACATTATAAAAAAACCTATGCATATTTAAATAATGTGTAAATTACTTAATTGCGTTAGTTAAATTTTTGCAAAAAAAAATTGTGTTTTATAAAATAATTTGGTTATTTATTTTGCTTGATTTAAATGATTGGGTTGCATAAAGTGTGATTTCATATATATTCTAAAGTGTGCCTGTGTGTGCAACAAAAAAATATTGTGTGAATTTTCATAATTGGGTAGTGTGAGCCCGCAACAAACCGGCAAACGTAATAATAACACCCGAGGAGATGTCTACTAAGGGCAATGATGATAAGAAATCTAAATTATTCTCATCGCCAACGATAAAACAAGTACGAAACTATATGCACAAATATAATTTTCTAATTACATAATTTAATATTTAGATCGTCTCCGTATGCATATTATAAAAATTTTACTCCGTCCTAAACCCAATTGATTATAGTTGAGTGGATCATTATCGCGCGAATTTACATATATTATCCAAAGCCGCACGATTGTGTGCGGTTAAAACAATTTAATTTTATAAATTAAAATAACGTGAGTGAACGACGAATTATTGGGACAATTGGGGTGTCACTTGAGATTTTTAAATACATTTCTTAAAATTGCATGCCCTATTAATTTTTTTGGTCAATTTGATACATTATTAGTAAATGATCTATCAACTAGCTTCCGGTCAAATCAAAATAACTGCAATCGACATAATATAAAGTAAAGAGGTGCAGTACTTTGTATAAAAAAATGTAATTAAACGGCACGTTTCCAAATTTAATGATTGTTTAATAATTGATTTCTAAGCCTTTATCGGTTTAGGTGAATAGTAAATGCTTGATTATAACCTTTAATAAAACCTCTAAATAGTGACTTGACATTATTTCAGCCTTGGTCGCAGGTGAAATATAGAAGCTGCTTTGACATGCAAACTACATCCAAATATATGTATTTAAAATTAAATTGTATATCAAAATTTTGTACATTATCCATAATTGAATACCAACAAACGATGATAAAAATAAAATTGTGTGGCGATTTGATAATGAGAGCATAACTGTTTCGAACAATCTAATCAAATTGTTAAAAATTTCTCAATTTTATCTTTAAATTTTTTTAAAAATATTTTGATATTTTTCATAAGGGTTCCTCTCAAAGCTAGAAAATATTTATTCCCTTAAAGAGGTGAGGGTAACTGCAGCAGGGAAACTTTCGGATTTCAAAATGAATCTTTGCATACCGATTAAACCCAATTTGTGCTAATTAGTGCTCACGAGAAAAAATTAGAGATAGTCCAGTCGAAAAAATGGGAAAATAAATTTCAAATTTCGTATAAAAGGCGGAACAGATAAAACCTGATTAAATAATTTTAGCCAAATTTTAACACTTTCCAAATGCGGCTTAATTGACGAAATTTGTGTTTATCATAGAAATAAAATTTTCATTCATACATTGATAATATTTGTGTTGAACAACAAAATAAGTAATAAAAATAAAATGTTCTAAAATCCGAGAATACGCAATTTAAATAACATATTAGTGTCATGCAGGTTCATTGCCATCCCAAAAAATATAGTGGCTGAATTTGTGATGAACACAACCGTTGAATAAACAGTTTTTTTTGGCATAAAGTATTCTAGAAACCAATGGCACTTCTGAACGCGTATTTTGATCCAGAATTGGGAGACGAAACCATAAATTTCTGTATACGTCTACGACGTATAATACACAATTTTGAATAATAAGTGTGCTGTCATTTGTTACGCGTATTATACGTCGTATACGTATACACAAATTTGTGGTTTCGTCTCCCAATTCTGGATCAAAATACGCGTTCTGATTAAAACTCCTTATGGAATATAAGGTATTTGTTGTTTAATGGAATTGGGTAATTCTGGATTAGCACAAATTCAGTCAATATGTTTTTCGGATGGCAATGAACATGCCTGACAGGGATATGCTATCTAAATTGCTAATTCTTGGATTTTGGAACATTTTATTTCTATTGTTTATTTTGCTCTTCAACACAAATATTATTGAATGGTATACCTCTGTTTTTACTTCGCATAGTATAGTATCATTTAGGGGCCCGTTTATTTTGCCTCAATATATGAATGAAAATTAATGAAAATTGTATTTTTATCATAGCAAAAATTTCGTTTTCGTTTAACCGTCTTTGGAAAGTATTGAAATTAGGCTAAAATTATTTCTATTTTTTTCTAGAACTCGGGTTTTATCTGTTTCGTCTGTCAGGCGAAATTTGTTTTCGTGTTTTTTCGGCTCCTGGACTATCACTAATTTTTTCTCGTGAACACTAATTAGCACAAATTGGGCTTAATCTGTATGCAAAGTTTTATTTAGAAATTCGAAAGTTTCCTTGCTGCAGTTACACCTTATAGAGATATTATTGGAACTGTTAAATTAGAAGCTACTGAGGAATTAGCAAGAATTTATTTGCCTCCGCCTGACCGTGTTCAAAATCTAGCATATCTTTTCGATACATACAAGACCCACTGTCGACATAGCTAATAAATTTCCAATGTCATTCTACCGTTACGGATATGGATCGGCATAGACGATGTGGCTTTTCAATTGCTTGGGCATACGTGTTGTGAGAGGTGTTGTTGTGTATACTTCTGATATTGGGGGTTGGCATTCATGTTTAGCTCATAGCTCGATAGGTGATATCCAGATTGAAATAACTATTTTTTTTTAAATTTTAATGAAGTGATCATAGGTATACTTCGAAAATTGAGGGTGGTACTCATAATCAGTCGTATCCGACATTGAAATATTTAATTTCAATGTCATCGAGCTTTTTTTAATTTTACAGTCGTGAGGTTCGGACGTAAAGTAAAACAAACGAAAAGTGCAGTGTTAGTGCTTTTTAACTTGATATATCTTTTTTTTCAATTGTGTGAATGGTTTTATAATTAAATACACACGGTGTAAAAAAACTAACATAAAATTGTAACTTAATAAGTGATGATGTAAGCGTGATGGGGCTTTTTTCCCCAAAAAAGACTTCTTCAAACATCGAACGCCAAACAAAATCTACAACAAACTTGAACCAGTTTCATGTAGAAAGTATAAATATGGCAAGTGCAAGTGTAAAACAAGTGGGCAAAGTTCAGCACAGCCCAAAGAAAACACCTATGCCAATGATTAAAAGTGCTTCTTCGACAGAATTAATTATACCGCAGTTTAAAAATCAAAATCAAAACCGCGATGAAAAAATTAATTCATCAGCAAATTTAACAATGCAGTATACGAAAATAATAGTAAAGAACTCAGTGCGATAAACTCTAGTGGCCGTGGTCAGTGCGAAAATAACCTAGTGCAAACGGGAATGGATAGGTATATCATTGTTCAATCTAAAAGAAAACGTAGCCCGAGATCTGCCCAGTTTGCTGGCAGGAGCAAAGTGACACGGACTGAAGGAGGTGTTAACCAAATACCTCTTAACAATCGATTCTCTAGTCTAGAGGTCATTGACCCCAATGCAGTGCCAAGTTTGAAAACTGAGAAACTGCCTCCAATTTATTTAAAGGAAGCATCTAACAATGAATTGGTTAACAACATCGCAAAATTAACCGATTCTAAATTTTATATTGCCCCGCTCATACGAGGTAATATAAACGAAACAAAGATTCAAACTTTCGAAATCGATGGCTTCAGAGCCCTAGTTAAACATTTCGACGAAGTTGGTAAAAAATATTACACATACCAGCTAAAAAGCCAAAAAGGCCTGACTGTTGTGCTAAAAGGAATTGAAAGCTGCGTAGATGTTAGCGACATACAAGCTGCACTTGTAATATAGTAAACCAGGAGAAGGTACCTCAACCAATGTTCCGTTTGGGACTAGAGCCAGAGGAAGAAAAGACGAAAGGAGTTCACAAGATTTACAACTTAAAATATTTGTTACATCGCAGAATCGTAATTGAAGAACCTAAGAAGAGGTCTGGACCAGTTCAATGCATAAAGTGCCAAGAATACGGACACACGAAAGCATATAGCGCCTTAAATGAAGTTTGCGATATTTGTGGTGAACTCCACGACTCCAAACAGTGCGAAAAGTCTCGCAATGACTCATCTGTGAGACGTTGAACTGCGGTGAAAATCATACTGCAAACTACAGGGGTTGCGCAGTGTATCTGGACTTAAAACGCAAAATAAACCCTAAAATGGGAGCTGAGCAACGAATGCTGAATATGCAATTTAATCAGAGGGCCATGTTACCAAAAAATACAATAGTCACCAAACCAACGAGTGCAAACACACAAAACGATAACTTGGAGACATTTGCTAGCAGTTTTGCACAGCCAGGTGTTTCTTACGCAAATATCGTAAAAGGTAACAAACCGAAACCAAAAGTTCATTCTAATGAGGACCTAAACATTCACACCATGATAAATAAATTAACCGAGACCATCCAAAGTTTCATGATGATGATGGAAAGACAAATGAGCATGATGATGCAAAATATGAATACGCTTATGCAAATTATAGTCAAAAATCAAAAATGACAATTCTAAAAATAGCCATTTGGAATGCGAACGGGCTCTCGCAACATAAAGCTGAGGTACAAACATTTCTTATCGAACAAAATATAGACATCATGTTAATATCTGAAACACACTTCACAAAACAAATTTTTTTTAATATTACCGGCTATTCCGTTTATGACACCAAACATCCGGATGGAAAAGCACACGGCGACACTGCAGTCTTAATAAAAAGAAGATTAAAGCACTACGAGCTCCAGAAATATGCTAAAGATCACATCCAGGCTACAACTGTCAGTTTGGAAGAATGGTCTGAGAAATTTTTAATATCGGCTGTCTACTGTCCACCGAAACACGCAATTAAAAAACAGCAATTTATCGATTACTTTAACCAGTTGGGAATCAAATTTCTAGCAGGGGGTGATTACAACGCTAAACATGTGCAATGGAGTTAGAGGTTGACGTCACCGAAAGGAAAGCAACTCTACGAAGCAATAAACGAAAAAACCCTAGATTATTTATCATCTGGACATCCCACATACTGGCCTACAGATAGAAAGAAAATTCCTGATTTAATAAATTTCTGTGTAATACGAGGAATAGCACGCACCAATGCTCAAGTCGTTGACTGTTATGATTTATCATCAGATCACTCACCAATAATAGTAACACGAAGTACCCAAGCATTAAAAACTGAAACACCACAACGTTTAACAAACAAACTAACGAAATGGGTTCTCTATAGAAACATAGTAGATGTAAATTGTCATCTTGATGTTCCACTTCGCACACCAGAAGACATTGATGGAGAACAAAAATTCCGAAAAAAATATAAGGATTTCAATGTGAGTAGGTTGTAAAAAGGAGTGGAAAAGGTGGATGGGTGATGCCTAAAAAAATATGAAGAATTGGCTGAGTTGTGAAAAGAATATACAAGGTGTCCCCGATTGGGATGCTAATCAGTTAATGAGTGATACCTTGGTTCATTTCATGAAAAAAATCGTATGGTAGGGGGGAGGGGTCGATTTTGGTTATCCTTTGAGATACAGGGTGTTTAAAAAAATTGGTTCGGGAAAAAAGTACAAGCGGATATTAAACTGTAACTTACAAAATATTTATCGGACGGCAACCAACAAAGCCTCATTTGACGAACAAATGAATAGGCTATATTTAAGATCTTGGCGGCTATCTTGCATCTGTATTCATTTAAGAGCTATGACGTTTTAAAGTTAAAAAAAAATAAAAATGATTTTTTTTTCAACACTAAGCAACGACACAACACTAGATTGTTTCTCAAAACTAATGAAAACATTTAATTTTTGTTTTTCAACATTTAAACAAATGAGTTGATAATCGTCGCCTATTATTTTACTGATGAAAAAAAATTGTTACAATTTTTACACTACAATATCTCTTAAATAAATTGAGAATAAACAGATAATATTTGTGTGTAGTGTTTTCATTCTTCATCTCATAAGTAAAAAACTATAGCACGTGGGTACAAATAACGGATTGGGGGTTGTAGAGGAGATCATAGCAGATTAAAATTAGGTAAAAAAAAATGTTATTAGGCGATTTTTTTGAGAAAAAACTCAATTTTATATTTATTAAAAATTAAACACTTGTTATTGGTTTTCCTTGATTGATAATAGTCTGTAATTAGAACTGAAGATGAAAATTATATTTTCGAAATCGATCTTCTAAAATAAAAATAAAATTGTTACTATAAGGAAAACCAATTACAAGTGTTTAATTTTTAATAAATTTTCAAAGTGACGAAAGTTATACAGTGCGGAAAAATGGCATTAAACCATAATAACCTCAATTTTATAAAAAAAAATCATTTTTTTTTATTATTTTTTAACTTTAAAACGTCATAGCTCTTAAATGGATACAGATGCAAGATAGCCACCAAGATCTTAAATATAGCCTATTCATATGTCCGTCAAATAAGGCTTTGTTGGTTGCCATGCCGTCCGATAAATATTTTGTACGTTACAGTTTAATATTCGGTTGTACTTTTTTCCCGAACCAAATTTTTTAAACACCCTGCATCTCAAAGGATATCAAAAATAGAACCACCCCCTCCCCCTACCATACGATTTTTCTCATGAAATAAACCAAGGAATCACCCCTTAACGGATTAGCATCCCAATCGGGGACACCCTGTATAAGGGAATATGATATGACGTCATATGATCAGGAAAATTATACCAGATTATATTATATGATTATAATGCTGGTTAGATACGAAAAGAAAATAGAATTATTGGGTTAAATAAATTCTATATGAAATTAAAATTAAGAGAGACTAGGGCGAAACAAGAATATAACAAAAACAAGCATGGACTTTTTAGGTTAACTTTAGATTAGGTGAGGTTAGGAAATGACACGATATAATTAGGTAGACTAATATGTTGGGTTAAGCTGGGATGAAGTTGCCCCTCGGCAATAATATGTTGGATTAAGCTGTAATGAAGTTGACCCTCGGCAATCAAAATTATCTTATGGGAAACCTTGTCAAATGCCTTCCGTCAAATGCTGAAATCCGTGGTAATAACATCAACTTCCTTTCCAACTTCCATAACGTACAAAGTATCAGATGCAAATAGGGTTAGATTGGTTGTAGTAGATCGTCCTCTAAGGAAACCATACTGATTCATTGAAAACAATGTTTTATATTGGAAGCAAAGAAAACCGTACAACATACTCTCGAATAACTTGGGGATACAGGACAGTTTCGCAATTGGCCTATAGTTGGAGATGTCTGATTTACATCCCTTTATATGGTTTGGAATTATAAAGGAGTCTTTTAAACTCAGGACCCTAGGTTTCAGGCCTCAATTCTTACTATGGGTGGACTCTTATCTGGGGGAACGTAGTTGTCAGGTGATCTTTATGTCATCCATATCTGCTCCTTTTATAGCTACTTCCGGGGTACCGCAAGGCAGTCTTTTTGTGCCTATTTTTTTCATCTTATCCATTACCGATGTCAATTTTATGACCAAAAACTTGACATTTTCCATTTATGTAGACGATATGAAAATTTACAGACAAATTTCAAGTTCCATCGATGTTAGCCTATTACAGAATGACCTCAATAACATCATAACTTGGTGTACTAAAAATAATCTTGATCTGAATGTGAGCAAATGCCAATGCATGACATACTCAAGAAACGGCACAAATTCCATTAGTCGAGACTCTCGATTTTTCTATAGGGTTTTCTAATAGGAATGATATGATTTTTAAGTGACGTTTTGGCCATTTGTAATATGTCATGATCTGTCATTTTTTGTTTCATTGTATTCAGTAATGTTTACAATTTCATCATGGTTGAGATATACGCAAGAACAACGTTTTACAAATTATTCAGTTTTATTATCAAAAAAATCATTCTCCAACTGCAACTTTTCGTGCGCTTTTGCCATTTTATATTTCGAATTGTTGAAAATTTTGAGCGTACATTTTCTTTACATAATGTTCAAGTGCCAATAAGACAAAGAAACGCTCGAAGTAATGCAAATATTGCTGCCGTTCAGCCAAGTGTTGCTGAAGACCGCAATTTGTCGATTCCAAGACGTTCTCAAGAATTGGGACTGAGAAAGGATTTGGGTTTCCATCCGTATAAAATTGTTCTCACTCAAGAACTGAAGTCATTGGACCACCGTAAACGTCGTGAATTTGCTGATTTTGCCTTGAAACAACTTGAAAACGATAACGATTTTTTTAAGAAAATCATCTTCTCCGATGAGGCTCACTTTCATCTGAGTAGTGCGGTAAATAAACAAAACTGTCAATTCTGGTGCGAAGAAAATCCACAAATTATTCATAAAAAACCATTACATTCACCTAAATTGACAGTTTGGTGTGGTTTTTGGTCTGGTGGGATCATCGGTCCGTATTTTTTTCGAAATGAAGCTGGTAACACCGTTACTGTCAATGGAGATCGGTATAGATCGATGATAACCAACTTTTTATGGCCGAAATTGGAAGACGATGGTCTTGACAACATATGGTTCCAACAAGATTCGATTATTTCAAGAAATTATGATATTGAATGGCCTCCAAGAAATTGTGATTTAACACCATTAGTCTATATTTCCTGTGGGGTTATTTGAAGTCATTGGTCTTTAGCAATAAACCATACTCTCTTCAAGCTTTTCAAGTCAATGATGTGTAAGTTACCCGTAAATACAATTACATACATAAAATAAATAAACTAGTGTGAGTGTATAACCCATTTGAATTGCGTAACCCATGCATTTTTTGATGAAATTTTTTTTTCTGTTTCGGTACTCTTTATAAAACGGTACTCTCTTTGGTTTAATTTTCATAATAATAAATGTTTTGTGTAATTAAATATTATTTTATTTAAAATAAACTGAATAATACATGGTGTCAGATGTGGGGAGCGGGGTACATTTTTCAATAGACAAGAATAAAAATAACGCTATCTAAAAAAATAAATAATGCATGTAAAATGGCCGAGTTTAAGGTTATAAAACCTAATATGATGGATTTTTCGAACGCTTCACTAAATTGGTCAAAATGGCTGCAAAATTTAAAAATATATATTTTTTGGCGTCTGGACATCAAGATTATCAAGATAAAATAAAAATTGCAGTGATGCTGAATTTAATGGGGGATACCGGTGTAGAAATTTTTAAATCTTTTAATAAAAAGATAGATGAAGCCAAATTTAATGATATCGAGAAATTATTTGAAGAGCATTATTTACCGAAAAAAAATTGGCAGTGGAAATGTTCAAATTTAATAATTTAGTTCAGAAAAGTGACCAATCAATCGAAAATTTCGTTATGGAACACAAGACACAAGCTGAAAGCTGTGAATTTGTGTGCTCCAAAGCGGGTTTCAAAAATGTGTATAGTGAGCGCATGATGATAGATGGGTTAACAGCAGGAGTAAATGATCCCGTACTTCAAAACTTAATATTGCGAGAGGGCGATGCAACGATGCAGAAAATTATTGATGTTCATAAGACGCATGAAATAAGCAAGACACATTTGGAATTGATCAAGAGATCAAGAAGCCTCATGCAGTGACACTGTAGCGTTAGTCAAACAGTTTCAAAATTTGGGCAACAATAAAGGCGGTGATACATGTACAGATTTTGCCTTTAAGGCATAAAAATTATGCGCGCTGATTGGTTAAAAGTGGGCCATCTTGAATCGCCTTATAGGCATAAATTTTAAATTGAACATTTCTCAATTTTGTATAAGGCCTTTTTTTTGCCTTAAAGGCAAAATCTTTACATGCATCACCGCCTTAAATGTTCAAGGTGTGGTTATATTCATGAACAAGGGGAATGTCCCGCGTTTAACAAAAAATGTATTAAATGTGAACAATTCTGACATTTTGCTCAAATGTGCACAACGTCCTCGGGGAATTATTGTACGTCACAAAATGGTTACAACCATTTTAAAAAGCAAAACAACCAGATAAGGGGAAATTTCAATAATGGTGGTCAATGGACTAGAGGACGGGAAATAATTCGGCGTCCATATAATGGCAGAAATAGAGCAGTTGCCATTAAAGAAGTTCACCTGAAGGAGAATCAATTGCACGTAGATGACGAAGCAAACTTGAAGAGTTCACCACATTTTGTAGGACAGCTGGAGTGTTGTGCAAACAATATCCAACTGGAATCCAAATCAAAATCAAAATCAAAATTAAATTTAAGTTAGATACCTGAAATAAATGTACTAAATGTAAATATTTGTAGATTATTAGCCGGCCAATTCAAAATTAAACCAATTGGAGTTATTGAATTAAAGTGTTCCGTAAAAAATGAGTTAGTAAAAGATTTGAATTTTGTAATTGTTAAAGAAAATTTGCAACCTCTTTTAGGATTAAAATCTTGTATTGAGCTTGGATTAATTAAACGAGTTTTTGAATTAAATAATTTCCCTCAAACTAGAGAAGATGTATTAAAATTGTTTGATGTTTTTGAAGGATGTGGGTTAGTGACGGTTATACGTACAGAATTAAATTAAGTCCCAATGCCATCCTAGCTGCTTATTATCGAAAAAGAGTCCCAATAGCTTTACAAACCCAATTGAGAAATACGTTAGAGTCTCTTGAAATGGATAAAATTATAACAAAAGTAGAATATCCGACTGATTGGGTTAATCAACTAATAATTGTTGAAAAGCCAAATGGCCAATTGCGGCTCTACTTAGATCCCCGGCAGATTCTCCACAAAAAGCTTAACTATAAAGTGGGAAATTTCTAAAAAAGGTTTACCCTTTAGTTTTTTGGGAATTTGATGTGATTTTTAGATTCTCTACAAAAAGCTTAACTGAAAAAGCGGGAAATTTCTAAATAATAACATAGAATTAGGAAAAACCCAAAGGAAAGCCGTTTTCCCTTTAGTTTTTTTGGGAATCTGATGTGATTTTTAGATTCTCCACAAAAAGCTTAACTTAAAAAGTAGGAAATTTCTAAAAAAAACTTTTTCCCTTTAGTTTTTTGGGAATTTGATGTGATTTTTAGATTCTCCACAAAAAGCTTAACTGAAAAAGCGGAAAATTTCTAAAACAAAATGTTTTCCCTTTTTTTATGGGAATTTGATGTGATTTTTAGATTCTCCTCAAAAAGCTTAACTAAAAAAGTGGGGAATTTCTAAATAATAACATAGAATTAGGAAAAACTCAAAGGAAAGCCGTTTTCCCTTTAGTATTTTTGGGAATCTGATGTGATTTTTAGATTCTCCACAAAAAGCTTAACTAAAAAAGCGGGAAATTTCTAAAACAAAATGTTTTCCCTTTAGTTTTATGGGAATTTGATGTGATTTTTAGATTCTCTACAAAAAGCTTAACTGAAAAAGCGGGAAATTTCTAAATAATAACATAGAATTAGGAAAAACCCAAAGGAAAACCGTTTTCCCTTTAGTTTTTTTGGGAACCTGATGTGATTTTTAGATTCTCCACAAAAAGCTTAACTAAGAAAGTGGTAAATTTCTAAAAAAAAACGTTTTCCCTTTAGTTTTTGGGAATTTGATGTGGTTTTTAGATTCTCTACAAAAAGCTTAACTGAAAAAGCGGGAAATTTCTAAATAATAACATAGAATTAGGAAAAACCCAAAGGAAAGCCGTTTTCCCTTTAGTTTTTTTGGGAATCTGATGTGATTTTTAGATTCTCCACAAAAAGCTTAACTAAGAAAGAGGTAAATTTCTAAAAAAAAACGTTTTCCCTTTAGTTTTTTGGGAATTTGATGTGATTTTTAGATTCTCCACAAAAAGCTTAACTAAAAAAGCGGAAAATTTATAAAACAAAATGTTTTCCCTTTAGTTTTATGGGAATTTGATGTGATTTTTAGATTCTCCACAAAAAGCTTAACTGAAAAAGTGGGGAATTTCTAAATAATAACATAGAATTAGGAAAAACCCAAAGGAAAGCCGTTTTCCCTTTAGTTTTTTTGGGAATTTGATGTGGTTGTTAGATTCTCCCGGCAACAAATAAGTTTAAGTTTGGTGTAAATGTTTTAGAAACAAATTTAAATGGGGAAATATTTTTCTCTAAAAAAAAAATTTTGGAACAAAAGTTTCCCAATTAACTTTGTTTTGAAAATTTTTGCATTAAATGGAATACGTTATCAGTAGGCCAAGAAAATAAAATTTGGACAAAAATGCTATGAAAATATTTTTCCAAATTCCCTATTCCCAGGGAAAGCCAGAATAGGGCCACTGATTTAGCAAAATTAAATCAAGTATCCTATGAAAAAACTAAAAATTGCTAGTAGATTTTTTAATTTTTCGTATTATTAATCAGTTTAACTAATCCTCAGTCTATACAGGCTATATTATTAGACTCAAACTTGGGATTTTTACTAAAAAGTTAATACGAATAAACTACACATTTGTAGGTTATGTTTTGCTTTTATCATTTTTGGTGGATTCCAATCGACTCTTTACCCAATACACATTTTTCTTACTTACAAGCAACTAATTACGAATCTAATTTTCTCGTTTTCGTAACGTGTGCAGAAATAGGGACCGGCCCTTTGAACTAGATATTTCTGCCATATCTGCAAAGTGGTCGGCATTTATTCTCTTGCTTGGTCTTTCCTTCTGGGATGAAATCCAATTAAAATTTCTCTCTAATTCTTCTTCAATAATGGATTAATGCCACCATCGGCTGCAGATTCAGATATCCCAGGTGCTACTTTCGGTTAAATTGAGGCACGGATTGCATTTCGCAATTTTAGCGACTTTGCGGATGCCATTCGCTTTGCATGCACACAAGTTGTTGTTGTTTACTCGGGTACATGAACTTCAGTACCACAATTAAAGGCGTTTCCTTAATCGCGAGTTTTGAATTAACGAACGTGTTCACTGTATCAGAAATTTTAATACAAGCTGAATTAATTCATTTTGATTTAGAAAAGTTATAAAAGCTGTATTCTGCCACGCAATCAGAAATTCGTAATTCTTATTCGCCAGTTTGCGTAGCATAAAGTACCGAATAATTTTTATTTCTAGAAGTTACAGATATTTGTGACCAACATTGAGGTAAAATAGTTTCGCGTGCGTAATTATTTAAATTTCCATATAGTACGAATATGTCAGTTCTAATAACTATAGAATATCGTAAAACAAACAATAATAGAAAATTCTACAACGTATTACTGTAAATTGCATTTGTGAGTGGGTGAAATTGTTTCCAGTAAATTACATTGTTGAACAAATTAATTCAGCAAAAAAATATTTGCAATTTATGATGAATATCCGCAGGGTGCGGCTTCAGTTAAAAAAGAAAAGACATTGTAATATGTTTTATTGTGTTCCGTTTCAGGCGACACTGTCACTATGCATTTCACTATCATACTTCTGCATTGGTTTAGTACGTGGATTTTCATCGCCTGCCGTACCATCTATCCTAAAACTAAATCCTGAAATATTCCCATCGAAGGCAGCCGCATCATGGACGAGTAAGTATAATTTTATTGATGACATATATTCATCCTAATAATATTTGTTTTTACATACAGGTTCAATTCCCCCGTTAGGTGCATTCTTAGGCAGCCTAGTAGCCGGCCCTCTAATGCAAGCATTTGGTCGTAAATACACAGTTATGTTAACGTCACCGCTATGGACCATCTCCTGGGCCATTATCTCATTATCAACATCTTGGAAAGTTATGATAATCGGCCGTGCACTATCCGGATTTTGTGCCGGTCTCACATTACCATCGGCCCAAATTTATGTGAGCGAATGTAGCAATCCAGAAATTCGTGGTGTTATCGGTTCATTTCCGGCTCTATCAATGTCTCTGGGTATTTTATTCTCGTACGTTATGGGCAAATCGCTGCCATGGACCCATCTCTCATGGTGCAATTGTATTATATCGGCATCATTTTTATTTCTACTTTTGATATTTCCCGAGTCGCCGGTATGGTTAAAAATGAAAAATCGAGCCGAGGAAGCTAATAAATCGATTAAATGGTTGGAATTGTCGATGGATCAAATAGTGGTCGACGAAAAATTTGTGAAACCAAAAACATTTTCGCGCAAAATTTTATTTAGCCGACCAATTTTGTATCCGATGGGAATCGGTTTGGCTCTACTATCGATACAACAATTATCGGGGATCGATGCGATTATATTTTTTACAGTTGAAATATTTCAGACCGCTGGAAGCTCGCTCGATGAGAATGTGGCATCGATTATTATTGGTTTGGTTCAGGTGCTAAGCAATTTCCTTTCGTTGTTTATCGTCGATAAGGCCGGCCGTAAACCATTACTAATTTCATCGGCTATTATAATGAGTGTGTCGAATGCGTTTATGGGGGTGGCATTCTATCTGAACGGCATTGGTAATAGCGATTTTGGGTAAGATTTTATATATTTAAACCGTAAATCAGTATCATAAAAATGATTTGGTTTGCAGATTTGTACCCGTTACCAGTCTCATCTTATTCATGATAGGATTTTCGATAGGATTCGGATGCATTCCATTTCTGTTGCTGGGTGAACTATTTCCCACCGAACAAAGAAGTTTTCTCAGCTCGATAGCGGGGTCAATAAATCTGCTAATTATGTTTTTCGTAATAAAAACGTATCATCCATTGGAGCATCTGATTACGACGGCCGGAACATTTTGGATGTATTCACTACTTTGTATGCTTGGCGTATTTTTCGTGATTTTCTTTGTGCCCGAAACTAAAGGGCGCGATCTCGAAAGCATAGCAAAATTGTTTGAAAAACCAGATAAACCAGATAAGTTGGCCGGTATTACTAATCATGGGCTTGAGAAACACGGTGATCATGTTCCGGGCAGTGGCAAAAAAGTGAAAAATACAAGAATGTAAAACACAGTATTAGAAGCGATATTATACGCAACCATGACCATAAATAATTTAAATATAAAATTCTTAGATTTTTGCTAGATATTGCATTGTTTGTTTTGGCGATGTGATGACGAGATAAAATCGGTAAGTTCCCAGCACAATAGACCCATTATCATATAGTCACGAAATTTGCTGAGATTCACATGTTGCATGAAATTTAAGTATAGGTAATTAAACTAAGGACAGCTGTTTTTAGAATTGAGTACAAATTATCGAAAACACAAAAACAATCTAAAGTTACAGAAAACACTTGTTTATTTATTTAATCGTCAATCTTTATTGATATATGGTGATATAATTTAAAAAACATGCAGTTGAACACCCCAAACCAAATCACAACACACGCAGTCACAAATCTACGATTTATTCATCGCCTCAAGCTTCAACATCAGAATCTCAGGATCTAAATACTGATCATCAATATCCTCAATATTTGGAATATTATCAATGTTAACTTCGAAGCTGTACGAATCATCTTGTTGCCGCATCATTGATTCTTCCACCTCACGATCCAGAATTCGATCAAGTCGCTCAACATCGAGTGCTTCCAAATCAAATTTCATTCCATGTTCATTCCCGTTTGGTGTCGAAATTGCATTACTGTTCAAAATGTCGCTTAATTGTTGGCTACGTTCGCCTAATTTACATAAACTGCATCGTGATTCGTACAACTGTTTTCGCAGCTGTTGCAATTCAACACGTTCACCGCTAATCGCAAGTTTTTCTTTCGCCAGATTTGCCTCTTTGGCCGTCAAGTCATTGGAATGCCTCTGTAAAATTTGTAATTTTGCGATAACCTTGTGTTCCGATTGTTTTGCGGAACGCAATGCATTTTCAGCATTTCGCTCCTTTCCTTTGATCGTATCGGTCTCAATTTCAATTTTTCTCTCGCGATCCCGCAACATATTTTCTTTGTCGATCAATTCACGTTTTTTAATTTCACAATTTCGTTGCATTTCCATAAACCGTTCACGTTCTTGGTCTGCTTGGCGGGCCGCATCTTCGGCCACCTTAATTGCAGCTTCAATTTCAAAATGATTGCCAGATTTATGGTGAAATTGTGCAGCTGCGTGACTCGGTTGAACCCGTGATAGTACCTCCAATTTTGATTTTTCGGTGACCAATTTAATTTTCTCCGTTTCGATTTCGTTTAATTTCGTTTGGTAATCGGCATTTTGAAGTTTTTTGGTTTCCTCGAGATTTTTTTGCTCGCGTGCCTGTTGCTCACGGAAGAATTCACGTTCGCGTTGGAACGCGACACGTTCTGTTTCTAAATTTTTGATTTTCTGTTTGTAGTTCCATTCGTCCTCGGCAGATGTTTGCGTTAGAGCAATCAGTTTAGTCTCTAGAGATTTAATCAAATCCAAGAGGCGATTTTTTTCAATCTCGTTCGAATCGTGTAACTGATTTAATTTTTTCTCTTGCTCTTCTAGCCGCTTCTCTTTCAACTCTAAATCGATTTGTTTCTCTTTGTACTCGGTGTCTAACTTATCCTGAATCGAGTCTCGCAACGTTTGTATATCGCCTGACGCATTTTCCAGATATTTAGAAGCATTTTTTAACGTTTGCAAATACGATTGGTTCTCCTGCAGAATTGAGAATTCGAGTAACTTTGATTGTCGAATATTTTCGATCATAGTTCGACTGTCATTTTTTAAATCGTCCATTTCAATTTCATGCTGATTTTTTATTTTCTTAATATTCGCATCGTACTCCTGATTAATATCTTCGATACGCTGCTCATAATCTTTGGTCTTCCGATCCATTTCCGACTGTAGTAAATTTAGTTTACGCTCGAAAAATTCCTCCAAACTTTTATTCTCGTCCTTCAGACGTTCCTCCATATTTGACAAGTTCGAAGTCAACAGTTCAATCTGTTTTTTATAACTTTGTTCCAGCATACGAATTTCCTGGTCATGATTCTCATTTAAATTGGCCACCAAATTTTCTAACCGTGTTTTTTCGTACTCGAGCCGCTTCATTTCCGATTCGATTTCGATGACATGTAATTCGGACGAATCTTGGTACTGTTCCTGTGCGCTACCTGATTTATGTATTTCGTTCGTACTTATCTTATGTTTGGAGTTTGGCTGAGACAACAATAAATGAATATGAGCGTTAATTCGCTCCTGCTGCACTTTAATATTTTCTTCAAGAATTTGTTGGCGTTGGATTTGCTTCTGAAGTAAATTGTTAAATTGATCCTCTTGCTGTTTAATTAGAGATTCCTGACGATTTTGTATATCCATTAGTGATTGCTCTTGATTTCGTATCTGTGAAGCAAACATAATTTGCATTTCCTGTTGTTTTAGCTCGTACAGGGCGTTTTCCGCTTCTCGATTCGATAAATTCATCATTTCTGTAACATGCGTAATTTGATTTGGATTATATTGATTCGCTGTCATTTGTGGAAGGTCGTAACGTACGTGTTGGGCCACTTGGGCCGGAATTTGCTGAACAACTGGAGCTGTTTGATGATGCAGAGCGGGCACGATTTGAGGAGCTGGTTCAGTTATCCGTTCAACATGTTTCGGCTCTTGTTTAACTGCTTCGTTCTGCCCTAATCCTAACCAATCGGCAGCTACAACAGATTTGGGCTTAGATCGTTGCGATTGAGTTTCCTCTTTTCGAGAAGGAGCCGGATCATCGCTAAAAAGTCCCAGCGGATCATTCAGTTGATTAGAACTACGACGGCCACTACGTCTCGTATTTGATGGCGCATAATCTCCAAAAGCACTGCTCTCAGGTTGCACCGTCTCCCCGGTATTTGGTCGTGGATTTAGCTTCTTCGGACTCGGAGCAGTTTTAGCACGTATCGGAGATGAAACTGGTTTATTTGGAGGGGTTACCTGTGCAGCTAAAACAGGTTTTTTAGCAACCGTTTTATTTTCAACTCCGAGTAAATCGTTAAAAATTCCTGTTTTTGTTTTAATTTTTTTCAAATCAAAACCAAAATCGAGATCGTCATTATCATCGTCAATCAGTGCGGCTGATTTTGCTGCAGCAGGTGATTCAGGTTTTCTGCTTTCTATCAATACTTTAGGAATATCCTTGATAGGAGGAGTTGTTATTTCGAATGGATCTTTAAATTTAGGTGACTCACTTGCTCTAGAACCCGTTAAAGAAGTTGGTTGCGGTGCTGTTGGTGGCCTGACGTCTTCCTTAGTCGAAATTCCAAACAAATCTGCCATTTTACTTTTAGCTTCTTTTGGTGGTGTTGCAGCAACATTTTGTCTAGCACTAGGTTTTGGTGCCGGTTTGCTAGCGGCTGTCTTTTTCCCACTTTCAAAGAAACTGTCATTACTTCCTTCACTTAAAATATCACCGAGAGGATCGTCAAGATCAAAATTCATCTTAAATTTAGAATTTTTATATTTTTTCACTTAAAACTTTTCAAAGTATTTTTATGAACTCAAGACTCAACATACGCTACCAAATATGACATTTAGTTTATGTTTGGTTCGGATTATGTTACCATAACATTATGTTGCAACAGGTGATTGTTTTCAAATTTTACAGTGCATGAAATATTATTTAGTTTTCATTACGATGTGTCCTGGCTAATAAAAATAAGTTCTAATTATTCTCGATAGATGGGGTAGCAACCAGCAAAGATACTTTCTTTAAAATCAAATAGGTAATATAATTTAAGTATCAACAATTCATATTATGTTAACGTATAATATTATTTAATAGAGTGATGATTTAACATTATATATAAAGAAAGTATATAAAAATATTTGCATAACAAATATTTAGATAGCAAAGATTTATATTGGTAGTGCGATTCTAATATGCTCAATATAAAACGGGGTATTACGATTCTAATATGCTCAATAAGGCTGAGGTGCGAATTAATATCACTAGATGGGGTCAAATCGGTAATATTTTGGAATTACAGTTAAACGTTGTATGTCGTGTTCCAAAGATGTCGTATGTCGTGTTCCTTTTTAGAATTTTGAATAACGTAACTATAGTTTTTAGTTTTACGGCCTTGGACAAATAGATCAGATTAATAGAATATTAATTACTCATAGCAGAACGATATACAATCAACCTAGCAAAATTCTGAAAACCACATATGGCGCCCACACTAAATAGGAAAATTCCCAAAACTACGTCGTAATTAGGGTAATATACATTAAATTAGGTAAAACCGTTTTAAAAATAGATTATTGGTGTATTATCTTTATCTTCATCTCTTTATTGGTTAAAACTATATATATATAAGTGCATATATATAGTATATTTATGTTAAGAATTCTTTTTTTTTAAATAAGTGGTGGGGATCTTAGTATAAATATATAAAAAATTTAGAGTATAAGCATTAGTATAGAAAAACATGTAAATCAAATAAGTTAAAAAATATTGAATCATAAAATCAAAAATACTAATTATCGTTTCATCATAGAATTTTTAATAATTAATAACAGCGACACTAAAACCACTTCAAATTTCAACATTGAGCGTTTAAAAAAAACCGACAGGCAATAGAGAATGCGCAGTTAGAAATTAATCCAGATAATTTGGAAGAAATTGTAGCGAAAAATGCGGGCTATGTGTATGACGTTAATATCATGTACAATAGCAGTATGAATAAAATAGCAATGATGCTATAAGAAATCCATCTATTTTTTCAGTTATCAACGATATACAGCAATGCAAACATCATTTGGAATTCAATAGATACATATGATCAAGCTACCAGTGGAATTCATGGTTTAAACATTTTGCCAATTAGAAAAATGTCAAGCAGACTTTTCAACCAATTTTGACCGTCGCAAAGTTATAAAAATGACAAAGGAGGATTTATCAAAAGAGCAGGGGCATTTGAAACGGGTTACTTAAATTATAAAGCAAAACTGGCCAAATTAGAAGATGAATCAACGTCAAATGACAAAAAACCAGCAATAAGTCCCATATTATCAAACAACCAACATCGAACCTACACACAGTGGATGTGTTTTAAGGCGCAGTTTGAATCACGAGTAATGCAGCATGTGACCAATAATAGCGATAGGCTGGAGTACTTGAAGGGATCGCTAACAGGCAAAGCAGCACTAACTATAGGTGGATTGGAAGGCCGGGACGAAGACTTCACCATTGCCTGAAGGTTAATAAAAGAAACATCAAAATGAAAAAATCATAATCAACAGTCACCTCCAGCAAATTGATAATTTAAAAATGCAGGAATCAGAATCCGCATCACCACTGCAAAAATGTATCGACACATTTCTCTGCCATTACGAAGCAATAAAGGTTATGGATACTCCAGTCAAACATTGGGACATCATCTTTATATAAATCTTATCAAAAAATTGGATTTAGCAACACGAAAGAACTTATAACTTGCAGTTCAACATCATCAACATCAGCACCGGAACTTCAACCAGTGTCGCAAACCACTGAATTCAAATCAACGTCTTGTTCGAGTTCTTTTGTTAGTCAAAAACAGAATAGTCATATTTGGTTAGCAACCGCATTGGTGGATATAGAAGACAAATTTGGAAGCTTTCAAAACCCACAGATGACTCTTGGATTCTGGTAGCCAGTCCTACTCCCTAACGACGACCGCCAGGCAACAATTAGGAGTGAAAACAATCAAAATCAACCGTAACAATGAATTCGGTTATATCGTATTTGGCTCAGCTATAATTCCTCAAACTACCATAAACCATTGCCATTATTATCAACAGATGATTATCTTGAGCAATTATTGCAACAATTTTGGAGAATCTAAAATTGTGAAAGCCAAGGAAAATTATTATCTGTCGAAGAAACCTATTGTGAAGAGCATTTTTAAAATTGATACGTATTAGACAAGAATGAAAAATTTGTCGTAAAGTTGCCGACTAAACCAAATATAAAAAACTTGGACAACTCTAAGGAAACAGCCTTGCGACGTATTCTAAGTTTGGAAACGAAACTGCTTCATAATAAACCGAGAAGAGAAATCAATAGACATGCCAATGAAAGAATCACCACACATAAAAGCTCTTGGACTGATTTGGAATCCAAGCGATGACGTTTTTAAGTATAAATTCTAGTCAACATCAAAAACATAACGAAGTGCTCAATTCTATCGGCTATAGCTAAGCTTTTCGATCCAATAGGATTACTTGGTCCCGTATCTCGATGGAGATGGCATCGTTAGAGTATATGATATAAAAACATCACATGGAGCTGTACGTCTAGCCATATCAAAAATCTATCCTTTGCCATTGGAAAATGTTTAAGACAAACCTCCAACCTTGGGAGTTGAAATTAATATCGTTTAGCAGCGTTTGAGGCCCTTGTTTGTGTCAGGTTCTTATTGAACTTACCTTAGCTAATTTCAATAAAATGTTTTACTGACTTATGATTTTTTATAAAATTTTCTATGCTCCCTCTTTAGAGACCGTTACATCATTTCGCAAAGAATGATGCACAAAGTTTTCCCTCTGAATACCAAGTCGAAGCACTAAATAAATACAATTAATGCGATACGAACGATTTCGTTTCCGTTTAATTCCTATGAAAAACTTATGTAAATGGCGCTTATTGAGCCATGCAAAGCAAACTTTGTTTTAGGTGTTGACAATCGGTAGCTTGGAGAATCATTTATTTAAATCGGTAGACAGTGAATGAGCCGCGATTGATGCAATGGTTTGACCACATCATTATCGTAAAACGGCAGTCTTAGCATACGAATGGTTTGTGAATTTTGTCTCAGTTAGTCGACATAAATCTGTGTTAAAACCCAACAAAACCCAGAGAATCCGTATTGCCAATACAATTACAATGAGGGTCAAACGATAGATAGTGGAAATGAACTAAAACGAAGAGATGGAGGCATTATGTTTATTTGGTACTTGCAAATTAACTAAATTACCGGCAGGAAAAATAGCTAGTGAATCAAACTGGTTAGATAAGACTAACACGGACCAAAAGGGAGATATTTAAAGCAAGGTTGATGGCACAAGGATTCGGGGTCATGCTTTCGACGGGATGTTTGCTGCAGTGGCGAAATCCCATCTTTTAAAAATGATTTTATCAGCAGCTGGTAAAAAATCTTTCTATTTTATATTTTTTTTTCTATTTTATAATTTTTTCTGGTAAAAAATCCTTCTATTTTATAATTTTTCTATTTTATAATAACTCAAGCACCCGTTCCTTGACATCGATGGTGACGATGTTCTTGCACAATTTATTTCTTACAAGAAAAGGAGTAAAGTATCATAAGCATTACAAACATAAGGCGGTTCTATAGAGATCAGATACAACCTACAATAACTCATAACAGTAATGAATATCTTTTTAAAATACAAGACCTAGCAAATTTATAGTCATTACCTTATCATAAACCCCTATTTAGCATGATAATTACCTAGGATTTAAAACACCGGTCAAAATTTTAAACTTTTGTAAAGGTTGAATTTTAAATGTCTACTGGTTATTTAGTAAACCAGCTACCACGGACGTGATGTAGACTATTACACTTACCGAAAATTATCAAATCTGGATGCGGCCTCTCTCTCTCCTTAAGTAGCGCTTAAACTTTTGTTTTTTTTTTCAAATCTTTAACTTTGTTAAGTGGAGCAATCCAGCGCCTCAGGCAAATTAAACGCTCTGGTTAACTTTAGATATATGTATATGAATGTCGGCTCAACTGCTTTATAAAAGATAAATTTCGCCGTTTCGGTTAACTGGCTTATTGGGTGACAATCTCTATTTATAGATTATTCTTCGATTTGTTTCTACGAGATTTTTACCTGTCCCTGGCGCGATATGCAAATTGATCCTGTAGTATTCAATAAAATTAAAAAATTAATCAAATTAATTGTGATACGTAATGTGTAAGGCGAGATATTAGCGTCGATTCGATGATCATTTTCTATTTTAATTTTCTTCTATTTTTACTATGAAAGCCCGATGTAGTATATGCAAAAAAATAATATTTCATTTAAAATTTGAAAAAAATATCGAGCTGAAATAAAAATACATAACATCAAAACAGAAGAATAGAAGATGTACGACGAATCGGCCCCATATTTTATCGAGCTATATTTGTCTTGACTTAAAATGGTTAGGGCAGTGAGCTCTGATTGGCTAATAATGCTTTGGTCACATATATACCCTATAGCTTTATATCTCTGTTCAATTAGCTAAATTATAATTTGAAGTATAAACTTATTAGAAACATAATTTTTTGGAGTACAATTCTAATATTTAAAATAGTTGCGTGGTACGAATTAATACCAACAGGTGGATATTAATCAGTAAAAAGTTTGTGTACTGGCTAAGATGTATTGTCCTGACATCTCGCATAAACCATAAAAACAAAACTTTTTAAATTAACAATATTTTTGTTCTTCAGTTGGTTTCTTTTAAGTTTATTAAAGTTTAAAACTTAGTAAATTAATCAATAATTACTATAAATTAAAACTTATAAATAAATATAATATGTATAATATAATTTTTAATCTTTAATACTTGTTTAATAATAAATGGAATGATCTTTATGTTATTTTAACTTTTTAAGTTTTGGTATTTTGTACATTACATGTTAATTCCTATAAATTAAGTTTAGTCTTCAAAAAAATTGCTGCTTATTATATAACCATAAGATGCCTTGATATGAGTAAAACACGCACCACTCTCACCATTCAATTCGTACTCGGACTCCAGCAAATCCTCGAGCAATAGTAGCTCAGCCCCGATATGCGGTATATTCGAGCGTAGGATTAGAAATATTGTCAATGGGATCAATATGTCGGTGTTCAATATAAATGTTTCGCCGAAAGTATCGTAGCATGCACGATTAATTAGCTCGTATGTCATTTTAATTTGTTCCAACATTTCCTTTGGGCAGAATTTGGTTTCGACCTGTCGAAAATTTTGTATCGCTTCGTTGAAGTAGTGATTTTTGATTATGGGATGGAGGTGCGAATCGATTTTGATAAATTTCATAAGCTCCTCGTCCGATTTTTTATCCGTAAATCGTATACGACGCTGGCAAATCTCGTCCAGCGGCGAACATTTACTTGCGTACAAAACAAATAGCGACGAATAAATTGAATTCGACAACAGAATCGGATAGAAATATCGATGAGAAATTTTTTCACTGAAATATAATTTTTTATTTAGTAATACAAAACATTTTATAACTTACGAGTATCAACTTACTTTTCATCGATCATCATACTATCTTCAGGTAACGCCGGAAATAATCTTCGAACTATTTGATAAATTCGTATCGAGATCGACTCGAGTTCATCGAGCGCTTGCCGCGTTAATATTGTCGGCTTCTTATTATTCCAATGGCCGTACGAAAAATAAAAACATTTTGATATTTTTGTGATTAAAACGCCAAGCGGATGATTTAGGTCTTTAAATGCCTCATTCAAATATTCCTTGATTAGCATTATATCGTGCCGCGTCAACTCTTTAATACCAAAATTCGGCGATATTTCTAATATACTTTCCTTAGTTTTCCGCCTCGTTTCTGATGACGATAACAAAGACTCGGGATGCACAATACTATCGTTCGAATGATAAATTCGCTTTGTTTTAATTCTACTATGAGCATTTTCTAGTTCGAATAATTTTTTATTATCGTCCGCTGTTGTTGCATCGTCGCGCACCATCATCATCAACATTTCGCTGCTAATCGATTTGTGATTTATAATGTCGGGCAGTTTTTCTTTTATATCGAGTGTGCTTCTTTTCGAATATTGGGTGTTTGATGATGATCTCATCGAGAGATTACTAACTAACGACACTGAATCATAATTACTGTTGTTCCATTTTCTTGGCGGCACCGGCGTTGATTTATTTGTAAGTAGTTGGTTCTTCATTTCAAATCCGTCCGATTTCAGTTTCTCCTTTCGTTTTGAATTTGATATGTATACAGATATTTTATTCCATATGGAATTACTGTTATAACTTTGGATGCTATCATTAAAAACCTCACCCTCCCAATCTCTGAACAGAGAACACCATTTCTTGTTCGGGTTGATATTGTATATATCGATGTCCCTATAAATATTAAAGATTGTAATAAAAGAATTATTAAGATGTTATTTAGAATTTCTTACTCCGTATCAACAATATCGGTTGATAAATTCCCGTGCGCAATTTTGATATTTCTCCATGTTCCACTAAACGCTCCATTCATCATTCGACCCCTGATCGACAATGTTTTATAATCATCAATGTTCAAACTATCATTTTTGGGCGATGATAGATATAGGATGCCCTTTCCATTTGGACCATTCAAATTGAGCTCGCCACGGTAAAATGATCCATCGGCCAGTAGCGCCAGTCCATCTCCGATCAAATTATCGTCGACAAAAATCCCATTAAAATAATCGCCCTCCAGAGTGAATAATGTTCCAAAACCATGTTTTTTGTTATTTTCGAACATTCCAAGGTATTTGGAACCGGTAAACTTATCGTCAAGTACACCGTAACCATGTTTCATGTTTTTTAAAAATTCACCGAAATAGTTAAATCGATCGTTTTCCAGTTTACCGTGACCAGAAAATTCACCATTTTTAAAATTGCCCTTGTAGCGTTCCTTATTTTTCATTTCAAGTACGCCGTATCCATGGTATTTACCGTTTTCAAAATTGCCTGGAAATGTATCATAAATTAAAAGAATTAAAAACGAAAGTTAGTTACTCGTAGTATTAAGCATTTAGATAATTTTAGAAATCATATTATTGAAACTAAACCACATATTGCTAATTGTAAGCGGGATCTAGTTAAGCGGGATCATTATTATTATTACGGCGATCAACAAATCATCAACTTTGTTGATGCAAATAAAATATATATTTTAAATAAAATAATTTTATTCATAATTATCAAACAGAAATCTTCTGTTTTTAATTAATAAAAGTGAATGCAAATTGTGTGGTGTGGTGTTTCCTTTTTACTCTGGAGTCAAAAACAATAATTCAGTGTTTGTTAGTGATATCTGAAAAGATATACTACAGCCAACTGTACCAACCACTACAATTGGTGACCCCGATTTAAAAACTGTACAGACAAACCCACGCCCTAAAATGAAATACACTATTGAGCATACAATTAATCGCCAAAAGGCTAGTTCAATCATGCGCGATCATCATTAATTCAACGAAATTCATATGTAAATGTCCATATTCACGGAGCAGACAAGATTTCATTTCAATTTTAACCCATCGAATTATCTGAAACTGGAAATTTTATACGCCGTACAGTGTCGAAGCTAAAAAAACGAAAATCCAGTCACAATAAATTACGGAAAATTTATCTTCCTGCTAAATTACATTATACATTAACGCAAAGCAGACAATCGGAATCAATATAGACTGTCTGATAACGAGGAAGAAAAGGAAATTTCTGTGAATGAAGCAGCGGCTCCAATACCGCACTTCTGGAGAGATCTTCCAGAATTGTGGTTTAAATAACTTGAGTCATTGGTAAAAATCAAACGAATTACTCGAAAATCTCCTTAAATCCACCGATATGGATGATTCCACTGCATCAGACTTTTACAGACATCTCGAGGAGAAGGCTGGTTCCTCGACTGGTGTTAACTACCTTTGGTTAAGTTAACTACCGGATTCAATCAGATCTATAGTAGCAATACGTGAATCCGATAAAATTAATGATCTAATAAAATTCGCAGATCGTATATGCGAAATAAATATACATAATTACGTTTGCAATGCTTTCGAACAAGGATCTGCAAAATCTTCGAAGTCTAAATCAGATCAAAACAAGAATTTAATTACTTATAAGCCTGCAGAAATCAATTGATCAATTAACTGCTAGGTTCAGTCGGGAATTTGATAATCGGGCTCGGTCAAGATTACGATCGACTAGCAGAACTAATAAACGATCGATATCGCGCAGTAAAACACGACAATGAAGTGATAATTGGCTTTGTTCGTACCACAAAATATTTCGTAACCGGGCCAGAAAATGTGAAGGTTGTACATGGGAAAAAGTCTAACTCTCAGGCACAATCCAATGCGGGAAACTAAGTCGTCCCTTAGTACAAGCGACCAGCGATGGGAAGTTTCACAATCGTCGCCTAACTATTAGATGTCCGAAAACTAAGTTACGATTTCTCATCGATGCTGGCGCGGACGTTTCAGTTGTTCCAAAAATTAATTATAAAAATCTGTCGCACAATTCGGAAATCCGATTAGTCGCAGCTAACGACTCATTACCACATACGGCAAAAAGCCACCTATTTATTGTAGCGGCGGTTACTAGACCTATAATCAGTGCCAAATTTCTCGTAAAGTTCGGATTGATAGTTAACTTGAAACAGAGACGGTTACTGGATACTTCCACAAAATTATCAGTCAGCGCGATAAATGAAATTGTATTCGACGAGACTACACTTCGATTGTTTTCTATCGATGGTCTATATGGTGAACTGCTTCGACAATATCCGAGATTAAGAACCTCGTTATGACGTTCCCAAAAAAACATAGTGTTGAACATCGCATTGTCACAGAAGACGATTAGATAGTGAAAAACATAAAATCGCAAAAACTGATTTCGAGTATATGCAACACAAAATTGCATCCGATTCAGTAAAGTACTGAAGTAGTTCAGTAAAAAAAACGTCACCTACAGAAGAAAGATATTGCAGTTATGAATATGAGGTTCTGGCTATAGTTGCAGCACTAAAAAAGTTTAGTGTGTATCTACTCGGTTTACCATTCCGCATTGTAACGGATTGTTCCGCCTTTAAGGCGTCCATGGAACCAGGATCGCTGGTTGGGCGTTGCAGCTGCAAGAATTTAGTTATGTTTTAGAACATAGAGCATCATATAGAATGCACCATGTAGACGCGTTAAGTCGACTTCCCGTTTTGATGATCATTGAGAGTGATACTCTTACCAGATTAAAAGCCGCTCAGAGAGATGACCATTCAATTCAAACAATTATGAAGCTTTTACAAAAAGGTGCGTTTAACAATTACCATTCTAATGACGGTCATTTATTTAAGGTGGTAGATGGTGATTCAAAAATGGTTGTTCCTGACGCTATGCGAATTGAAATAAATCGTAATGTGCATGAACAAGGACATTTTGCGAAACGTAAAATGGAAGAGCTGATCCAACGTGGATTTTACATTATAAAGCTAAGTGAGAAAATTGCCAGCTGCTTAAAAAACTGTATTTCATGTATACTAACGGACCGGAAGTAGGGGAAAAGCGATGGCCTGCTCAATGTCATCCCCAAAGTTGTCATTCCCAAAGTTGACATTCCCCTGGACACTTACCATTCTGATAATTTAAGACATTTAGTTGCAACGAAGAAAAGCTATCGTTATATCTTATGTGTTATCGATTGTTTTTCAAAATTTGTGTGGCTCTATCGCACTCGGAATACTGGTTCCAAAGAAGTTATACAGAAGTTAGAACAGCAAAAAAACGGTTTTTGGTAATCCAAGGCGCATAATCAGTGATAAAGGTGAGGCATTTGTTTCCAGCGATTTTAGAGACTACTGTGAATCAGAGAATATCGAGCAGCATCATATGATAACGACTGGTGTGCCAACCGGCAATGGCCAAGCGGAGCAGCTTAACAGAATTATCATACCAGCATTGACTAAATTATTTTGTCTTAAGCCGGATGATTGGTTTAAACACGCTGATAAATTACAAAGGTTCCTTTCCAGGAGCATTGAAATTTTTGGGACCATATTAAATTATTGAAGTGAAAGATCACGAAAGATATGACGTTAGAAAGATTGTGCAGACAGAAGGGCCACTACTAGCTTCAACTTCGGCAGAGGCAGAGCATTTAAAAATTTATTACGATTGCATGTCCAGTGATGAGAGTATTGAAGCAATATGTAACGAGGTTAGATCATCTGGGCCAGATGATTTGTCGGATGGCCGCGTGGGATCACCCTGTTAAGAAATATCAGAATTTGTGTTTTAATCCATAGTCTACTGTAATGTAATGTTGTTATTGTTTTCATTTGTTAATCATAAATTCCATCAATTACTGTAATTCTTTGTAATGCGGAAAAATGTCGTACGATAATATTTTTGATAAATAATCATTATTGTTAAAGATTCCGTCTCGAAAAGTATTAATTTTGTATTAATAATAAATTGTGTTGATCTAATTGTGGTATTCTTATTATTTATTGAGACATGGTTAACTAACTCCGTAAATAAAACTTCCTAGTCTAGGATTATGTCGACCAAGTTCTTCCACTGCTACTTAGTGCCGAAACGTGACAGAAACGACTAGCGACCTTGCAGGGATTACCGCCGATTAAATGCAATTACGATACCTGACAGGTACCCCCTTCCGCATATCCATAATTTCTCCCTTAACCTTCAAGGCTGCACCATTTTTACAAAAATTGACGTCGTCGCTTATCACCAAATACCGCCAATAACACCAAGTCGCGAAAGAGGATATCTGCAAAGTCGCCATTACCACACCGTTTGGCATGTATGAGTTTACAAGAATGACATACGGGTTGAGAAACGCAGCACAGCCGTTTCAACGCCTAATGGACGAAGTAAAAAAAACGTCTCCATTTTGTATATGTTTATATCGATGACATATTGGTGGCCAGCAAACACGAATCAGAACATCGAAACCATTTAACTATTTTATTTGCACGTTTAGAAGAATATGGCCTCACAATCAAGCTGTCAAAATGTGAATTCGGTGCAACTTCTTTAAACTTTCTTAGCCATGAAATCACCAAAAATGGTGTCAAACCATCTTCTGCGGTTTGAATCTTGGCAATCCAATCCTTTCCCCAACCAACTTCTCTCAGGCAAGTGCAGCGTTTCGTGGGCATGATTAATTATTATCATCGCTTCATCCCTCACTAAGCCGAACACCTACGTCCTATACACAGTCACTTCAGCAATCTATGCAAAGTAAATAAGAAAAATCCATTATCATGGCCACCTGAACGTGAAGCAGCTTTAAATTCTACTAAAGTTGACCTCGCTCAGGCTACAGTTCTTACCCACTCTACAAATCGCGACCCACTACGTATTAGCACAGATGCTTCTGGAGTTGCTGTGGGTGCTGTATTGGAGCAGTTACATGGTAGAGGCCTCTTTTCTTCTTTTCTAAAAAGCGTTCACCTCTCCAACAGAAATATTCTACTTTCGACAGAGAGCTCTTGGCCATATATTGTGCCATTAAACACTTTGGTTGTTTCGTTGAAGGTGGAGAATTTTTCATCAACACCATAAACCCTTTGACCACCACAATTGCATCTAAATCGGCACGCAGTCCTCGACAGAGTCGCCAACTTGATTACATATCTCAATTTACATCGGATATACGATATGTGAAAGGTGAAAGTAACGTAGTGGCAGATACTTTGTCACGACCAAATGAATCCGAAATATCTACGATTTGCCATATTGCGCTCCATTTAGAGAAATTAGCCTCACTGCAAGCAACGGACGATGCGCTTAAAACACTTTTAGAGCAAAACAAAAACTCACGTAATGTAAGATGCAAGCTCGAACTCGTACCCGATTTTAGATCAGGTATTTCTCTTTGGAAACTTCTACCAGTGCAATACGCCCCTACATTACAGATGAAACGCGTCGAAATATCTTCGAGATGCTTCACGGACAATACTGGTCCAAAACATGTATGGTTTTCCAAAAGTCAAAAGTAGCACTCTGAATACGGACGGTTTAATATTCCTTCTGGCAGGTTCGAACATATACCTTTGGACCTAGTAGGACAATTACCTCCGTCAAACGAAAAGGTTTAACTAACAATAATCGACAGGCCGCCCCGGTGGCAAAGTGGTTAGCATGCTTGCTCCAGCGACCGGAGGTCCCGGGTTCGATTCCCGGTGGTGACAAAGAAAAAATTTCACGGCTGGTTTAGGATCAATGAATTAATCACTCATTATCCGAAATGAAAATATGATTATGAAACCTCATTTGAGGCGGCCAAATCCCTTGATGGGATATAATGCCAGAGAGAGAGAGAGAGAGAGAGAGAGAGAAATAATCGACAGATTTACACACTGGCCAGAAGCCCCCCCCCCCCTCTCAAATATCACATAATATTCATCTATGAATGGTCATCGCATTATCAAACAGGACTTCTGGCATACGTTTTTAACCCAGACATGTTAAATACGATTAATCTCAGACATGTCATGCTCAATTCATCTCAGACATGTCATATACGATTCAACAAAAGTCGGAATTTTTTTAAAAATATTAAATATTAAATTTTGTTTTTTTATAGATAAAAAAAAATTAATATTTAATATTTTTTATACCTACATACTAGAGTAGGTGGCATTAATAGATTCTCTATAAAATCCGCCCCTACGTGCGGCACGCAGCGCGACATGTTTGCTAATCCCGGCTCCTATGTCCCTCGAAGTTCAAACCTAAAGCCCTTCGGAGGACTAAGTGGGGGGGGGGGGGTGTTACATAACGACACAAGTGCAAGCTGCTTTTGAAATATGCTGAATCAACAACAACAAATTCATGCTTAGAAACAAATGGAAATTTACTGCAAAAACTGCCGTTTTTGCATAAATGACACGCGCGATGAAAACAACCAGAGCGGATGTCATTTTTGTTGTTCATTAATTTCGAAACCTATATAAAGTAAAGAAAACTCAAAACAAGTGGAATTTGTATTTTTGAAATCACTTCGTTAACTTATATTAACTCGTTGTAAACTTTAATAAAATAAAAAATAAAAATAAAAGAAAAGACTCAACTCTCGAGTTGAGTCAAATAAAAATTTAATTAATTAATCATCAGTTTTATTATTGGGCCGGGGGGCGCAGCGACCTCTCGCGTGCATGCCGGGATTTTGAAAGTTGGGCACATGACTCCAACTCTAAAATTTAATTTTGCTTTTGAAAGTTGGGCACATGACTCCAACTCTAAAATTTAATTTTGCTTCACCAAAATGTATCGCTGGCTGAATACTTGGAATTTCATGAATATCCAAAGATGAAAAATAGTAAAATACATAAATTTATAAGAAATTCATGTAAGTTTAATAAAAAAAAAAATTATAAAATATTCCATAAAAGAACAAATTTAAAAAATTATATTAAAAACTAAAAAAATTCGGCCCATCGACCCATTTGGCCCTTTGATACATTCAGCCCTTCGACACATTCGGCCCTTCGACACATTCGGTCCTTTGAAATTCGGCCCTTTGTACCCATTCCGAATTAACTGGGAATAGAATTTAACGGTATTGTATTTACTTATAGCAATATTATGGCTGTAAATTTATACTAAAAACTGGTAATATCAATTGGAAATATCAATATCATCCAATTTTTCACTTTAATAAACAAAATTTATTTTTAAGTAAAATTCGATTAAAATGTCAACAAAAACTAATTAAACGTGGTAAACTATTTTTAGACATTTGTTTTGTTGTTTTATCGCATGTCGACCGCGACTAATTAAATTATTTTCCCGTAAATTTATTCCCCAATCGCCAGAATTAACTATTGGGAAATGGGGAATTGTGGAAAATCTCTGGGGAATAGCTGCTACATAAACAAATTATTCCCTGTTCCCGGCGAATTACCAGAAGAGGGCCACAGTGGTCCTACTCTGTTTTCCCCCTCTGTTTTTTGTCTAATAGGGAATTTGGAATTAGTGACGTTTTTCTAGCAGTTGCGAGATTTTTTATTCCCCAAAGTGTATTCTGGCGTCGTTTAGGGTTTTTTTATTGGCAGAAAATATTTCCCTTTTATAGCAGTTTTAACGTTAATTTGTCTCCGTTATTTTTTGGGGAGAATTATGGTTCGTATACATTCTTGAATTTTTAAACATTATTTTATCTAATAAATATACATATATTTAAAAATAAATTAAACTTGTAATAAGGTCACAATACCAGTTTTTGATTTCCCCAAAAGAGTATTCCCTGTCTGCCAGAATACACATTTGGAATAATATATATTTGGGAATTAGTGCAATTTGTAATTACAGCAAAATATTTTTCCAATTGGAAACCAGAATAGGGCCAAAAAAGGAAATTTTTTTTGGGAAATTTTTTATGTAGATATTTATAAATTAAAACACGTATTGCGACCTTATTACAAGTTTAATTTATTTTTAAATATATATTTATTAGCAAAACTAATGTTTAAAAATTCAAAAATGTCCGAATCACAATTCCCCAAAAACGTCAAAACTGCTATAAATTAGAATTATTTTTTCCCAATAAAAATAATTCCAAAACACCAGAATACACTTTGGGGAATAAAAAATTTCCAACTACTAGGAAAACATCACTAATTCCTAATTCCCTATTCCCGGGGATAACCAGTATAGGACTACTGGTAGCAAATGACATTTTTTCTAGTTTTATACTAAAGATGTAGCTACAGTACAATGACAATTGAGTCGTGTGAGCTCTAAATGTGATTCCCGCAGAGCGACTTTTCAAAATTTCTTTAATTCTCACCTGTTTATTTTTTCGCGATCATTAATTTTTCATATAAAATAAATGTGTAAAAGCTTTAAGTAATTTTTATATTGAATATTTCAAAATTACAAAATTAAAACTAAATACAAATAGAAAAGAATATAAAACTTGAATATTGAAATAATTTACGATCTTGTCGGTTTCCTTTCGTGATTTTCAAGTAATACTTGCATGTATAAGAGCTTTGTTTGAGTGATATTAAAATGGCATCCTTTAAATTTGGAGTTAACGTTAATGAATATTAATCCGTCTCTAGTTTCTATTTTTAAATGAGGTGGAACGAGATCATGACGAGGAGGATTTCGATTCCCAAAATTTGCAGTTACTATTCTGTCTGATCTCACATTCATCAAAAAGATATTGCTATGGTTTCTGATCTGCATCATTAACGATGAACGGTGAATAATCATTCTGATACATTGCAAATATTTTACAGGTAATAAAATACCCAGCACATATATTTCCATATTGTATTATGTTTGGTATAATAATTTGTCTGGATGAAATGTTTTTTTTAATACAAAATTAAATTATGTCTCTTTGGACGCCAGTTAGTTCACATTTTTTATTCGAAATTTAAATCGACCTATTTACTGACCTCTATGTTAGTCTTGTTAGAAATCTTTTTAGTTAAATCGTTTAGCTCTGAATTTGGCCAGGTTTGAATTGAGCCAGGTAGCTAGATGTAAATCTGGGTTTGATCGACCGTCAACAAAAATAATTTCAGTTTAAATTATTCTAGGAAGATTTCCGAAAGCCATGCGTTTCACGATTCACCGTATAGATAGGCCATCATTTCGGGGTTTCAGAATCATTATAGCACCAGACGCATGGATTCTACCAATAAATAGCCATTCACCAACTTGTATGATAAAGTGTAGATAATTTGAAAATTTTTATGATTTTGGTTCGAGGTAGCGCCGGAAATGGTTCTATAGCACACACACACTACACTTTGAAATAGATCTTCTGAAATCTCGTTCTTCTGCTATTTTGGAAGTAATTAAACAAAATGATTGACTTTTCCGTGCTTACTAATGTTTTGAAACGTACTTGAAAAGATATGGATTGCATTTCTCCAAAGTACTTCGTTTGTCCAAATCTTTGCAGTGAATCACCAATTTAGGAAACTGGGAATCACTCTAATTATTCCTAAATTCTGGGCAGACCCAAAATAGATACGGTACACAGCCCGTTTTTACTACTTTGAAGGCTTTCCTAACCACATTCGGAAATGTTCTGGGTAATTCTACACTCTGAAGAAAAAAAAACACTCCGAGATAATTACGTTTATGACTGACTTACGTCCGATTAGTAAGTCACACAGTTTAATTAAGGTCAAAACACTTTACACAGCTGCCACAAGGTTTGAAAACAGTTATTTAACAGTAATTTAATCCAGCACTTGTTTCAATTTACACAATATTCCGTCACTATGAGTATAAAATAAAAATTTGCGTTTTTTGTTCAAATGAATGAAAAAATAGAATAAAAAACAAAAAAATTACTACGACCAATTGAACGGAAAGTAAAGTTTTTATTAAGTAGGGAATAGTATTAAGTATTAACAAGTGTTTCATTTAACAAATCTCAAAACGAATTCGAACAAATGTACGAAATTCGAAACAAATAGAATTTTATTAGGATATGGGGCGGTATGTTGTACCAACACTTCGAATCGAAAAAAGTCTTTTTTGCTTTTCGAAAATGATACAACATACCGCCAGTCGACTTTTTTCGAATTTCGATTCGAAGTGATGGTACAGCATACCGTCCATGGTTCCGAGGAAAGCGTTCATCCACTTCAAAAAATGTGTAGTCAGTAAAATACTCGAATCTATCGAGAGCACAATTTTATTACTTTTTTGACATTGAGTATCGAGAGTAAAAGTATCACTTCAAAAAAATACAGTGGGTCACAGCCAAAATGATGCAAGCAATTTTTATTTTTTTTTTAAGTAAATATCCAAAAAACAATTATAAATATCTATTTTTAATTTACATTAATTGTTAATTTCATAAAACAAAACAATTAAAAAATTTCAATTTATTACAAAAAAATAACAAAAAACCAAATTTCTACGTAAAAACATGTCACATATAAAATGATACAGTTTTAAAAATTCTACAAAAAATTAATTCATTTCCAATATTTGGTCATTGGTGGGATATCCATTTTGTGTTAGAACCGCTTTGAGTCTTTTTGGCATCGAATCTACGAGTTTTTTCGTGTACTCTGGAGTTATTTTACTCCATTCTTCTAACAATGCTTCGCTACATTATAATTCTCATGTTTTCTGATTTTGCTTTCACGTTTAGACCATAAGTTTTCAATAACATTGATGTCCGGTGATTGGGTAGGTGTTTTCATGACATGAGGAGCATTCCAAATGAGCGAACTTTGAACAATTCGAGATTTGTGTTTCGGATAATTGTCCTGGTAGAACCGAAAATTATCTTTAATATTTAACGTGTCAGCACTTTCCTAAAAATTTCTTTTTAAAATATCTAAATATACATTTTTGTTTAAATTGCCTTCGATAAACCTTAAATTTCCAACTCCGGAGGACGCCATACAAGCCCATAACATAACATGACCTCCACCGTGTTTAACAGTGCTTCGTACATTTTTAGCTGCTCCGTATTAGTCTTTCTCCATACGTTTTTTTCCGTCTGATCCAAAAAGGTTTATATTTGCTTTCATCAGCAAATAAAACCATGTTTCAGAATGTTTCATCTCTGTTTCTATGGTCTTGGACAAATTTAATTCTAGACTTACGATCAACTTCTCACTCAAACACTTTAAAGATGGCAAAACTCAAAGAAAAATTGCAGAAATAGTGAAAACAAGTTTTTCTATTGTTTTACTATACGCCTAGAAAAGCGCACAAAAAATATTGTCCGAAAAAGATTGTCGATGGATTGTCCGAAAAATAAAAGAAACCCTCAAATTAAGTGCTCAAAATTGGGCCGAGGAAGCTGAAAAATATTTACATAAAAAATGTCATCGAGAAACAATACGCAGAATATTAAGAGAACCAAATTTCATGATAGAACAATGCGGAAAAAGCCATACATCAGCTTTTTCCGCATTGCTCTATCATGAAATTTGGTTCTCTTAATATTCTGCGTTTTGTTTCTCGATGACATTTTTTATGTAAATATTTTTCAGCTTCCTCGGCCCAATTTTGAGCACTTAATTTGGGGGTTTCTTTTATTTTTCGGACAATAAATCGACAATCTTTTTCGGACAATATTTTTTTGTACGCTTTTCTAGGCGTATAGTAAAACAATAGAAAAACTTGTTTTCACTATTTCTGCAATTTTTCTTTGAGTTTTGCCATCTTTAAAGTGTTTAATAACTAATTCACGCGTTTCCACACAAGTAGGAGACCCATTTTCTCAATTATTGAAAATTTTTGTCTAAATTGACGCATATATTGACTATATATTCGCACAAAATGTTTTTTAAAACTGATACTCAAAATTGTTTGACATTGTAAATTTTGTTTCGTGTAGTAACACTATGTTCAAAACAAAGAGAATGCATCATTTTAGATGTCACATGTTTTTAGTTTACGTAAAAATTTTGGTTTTTGTTACTATTTTGTAATAAATCTAAACTGTTTATTTGTTTTGTTTTATGAAATTAACAATTAATACTGAAGCTTATAATAAATGTAAATTAATAGTAGATATTTATAATTGTTTTTTGCATATTTACTATAAAAAAAGAAAAAAAAATTGCTTGCATCATTTTGGCTGTGACCCACTGTATATAATTAATAAATTTTAATTGTCCGTCTATCGTTAATTTCGTCTTTCAAACTTGTTTAATATTAGCTTTCCAACATATAATAAATAAAAATAATAATAGAACATTAAACATTGGCAGTTACTCACCCTCATAAGTCCCCAAATTCGGCGTAAACATTTGTCCAAACCCATGAATTTCACTATTTTTCATGAGCCCATTATAAACTTTGCCATCCAAAAATTCCAAACGTCCAATTCCATGCATCAATCCATTCGACCACATTCCAAAATATTTTACACCGCCATATATTTGATGTTTCTCACTAAATTGATAACTCGTATTCCGATTAATCGGTACCTTAGACTGTATCGATTTTTTCAATGAGATTTTTATCCACTTCGATAATTCCTCCAGCCATCGTATTTTATCCTCGTGCGATTTTGTCACAACAATTATATGATTTTCTGGTGTTATAATTTTTAATAAATTTCGTTGTTTCGAATCATTACTATTATTTGATGTTGTATTACTATTATTATTATTACTACTACTATTATTAAATTTTTGCATTGTTTCGACCCAAAGTGTCGTTAATTGGTATTTATATAATTGGTTAGACGTTAGGTAACACAAATAATCGGTAAATAAAATAAAACGCTGACTCAGCAGTGACATTGTCGGTCCGTTCAATTTCAGCGAAACATCTTTTGAATCTAAAATCAGTCGCCGCTCCGGTTCGTACAAATCGTTTGCGATCAATAGTTTATCGGCTGTTTTCCAAAAATTTAAAGTTTTTATACTATCACCGATCACCTGATCGATTTCATTTAAAAATTTTTCATAATATTTATGTTTGTCCGACAAAAAATTGTCCAGCTCAAATTCGTATTTTTTAATATCGTTTAGAAAATTTTTATAGTTTACGATATGCATTAGAGGAAATTCAAAAATTTTCTTAATATTTAAATTAGTGCTATTACTATGATTATGACTGTTTGTGTTGCTCAATTTTTTATCAAATTGCAATTTTAAATTATCGTACCCATTTATACACAGTAGATTTGTAAATTTTTTTAAGTAATTTCGATAAAGCTTAACTAGTTCGTTTAAATTTTTAATAAATAATATTTGGGTACATGTGATATGCATTAAATAGTATTCTTTTATCGTTTTACAATTAATTATTGTTAAATAGATAATATTTAAATATAAATTTATTAAATTATCGTATAGCTGTCCATTTTGTGGTGTTATAAATTGTATTTTTTTAATAAACGGTTTGATAATCGTGTTGTAGGTGGTTAATAAATCGTATAAGTATTTTTGTTCGATTGTTAGATAATTTATGATCGGTTTAAATAAATTGTGATTGATTAGTAAATATTGTTTTGAGCATAAAAAATTAACAATATTGCAACTATTATTGTAAAGGTCGCTGTTCTTAACAATCTCAAATGACGATGATGAGATCGATTGATCTCGTATATTTGGCTTATTGTTTTCTTCGATGATATTTAAATTATTCAATAAAATTATCGTACTGTAGTCGGAGCAAATGATATCGAGTATTTTTTCTTTGTTCTTGTATAATTTTGGCGAGCTATACTGTTCGTATTGTTCGCTTGATATTTGCTTTGATATGTTACTGCCCCATAAATACAGGCGGCCATCTAATGTGAGTGCGACCGAATGGTTTGGGCCACTTGATACTTTTATCACACCTTGACCTTGGAGTTTTAAAACAGGTATAATTATGTTGCGTTTAACTTGGTCACCTGTACCTGAAATCAAATAAATTGGTTTATTAGAAATAAATATAAAATTTGCAACATCTGACTTTATTTCCACAACAAATATCAGTTTCTAAATAATTGCAACTTCGTATTTTTAGTTCGTTTTAACGTGGTAAGCTGTTGGCCTGTTGGACCAAGTTATTGGAATCCTCATAAAAATGACAGCAATAATAACCTACGTTCTAAACCATTCTTCATGGTATTTTGAAGGTCCCTTGTGACAAAACCGCAAAATAAAAAATGTTGCAGAACACACCCGACATTTGCAAAAAATACAATTTACCAGAATTTTAGTAAAATTGTCGTGTTTTAGCAGGGAGTTGTAGGAAATAGTAGTTCTTCCTGGATTAGAAACATTTAGATGATATCTTTTATTGTATTGACCAAGTTAAGGTAATTAGAATTCTCTCTCTTTCTCTCTCTCTCTGGCACTACATCCCATCAAGGGATTTGGCCGACTCAAATGAGGTTTCATAATCATATTTTCGTTTGAACGAGTGATTAATTCATTGATCTTAAGCCAACCGTGAAATAATTTCCTTATCACCACAGAGGAATCGAACCCGGGGGACCTCCGGTCAGTGGAGCAAGCATGCTGACCACTTTGCCACCGGGGCAGGGAATTTATTACTATTATAAAATAAAATTGTAAATTGACTAGAAAATTATAAAAAGATCAGTTTTGTTGTGTACCTCAAATTATATAAATATAAAAATATATTATAGTTTTATTCGAAATAATAAACTTTAAACACTTAAAATAAAAACCATTCTTGACTGTTAGGCAAACAACACACCTCTTGTGAAAAAATGCAGAGGAAAAATATCGTCATTTTGGGGCAAGAAACAATATGATTAGTCTTAAAAAATTGTTTGAATGAACGAACGAATGAACGCAACCTTAAAGGCGCCTTTATACTCATCTCGTCATTATATCCAAAAAGATATATTCGTTTCACCTGTTCAGCCGTTCCACATGGGTTGTCAAATGAAATCGACTTCACGCTTCAAAATAAGTCGTAATAGATTTTTTATTGCTATTTTAAAACCTTATTTTATATTTAAACAAAAACTTTTTTGTGTTGTTTTATGCCCGGTTTACATAACACCAACATTTTTCTTCTGCAAAATGAATAAGATATAACATTGACTTTTTGCACATGAGAGACAAGAAGAGCAATATATCCCAACAAAATTTTGCAGAAGAATTTTTGAGCAAAAATGACCATAAAAATGAAAATGTTTCCATAAAATATATTCGATCCGAGTATTTTTATGGCAACATTTTTAAAATTAACATGAAAAAAAATTATTTCGTATTTATAAATGTTGAGGATTCATTATAAAAACAGACGCCATAGATAAAAATGTAAATTTCGTTTTTTAATTCATTAAAAATAAATTAATAATGATCCTATAAAAAAAATTACACCATTACTATATATGTTTATTTCTTTCTGGCATATTGAATATTTTTATATAGCGGATTCTTTCTTATTTACCTGCAAAAATTTGCAGAAGAAAACAATTTTCTCATGTAAACCGGGCATTATTCTCGAAATTAAAATTTAAACTAGAAACTACATCTCGAAAATGGCCTTAAAGTTTTTTTATTTTATTTCTATTTTTGTTGAAGCTGCTGCACAGAAAAAATTGTTGTTGAAAAATAAGTCGCAATTAAACCGGCACCATAGCTAAACAGGAAAAGAAACGAAGATGAAGCCGCTTTTTGACAACCCGTGTGGAATGGCTCAATGGGTGTGTAAAGATTTTACCCATATACAATTTGCTATTTCATGTGTAACAAGTCAGAGCAGGATGGTTATATAAAATGTGTATTTGGCTTACTGGTATCTTATTGTAAAAACCATAGAATTAGGATTCCAAAAGCCATGAAAACCTGAAAAAAACCAAAAACCAACCAAACTGATTTATATGTTTGTTGTCAAAGTTGAAGTAAAATTACGTGCTCTTAAAAAATATTGAAATTTCTAACTAAAATAATTAAAATATTATAAAATAGTAAGTAGATTGTGTAATTGTGTAAAGGAGGTGATTCATGTAGAAATTTTGATAGACATAAATAATAATCGCCGATTGGTTAATATTTTTTTGTCTTATAATATAAAAACGAAATTGAAACTTAAGCGATAACAGCATAAAATTTTGTCGTATGGATATTTTTTGACATTTTATACAGCAAGCAACCTAAAAAGTGTTTTTATTTGTGTTCATTATGAATTTTTTTTTTATATTTTAGAATGTGTATTCTTTTGTTTTCACTGCCGTCAAATCTTATCTAAAATTGAGCAATGTTCAATTTTTATTTTTTATCATACGATAAAAAAATATGGCCGACATTCAACCAACTAGAGCCATTATTATTTATGTCTGTCAGGCAAAATTTATACATGAATCACCTATTAAGGCGTGCATCATTTGGTAATAAAACTGGAAAACTTTTAATTAAAATGAAGTCTAATGAAATGCTGTTAAAACACGCCTAGAAATTTACAGAAAGCCATCGGTAATTTTACCAAGTATTTATATAAAATAAAATATAAATTATGTTGAAAAGAAAGAGGTTTGTGGTAAAAAAAATCCTTATTTTAATTTAGAAATCAAAAAAATTAAGTAAACATTTTTGGTTGTTGGGTTTTTCTTTTTGTACACCTATAAAACGTAGTTTATTTCATGTGCCACGTGCTGTGCTTTCTATAATTTACTTTTATTTTGTACAATTAATGCTTTAGTACAATTTTTTACAGAAAATTAAAACAATTAATGTACTATATTGGAGGAATAAAAATAATTTTGCATTTGTGGTTTTTATTTTCAGTTTCCTAACTTGATTGTATTCGATCGAAAAAATTCTAAATGCAGCCCTGTTGATTTATATGCTTTTTCTTTTACCCTCCGAATTTGACAGTGGCTTACATTCATTCTATTTCTATGGTAAAGTAGTTTTACCCCTTTTCCTGCCTGCCATCACAATTGTGTGTGTAACGCAAAAGAATCATCTCAACAATTTATTTTTGTATGAATTTTGGACCAACATACACATTTGTGCAAACTCCGGAAGATATTACAACCTGTAATTTTTTACACACACATTTGTGTGGGTTGGACTTAAATCGAAGTAAACAAATTTTTTTGTCTGGCAGGAAAACGGATGTAACAGTTTAGTGTTATTGCAGAGAAGTTATTATTCGCAAACAACCTGGCATGTTTAGCGCGGCATATAATTAGGGGCGCGCTGTTACACAATGAATGAGTCTAAAGTTAGTCTTTGAAGAATCTTATTTAAGACGGGGTAAACGGTAGTGTAAACGCGAAAGTCAGGAACGAGGAAGTTATAAGTGGCGTTAAAGTGAAAATAGTGATGTGATTGGCCCGTTCCACACTATACTTCTTTTGAAGCTAATTCTTTTTCGTCTCTTTCAGCCAAGCTACACACGATTTCAGCTTCTGGTTTCAAACTAAGTCGCAATAGATTTTTATTTTTAATTTAATTTTATTTAACAAAAATTTTATGTCGCAGCTGCGGACGCATAAAATAAGGGTTTAATTTTATGCATCCGCAGCTGCGACATCAAATTTTTGTCCTTGAATCCGAAATGAAAAAATAGAAACTAAAATAAAAAATTTAAGGTTATTTTTGAGGTATAGATTTTTGTTTAAATTTTATTTTCGAAATAACAGAATAAATAATACAAAAAAAATTTGGTATTTTAATATAAAACACGGGTTTAAATTAACAATAAAAATTTATAACGAATTAGTTTGAAGTTAGAATTTGCAGCCGTGTGTAGCTTGGCTCTTTCTCCGTTTACCTATGAAACCGGTTTTAATTGAAGTAGCTTCAAGATTTGAAGTACAACCAACACAATTATGTGTATAGTTAGTGTTTTTTTTCGGACGAAAATACATAATAAGTTTGGAAGGAAAGCACAAAAATAAATGTTTGACATGATTCTTTTACCTTACCCACACAATTGTGTGGGCAGGCAGGAAAAGGGGTATTTTGGGACAATTATTTATTGTGGGAATATTTCTTGTATTTTCGAGAATATTCCAGTAGTGGTAAGTGTTAAGTAAGTATTAAGATTTTATTCAAAGATTAATTTCGGTATTTTCGAAAATATTCCGGAAGCGGTAGAAATTACGAAAATTGTTGTTGTACTCGTCATAGAATAAAACAGTATTAACCAATCCAATCATACGATTGGACTTGACAGAGCAAATTCGTAACAATTGGTGCGGCTATGGAAAAGCAGGTATTGGACCCGAACAATTTTGAGTTCGAAGAGGAATATAGGTAACTGATGATGAATATGTGGTGGTGGACACAGTTGTCGGGTAATCTGGAATTTTCGATGCGGCGCAATTATTGGCTGTTATAACTAAACAAAACAAATAATACAAGATTTGACACAACAAAATCAACAAATAGAGCAACAAATAATACAAGTTTTTTTTTACACTATTTGCCGTAGGCACTTGGCGAAACACACTTACACTTAGAGTAGAGAGACACTTAGAGTAGATATTGCTGATAATAACCTAACAAGTTGAAATCGATCGAGTGATTTTTTAAACTTTTTGAACACATTTTTTAATTAAAATATTCAAAGTCTAATTTTTGCGAAATAAAACACAAGTGTTTAATAAAAAAAAAATAATAATACAAGGTTGGACACAAGGAATACCTCAAAAGTTAGAGCAAAGCGTGGGGGAACTCAATGAAAAGCAATGCAAAATACCGTGCAGACGCTGGACCAGGCGAGAGGCAAAATATTTGGCAAAAAGAAATGATGATGTAGGGCAGGCGGTATAGAGCAAAAGGTCGAGAATGCGGTGGGGAGCAGATGTTGAAAATGACTGTCGGTAATAATATTGTACCGGATGATGAAGATCATGGATTGGATGCTATTGGTAGGGAGGAACTATTGGGCTTGGTAGGCTCAAGTGATGGCAAGACATCAAAAACTAGAAATCAACTGAGCCAGCTAGGACATTTGCGTCGATTCAATGCGAACCTTCTATTTTCTATCCTGCTATTTTTACTAGGAAAACTCGATGCATTTAAGCAAGCAACCTAAAAATTTAAATAAAAATTTTGAAATAAATATCAAGTAGCTTTTGAAATAATAGAAGAATAGAAGAAAAGATAAATAGAAGATGTACAAGGAATCAAAACCTTTGCCTCAGTACAAGAACTTGGATGCTCAACCAGGATTTGGATGCTCATGTAAAGATCAGAAACGGAACCTGCACGATAAATCAACATGGTTTTTGAATATGGGAGAGGTGGACAATATCTTTCATTCACACGCCATTGCCTAAACCACCTGGAAAAGTAGCCTTTCTAATACATCCTTAAATTTTGAATTTTACACGTTAAGGTCGATTTATATTATTCGTTCAGTTCAGTTTCTACACGTATCGTGTCAGACAAAAAAAAACATCGTTACGTGTACTTTTTATAGGAGCATCTATATTAACTGTTCCTTTCAGTTCCTACACGTACGGAACGGATAATATAAATACTCCTATAGAAAATACATGTAACAATGTTTTTTTTGTCTGACACAAAATTTAATTATAAAAATTTAACGGATATGGAGTGTTATTACTAAAGACATTTTGCCTATAAAATATGCATTTTTAGTTTATTGTACTTCTATATGGAACTAACCATTTTATATTTACGCATATCCAAAATTAGGATTTGAAGTTAGAATTTTTGAAGTTCCATGAGTGACAACATATTATTTTAAATTTTCTGTTTAAAAATTTAGCCTTTTATCTGATAATATGTCTTTATGTTGTGAAAAGCTTCTTTCAACATCACAGGAGGTGATTGGTGCATACTTAAAATGTGCTGCATTTATTATTTCAGTTTGAACCACCGGTTCATTTCGCAGTACTTTGTTAATTTCTTTTAGCTTCTGCAAACCTGAATTCTTTTGAAAAATTGTTTTTATTTGTTCACCCGGTACATTTTCAATATTTCTAAAAACCTCCTCAATTACTGTGAGGCTGTGATTGAGGGAAAACCTCGAGGCTTTTAATTGCTCAATTTTATTTGGAATAAATCCATAGTTTGTAGAGATGAAATCAATAGCATTGCGCTAATCAATTTTTGAAATGAGATGTGCACACTTGACAATTCCGCGAAGACAACTTTTAATATATCGAAATTATTGTAACAACATTCTACTCTCCGGAACCATGTGCCCCATCGTATAACAACAGGTTGCCTTGGTAGTGGTAAATTTGGCGCCAATCTTTTAAAAACGCATATTCTGGAAGGTGATTAAAAAACTATTTTTTTAAGTTGTTGATGAACGTGTCAACGTCAGAGAAAATGGATCGGATATGTTCAGTTGCAGCATCGGTTACCACTAACAACACGTTATCACATTCGCAAGCACCATCGAGTATTTTAAGTGTTGTCAAAAGCACGAGCCATTGTCGTAGCATTGGATTTATCTACAAATAAGTTTAACCCTCGTCAGGCGGCATAGGTACAATTGTACCTTTTCTGTTTTTAAATACTAATAAGTCTTCTTGTAGAAGCCGGAGAAAGTTAAAGCTTTGTGAGATCTCTACATTTTAATAATGTGGAAATTCCAAATATTATCTATTTACAAAAATTATGACTACAGTGACGATTTTCATATAAAATATATAAAAGTACAATTGTACGTCCCGCCTTTTAGCGTAGTAAAATTATGCCGCCGGACAAAGGTTAATAAATACACCGAATTAATATTATCCAAATCCTTCCGTAAAATTCTAACTATAATGTTTGCATCGAAACGTCCAGCAGTGCCCGTTTTTTCAACGATAGACACCTTAAAAAAAATTGCCTTTAAGGTTTTCTTTAATTTCCGAAATTATATTTGCATAGCAAGAACTCAGATAATTTTTTCGAATGGTGGATTCACTAGGAATTACTTCTCTCGTGTATTTTTCTAGGAAAGATCTTTTAAAATAAAATTTAAATTTTGATTGGAAAATTATATTAATATATCAATTTCTAACCTGAGAGACACATTTTTTAAGTTTTAGAAAGATGTGATTGTCCATGTTGCATAGATCTAAACAAATTTTTTTTATTCAAATACGATTTTTATGGCTGATTTTCTTCATACTGTTGTTTTGAATTTTGAGCCAGTCGAATATGCTTCAATGTTCTTAAATGTTGATGAATGGGGTATTTTTTTAATTTAACATCGCATTTACATAGTGTACACACTAACTTCTTGTCAATATAGTTTCTATACCTTCAAGCTGTGTTCACTAGACGGATAAAAATCTCGGATTTTTCAATCCGAGATTTTTTTTCAATATGTTTCAACTATTTTCTATGAAAAGAGAAGAGGTGTGTCTGTTGTATAATTTACGTGATGTAATTGGTTAAAACGATGGGATAGAAAAATCCGAGATTTTTATCCGTCGTGTGAACAAAGCTACAGGGCCAAACTGTTTTAAATATTTTATTAATAATTTTTCCGACATTACTATAGAGTGGTTAAAACAGAGTGCTAACAGAGTACTATATAGTGGTTGAACGGGCTGGACCATATCTCGCTCAAACTTGAGTGGGTCAAAGAGGGCATTAACAATAACAGCGTTGGTTATTTTTGAGGATGACAGTATGGATCGGGAGATATGCGAACAGGTGGTGCGGAGTATGAAGGAAATGCAAGGCGTGCAAATGGCGAAGCGCATTGTCATCGAGAGTGAGGCTGAGGTGATATGGAATGGACCATGGACGGTGAGAACGAGGTTGGATTCCACCGAGACGCGATGACCAAGGAAAGGTGGAATTCAACCAGGAGAGGTTAGAGCTGTACAGACTAACCTTTCATTACGATTTAATGAAATTTTTTGTGAGATGAGTGACGTCTAGGTTTCAGTAGTAGCATTAGAAGTTGATTTTAATAGTTTAGTGGTATTACAGATTACAGCAGACTAGTTGCGATTGTCTGCGGACAATCTGGAATGTTCAGCGTAGTATAAAAATACGACGATACTTAGTCGCGTTTCGTACTACCTAATTTCACTTGGCAGGATGCCGCATAACTGAATCTACCACTATATAAAGTACAATTTGTGAATTCAAAATTAGAATAGTTAAAGTTGACAAAAAGCGATTATCTAAATTATCACAATATCTTTCTTAAATAAATAGTCACACATTTGACGAGCAGTAACTCAATGGTTACTCACATTTGAATTTACATAATTTAGTATATTTCTCTGTCCTAATTAAATACAACTCCCCAGTTCTAAAGGCTTCTGCCTTTGAAATCTTCTTACTGCATTGGTGGTGTTCAACAAATTTCGTATGTCTGCATTTAGGTGCCGAGATATCCGCTGGAAACACATTCAGCGGATATCTCGGCACCTAAATGTCGCATGTTTTTTTATATTCTAAATGTTTTATTCTAAATGTCCGACATATTCCATGTTTAAGCCCCCATGAAGGTTATCATTTCTGATGTACCATGGTGCGTTGACAATGATACGCAGTACTTTGTTTTGAAAACATTGTATCGTTTGTGTATTTGTGTTCTTGGTACAACCCCAAAGTTGAATACCATAGGTCCATACTGGCTAAATATTTGCCGATATAATAGCAATTTATTGTGTATTGTAAGCTCAAAATTTCTACCTAATAGCCAATACATTTTTCTTTTTAACATGCTCTTTCCATCTAAGCTTGCAATCGAGAGTCATGCCGAGGTATTTGACTGGGTATTTGTATTTGGAACCTGCCTTGAATTGAGTTCCATTGGAATCCAGTTAACTTTCTGGTTTGTGAACCGATTTTGCTTCATTTAGGCTAATGCGCCATTTCTTTGTCCAGCTACTCACTGAGTTGATTGCTTGTTGCAGTTTTGTCGTTGATAGCAGAATAGCTGTATCGTCTACAAATGTTGCTATAGTAGCACCTTCTGTATTTGGCATATCTCATTCCCTTTAATTCAGAGTACTCTCCGTTATATTTAACACGGAAATGCCGATCTGCGATGTACGATTTAAGAATTTGATAAAACTGTTTAGATAGATCTCGATGCAATTTAAATTCAAGTCCTTAGTGCCAAACTTTGTCGAAAGCTTATGCTACATCTAAGAAGATACTGGAACATATTTTCTTTTTCTCAAGTGAGTCTCTATTATGTCCGTTATTATGTGAACTAGTTCTATCGTAAAGTGATATTCCCCATATAAAAATTGGTATGGTGGAATTAAATTTCGTTTTTTCTATGATTGGCTTGAGCCTCTTGAGCAGTAATTTTTTAAATAATTTTCAAATGACAGGAAGTAGTGAAGTCGATCTGTACGACTTTTTGTCGTTTGCTGATTTGCCTGGTTTAGGAATCATAATTACTTCAGCAACCTTCCATTGCCAATTCATATTGCCAATTCAAGGGACATATTTTAGTCTGAAGGCAGCATTGATTATTTGAACCAATTTTCGTAATCCCTTCTCGGAAATGGCTTTTACGACTTGACTAGAAATTAGATCATAACCTAGAGCTTTTTTCGCATTTATATTGTACTTGATCTCCTCTTTCAATTCCTGTAATGTTACAGATCGTATATTGTGGTTATCAATTTTGGTAATTGTTATGTTTTCATCTGTAGTTTGCCTGCCAAACCGATACCGGTTGAAAGGTGAACCGCAAATAAAGTAGCTTTTTGCTTGTCCCTTTTGGCCCAGGTTCCTTCCTCATTTTTAATAGGCGGCACATGCATTTTGGTCCTTTTTAATCCCTTTGTTGATTTCCAAAGAGAGTAGTAAGTGTCTTCATGTTCGGTGAGACCACTTAAGTACTTGTTAATAGTTTCGTTCTTAATTTCTTTTATAAGTTGTTTCAGTTTATTGCACAGATAATTGAGGATTTTTTTGTTTTCCGGGTCGCGCGACCTTTGTCAGATTTTTTGTGCTTTCCGTTGCTCTCTAACAATTCCTTGACTTCAAGAGGGTTGATTCCTACGAGATTCGGTATGACTAGTAGAACTTTCCCATGCTGCTTGTTGAATAGTACTGTTAAGTACCTCCAGTTCGTCTTCCACCTGTACCGTTGTTTTAATTGGGACCGGAAGGTCTATTTGCTCTTCAATTAGTTCTTGTAATAGGTCCCAGTCAGTTTCATTATTTGTTAGCTTAGGCATGTTAATCCTGTTAATTGTGCTGAGTATCATGATAACAGGTGAATGGTCAGAACATATCCCCTCGCTATTTTCGAGGCACATGTAGTCCTCGGTAATCCCTTTCGTTATACATAGAAATCAATGAGATCTGGTACTTTTTTATATCAGCAGGCCAATATATTGGTTTAGCTCCAGAATGGAACTCCGACCTGCTTCGAAAAGCTCTTTTCCTTTAAAGGTTGTAAGTCTTGATCCCCAATAGGTGTTTTTGCATTAAAGTCACCACCAATAATAAAATTGATCCTAGTGATCTAAAGAGTCTGTTATAATCTTCTTTGTTTAGATTATAGCATCGAGGGCAGTAGATAGAGGAAATACTGTATTCATTATTATTACTAGTTTCGACTTTACGGTTTTAATTTGCATAATTTCTTCTTCGATACCAAGTTCTTCATAGTGTTTGACATTGCTTTTCACTATTACTGATGATCCTTCCCTCGCGTTTCCTCCTGGGTGTACAGAATGACAATAATGATAATCACGTATTTTAATAAATGATGTTTCTGTTAAATGGCTTTCCGATATAAGGCATATATCTATTTTTTCTAAATTCTGAAATGATAATGTGATCGGAATGTAATGATTGCATGAATAAAATGAAATTTATTACGAAGTTCATGGGGCAAAGCCAAGTATTTGACGTCAATGATACGATCGAAAGACGCCAAATAATTTGCGTTAGCGAGTCCTATGTTTTAGTTCTTACGCTGTTGTCAGATATACGATTTGATTAAAAATAAATTAATTTGAACTTAATTTGACTGTGGAAATTCATTTCTCAACCATTTTTAAAGATCATTGTGATTCAATTCGGTTGGAAAACAAATGAAATCGTTTAGATTTTCCTTAAAAATATGATTGCATATTACTAGTGTAACACCCTAGAACGGAAGGTACCAATTATTTTATCTATCTATAATCAAAAGTAAACCAGGAAATTCTGTCCGTGACCCAAAATTTTTAAGTTACGATAATTATAACCAAATTTTTTAAAAAATGTTTCCCCTCTAGATTATCTTAATTAGAATATAGTCGGTATTAAAGCCCGCCAAATTTAGGACGCTACCTCATGTGACGCTCTAGTCTAAACTGTGCACTATTGAACGGGTTGGAGAAACGACAGGAACGTTTAATAGACAATTTAATTAAGTACGTTTTCATTACGAAACTGTTGGCCATGATTCAAAGAATTCTTAGATCCGACTATTAAATTTAGAAGTGAGATCACAGTTGCTTCGATAATTGAAGTCTGGTGACAAATCCTTCTAAAACAGCTTTTACGATGTACAGCTTTTATGGCCAAGGATAAAAATTGAAAACGTTTTTTTTTTGTAACCATCGGAATGATAAATTTCTGAAAAACAAATAAAAATTTGGAAAAAATGGAGTTTCCATTAAATTCGTGATTAAATTCGTTTTATTTTGGTTAAAATTTGAATTTGAATTTTAGGCAAAAATTTTATAATATTCAGTCAGTTTCTTGTAAAACGGACTTAAACCAAACGCGGAACAATTTTGATCCTTTAAATTTTCAGTTTCTCACGATGCTTTCACTTAGAAGAAGATTTAATAAGGGCCCACCTCCAGTAACATTCCCTGAGCTAGTGTGATCTCTTACATTCAGGTTTCAATTTCAGCCATAACCCGAGGAGGTTAAAGAGAACTATTTTTTTCCATCAGGCCATAACCGGGTTTAAAAATATTTAACCATATATCTACTTTTTCAAACTGAAATTGAGTTAGATCAAAATAAATTTGCTCCTCCGCCTACCAATGATGCCAAAGAAAATTTTGCTATCCTATTAACAAGCTTGTGATTACGAGGGGCTTCGAATTCAAATTTGTAAATTACTCAACACAACCAAAACGATTTGCTTGCACAGCTGCGAATCGGAATATGTACTTGCAAGAATACAACATAAGTAAATACGGAATTTATGTAATAACCGATTTATATCATAATTTGCACTATTTCCTCTATAAACAAAAAAAAAATTACTGAATCATGCATAAACTAAAACAGCAAACATAAACAAACAGTTGTTATCTGGGTGGGAATCGCAACATACAATATTTATTTTTTAAGATAAGATACATTGTTGCTTGATGACGTATTTCGTACATTTCTAATCTACTTTGACTAATCTAGTAAATAAACAAACATTCCGTTTCATCAAAATACAATTCCATAAACTGCGCGAAATAATTTGACTCATAATACCTAGCAAGAAACCTAAAATCGATAACAAAATACTAAAAAAAAAATATTTACCTAGCTGGCCTTCTCGATTAACACTGCCAAAACTCCAAACTCCAGTGGTCAATAATGTGTTACCAATCCGGCATAGTTCGTTTATATTTTTTTCTAATCCGACTTCCGAATGTATATCAAACTCATCGTTATCAAGCGATGAAGTTTCAGATAAACTCATACCAACTGAGTTCCCGCCAAATGTTGAAAACTCATTTTTTAACGACGAATTATCGTCCACAATTTCGAATGATTCCATCGGTGGGGTATCATTATTATCGGAGCCGCTCATATGCCGCGAAAGAGTTTTCACCCCTTCGTACACCATTGATGTGATATTTGAAACATTATCTTTAACCAGTTTTGTTTGTTTGCCACCCTCAATAAAATCCTCACTTAAAATCGAAAGTGATTCTAGAAAAAAATTTATTGCCAAGTCTTTATTCGATTTGATGGGGGTGGCTGCTTTGTTTAATGCCTCGATATTTTTTTGATTCTCTTCCGAATCAAAAGTGCCCGATGAACTTGAGGCCATCGAGGTTTCGGTTGTACTTTTGCTTACATTTTTATTAGGTTGTGCTTTACTAATCGGGCACTTTGGGCACTCAGTACTTATAAACGTATCCTTAATGTCATCGTATATGCTTGAGTTCTCGTAATCAAAATCAGTGGGATCGGTACGCTTAGATGTTAGTATAACTGCAAAATTATCACCTGTTGTTACCTGGAGTATTTTTAGACCGCTAAAACATTCCACTTTAATTGGATAATCGGATTGTAGAACTTCGGAAAAATTTCCCATCCCATATAGTTCATTGTTGAATGAGGTAAATAATATTCCATCACTGTTACAGTTAATCCGTGATATTCGCACCTTTTCTGTAATACTTTTGAAACCGTGTGGGCATGTTTTTGGATTCGGCACAACAATCTCTTTCCACTGCCCACTCCCACCACTTTCAATATCCGCAACGGGTGTTTTGTGTACGCATCCATTCTCATCGATTATAAAGAATTGTTCATCATGCAGTTCAATATCAATAATATTTGGTTTGAATAATTTAAATTTTACATAATTTTTCTCGACTGTCCCGTAGAATAATTCGAATTTGGAATTGAGAATAAACAAGAAATTCTTGAACGAACAAAATTTTAGAATTCTTAACAGATTTTGTTGATTATCACATTCGTATCGTATCTCAGTTGAATCCGAATTATAAATTGTAAAATTGGACATTTCCTCGTTTGATGTGTATGTATATGGAAAATTACAAAGGAAAATTTTTGTATGTTAACAAAGAAAATAATTTTCCTTGATTTTTGTGATTTCACTTTTTTTGTTTGGTTTGGTGCCAAGAAATGCAAACACGATAATAAAAATTTAACAAATAATAAACAAATAATTTACAGTTTATAGTAATATTACATAACACTATATTACAGATCACATATTGCACACATTTCACTAAATACTATAAAGATTTATTTAAAAATTATTTAAACATATTTTTGAAAATGTAAAATTTTTCATTTTTCAGCTGCGCTGCTCACTCGCCTCTCTGTTTATGGATTATGGGATGACATTTGATAGGCAAAGAATTTTGACGTCTTTACATTGAGCTACATTTTTGCTCTATAATGGATTTTAATAGTAAAGTTTCGTGTGTTTCATTTTTAAAATTCAATTCTGAATATTTTTGGAAAATTTCTGATCTCTAATTCATATTTCGGAATGAAAAAATGACAATATTTGATGGTTTTGGCTATTCTGAAATATCTAAACCACTTAAAATTTAAAATTTTAATTAATGAGCAACTAGTCAAAAATACACAAGTTATTTGAATCCCACTTCAATTGACCTGTCAACAAATGTCACTTGCTAATATTTTTGTTGGATGCATTTCGTGTGGTATTAAAATTTGAACATAATTACGATAAAATAAATTAATTACATCAAAAATGAGTTCAAAACAAACAACCGAAAAAGCATTGCAGTTATTACGCCAATTGCCACGAGTATCACTTGCGAATATACGAGATAATCCTAATTCAAAACAGAATGTAAAACTTAACCTAAAAATTTGTGTTGAAAATCGATTTTATTAATTGGGTTGCATTTATTTAGGAAAAACGGGGCCGCGGGCAACACGGTGGTGATAAACATGGTGCCGGTAATAAAGGTTCAGGCCAAAGGCAAAACTTTTTGCGGATTGGTTATGAAACTGGCAACCGGCCGTTCTACCTAAGATTCCCTAGGGAACCGTACTACAAAGGGCACCAGTAAGTTACTATCTAAACTAAATTAATATTTTATTTAATTGTTTAATTTATTGTAGTTTGCGTCGTCAATATCCACCAATTACTCTACTCCAGTTGCAAACCCTTATCGATACAAGTCGCATCGACACAACTGAGCCCCTTGATATAACATCCTTCTGTAACACCGGTTTGTTCACCATTAAACCTGAAAGTCGTGATTTTGGTTTTCAACTAACCGATGAAGGTGCAGATAAATTTACTTCCAAAATCAATATTGAAGTGCAGCATGCTTCGGAATTAGTGATCGCAGCAATTGAACGGAATGGAGGTGTAATTCGAACCGCCTATTACGATTCGCATAGCCTTTGGGCACTTAAAAATCCGAAAAAATGGTTCGAAAAAGGTGTACCAATACCAAAACGTTTATTGCCACCGCAAGATGCATTTGAGTATTATACTGATGCCAAAAATCGTGGGTATTTAGCAAATCCGGAGGAAATTAGTAAAGAACGACTTGTACTGGCACAGAAATATGGTTATGAATTACCAAAAATTGAAAATGATCCAGATAAAAATATGCTTTTGGAGGCAAAGGATCCAAGGCAAATTTTCTTAGGACTTCATCCTGGATGGGTGGTTAGTGTAAAGGATAAAGCTATCTTAAAAGAGAAGTTAGAATAGTTTTAGAGAATGAAGTAGAAACAATAAATTAGCTCGATAGTTTAATTTAACGAATTTATTATTTTGTAAATCGAAATGGTCTATCAACCAACGTTGCGGTCATCGTACAGAAGTTTATTACATCATCCTGGACTAATTTCCAAATCAAACTCTAATAACTGAAAAAATTTAGTAAACACAACATTCGCTGCTTTTTATAAAGAAAGGCAAATTCAAATTTGTAATTTTTCTAAAACCAGAAGATTTCTAGATGGTGGAGTAAGAATGCATGTTTGGAATTTGTTAAAGAAAAGAGAAATTTAAAAAAACCAGTTGGGGCTGAATCTTCAATACAAGTAGATAATCAATTAAACAAGAAATCCCATTGAATCAGCGATACAAATATTTGATATTTATTATCGACGTTAGAAAACATGCAAGCATCTTGGAAAGAATCAAAATTACAAACAATTCACGATTAATTTGATTTCTACCGAGTTTAGAATGTCTAGAGAAAAGTTACACCAGGAATTCTTACAATAGGGAAAGAAACGGATCAAATCAAAGTTTCTTCAAAGTTTTTTTGTTTGCTGACCCTTTTCACAGCTTTTTAAATGCAAGGTAAGTTTCAAACCACTAATTAATTTAACAAACATAAAGAGATCGCTCAAAGGAAAAGTTTGTTTTTTGATTTATGCTGGATTTTATGAAGCAATTAGGAAAGCTTTGGAATATAGCCAAGCCAGTCCCAACAAATCGACTATGACAAAATTTCGCGGTTATTTCGAACTTCGTTCCTAATACCGCTACGATTCCCCTTTGATTAAAACGATAATAGATTACATAGGTACAGCACATCCGATAACGATATTAGGCTTCATAAAAGTCCTGAAAAACTAGAAATTGTTTTAAAAGGCTCTTTCTCAGTATATCGTGTTGGGATTGCTTTCGAATGACCGCCCAAAAGTAAACGGCAACGTTTTAGCTTCAACAAAAGCAGGCAATGAATGTTTTAGCCAAATATGAAAAATGTAATTCTCAAAATCACTTGTCGATTAAAAATTTTGCAGAGCTAAATACAACCTGGATATTTAAACAAAGAATGGCCACCATATCACTTGGATGTCCAATTAAAATGGATTTTTTTAGAAGCCTTTAATAATGTAAAAACGGAGGCGATTATGGAATGATTGTTATTTTTGAACGTGGACTACCCCATAAGTAGGTTGATAAATCAAATGCTGGTAAGCAGGATTATTACCTCGGAACTGGGGGAGGCCACAATTAGAAGACGGGTGGTTAGAGGAACCCCGCAAAGTGGTGTAATGGCCTCTTTTCTTTGGAGTGTTGCGATGAATGGATTACTGTTGGAACTGGGGAGAGAGAGGGGATAGGGGTTGTAGCATATGCAGATGATGTAACGATAGCTGTCTCAGGCAAATATCTGGACACGATTAGGGATGTAATACAGAATGCACTCCTGATCGTTACGAAATGGGCCAGCAAATGTGGATTAGGGATCAACCGTTCCAAGACAGAACTGGTACTATTTACTAAGAAATATAAAAATCCGGAAGTTAGCCTTCCTACCGTGAACGGCATTATACTGGCTTTTGCTGACAGCGAGATTTCTGGGCATAATCTTGGACAGTAAGCTCAGCTGGAAGCCTAACATCGTGAAAAGGGTGAATACGGGTAATGTGGCAATTTACTTGTGTAGGAACGCTAAAGGTAAGAGATGTGGGTCTGAAACCAGAGCTGGTATGGTCTGGCTCTATACGGCAGTGGTAAGACCTGTGCTGACGTACGGCGTGGGCGTGTGGTGGCCAGCTCTGGAGAAGGTAACATATATAAGGATGATGGGGAAGGTGCAAAGAACGGCCTGTATGCTTATAAGCGGAGCGCTTAGGACAACACCTACAGACTCTTTAGAGGTTATGTTCCACCTTATTCCAATCGAATTTTTTGGTAAGCAGATGGCAGCCAATGTGGCTGCGAGATTCTCGGTTGTCTCTCAGTGGCAGTGTCTTCAGGCGGGACACTCGACGATAGTTAGATCGCTAAGGGAAGAGCTGGCGAATTTAGATTACCTATATTAAAGCAACGTTGTGCTTCGATAAAGGTTTCTGGACCATCTGTGGTTCGAGACAATATTGGAGGAATGGATCAATACTGGAAAACGAAGCACTGCAATTTTGTCTCCCTGACTACTGCAGCGTGTACCAGGCTGAAATGGTGGCGATAGGTGAAGTCGTGACATGGTTGAAGCATAACGTGGTATCCGTGAGGGATATCGCAATCTATGTGGACGGTCAGGCGGCCGTCAGGTCATTAGAGGCGGTTTGTCTGAAGTCACGGGTGGTGCTGGATTGCCGATCATCTCTTAATGAGATGAGCGAGTATGTCAACATCTAGAAAATCTGGGTCCCTGGTCACTCGTTCGTCACGGGAAACTGCAGGGCAGATTAACTAGCTATAGGTACGGTACGACTCTCCAGATGCAGCTGGAAAGGGCAGGTCTGGCGAAACCTATAGCAGTACTCAAATAGGGGCTCAGTAAGAAGGCAATCGTCTTGACAAACGAGAGGTGGACCAACACCCTCACGTGCAGGGTAGCGAAACAGGTTTGGCCAAAACTGGACCAGCGGCAATCCAAAGCACTAGTATCCATTGGAAAACAAGAGGTAGAATTGGTCGTAGGGATACTGACAGGACACTGCCTTTTTGGGGAACATGCGAGAAGACTGGGTCTACAGACGAATGACTTTTGTAGAAGTTGTTTGGACGAAGAGGAGGAAGAGAATTTAGATCACTTCCTATGTTCGTGTCCGGCACTATCATGTAGAACGCATAAGTACTTAGGTGTGTACGGTATGGGCAGCCTTTCGGAGCTCGCGGACTGTGGAGTGCCAGATATTTTACGCTACATAAGTAGCGCTGGATGGTTTCAGCGGGAGTAAATGGGAGATAGGATCCTATGGTATCACAATGTGCTACTATTGGCCTAAGTGTGCGATAGCAGCCACTTTAGCCCAACCTAACCTAACCTAAGTATAAGTGCATAACTCTTAGTTTGTATATCGTTGGGAAGAGCTCATTTTTATTTAGAAGCAGCCAAGCGGTCGAAGTTGTGGCCTCTGACGCCTTTATCATATGATTAAGAGTTGGAGAGTTGCGGAACATTCCTTCTCTGCTTACCAATACTTGACCTATGACTTAAGTTAGGCAGAAAGTTGGTTTTGTTTGGGGGTTGCAAGCGCACTTGGGTTTCATCCAATCATTCCTTTATAACTTCTACCATTAAGAATATAGAGATATTATTTTGTTTATAGTTTAGGAGTTCGTTTAATTTATTATGTCACGTTCTACCATAATTCATTCCATTGGCTGCATGTATCTTTAGCACTGGTTAAAAATCAAACTCAAAATTGAGAAAATTTTGATAATGCACACAGTCATACTAAACGCGTTGCACACAGTCATACTAAACGCAGTTTTGCTTGGACGATTGCGGACGAGGAAGGTGTTGCAATTATCATGGTGATGCCAAATCGATCGTATAGGCGATGATCGGTGCTACCTTGAGTAGCGATCATAAGGTCATCGAAATAAGTCACTACGGAACCGTCTATGACCAAAACCCCTGGTTTCTCGTGGCCGGCTATTAATCGAGAGATAAAATCTAAGTTCGCAAAGCTCTCTGTATTCGCGTATTTGATGGTGAAATCGTAAGTGAGCAAAACGAGTGCGTATCGTTGCAAACGGCTAACCGTGTACACCGCAATACCCGCCAACAGCGGTTTATGATCGCTCTGAAGCTTGAACTTGCGATCGTAGATGTATCGATGTTCAGAGTGAACATCAATGCCAAAAAGCCTCTTACTGGATCTGCCGCTAGTTTTTCTCGGTATTCGCAAATGGTGATACGATGTGATGTGTTCCGTCCGGTATAGTTTGTGCAACAATACTGTCCCATTGCCATAGCTCGATGATTTTCTTCTTTGGACCATAGTGGCCAAGTTCAACGTAAGCACTTTTGTTAAGCTTCTCAAAAGGTTCTTGGCGTGCCGGTTGCCACTTAAATTTTATGTCGCTACACAACAGTTCGTCCACTGGGCCACGAAGGTCTTTCAAGTGTTTTCCGAATATGTCGTACATTATAACTGCTGCTAGAAATACTTGCAGTTGTTGGACGTGCTGTAAATTTCTAAGCATATTAATTGAGTTCCCCGAAGCACTCATTGCTTGCTATTTGCACGTGGTCAACACCAACGATCAGCTACCAGTTGCTTTTGGAGATAATTGTCTAGTTAGAACCGGAATTAAGTTGCAATTTCAGTTGCGTGCTTTCGATTGTTGATTCAACAAACTTTCAGGTCGAGATGAATAAACTGTCCCCAACAAGGTTTCGATGTGGATTGAAGTTTCGTCGCCCTCCGATGCAACTTACTCACAACATAGAGCAAAATATACATAAGAGGACTTATGTAGACATTCCGAGGTTAATCTATTTTACTATTGGCAATCTGTAATAGCCCAACAAGAACAATGAACTATAAAATAACTATGCCGATATGTTTATAAGATACGTATGTATGGGTTAAATACAGAAAACAATTAAATTTGTGTTCAAAACTATAAAATAAGATTAACCTCGGAAAAATTGGCTTATAAAATTTGCACTACTTGATTTCTCTTATATATTTATTCTTCGATACTCACAATAACCTGTCTTGCGACCGACCTACTTGCAATCAAATCATTATTTTTCGTGAAATGGGGTAAAGAATTGTCCCACACACTTCACTCGAGACGCCTAGGTACAAAATCATCGATTTGCCGACTTCAAGGCTTTATTCCACAATGAAAATTTTTTTTTCAGTATAATTAACACGAGATAAATATATAAATCCTCTACTTGTTAGAGAGAAACAAAAATAAATTTCAGTACAATTTACTGGCCAAATAAAGCCTTTATTCCACAATGAAACATATTTTTTCAGTAAAAAAATAGCGAGATAAAAATATAATTTCGCCACGTACCAAAAGGAAACAAAAAAAAATCTCAGTAAAATTTACTGGGGAAAATGTTGCCATAAAAAGTATGAAACTCAATTCTTTTTATGGCAACATTTGTTGTCTTTGTCACTGTAACGTAATTTTAATATGTATACTCTCCTCTTTTCGGTTTTTCAGTATTTTTTACTGAAAAAATATGTTTCATTGTGGAATAAAGGCTTAATGCAGTAGTGGGGAAAATGTTGCCATAAAAAGAATGAAACTCAATACTTTTTATGGTGACATTTTTAACACACCTTCAAAAAATAGTATGCGATGAGAATTATTTTTCGTACACTACGACAATTTTATGGTTGAAAAAATATTATAGTCAAATGTCAAGAGAAAAATGAAACGCGGGATAATTTGTATGTGCCGCTACGTACAACACGTTCATTATAGGGTAAAATAAAATTTTGAAATTTTTTTGTTTCGTTAAAATCATTTATTTTCAATTTTTTTAGCTTATATTGCCCCCAATCTGCCTCTATTTTGACTATAAATTTTGCTAGTATTTTTCACTGAAAAATACTCGGAAACCGAAAAGAGTAGAGTATACATATTAAAATTACGTTAGAGTTATAAAGACAAACAAATGTTGCCATAAAAAGTATTGAGTTTCATACTTTTTATGGCAACATTTTCCCCGCTTGTTAGGTTTCAGTGGTTGACACTTTTGGCCATTTTTGGCCCATTGTGATACCACGCATTCATGCCACATCATTAACCCATTCACCTATTCACCTACTCACACAACTACAGTATACCACCTGCACATTGCAAGCTCCATGTCAACCTGTACATTGACATGGACGGTGGGTCGGCGCTGAATTCTGCACTCCATCAGAGGGTCTCATTTGTGTATATAAACATCACCGATTGTAATTGATGATGAAAATTTGATTTGCATCTAGCTTCTGATGAGATTCGAACCCAGTACCTCCCGGTCCAAGTGCCGAAGCTTTAACCACTGCACCACTTGTCCAGTTTTTTTACTGAAAAATACTGGGAAACCGAAAAGAGGGGAGTATACATATTAAAATTACGTTAGAGTGATAAAGACAAACAAATGTTGCTATAAAAAGTATTGAGTTTCATACTTTTTATGGCAAAATTTTCCCCGATTACTGCCAGTAAATTTTACTGAAAATTTTTTTTGTTTCTCTCTAACAAGTAAAGGATTTATATTTTTATCTCATATTAATTTTACTGGAAAAACTTGTTTCACTATGGAATTCACGCTAAAAGTTGCTTGCTCGTGTCGCAATTTATCGACGTCTCACAGTACTATTTCTACAGCATACGCTCCAACTGCTTCGTATTGCATCTCATGGATTTCTAACTTGTTAAAAAGTTTCTTCAATGTCTGATCGTCTTGCGGCTTCTTGAGTCAGTCCACAAACATCAATACATACTTTCAAATAGTTAGAAGTGCAATTTACACTGTCGAACTTTCTGCCTTTCGGATTCGCTCGTGCTACATACTCGGAAAAATCTTAACCTACTTCCATGTTCAAACATTTATGACGCTGCGTTTTTTTTCGGTCGAAAATACGCTTGGGTTCTTTTAATGCGTCATCGAAGGAAATGGTACATTTTCTAAGGCAAAATATATTATCATATAGCGTTTTCCAATAAGAGTGATATGTATGAAATCTTTAAAAAAAACACATTAATTGTTAAGGAAATTGAAATGTTTTTTATTTCATGTGAAGTACAATCGATACAATTAAGTTCAGAATAAAATATCATTCAAATGGCCTCCACGACTTCTTCTGCAGGAACGAATTCGATGAACCCATTTTTCGAGCACTTTTTCCACTAAATCAAGTCGTATGTCATGAATAGCATGTTCAATATTGACTTGTAAAGCTTGAACAGAGTTTGGTTTATTGCTAAAGACCAATGACTTCAAATGACCCCACAAGAAATAGTCTAATGGTGTTAAATCACAACTTCTTGGAGGCCATTCAATATCACAATTTCTTGAAATAATCAAATCTCCAAACTTTTCTCGCAATAATTCAATTGTTACACTTGCTGTGTGGCACGTAGGCCCCGTCTTGTCGGAACCTAATGTTGTCAAGATCAATTTCTTCGAATTTCGGCCATAAAAAGTTGGTTATCATCGATCTATATCGATCTTCATTTCCAGTAACGGTGTTACCAGCTTCATTTCGAAAAAAATACGGACCGATAATTCCACCAGACCAAAAACCACACCAAACTGTCAATTTAGGTGAATGTAATGGTTTTTCATGAATAATTTATGGATTTTCTTCGCACCAGAATCGACAGTTAACGAATAGCGAGTTATACACTTGGACGATTATTACGACTATAAAATGGCAGAAGCGCACGAAAAGTTACAATTGGAGAACGATTATTTTGATAATAAAACTGAATAATTTGTAAACGTTGTTCTTGCGTATATCTCACCATGATGAAATTGTAAACATTACTGAATACAATGAAACAAAAAATGACAGATCATGACATATTACAAATGGCCGAAACACCACTTAAAAATTATCATTCCTAATGGAAAAACCCTATACTTTTGATAATCGGTTGTAAAGGGTTTCTCCTTCAGTAAATTCATTTTCTGTGGTGCTGTTAACTCGAATTTTGTACAATGATGTTGCTTGCACATTCGACAGATTTGCTGTTGTTGTTTTTTTCGTCGGATTTAGCCTGTTTTATATCGGCTTTATCTTGTCTTTCCGCTTGTCTTTCAATTAGCATCTCGCCGGGTTTTACTTGTCCTTCGTTGGCTTTTGTCTGTCTCTCAATATCGATACGTCCTCTAAATATCGATACGTCTTGAAAATGCCAGATATTACTAATAAATCGAAGGTTCGCGCGCTATACTTTTTGTAATGGAAGAATAACCAGAAAGCATTATAAGTTGATGGTGAATCTCCGAGCGAGAATTTTCATGGCCGGCTATCAAGGACTCTGGTATCACTCATGCATCCGTACTCAACTTTAATGAGGAATAGGTGGACAAAGTTCATTATGGGCCAACCTGTTTTCCTGCGAAACTTTAGCTACCTACACAATGGTTTGATGAAATGCCATCAAAACCAAACAAGAGTTCGAGGTTGCGCAAACCGCAGTCATCCATGATCAATTCTTCAACAGACACCTACGGTCTCTGAAGCTGGTCAATAAAGACCACGTCATTCAACAATAATTCGATGGCTTGCGGTAAAATTTAATACTTCATCATGACTTCGTAAAAATAAAGAGGGAGGAATGTTGTGTTTATGCATCGGAACACACTAATTGTTCATCCGCCTCTCTCATTTTCAACAACAGTACATTTTTTCAGTTCTCTCATCATTGAACGTTCTCGCTCGATTCTCGAACATTAATTGTCATTCAGTTCACGTTTGGATCTCGTCATGGCATGTTGGCCGGCTATTAGGCTTAAGCTCTTTGTTATTCTAATTGATTAAATGTGTACTCTTTAGACAGTTCCGCTAGTTGGTTTGGAATATTGTTAATGAAGTGTATCTGGTTGGCAGTTATGGCCCAATATATAGAAATTTACCAATAAAGACGTCAAATGACTTAACTCCTCAGTCAATTATTATATCCGATCAATATAAGTTTATATAGCTTACTTTCTATAGTGCTCAAGAAGTCGTTGTGGGAATTGAGGTTAACGTTTTAACATAACTGATGAGATTGTAGATCTTCTGTGAAAGTAAGTTATAACTGCCCCCGCAACAAATGGAACGAAGCCGATAAAAATACCTTGGTTCCTTAGCAGACTAACACAATTTAGGTGGAATAGTTTACCACAGGATCACGATGTATGGGATCTAATCTTTGTAGTTAAAAGTACCTTGGCGTATAGGAGAAACCCGGTCTCAAGAACTCGTTTCTTCTTCCACAAGAATTATTTTTCAAAGAGTAATTGGTCCTTCTCACTTTAACAATCAAATACAACATATCTTTGCGTTCGCTTTCTTTAAGTTTTGAAGATAAGAGATAGTTGACTTTTGAGATACCGCTTGCTGAGTTACCGTTTATGATCTCTCCGTTGGGGCGCTTTTGTGTTTTGACACATCAGCTTCCTCAGGTGTAACAGCTTCATATTAATTATAATTCTTTCGTAAATCGTAATGTTCCTTTCTCTCTCTCTTAACTCATTTTTTTCATTTAGGATACATCAATCTTGAGATTCCAGCTCATTACCATCGAATTAGAGCTGTAAATTTATTTCCCTTATTTTCCACTTTAAACACTTTCAAGAGAATATATAATAATTCTTCAATTTTATGAAACACATTTTACTGTTAAATTTGATTAATTTATTTACATTTTCTATATTACATTTACATAATTAATCGTTACTTTAATTAAGTACTTAAGTACTTAGAAATTAGTTTACCCGCAATAGTATATTTTATGTAAACCACCACCACATTTTAATTTAAATCGTTATTTACATTAAAAGTATAAAATTCTTTGGTAATAACGGTATGCAACCAAATTCCTCTAAAAAATTTATATTTCTCAAAGCATTGGCGTAATTGCAAATCGGTTTTAATTTTAATAAAAAAACTTACAATAATTTAATACATAAAACTACAAATAATCAGGGCTGATCAACTTTTTTGCCGTTTTAATTTTGTTTAATTATATTTTTAAAACATATATATTCAAAATGATTTCGGATTTTCAAATTTTACTGGCGCAATCCTTAATTTTAACTTAAAAACAGTTATTCACTTAAAATTTACATTAAAATTGACAGTTTATTAATTTTGGTTGCAAATAACAAAAAAACATTATTTTAAAATTGGTTGAGTACCATCATTGTTACAATTATACTTATATTTATGGTAAACTTATAACTGGAACTTCGACTATAACTATTAACTCCGCCGTCATAGCTCATTGAATTGGTTTTATTGTAATTAGCAAAATACCATTCCATATCCTCTTTACGTTTCGGTTCAATTTTTTCGATCACCGTCGATGTGCCATCATTTCGATTAAAATTTTCATCGATTGGTGTGATATCCAAATCGTCGAAACCCTCTTCTTCATTGTATTTAAAATTGTTGGTTGATCGTAAATATTCTTCGGCCGTTGGGAGTACCGGCGGCGGTGATGCAACTTTGGTTATTGTTGGACGGCCAGCATGCCGATACACGTTTTGTTGAGCGCCCGGGGCAACTAAAGCGGATAAACTACTCGATGGGTTATTAGGATTTTCCCAAGTATCTTCAACCGGTTTCGGCATTTGGTATGGCTTCTCGGACGTCATAGTTTCAACAGGTGTTTGATGGACATTTTTATTAAATTCGAATGGTTGGGTTGGTGGCATATAGGCTTCCTCGGATGAGATCATCTCTTCCAACATGTGTTTCGTATTTTTAATATTTTCTAGAGGTGGCAGTTCACTTGTAGTACTCGTTGTTGTTGTAGTGGTGCCCGACGTTAATGGAATAACAGAATTTTCTGCTGTAGTCGAAATACTTAATGGCCGGGTTACATAATCAAACCGATTTGAATATTCTGGCGATTTTTCTTCGTGGTCATAATTTTTGCCTGATGTATCAACTGTACTAGCCGTCGTAGGTGTTGTGCTTAAATTTTTCACATTTAATGGTGAAGAATTTTCAAATCTCTCATTCGGCTCTTCTGTTACGAGAGGTACTCGTTCACGGAAATCATCCGGCCAATTGCTATGCTGATTATTATTATTATAATCTGTATGATTTTCCCGTAACAGTTTTTCGTCAACATGACCTCGCGTTTCATTTAGGTATGGATTTACCATCGGAGTAAAACCACCCGTTCCAGGTAAAATTGGAATAAATCCTCCCTTCTCCACTTGTGGTTTCATAAATGGCGTTTGGAAATAATTTCGATTGTAGGGAGTTTCTGGATGTTCTGGAAATTCTGGGACATCGTATCCCTCGGCTTGTAAATTTCCAACTCGATGCCTATTTTCGGTGTCAGGATATCGATTTGTTTGTTGCAAGAATTTTTGGAGTTCAGGATCGTTCGGTCGATATATTTGAACGCGACCTCTTCCACGACTACCAATCACGCCATTCCTATTTCTAATGTCCCGACCTGCAGGATTGCCTCCCCATAAATTACCCAAATTTACAGTAGGCAATGGAACCCCAAAGAATGTGAACGGCGATTGGGGTTGCGGTGGTCGAAGATTATTAAAATTCAGCAGCGTATTGTTTGGAATAATCGGGGCATTTGGGAATGGAGCCCGAGTTGGTGGAACCAAATTAACGGCCGATGTTTCATTATTTATTGGAAGGTGTGTCTCGTTCATTGGGAAATCTACAAATTGATCATAAAAATATTCACTCTCTTCTGGCGATGGTGGTAAACCATTTCCATTTGGTAGTTCAGCCATGTTATCTAAATCACACTCATCCATGAAACTTCGCCTTAAAAATAGATCACCATGGTCATTAGTCAACGGAATTTGATTATTTCGACCATCATACTGGCATTCACTTCGTGATAATCGCACTTCGCGCAGCATAGTTCCGTCTCGGCATCTTGGCCCAGGATTATTAGATTCCGATTCAAACCAGGCTCGAAGCCATAGCATATCACATGTGCAATCCAGAGGATTCCCATCCAAATCCAAGACTGCGATATTACCTCGTAACGTGCGGAATGGCATCTCAGGTAATGTAACCATTCTATTATTTCGTAGGCTCAAAACACGTAACCGTGGCATACTTGAAAATGGTTCACCTTGTATTCGACATATTCGATTATCATCGAGCTTTAATTCGACCAACCAATCAAGTTCGCGTAATGGATTTGGTGAAACTTGTCGAATTGCATTGTTCGATAAATCGAGCACTTCCAAATTTCTTACACTGCGCAGTCCAGTATTTTCCATTGCTCGAAACTGATTTGACGATAAATTTAAATAAACAACGGACGGCGATCGGAAGAAACCACTTGGCGATATTGATCGTAAATAGTTTTGTTGTAGGTGTACTGCTTGTAAATTTGGCAGGTCTTCAAACACCCGATCCGGTATTTCGACAAGTTTATTATCAGCCAGTACGATCTCTTGCAGCTCGGGAAGACTTCGTACTGCACCTTGTTCTAATATTTTTATTTCGTTGCTGGATAAGTCGAGATACTGTAGCACGGGTAAATTACGAAACAATCCTTGCCGTAAATCATTGATTTTGTTGTTCGAGGCGCGAAGTTCCTCCAAATTTCGTAACGTTGCTAAAATCTGCGGTGATAAATTCGATATGGCGTTGAAGCTAACATCCATTTGTTTTAGCTCGGACAGTCCGAGAACACTTTCTGGTAGTTCCCGTAAATTGTTACTCGACAAATCGAGTATTTGTAGTGATCGCGTTTTACGTAGCGTATTTGGGAATATTTCAACTAAATTATTACGTGACACGTCCAGTCGTTCTAACTGCTGTAAATTTTCTAGTAGTCGATCGCCTAAAAGTTCCAATCGATTTCCTTGTAAATTTAAATCTTTCAATTGATTCAGCGTCCCCAAACTTCGTTCATGTAATGCGCTCATTTTATTATCCTGTAGATTTAGAATTTCAAGACGTTCAAGACCGTGCAGGCTGCCTTCGTCTATATTTTGAAGTTTGTTTCGTGCTAAACTCAATACTCGCAGCTGCGATAATGCTTGGAATGTTGATCGAGGGACTCTTTGTACCATATTACCTGACATATCGAGTAATCGTAAATTCGGCAAATCCAGTGATTTACTTGGCGATATATTTGAGATTTGGTTATTTTGTATTATAACCCGTTCAACCGCTCTAGGCAAGCCTTGTATCATTTCGGGTAGAAAATTGTAACTCGCATCAATTTCGAATAGTCCATCTAGATTCCGGAATGTAGCCGGATGAACCTGATTCAGCTCATTATTCGATAAGTTGATTGTTTCGAGCATTGGCGTTTTTATAAACGATGATGGATCGATATAGCTCATTGAGTTACTGCTTAAATCGATTCGGCGAAGTGATGGCAAACCGATCAGCATCGGAACGTCAAGGCGACGTATTTTATTCATAGACAAGTCGAGCCCTTTCAGACCTGGCAAATTCCAAAACGGTTGGGTTAATAAATCTGATATGCTATTATTTCGAAGCCTTAGTTCACGTAATTCTGGCATCGCCATAAACGCGTCCCGATCGATCATTCGTATAATATTATGGTCTAAATATAATTGTTCCAGAGTGCCATGTCCTCTTAGAGCACCGAATGGTATCTCTTCTAACTTGTTATAACTTAAATCTAAAAATTTCAATGTTGGAAGTGAATCCAGCAGTGATCGTAATTCTTCAATTCGTCCAACATCATTATGTTGTATGTGTAATATTTCTACGCCACTGCCAGAAGCCTGCAGAAATGATTCTGGGTGAACACGTTTTAAAAAATTATTTTCCAAATGAACTAATTTTAGGTTCGGCGTCCGGTGAAACGCTCCATGATGTATTTCAGTGATTGCATTATCGTTTAAATGCAGCTCTTTAAGCATTGCAAGATCAACAAAACTGGCTTCGCCCAATATACTGATGCGATTATGGTCGAGTTTTAACATTTCCAAAGCGGTTATATCTTTAATGGCACGGCCTACCATTCCTGCATCGGTGATTTGATTCCCGGTTAAAATTAGTGTTTTTAAATGTGGTAAACCAAACAGGGAGCGTAAATGTATCCAACTAATTCCATTATTACCAACATTGACGTAATTTAGTTTTGGCAAATCATGAAGGAGTCCCGCTTCCAGCCGGCTTAAACGTGGACTTCCTGTTATATGTATTGTCTCCAAATTTTTGAGACTGTTAAATCCCATTGGAATTAATTCTACTAGTCCCGGACTTTGTATATTAATGTACCGCAGTCGCGGTAGTCCCGAAAAATCTGGTAAATGTTTTAACGCCTCACTTTGGATTGTGACCGCTTCTAGCTTTTTTAAACCATTTAAACTATCGATTGGCACACTTCTCAAATCTCGTTCGACAATAAAAATTTCGACGAGACTGTCATCCAGATCGCTTAACCAACCATTAGACAATCGCTCCAGACTATTGTGTCGCAACATTAAACGCAGTATTCGTAGAGGTGAGAAGGCCCGTCCAGGTAGCGATGGCAGCAGATTACTCTCTAAAATTAGTTCATCGATTATTTTGATAACCGAACGGGATGTTGCTTTGATACCGTCTAAGACTCGTGGTAGATCACTGTGTGAACACCTGAAAATGTAAAAATACGATTTTTAAATCTGCGTATAGGCAAACAGTATAAAAATATAAGTACCAGATTTGTATTTCTTCGCCACGCTGTGAACATCGACATGGCAATATCAGATCTTGTGATGGACATTCTTCTTCACGTTGGGTATTTATCATGCCAATGAAAAAGTATCCTATCACAAATATCAGAAATTTTTGTCTGAAAATCATTTTCTTGTGCGGTTGATGGCTTCGAATTTGATTTGAACTTGTTTAATATGAATGACTCGTTTGTCTCTTCCAGCTTATTCATCTTCATCTGTGGAGTAAACAAAATATCCACAGAAAAATATTAATGTTTTTTATTTGCGGAAAGTGTGATTTGAATAATTAGAGGATTCATACCAAATTTTTGGTATTGGCTATATAGACAGGTTTTGATTGGTAGCCAAAAATTATGTTGACTTTTATTTTGCCTGTCAACCAATTATGAAAATAGATCTAATACATGAAGAAAAAATTATCGTCGTAGAATTTTTGGATGAAGTAAAAATAGACAGAGCCAAAACTTTGATAATTAGTTCGATGTCATCACGTTGAGAAAGGTATTTATTTTTTTGGCACTACTGCAGAGTTTGAAAAAAATAGTTCTGTTGCGTTTTAAAAAATACTAATATTTACTTAGATGCAAGTGATTAGTTTGTTGTTGTTCCTATACTGATCGTCTTTCACACCTTTGCTTTCTTTTGCGATTATTATTTTAACCTTATTTTTGCTGTCTAGGTTATTGTTTGTACGTTACAACCATTAAAGTCAGACCCAATTATTTCATTACTACCCTGACACTGTTAGGGTCCGAATTCTCTTGTTTAAGATGTAGATTTAATACAAAGTGACTTTATTATCTTTGCATTAGAAATTGTGGAAATAAATAAAATTTGTATCATACATTCATACCCATAATTCTCATAATTATTGTATTATTTTTAATAGGAGATTTAATTTATCTAAGGCTGAATTGTCATAATACAAAATTATTTTCGATAGCCTAAAAATGACTAAAAATAAAAAAATTGGAATAAAGAAGAACTCGAGGGTTATCGCTGTTCGAAACTCAACTTGTCAAAACTATGTTTAGAAATCAGTTGGAATCAGTTTGCCATTTTTTGATGGTATGTTGACTAAATAACTAATTTATGACAAATAAAATTACTATCCACCAACAAAGACTATATATACGACATGTTACATATTTTTCGTCTCTCATGACACTTTCCTAAGCGAAACATCTGACAAGTCCTCCATGATCTTAATTCTATTATGATATTAAACACTAGAGGGGTAAATATGTTGTGGCCAACACCGGACTCTCTTTTACCATGAACATATACATAGATCTCGAATGGGATCCGCTCGAAACGAGATATTTCAAAACGCGATATTTCAAAATGCGATATTTCAAAACGCGATATGGTACAAAACGCGATATGGTACAAAACGCGATATTTTGAAACGCAATATTTCAAAACGCGATATGGCACAACACGCGACATTTCAAAACGCGATATTTCAAAACTCGATATGGTACAGAATTGCGTTGCGAAGCAACGGGAGCGCGCCGACCCCGCTGATACCGATCCTATATACTATCGCTCCGCATTTCGAAATATCGAGTTTTGTACCATATCGCGTTTTGTACCGTATCGTATTTTGAAATATCGCGTTTTGAAATATTGCGTTTTGATAATTCGCGTTTTAAAATATCGCGTTTCAAATGGGACCCGTCTCGAATACACCGTACACTTGATGTCTAAAGTACAAATTTACCAGAATTTTGGTAAAACTGGCTTGTGTAATTCACAAATATCCCTTCTTAAATTTCAAAAAACCAACAAGGCCAATCCGATCTTTAACTTTAAATTTTTTAATACTTTGTCGTCTTTTGTAAAGGCTAAACTTCTCAACATGCTGAAAAACTTCTAAAAAGCTGCAATTTCCGGCTACACAGATTTCTACCAAATCCATCTCCTAATTAATGAAAAATTAATATTTTTTTAAAAGATATGAATTTTCCATGAATTTTCCCCAAATTTTCCATATAGTCTAAGTACAACTTAAGCTATTAGAAAATTAAAAGAAAGTATTGGTTACTAGTGGAAGTTTTTGAGATATTGGCCAAAAACTGAAAATAACTTATATGGCCGCAGAAAATCAAAAAATTCTAGTCCATGAATTTTCCCCAAATTTTCCATATAGTCACTATAGCCTAAGCTATTAGAAAAACAACCGTTATTCTAATAGCAACAACAATTATTGGTTACTATTTGAAGAAATGCCGGAAAGACGGAATATTGTTAAATTTCAACATTTCATATACCGAGTTCTTTTACTTCGGAGACCAATTAATTTGCCATTTTAAGGATCACTTCTAATATTTTATTCCGCTGAGATGTTTTATTTAGTGAAAAAATATATACATAATGAATAAAAAATTTCCACTAGTAATTACATTACAAAATAAATACTCTTTAGTGATAATGCTGCCACTTGCGGCGAGTAGCGTAATCTCTTATTTTCCGTATAGCCTTAGTTACCATACTGACGAAGAGCTGTATATCCTTTGTAGGCCTTGTGTCATAGCTGATTCCTGTTTTGACAAATGCTCTTCCTGAACTCTCATAGTGTGTTGTTAACGAAGGAAGCATTTTAAACATTTTTGAATAACGTTACGTACTGCCCGCTTGTACTATCAATAATCCAGTATTTCTTCGTTAAATATACTAACGTCAGTTGACTGCCAACATGCTATGTACTATGGTGTGCATACTCAATGATTCGCACCGTCATTAGCTGTGTTCCAATGGAAACAATTTGCTACTCACAAGTACTTGTGGGTAGATAACCAAAGGAACAGGCAAAATTATGACAGCAACATATTTTATAATACAAAATTAAATTTGCTTGAATATTTGCATACAATTTGGAAATAATGTTAAAAATTGGACATACCATGAAGGCAAAGCATTAATCTGTGCATACGCTGGCAGGAAAGAGGAGAATTGAGGTTTTAATAGTGGAAATGTTAATAAAATTAATTTACGTATATTTATTATAAAAACCCACCATTTTAGTAGTCGAATCCATTCTTCCATCAGTTTAATAATTGTATATATATTGTATGTATATGTATATGTGTAATTAGATCAATTTAATAATTGTAATTTTACAAATTTTATTGTAATTCGGTAATCAATTTTCCACAAAAATCCTTTATTGTCAATCAAACGAATATAAACAAACAAAAAATTGTAAAAAATCTAACATTTCAACATAACCATCGAGCAATTAATAAATATACATATAAGAGAAATCAAGTAGTGCAAATTTTATAAGCTACTTTTTCCGAGGTTAATCTTATTTTATAGTTTTAATATATTTATAAACACAAATTTAATTTTTTTCTATATTTAATCGATATATACGTATCTTATAAACATATCGGCATAGTTATTTTATAGTTCATTGTTCTTGTTAGGCTTATATAGATTGCCAAAAGTAAAATAGATTAACCTCGGAATCTCTACATGAGTCCTGTTATGTATATTTTGCTTTATGACATAACCTAACCATCACAAAGCCATCTCTTAGATTGTTTGAAACTAATATACGTACCGTCAAATTTATGCGTAACAGCTTTCAACATCTACACCATCATTTGAGTATGAATAGCTGCGAGTAGATACAAGTACTTGTGAGTAGTTTGCGTTCTCCATTGGAACACAGCTATTATGCCCAATATTATTGGAATTTCAGCAAGCAGGTGTAAGATTTGAATTTTGTAGCCTATCATTCACTCTTAGTTTTCCATTGTTATCCAAAATCGGATTTAAAGATATGAGTCTGATTTTTATCTCTAATCGCTTTGAGTGTTTGAGACAGTGAATTTCGTTATAAATCTTGTTCTTGGATGATTTTGATAAACGTAGTTTCTGCATCTTGGACTTCTCTATTCGACGGTACCCCTATGATTTGTTGGCTATAAGCGTTTTGTGGCAGATGAGTCGCTTACAAAATGCGACGATGTGTTTTAGTTTGTTGAAACTTGAATGTCGCTTGAATAATTGTAAAAATTGGTTGACTTTCTTTCACCATAAATCATAGTTAGCGAAAGCTAACCCCTAAAGAGGTTGTTCCACGTGACTCGTAAGGTCTGCAGGTTTCGCATTTGAATTTGCATGATACCATGTAGATGTTGGTGGAATACACCACTGCAACATATGCTTGATAAGAGGCGTCACAGAAAACAAATAATTTGACTTAGCAGCGCAGGCAGTTCTAATTTGAAACTAATACCGTAGAGAGGCACAAAATTAATCGCGATTCTCATTTATCTAGATAATGATCATAATAAACAAATTGTCGTGACAGACAGAAACCCGATTGCATTTATTTAGTTGGATAGATTTAGTTATGTAAACTTAATAATTCTGTTTTGAAAAAATCGTGTGCAGATAGACAGGCAGATATCACTTAATAAACTAAATAACGAGGTTATCTAGTTTTTGCCTGTCTACGGTATTGGCCATCTTGATTTTGGCGATTATATTTGCCGGTTGTTGTTTAGCTGTAGACTGCTTTGTTCCGTTTTTGTTTTAGTTGCCGGTTGTTGGCTTTATGTATCGACAGGTATCGATTATTTTTGACGTTCTTTGATAAGGTTCTTTGATCACACCGTGATGTGACATATAACATTGATTTACTTCGATATCTTCATGCTCTTTGTTAATCAATTTTACTTCCTTTTCGGTGGGATTACTTTCTTCTGGACCGTTATCATTCTTATGGAATAGTTATAATTGTTGTTGAATTGCCTTTGTTGTCTGGATGGATGTTGTTGTTTGTCCTTTGATGTGGGATCATAAAATTGTGGTAGTTAAGTTGTGGCGTTGTTGATATTTTAAATTTAAATGGACTGTCGGTTTGTTGCAGAGTTGCAATGCAGATGCCAGGAGTTACAAGCTTAGTTGGCTTACCACGGATGGGGACCAACTAACTAATTCGCTTTGTATCCAGCCTCTGGTGGGATGCGTACCCGATTCCTCCCGGTCCCAGTACCGAAGTTTTAACCTCTGCACCACTTGTCCGGTAAAAATAACTGCACCACTTGTCCGGTAAATTGTTGCGTTGATTACGTGACATTTTAACGTAAAATGTTATATAGAAAACCCACGATTTAACGGACTATAATTGGGGAGTCCGTTAAATCCGATTGTCTGTTAAATCCAAATGTTTTTAAATTTAATCTATTCGATCGAATTTAACCTGGGGCGGAACTCAGGCATTCCTTAGCCGATTATGTTGGGATTGGATATGTTAGATGTAAGTGGGATTCTTAAACGATTTTTGGAAGAATTTCTGAAATATGGCCACCTGTGACGGAACTCGATCAATTCTTAACCGATTATAATGGGATTGGGTATGCTGAATGGGAATGGGAATCTTAAATGATTTTTGGGAAGAAATTTTGTAATCTGGCCACGAGGGATGGAATCCGACTAATTTTTAACCGATTATGTTGGGATTGGGTATGTTGGATGGAAATGGGATTCTTAAATTATTTTTGAAAAAGTTTTAGAATATGGGCACCTGGAATAGAATTCGATAATTTCTTAACCAATTGAATATGCTGAAATTGAATATGGTGGATGGAAATAAGATTCTTCAACAACTTTTGAAAGGAGTTGTGGAATATGGCTACCTTGGACGAAACTCGGCAATTTAAACTATTACGGAACTTGGAAATAAGCAGGCGTCTTTCTTAAAGCTAAGCGACTCGCGATGTTAACATGTTCCTGATAAGGCTGGATGCCTTAACATCTATCACCAGTACGTGACCCACTCATGTAACTAATGGGTTGAGCGGCAGGCCAACTATAACCTACTCTACTCTCACAAAAAATCACGTTATGAACCGTACACGAATGGCCCGGATAAATTTATAGTATTCTTATCTACAACGACCTAACCTGTTCACGGACCTTTCGAATCATTTGAGGTACTTGCTATACAAGAGCATAAATGACCTGAGAGTTAATTCCATAAAACAACCAATAATTACACTCTCCACTACAGCAATAATCAGGAAAGAGGAAAATTATGATTCGGTTTCTCATTCTCTGGCGAGTACAGCAGTTTATCATTTTATAATCCCATATTTATCCAATGTGCCGAATTTAATTATTATTGGTTAAGTAATAGCTGTGTCCCGTTCCAGTTAAAAAACTTCTTCTAGAAATCATTAATCAATCTCATTTCCATTAAACAACTCCAATCACGTAATCGGTTAAAAACTGCCTAAGTTCCGGCCAAAGTGGCCATATTCCAGAATTTCTTCCCAAAATCATTAAAGACTCCTATTTCCATCCAACATACCCAACCCCATCATAATCGGTTAAGAATTGATCGAGTTCCGTTCCAGGTGGCCATATTCCTGAATTTCCTCCAAAAATAATTTAAAAATCCCCGAATCCATCCATCATAATCGGTAAACGAAAAATGGAAAATAAAAAAAATTGTCCGTTAAATCTAGCGTCCGTTCAATCAGGGTTCGTTAAATCGAGGATGTATATCTAAAAACAATTTCTAATTTTTCCTTCACCTCCAAAATCGCACTCCCAAAATGCACGAGCTTCGCAATTAACTGCAGTGTTTGGATAACAAAACCATCGACTTCTTGTAATTCGCTGTCACTTATTTCTACCTCACTTTTGTTTTATTTCAATATTTTGAATTAAAATTATGTACAAACTTTGTAATTTATTTAAAAATGCGTTCTATGCTTTCTAAACTAATTAAAACACAGTAGCGCTCAAAAGTATTATGACAAGTATTATTTATTAGATAATACAAAAAATAAAGCAATATTAAAATTAATCAAATAATTTATTCATAGTAATGGTACGTTTTACAAATTGGAACAGATAAATGTTATGAATTGCTAAACGAAAAAAAAAGTTTGAAAAAGTTTTAATAATTACGGATCAAAAGTATCTTGACAAGTCTAAATTTGTTATCTTGTTTCCGTACTTCTCAATAAATACCGGGTTTCCCTATTATTACGTGCCTGCAAATAATTGCTAGAAACAAGTTGAAACTTGTTTGTTTACTTTACGTGTGTAGTAAAAAAAAACACTAAAAATACTTTTTGGCAGCATTAAAAAAAACCATGTGTTCAAAAGATGTTACAATTTAAAATCATAAAAAATAAAACAACAATTAAATAAAAATTGAAAATAAAGTAAGTGACACCTCTAAAAAATTGGAAACTCATTAAAGAAAAAATAAGATCCAAATTATATGTTTAAATTACTTTTTTACTAAATTACTTTTGACAATTATTCAGTTCCAAATTGTCAACGAGGTCGGTCGCACAGCAGCAAGAGTTTTTTTTTTAAAATAAGTAGTCGGATATTATATTAACATGACCAAGTCTAAAGAATATTCAAATGATTTTAAAAAGGCCGTGATAACTGCCCTAAAAAGAGAAACGACGTAATCAGAAGTTGCTCGAAGTTTTGACGTGTCTCAACAGTGGAAGTGTAAGACAGTGGAAAATAAGAGCTGAAGTGGCCGTCCGAAAAAACTACTTCTAGGGAAGATAGCTTAATAAAAATGTTATCGATGAGTGATGTCCGAAAATCGGCCGCGCAAATAAAAAACGATTTACAAGAAAATTATGACATAAATATACGCCTTTCATATGTAAAACGTCGACTAAAAGAGTTTGGATTACATGGACGACGTCCAAGCAAAAAACCTCTGATTTCTGCAAACAGGAAGCTGCGGCTGCGTTCGCTAAGCGACGCAGATCATGGACGAGTTCAGAATGGTCTATTGCATTGTGGAGTGATGAACGAAAATTTAATTTAGTGTCATCCGATGAGATCCAAAAGATTTGATATTCGATACCAAATACCCACAGTAAAACATGAAGGTGGCAATATTATGGATTGGTAGTGTTTTGCCCGCTAACAAGTTGGACCTTTAGTTAGAATAGAAATTAAAGAAGCAAATGCTACCGTACGCTAAGAAAATATGCCACCTAGCTAGTATTTCCAGCAAGATAACAATCCAAACACAAATCTAACCATGTACTACGAACTCCTGGAACGACCAAGCCAAAGTGCCGATATATACCCTATTGAGCATCTTTGGGAGAAACTGAATCGATGTTTTATACTAAGCATTTTATGCGATGAATGAAGTCGAATCCCCATTGATCGTTTGCAAAAGTTAGTTGATTCAATGCCGGCACATTGTGAGTTGTCATAAAGGCAAATGGATACGCAACGAATTGATAAATAATACGTACTAAAAATAATCAGCTTTAAATAATAAAAATATATTCTTTTAGATGTAAAAATACTTTTGATCCGTAATTATTAAAGCTTTTTTCAAACTTTTCTTTTTGTTTAGAAATTCTTAACATTTATCTGTTCGAATTTGTAAAACATATCATTACTATGAATAAGTTATTTGATCAATTTTAATATTGTTTTTATTTTTCGTATTATCTAATAAATTATACTTGTCAGAATATTTTTGAGCGCTACTGTAATAGCGACATAATATTTTACTTTTCATTGACAATTTTGCAAATTAAAAATCATAACCGTGTACTTCTCACAACCACATAGAAAGGCTTCAAAATTTTAATTAGCAGAATTAGCAGAATTCCAATTGAATTTATATCCGTAAATGATTTTAATTCTATGGAATATATCACGGTTCCTTCCATAGGGCTTATAATGTAATTTTTCTATTTCGGATTTTTCTGATAACAAAAAAACGGCATTTTCGACAGAAAAATTTAAAAAAATTGCTACGCAAAAATCCCCCTGATCGTAAAAATCCGCTTTCTCTTTATTTTCATAATAGACCCCAGCTCTGCATGCGTTTCTGTATATTACAAAGCACATTTTTTATGCGACATGTCTACAATAAATGATTTGAATAAACGCATCATCATAACGAAAATGTGTTTTCTAACCGTTTCTTTGTCGAAATCATCACCATGACAGATAAAACATGCTTGTCTTTACATTACTGTTTTGAATTTGCTTAGCTGTTTATGTTTTTTATATGAAGTTTTGTATGAAAACACCTTGAAGATAAATATTATACTTCATTAAATATTAGTTCGGGCAGTTATTTAGTAAAACTCTTTTGTAAATAGTGAGTGTTGTTTGAAGTAAATCCAACTAAATATCAACCCTAATCCAAACCCAAACCATTTTCCTGTTCATGCGAAGTACGTACAAGTATTACATGCTCGCATGCTGATGTATACAAACACAAACATTTTTTTTGTCGTAACAAGAAAATCATGAGACATTATCTTCAAACAACCCGTTAGCTGTAAAGATTGTTAGATACGCCTAAAGTAAATTAACTTTTTCGTTATGAACAGATGTTTTTCTTATTTCAATTCAAAGTCTTTAAGCCACACAACATTATTACATTTCCCTACATAACAAAAACAACAACTCTTTACGTACTCCAGAGACATCAAACCATATTCCAATTTATGTTTGATCTTGAATAGGAAAAAAAAAATTCTCTCGGTATAACCAACTTGGAAATGGGAAAATTCAAAAGAAATATGTGGAGTAATAGTAAGGTATTGTAATTCAAGGTAAACATTGTAGTAAGATGCAATAAATAATTGTTTGTGATTTGTTTACTTATTTTTCACGGTTTTATGCAAACTAGACATTTTATCCCATGAAGTCATGCCACCAAACATATTAAGGTCATTCATTATTCTATAGCGAGTTTCAACCGTCTAGTATACAATCACTCGTGTATTTATAGTATAATATAGTTAAGTCAATTTTAGAGTGTAGATTGTGTTGGTATTAGTGTACGTTTATGAGGCGTGGTACTGTACATAAAAAGCTTTCAGTTTAATGCGCGCAGAATCATAACTTTAATATTATTAATACGAGGAACGTGAGATGCATTTTAAATACTAAATTGATTTCGGTTGCTTTGTTCAAAGAAAAGCCGAAATTGGAAATGAAAAAAATCTTTGCCGTATATTTTTATTATACAATTTATTAAAAATTCAATTTCAATCGATTAGAATGTTATTTCTTACGTGTGGTCTTCATTATGTTTTCTATAATGTTTGCATTTTTAAGTTTTTCGTTAAATTTAATATTTTGAATTAGATTCGTAAATTCACCATGTACCATAATTAGAAACGTTTATATAGTCGAGTCGGTTGTGCAAAAGCTTTATCGGTAGTACGACTATAATATTATGATCACCTCTATACTGATTGATACTTCATATACACTCACGGGTATGATGTTTTTATGTTAACAATAAAAATTGCATAAGGATTATAGTAGAGGGGCATTATTGAGTTCGAAACATTTCTATTTTACAATTATATTGAAGCAAAACTACAAGTTTGTGTGGGCCAAATAAATAATATATTTATTATTGGAGGTAATTATGGACATTTGACCATATACGTGCGATTTCGAAAACTGGACGTGAATTGGGTTCAGTGCCGGTTCAACGGGAATTGTTCAATCTAGGTTAGAAAACTATTACATTTTTACATATGCTAGTGAAATTTATCCAAACTAATCTAAAAAATACAACACAACAAACTAATTGTAATAGTATTGGTGTAAGTAAACATTCAGGCGAACTTATATTGAGTAATTTCAAGAAGGGCGATTTTTTAATGGGACAGGTACATTCCAAAGTCATTTAGCATGAACTTCAATGATATTGGTGGACTGCTTAGATCCAAAAGAGTGTCCCTATAGTAAGTTATATGATTTTCTAATGCGTTTGAATGATTGTTCCATAAGATTTAAAAATGTGATTTTTTTTAATGGGCCTTAGGTATACATTCCAAAGTCATTCTAAGCATTTAGCATAAACTTTAGTTATATTGGAAGACTGTTTAAACCCAAAAGAGTGCCCCTAGTAAATTATTTGATTTTTAATGGGTCTCACCGGGTGTTCCATGAGATTAAAAATGTCGTACTTAAAATTATTTTGGAATGCACCTAAGGACCATTAAAAATTTACATATTTAAGCTCCTGGAATACCCTGTCAGACCCATTAGAAAACTAAATAACTTGGACACAATTCTTTGAGTTTAGGCACCAATATCACTGAAGTTCATGCTAAATGCTTAGAATCACTTTGTAATTTACCTAAGTCCCATTAAAAAATCACACGCGAATTTCAAAATGAAACTTTGCATACCGATTATGCCCAATTTGTGCAAATTAGTGCTCACTGGAAAAAATTAGTGCTAGTCCAGGAATCGAAAAAATGGGGAAGGAAAATTTCAAATTTCGCCTGAAAGACAAAACAAATAAAACCCAATTTCTAGAAAAACCAAAACTAGTTAAGGTCTAATTTTAAAATTTTCCAAAGGCGGCTACACTGACGAAATTTGTGCTTATCATAGAAACTTGATTTTCATCATCGAATTGAGGAAAAACAAACTAGACCCTCTAAGATACTATATTAATCAACAAAATACAGAGGTATACCGTTCAATTATATTTTTGTTGAACAACAAATTTAAATCTAGAAATAAAATATTATAAAATCCAAGAATAAGCAACTCAGATAGCATATTCCTATCAGGTATGATCATTGTGATCCGAAAAATATAGTGGCTGAATTTGTGGTAATCCAGAATTGGCCCAATTCTATTGAACAACAAAAACCGTTGAATAAAAATTTTCTAACATAAAGTGTTCTAGAAACCAATAAAGTTGGCACTTCTGATTGCATATTCCTATCAGGTATGATCACTGCCATCCGAAAAATATAGTGGCTGTATTGAATTTGTGGTAATCGAGAATTGGCCCAATCCCATGAAGAAGTGTCAATTTCATTGGTTTCTAGAAATATGTCAGAAAACCGTTTATTCAACGGTTTATGTTGTTCAATGGAATTAGGCCAATTCTGGATTAGTACATATTCAATACAGCTACTATTTTTTTTTTGCGGATAACAATGAACATACCTGATAGGAATTAGCAATCAGAAGTTCCAACTTCATTCATTTCTAGAACATTATTTGTCAGAAAAATGTTCATTCAACGGTTGTTGTTGTTCAACGGAAATGAGCCAATTATGGATTAGCTTAAATTCAGCCACTATATTTTTCGGATGGCAGTGAGCATGCATGCCATTTATAATAAGTTATTTCTATTTTTTAATTTGTTGTTCAACAAAAATATTATTGAACGGTATGGTATACCTCTTTATTTTGTATGTACAATATAGTATCTTTTAGGGGCTAGTTTGTTTTTCCTCTATTTATGAATGAAAATCATATTTCTATGATAAGCACAAATTTCTAATTTGGTTTTTTCTAGAAATTGGGTTTTATTTGTTTCGTCTTTCAGGCGAAATTTGAAATTTTCCTTCCCCGTTTTTTCGAATCCGGGACTAGCACTAATTTTTTCCCGTGAGCACTAATTTGCACAAATTGAGCTTAATCGGTATGCAAAGTTTCATCTTCAAAATCAAAAATGTCCCTGCTGCAGCTATCCACACCATTTTTCACATTTACATTTACATTTACATTTACATTTACATTTACATTTACATTTACATTTACATTTACATTTACATTTACATTTACATTTACATTTACATTTACATTTACATTTACATTTACATTTACATTTACATTTACATTTACATTTACATTTACATTTACATTTACATTTACATTTACATTTACATTTACATTTACATTTACATTTACATTTACATTTACATTTACATTTACATTTACATTTACATTTACATTTACATTTACATTTACATTTACATTTACATTTACATTTACATTTACATTTACATTTACATTTACATTTACATTTACATTTACATTTACATTTACATTTACATTTACATTTACATTTACATTTACATTTACATTTACATTTACATTTACATTTACATTTACATTTACATTTACATTTACATTTACATTTACATTTACATTTACATTTACATTTACATTTACATTTACATTTACATTTACATTTACATTTACATTTACATTTACATTTACATTTACATTTACATTTACATTTACATTTACATTTACATTTACATTTACATTTACATTTACATTTACATTTACATTTACATTTACATTTACATTTACATTTACATTTACATTTACATTTACATTTACATTTACATTTACATTTACATTTACATTTACATTTACATTTACATTTACATTTACATTTACATTTACATTTACATTTACATTTACATTTACATTTACATTTACATTTACATTTACATTTACATTTACATTTACATTTACATTTACATTTACATTTACATTTACATTTACATTTACATTTACATTTACATTTACATTTACATTTACATTTACATTTACATTTACATTTACATTTACATTTACATTTACATTTACATTTACATTTACATTTACATTTACATTTACATTTACATTTACATTTACATTTACATTTACATTTACATTTACATTTACATTTACATTTACATTTACATTTACATTTACATTTACATTTACATTTACATTTACATTTACATTTACATTTACATTTACATTTACATTTACATTTACATTTACATTTACATTTACATTTACATTTACATTTACATTTACATTTACATTTACATTTACATTTACATTTACATTTACATTTACATTTACATTTACATTTACATTTACATTTACATTTACATTTACATTTACATTTACATTTACATTTACATTTACATTTACATTTACATTTACATTTACATTTACATTTACATTTACATTTACATTTACATTTACATTTACATTTACATTTACATTTACATTTACATTTACATTTACATTTACATTTACATTTACATTTACATTTACATTTACATTTACATTTACATTTACATTTACATTTACATTTACATTTACATTTACATTTACATTTACATTTACATTTACATTTACATTTACATTTACATTTACATTTACATTTACATTTACATTTACATTTACATTTACATTTACATTTACATTTACATTTACATTTACATTTACATTTACATTTACATTTACATTTACATTTACATTTACATTTACATTTACATTTACATTTACATTTACATTTACATTTACATTTACATTTACATTTACATTTACATTTACATTTACATTTACATTTACATTTACATTTACATTTACATTTACATTTACATTTACATTTACATTTACATTTACATTTACATTTACATTTACATTTACATTTACATTTACATTTACATTTACATTTACATTTACATTTACATTTACATTTACATTTACATTTACATTTACATTTACATTTACATTTACATTTACATTTACATTTACATTTACATTTACATTTACATTTACATTTACATTTACATTTACATTTACATTTACATTTACATTTACATTTACATTTACATTTACATTTACATTTACATTTACATTTACATTTACATTTACATTTACATTTACATTTACATTTACATTTACATTTACATTTACATTTACATTTACATTTACATTTACATTTACATTTACATTTACATTTACATTTACATTTACATTTACATTTACATTTACATTTACATTTACATTTACATTTACATTTACATTTACATTTACATTTACATTTACATTTACATTTACATTTACATTTACATTTACATTTACATTTACATTTACATTTACATTTACATTTACATTTACATTTACATTTACATTTACATTTACATTTACATTTACATTTACATTTACATTTACATTTACATTTACATTTACATTTACATTTACATTTACATTTACATTTACATTTACATTTACATTTACATTTACATTTACATTTACATTTACATTTACATAGTGACAACTATATTTAAGCATTAGAAGTAGTTTTTTAGCAATAGTCTGCCACCCAGCTTTCCAAACATTTTGAAATACGATTTCGTTGCTAAATTTATGATAACATACAGCTATATTCTGGAGTGGCTAGAACGAAACCTTATATTGAAATTATAGTTTTTCCTTAAAATAGTAGAAACTTAATTTTAGTTGATCTAGCTATTATTTGATCAATAGCAATTTTTAAGGCTTTTCAGAACGTGAAAAAGTAATTTTTAAATTTTTTAATTATAGAAAAATCATCGCCAATTTGATTAGAAAGTTTCATAAAGTTCAACATTTCATGATGTTGGCCATGATTTTACTCAACCTGTTGTCAACTGTTGGGTAACCTATTATTTCAATAGCCCAACTAAATAATGGAACATAATATTTTTACTCTGATAAGAGTAAACTTTGTAAAATAAAGCATAGTAATCTTGAACAATTTTGACTTCGAGATTTTTACAGACTTGTTATTCGCTATACATTGCCGTTGTCAAAAAAGCGGTTTTTAAAAAAATCTCTGTTTTGGGTGAAATCGGTTCACTAGAAGTGGCAGCCTCGTACGAAATTTTTCGTTTTCTTATATTTTGAAAAGTATATCATTTACGAAAGATTTTGAACTAAAAGATTCTAAATGAATTTCGATCCACACGAGTTTTCTAAATGTTAAGCGGAAATGACGATTTTTGGCAAAAAAGAGGTTTTCAACAAAAATTCGGTCCCCATACAACCTAGACGAACCGATTGATCGAGATGCAACTTCATACTGAAGCTTTTACCATACATTGTGAGGTTCTAGTTATGTTTGGCCGAAATCGGCCCACTGGAAGTGATAGATCCAAAGAAGCTTTTTCATTGTTGCTAATATTACGTGTTCATGTAGAAACTCGGCGAAACGCATCCAAATTGTCCACCATTTTGGATATATGTAGCTTATAATCATTGCTGTTAAGACATAAGTTAGAGTCATTTACAACCTGTCGTTGCGTGTGCATCAATTTTAAGAGATAGATGTCAACTCATGTCATTGCGTTCTATTCTGTTTTTACTTTTAACGCTATTTGCCGTAGGCACTTGGCGAAACACACTTATACTTAATAAACACATTTTTATTAATCACTTGTTTTTTGTTCCGCAGAATATTTTGAATGTCTTTCAAAAAGTTTAAAAAATCACTCGATCGATTTCGACTTGTTAGGTCAACATCAGGAGTATCTACTGATTTGTATTAGTAAAAATTTTTGTTATATAATAGAAAAAAGCAAAATATAATAAAAGAAGGAGAGAAGAAAAAATAAGCAATAAAAATTAATCTACGGATCGCGCAGGTAGGCGATGAGTCATATGTAGGTTGTGTAACAAAATTCAAGGTATATTATTGCGTACGTGAGAATAGAAAAGGGCGGGGTCTGTAATTGGTGAGAACCGGATTTCTCTTTGTTCGTTAAGGATATTTTGGTTAAGAAATATTGATTTTCGAATTTCGTAAGATTCTAAGGTATCTAAACGTCTGCCTTTGGGTTGTATATGTAATATGTCTAAATTGTTCAAGCTAGCTGTATGATTTTCTGAAGTTAAATGGTTATGGAAAGTTGATTGATTGCAACCAGATAAATGTTCTTTAGCTCTAACTCCAAAACTAATATTGGTATAATTGGACACGATGTTGCTAATCCGTTGGCTCGTTTTTCCTATATACTCTAAGCGACGCCAATTTTCCCGCGTTGGACTATCCGGTGGATAAATACCCGTTAGAGTTTTACGCTTTAGCTTTTTATTTAATAACTTTAATATAGTCCTAGTTGCATATCCGTTATTCGTTGCTATTTGAAGAATTATGTTAAGCTCAGTGTTATAATTTGAATTTGACAGAGGGATGTTTATTAGTCTATCTATGAGTGAGTGGAAAGCTGACATTTTAATATTATGGGGATGGTTTGAAGAACTAGGGATAACAGCGTCTGTATACGTGGGTTTCCGATAAATTTTGAAGTCTAAAGTAGAATTAATCCTGGTTATTGTTATATCTAGAAAATTAATACATTTATTTTCTTCTTTTTCTAACGTAAAATCAATGGTGGGATACTGAGAATTTAACCAAGTAAGGAAAGAGTCTAACAGTCTATCAGTTCCATTCCATAGACATAATATGTCATCAACATATCTATACCAAAAGATTATATGACGAAAATAAGGATTGTTATTTGATAAGATCATTTGTTCGAAGAAATTCATGAAAATTTCAGCCAACAAAGGTGACAGAGGGGAGCCCATGGGTAGACCATCAGCGAATTTGAAATATGTATTATCAAAACAGAAATAATTTTGTTTAATACAAGTCTCAAAAACTAACTTCAGTTCACGACGTAAGCTCTCATCTACAACATCCCTATCTAAGTAATTACAAACTATTTGGGACAAAGTATTAATTGGAATAGAAGTGAAAAGACGGGCAACGTCAAATGAAACTAGTTTTGAATGTAACGGAATATCGACGTCTTGAATTTTGTTAATCAATTCTACCGAGTTCTTAACCGAATAAGCCGAAAAGAAATTAGTATGACAATTGAAAAAATTTATGAAACCCTTACATAGCTTGTAGGCAGGAGCATTGCAATACGCTACTATTGGTCTAATCGGAATGCCTTCAGGTTACTTTTTGATATTTCGGCAGCATATGCGGCTGGACTAAACTATTAATGTGAATATTTACTTAACTTTTCATAATTTTTATGAAAAATATCATAAGCATATGAGTACAAACATTACATCACACACACTTTATCCTATCACTACGGAAGTTACAAAGTTCTTGACTACCATTCAAAAAATCATTCGAAGCCGAGGCGATTCCCCGATTTAAATGGCATGCAACTTTTAAATGCACACAAGAGATTCTAACTGTTGATTATTTGACTTGGTAAGCTGAATCATCCAACCTTATTGCTCTTGGCTTCTATGATGCAATTTCAGAGCAATCATGAAAATGAATTGTTATGGTTTGTGTAATATACCGGAAGAGTCGATTTATTTATTTGTTTTCCGCATTTTAGTAAGGTCGTTCAATTTTAACAAAATAAACACAATTTCGTACAAGAAATGAAAATGCAATGTTGTAATCTCGGAAAATGTACATTTGTTTTCCGTAGTGCTTGTAAAACATTTTCATTTCCTCAAAATTTTAGTATACTCGTATAAGACGCGCATTTTAGTTTTAAGATACAGTTATAGTTTATAAATTAGTCATTAGCAGTAATCATCAAAGATTATTTTAAGTGTAAATTTAATATGAATTTAATTTTAATAAATAAAATGTAATAAACAGTCAAATGTGAAATGTGAAGTTTAAAACACCCTATGGGGTTTAATTATGGGGCAACAATCAGAAATTATAGGTGTAGATTTTATGATCGATTAATACAAAGCCAGTTTTAAAAACAAATACGGATATATTGACCAAATTTACAACAAACATCTAGAATTACAAGCTGTGGAAATATTCAAACGAGCACTATACAATACCATAATCAAACATAAAATAATAATTAGCAAAGTCGAAAGTATCACCGTAATTATAAACGAAACAGAAGAAACTGATCACATGTTTAACTCGATAATAGGCATACCAACAACACAGCTAAATGAATCATCAGCACTCGCCCTACCAACGATCGAAAGTCAACAATCCAAAATCATACCAAATCAGATGTAACTATACTGTCGAAAATTTAATCATACTTGGTACATTTACCGTACAAGAATAAACACAGAGATAAAAAGGCACATAGACCAACTACCACCGTATACCTGCAGCCATTTTAGCAACCCTGCTATACCAGAGTGTGGGGAGTGTGTTTTAAAATATAAACGCACAAAATTAAATTCAAAGATGTTTTTTTATTTATTTTAATTATTTTTGTATTCGCGTGTTGTTTCGTTAGTGGACGAACAAAAACTCTAAAGATCATCTTTTTTGTTCTCTTCTGTAAATTGTTCTCTTCTTCGATTGTCGAAACATAATGGAAGGGACTTCATGCCCCATAAACAATAAGAGTAAATCGCGAAATGTTTCCATGATAGATGGCACCACAAGAGCAACGAAGAAATTATAATGAAACTCCAAATTTTAACCAACGTCAAAATTCAAACTTACAATTAAAAACAAATTTCAAACAAACGCAAACAGTTACTTTACAACTAAACCGTGAAACTACAAGTACGAGCCAGAAAGACCCACATACAAGTTCAAAGAAACCTAAATTGTTATTCCAGAAAAAAGTAATAGATTTCCAATCAGCAAAAAAACTAATATTCATACACAAATCAGCAATAAGAACCAAACACAAATCAAACAATTTCTGACATTCACCACACTGTTTTATCTCAAATCCAGTCATCACAACATTACAGTGACAACGAGGATCAAAATTTACAAACGAGAACTAAACCATTGAAAACTAACAATTTAAAACAAACACTAATCCAAACCAACGACATAAATCGATCAAATTCATCAGATATAGTTAAGAAGCAAACGAATCCATTTATTCATCAATCAACCAAACTAAACTAAATCTTTCAAGACGTTAAATCAACATATTTAGTTCATAAGCAAACAAGCCAAAACGCTCAAAATCTAATCTATAACACGCAAATCAATCAACCAAATTCAGATATTCCTTCAACATATTTAGTTCATAAGCAAAAGAGCCCAGACGCTCATTTACCGCAAAGCAATCGTTCAAACTCAGAAACCCTTTCAGTTAATAAGCCAACGAGCCCAGATGCTCACATTACAAATAAGTCACATAACAATTATCCAAAGTTAGAAACCTTTTCAACATATTTAGATATTAAGCCAACGAGTCCAAATGCTCAAATTACAATCAATCAATCATCAAATAAATCACATAACAGTTATTCAAACCCAGAACCCTTTTAGTTAATAAGCAAACAAACCCAGACACCACCTCAACCAATTTAGTTAATAAACAAAGAAGCTCAAATACTCATAATCTAATTTATAATACGAAAATCCAACATTTAAAACTACTAAATTTCTGCATATGATACAAAATATATTTTCAATACAATTCAAATCAAAATAAAACATTGAAAACCTTAACCTTTAACAATTACGAAATGTAACATTTTACTAGTAATGTCAATGTATGTTACATAAACAGAAACAACAATATTTAAAAAACAATTATGTATATGTAAATTATAAGTAATCAACTTGAAATTTAAATGTTTAAACATTTAAATGAACTGTATTCCGATATACTAGTAACCATATTCCATAAAGAAAAATCTTATCTTCCATAAGATTTTTTTTCTCTCAAACGGGGAGGAATGTTATGTTTTGTGTAATATACCAGAAAAGTCGATTCATTTATTTTTTTTCCGCATTTTAGTAAGGTCGTTCAATTTTAACAAAATATACACAATTTCGTACAAAAAATGAAAATGCAATGTTGCAACCTCGGAAAATGTACATTTGTTTTCCGTAGTGCTTGTAAAACATTTTCATTTACTGAATGAGTGAATTGTTCAGTAGTGTGCCAATCACCATGGAACTTTATAGCGTTGAACAATGTGTGCAAATCATCAAATTTTATTTTCAAAATCAGTGCTCCATTCGAGAAACGTTCTGCGCATTAAGTGGTTTCTACCCTCACCACAACCGTCCTGCCGAGTCGACTATTCGATGTTTGGTGGCCACGTTCGCTACGTGGCACCAGCGCGTGCCACGTTAGTCATTCTGCACGAGCGATTTGATAGGGCATGGTTATCTCGAGCGTTCATAAGCAAAAGAGCCCAGACGCTCATTTACCGCAAAGCAATCGTTCAAACTCAGAAACCCTTTCAGTTAATAAGCCAACGAGCCCAGATGCTCACATTACAAATAAGTCACATAACAATTATCCAAAGTTAGAAACCTTTTCAACATATTTAGATATTAAGCCAACGAGTCCAAATGCTCAAATTACAATCAATCAATCATCAAATAAATCACATAACAGTTATTCAAACCCAGAACCCTTTTAGTTAATAAGCAAACAAACCCAGACACCACCGTCGTTTGGAAGGTAAACCGAGATTTTGATAATATTGGTCAAGGGGGGCGCATAACTTCGATTCAATTACTGTAACTTATAAACAGAAAAATATACAGATAAATTTAACAATAATGCAGGAATGAATCTTACCAAGATAAATTAATCTCATTTGCACTTAATTTGCAGGAACCTTAACATTCAGGTATCAGACTCTCCGTTTGCCTTTGGAGTTTACCAATTAGTAACTGCATTGATCTAGGCATCTCCTAATCTTCCGCGAGTGCTCTAATATCTAGATTGTCTCGTGGAGCTACCTCCATATACTGTCAGCGTGACTGCTTCGAACCCATAACTGATCAACCAGCGTTTTCTTATTTAAAATAATGATAAACAATTGGAAGATGGTAGGTCTGAGTTAAATCGATATTGAAGCCCGTATCCTAGATACATGTCAAATCTTATCTAAGCGTTCTACAGCCTTTTGAGTGTTCCATCCGTTAGTTTTTTAAACTTAAGAAAACAGTTTTAGCCATTCGTTCGTTTACAATGAAAATGGTTGTTCTGAAAAACATTCCAGGCTCTGTAGGACGATAGGTTGTCCTACAGAGCCTGGAATTCGCAAAATTGTTGAATGTTTTCAAAATACTTGATCAATTTCAGGTCGTAGTGCGTGTGCACACCGTCGTCCCGTTCGTGCTCGTGAAACAGTAACAGCCGTAAGTGAAGATATATATGGTGGGCGCTACCGTGACGTGTTAACTGTATTTTTGTGGTCAAAGTTGGATGAAATTGATTTAAATGATCTTTGGTTTCAACATAAGGTGGTGCAACATGTTACACGAATCGTGAAACACTCGACTTATTGGCAACCAAGTTCGATGATCGCATCATTTCAAGAAATACTGATGTCAATTGGGTTTTATAAAACGTAAAGTGTGTATAGCAATAATCCACAAACAATTCAAGATCTTAAGAATAAAATTGAGCTGAAATTGAGGTCATTGAACAGGTTTTATTGGAAAAATCATCAAAAATGTTGATGTTCGGATGCAGGCTTGCAACAGGAGTAACCAACTTTCATTTTCAATAAAAAAAATTGAATTTCCAGATGGATCATCCTCTATAAACAAAACTATCGTTGGGTTAACTTGTCATCAAAGTAACAAGATGTTCATAAGATACGGGGGTGATATGCTCTTAACTCTCCTAAATTCTGACGAAACAGGCAAACACTAGCTGCTCAGTGGCACTTCTATAGAAGATCTGATTACAGTTTCCTGTATTTTCCAATCTGTTAGTCTCAGTTTCTTAAGATTATATTTACATAGAAATGTGACTTAGTCATACCCGTAGACGCCTAGACCACTATTAATCAGTTAACGATGTTACACCTAAATTTAAAAAAAATCTTTCCTTTTTCCGTTTTCTATATAAATAAAATGTTGAAGAAGTCAAACAAGTACATTACATTCACCTTTATATGAATCATGTTAAACTTCCTCCGTTCCGCAACACGTCTTTAAGAACATCGTATATGATTCAACTAAATCTGCAAACAAAAATTATAATTTGTATATGTTCTGGATCGTTACCTACTATGCGATGTGTCGACCAATTTTAACTTCTTACTCATATTTACTTTTCCTGTACATAAGACCTCGTCACCCAAATTCTATTCGATTCTAAATTTCTAATTAAAACCTAAACAATGCATTCATAATGGATATGACATGAAACAAGGCAAATTACGGAATTAATTAGATGAATCGGATTTATAACCTGAATATGACTTATGGATTGGCGGATATTACCTATGGTGCTCGATTTAAGTTTATTTTTCAATGATATATCATCTGTGAATGCCATTGTTGTTGTTAATTGTGATTTTTAACAATAAAATGAGTAATTAAAAGACATTACTGTTTTGTGGTGGTGTTATGGTTGCGTATTATTAAATTAAATTTATTGAATTAGTGCCACCTATTAGACACTTGTGTAACTTAATTTAATATATTAGGAATTGCTTAGAACCTTCATTTTCTTCTAAATTATTTTGTCACACCATTTTTCGGTTATATGGCAAATTTAATGTTGTGCAATACCTAACGTCTCTATTATAATGTATATTGGAATTGTGTAACGCTCAGTTAGACATAAAAAAAACGTCTTCAACTTTTATGTATCGAATCTACCCAGCGTACGCAAAATGTTTTCATGCATTGCGATTTGATTGGTGTAATTTTATTAAATTTTCTTAAGCAACATAATCTTTTCTCTCGCTCCTCGAAAATCTGAACAATCACCGGATATCTGGCTGATTTATCGATGCTTATACGATACAAATATTGAAATAATTTTCTAACCTAATTTTTTTTTTTATTAACTTTGTATACCTTGCCTACACCTACACCACAATGGAGTTTTATTAAGGTGATTGATAAACAAATATTTAGTTTATTGAGTTGACCTCATTACTGCGGGTTTATTAATTTTGATGCAACCATAAAGAATAATGTTTGATCAAATTGTGAAAATTACGCGAATTATGATATTTTTGATTACATAAGAAGCATAATATAAATGTTATATATTATGTATGTAGTGTACATAAGACTGGAAATCGAAAGTTTTTTCAATATAATAATATATAAAAAAACCATACTTCCGTACATCTAAGACAGAGGAATTAGCCACAGGTAAAGAAAAAAATTGAAAGTTTAATTAAATTCGCATGATTTCCAGACATCAAAACTTTTTTAACAAAAACGTCGTCGCCTTTGAACCGGAACGTTGATGAATTTATGTTATTTATTAGAAACATTTGATTCGATTAACTTTTGATGAAGGAAGAACACGTGTTATGTTTCGATTGTGTAATGTCATAGGATGGCCCGTAGATGAGCGCTGAGCGCCCACTTGCTTTTATAAATGTCTCATATTAATTTTAACAATCTAGTTAATTTCAAACGGTTTTTTTTTGCAATTTTTAGGAATAACAGTTTTGTTGAGAAACGAAAGAAAGGGACCTATAGAATTGCCAAAGGAGCGTGTGATTTGAAATAGCCCTACTCGTTTTTCATATTTTTGAATTTTCTAAAATTAGTAACTATAATTAATCCGGTATGTAATTTGATCTATCAAACATATTTTGTTATTGTCATTAAAGCACCTACAAATTATATTAACTAAGAAGCACTTAATTGACAAATTATTGACCTCCGAAGCAAAGAACCTCGGATATTTTATAATTTCCCATTTATCTCCGCCATTCCTTACTGATTTTTTATTTTATTTAATCTTTGCAATCTGTTCTGGGGCCGAAGTACTCCCAACTCTTTCGCAGTTCGCTTTTCACGTCCTTACCTTACGCAGTCGCCTACCTAATCGTACGGATGTAGATCCGGACGTACGGATGTAGATCCGATTTTATCTCCAGATAAAATTCTAGAATCTGTTCGTACTGGACTATAAATTTCGTTGGTTTCTGGATTGAAACATAAATTTTAGAAGTTCTGTTACCTATATGTTTTCTATAGATGATTAAAATAAATCTTAAGGCGCATTTTGAAGGAAGTTCTTTTATTATTGACTTTACTGAAGAGAACTCGGTAGTCAATAATTGGGAAAATTGCATCGCTGGTCTATATTATAACTCTAATATGTATTTTGAACGATATTCTAAAATGAGTCAGTGATGGATCTTCTCGCCCACTTCTTCCCAATAAAACTAGTTGTGGATTTGAATTTTGTATAGAAAATTAAAGGATTGATTAGGAAGAATAAAATTATCGTTTAGAATTTGCTGAGTCAGATTTTGTTATGGGATATTAGATAAGTAAAGATACGATACAACCACCCACTTTGAAAATTTTTGGGTGGCAGGAAGATTCACGCGCCAAATTCCAAAACAGTCCCAAAACAGTACAAATTCCATTTTAGCTCGTTTGTTGGTGAAGCTCCTGAAAAAATGAAATTCGTTTTTGGTAGACTTGCGGTGGCATCCGTACCAAGTATTATAATCACCACATCATCATCTAAAGGCCGAGCTACTTTGAGGAAAATTTAAAAATTTACATGAAAGAAAATATATTTTTACTTCGAAGATACCGTTATTCTATTGAAAATGCTTCGAGCGAAAAAAGTGATAGACACAACATGTCTGCACAGGTCTCCTCTGCCAATCAAATAAAAAAAGTTTTGTATATTTAAATAGAAAATATATAAATTATAAGATCGCTATTGACGATAGTCAATCTGATTAACTTGACATTTTTAATTGGCGTGTAATATCCGCAGGTATAACACTACGCATTCCCACAGGGACGGCAAAAAGTGGGCCTCAACTCCAGATTAATAATGAGGAATACCTCCAGGATCCACAGGTTCTTCTTTGAATTGAAACAAACGTGACACCATAACCCAAATTATGGGTAACAAATGAGTACTAAATTCCATGCCGGCGCGAACGCAGTGATGTTATAATCGTACCTCTGATAAAAAATAAAATAAATTTAGCTAAATTTAGCATAGCTAATATATTTAGCCTTAACGGAAGAAGAAAATGAAGATTACTAACGGAAGCGCATATTTGATAAACAAAATAACGAAAATCTAAAAAAGCAGAGAACGCATGCATAAAAATCATACATAAGCACTACGAGCTAAGACTGCACAAAACAAGCGAATAAATGGGGTGCTGACCAAAGGATCGATATCTTCCCCCTTCGCTGAAAAAAATCTGAGCCGACATTATTCATATCGGCCCCATGCACTACAAAATGGCGTTCGATCATAGAGAAATTTTATCATCAGATCAAACTGTATGAAAACCATTAACCATTCAAATAATTGGATGGAGAGAGAATGCAACATCATCATCTAGAAAAATATCCACTATAACCACTGTCACTTGCGAAACAGCGGCGGCACCATACCTGGCCATTCGAACGTTACATTAATTGGCTGAGGATGATCATGGTGAAATTAGTGAAATTCTAAAAACCGATTTCTACGTGTGGAAGCAGATTTTAGATTCGGGATCACATCAAATCTGCGTTGAGATACTTATGTCGCGGTAGTTTATAGCAGAATAGATCAAGGATCAGGTGATCGTACGTCTCCTGATCACGCAATCTACCAGCGTGTCTATAAAACCAAAAGCTACCATATCCTCCTTTTAGGGCTGTATGTGACTCAAATTCATTAAGCAAGTTCGGTGACATCGAAAAAACTAGCATCCATCGGCATCTGGTGGGACGAACCTTTCTTTCTTATGATATCTAAAACCAGCTCTGACAGGATGAGCTACACATCTCGCGTCTAGATAAGCAAACCGGGATCCTTAATCCCCACGTTAATCAATAAATAGTATCCCTGCAATGTGCCTGGCCCGTACACTCTCCATTTGGAAAAACATGAGCTGCCCGCAAAAACAACACGCTGACATTACCCTTTTTTTGACTAACACAACATCATCCGAACGAAGGCGATTAAATAAATTCGCATTTTCCTGTTGAATAAAAGCATCCGATGACTCTACCTTAAGGGCTATCCATTTAGCTGATCTTCAACTGCGGTCATAGATCTAATTTTTTTATTTTTTTTTTATTTTTTTTTGTTGTTAACTATGCGATCTGTTTTGGGGCTCAAAGCTCACCCTACTCTTCCGCGGTTATGCTTTTCACTTCCTTACTTTACGCTTCCCGACCAACTCGAGGACGTACGGCTATAGGACCGATTTAAGACCATCTGCACATTGCAAGCTCCATTCAAGCCTATACTGGCATGGAAGATGGGTCGGCCCATGGGTTTTGTACACCAACAGGAGGTGTCGAACCCTGTCTTTATTTAATACCGTCTCGGGATTAAATAAAATATTCAAACATCATGCGACCAACATTTTTCTTTTGCAAAACAAAAGAGATATAGCATTGACTTTTTGCGCATGAGAGACAAGAAAAGAAATAAATTCAAACAAAATTGTGTAGAAGAGTTCTTGGGCCAAACATATTTGATCCGAATATTTTGATGGCAACAATTTTTAAATTAACAAAAAAAAAATTATTTTATATTTATAAAATGTTAAGGATTCATACGTATGTGAAGTTCTCCCCTACCTAATGAATTTAGGCTCCAAATGAAATATTTCCATGTAATATGTTTTGGACCCAACATAATATGATGTATAAAATATAATATAAAACTGGATGGGGCTAACTTCACACAAGAGTTAGAATGATGTAATTATGTTGATTAATTTTCTTTAATTTCGGGGATAGAATCAGGGGGTATAACGCTTGGCTATACAAATTATGGCATTACTATCTATATATGTTTATTTCGTTCTCATACATTGAATATTTTTATATAGCGGATGCTTCTTATTTACCAGCACAAATTTGCAGCAAACAATTTTCTCCATGTAAATACCTCATTAGTGTTTTAAAAAGTTGCTAACCTATAATCGAAAGAAGTAACAATTGGCGACTAACGGTTATTTATTACAAAATTGTTATGTAAATGATGAAAAAAAATGCAAGAATGGCCGAAATAGAAAACTGAATTAGTACACGTTTGACGTTAATGGAGTTAGCAGAAAAACTTTGTGCATCTGTAGACCTACCAAATATGGAGAACAACGAATGGAAAATCTTTCTAATAGCTTGCGAGGGTTTCATTACAATCAAAATGAGGGACACACATTCGAGGCATGAAATCGATGATATGAGAAACGATTCCACGAAGAAGCCACAATTAGTCGATGATGCAAAAAAAAATCGACTGTGTTTGCGCAAGTAGGAAGCAAACTCTCATGACAACTTCAACGATATGCTCTTCCCGAAATTTCCGAAAGATTTCTCATTCTCTGAGGTGGCGAAGAAATTGATAGATACTTCTGCACGACAATAATCGTTGTTCAATATACAGTAGAAGTGTCTTTCAACCACAAGAGATGCGAGCACAGATTTCAAGTTGAAAGATCTAAACGATAATCAGTTTAAATGTTTGATGTTCGCACGCGGTTTAGAATCTTAAGATACGAAAATTAGAACGTGTCTTCACGCCTTCTGACAAAATTAGACAGGGAGGATGCAAACGAACAGTCACTGGAGAAGCTAAACACCGAAACTCAACGCATCATAAGTCACAATCGCGACACAATTGTATCCAGACTTTGTTGGCGCTGTGGTGGTATTTACTTTTTCGATATCCATTTTTGATGCACTTCGATATCCATTTTTGACCACCTCCACCCATTAACATACTTAATGTTAGTGAATACGAAACCATTAAAAAAATAGTGAAGGTAGTTCCAAACGATAAATATAAAGTCACTGCACTAAATAATAACGTTTGGAAAGTGAATGCACTTGACCCAGAAACCTACAGAATGTTATCAAATGCAATCACCGCTCAAAACATCGAATGGTTCACCTATGAAAACAAGGCTGAGCAACCAATTAAAGTCATGGCCAGAGGGCTGCATCATACATGCCCAAACGAAGAAATAATTGAGGAACTTAGCCAGAAAGGATTCAAAATTCTAAACGCTGTGAACATATTAAAGAGAAAGGTCACTATAAAAGCAAACGGTGAACGAGAAACAACCAAAGTTGGTCTGCCCCTTTTCATGCTAACATTTGACAACGCTGAGAGCATTGATAGGGTATATGGAATCAAAGCAATCCTTAATATGAAAGTTAAGATTGAGACATTAAAAAAGAACCCTAGTAGAATACCACAGTGCTACAACTGCCAGGCATATAACCACACACGCAAATACTGCAATAGGGAACCAAGATGCGTAAAGTGCGCTGGGAAACATCTAACAAAAGAATGCAACAAAAGTAAGAACGAACCAGTAAAATGCATACACTGTGGTAATCATCACCCAGCAAATTACAGAGGCTGCGAGGTAGCGAAAGAGCTGCAAAGAATGAGAGACAACAAGAGAAATCAAACAAGTCAGAGTTCTCAACCTAGGGTGCAATCCTACTCAAAACGAATCCCCCTAAATAGCGGCAAAGTTAAGGAAGGCATAACATATGCACAAATGGCTAAGCAGAATGAAAATATCAGGAACGCTCCGAGTCAGGAAAACCATGTTCTGCAAGAAATACTTCAGAAGCTAAGCGCTATCAATTCACATCTGGCTGGCCAGGACCAAAAACTAGAATCTATGGGCGAGCTACTGAAAAACCAAGAACTGAGACTAGTAAAACTAGAAAATACATCGATGAGCCAAGATAAAAGAATAACGGATGCGTCAAGTAAAACTAGAGAAGTTATTGAGTACCTTCATTCTAGTCCATACAAACTTAACAAGAAAAAATAATGACACAATATTTAAGAATTGCTACCTGGAATGCAAATGGCCTAGCGCAACGCATTTCAGAATTAGAAGTATTTTTAAACACAAAAAAAATTGATATATGCCTAATTTCAGAAAGTCATTTTACCAGAACGTCGTATGTCAAAATACGTGGATATCAGTGCTATCAAGCTCTACACCCAGCAGAACGAGCTAGAGGCGGGACAGCAATCTTCGTTAAGGACAATATAAAACACCACGAAGAATTAAAAATAGAGGAGGAAGCTATGCAAGTAGCTACTGTATCTATTGAAACCAAAAATAACAAGAGCTATAGTATATCAGCAATCTACTGTCCACCCAGATATAACACAAAAAAAGAAGACTACATCAAACTTCTTAAATCGCTTGGTAGTAATTTTATTATTGGAGGCGACTTTAACGCGAAACACATATTCTGGGGATCAAATAGAACTAGTCCTAAAGGAAGGGAGCTATTTGAAGCAGGCAGGATATTAAAATGTGAGTTCCACTCCAGTAGAAAGCAAACCTACTGGCCTACGGACCCAAATAAAATTCCTGATCTTCTGGATTTCTATATATCAAGAGGTATCTCCGAAAATTACATAGCAGTTGAAAATGAAGAAGGGCTATCGTCAGACCATTCTCCAGTTCTAATGACAATAAGTGACACGGTAATAAGGAAAGCAAGCCCTCCACGGTTAACAAATAACAAAACCAACTGGGAATACTTTCGACAGCTAGTCGAAGAAAGCATCAACCTACACGTGCAGATATCGAACGCTTACACGATAGAAGAAGAACTAGAAAACCTCATTGATAGTGTGCAAAAAGCGGCCTGGAAAAGTACTCCCGACCAGCAAGAAATATTACAAAAAAGTATAACCTATCCAGTTGAAGTGAGAGAGTTGGTTAACGAAAAAAGAAGAGCTCGTAAGACTTGGCAGAGAACCAGAGCCCCTGAAGACAAAACAATCCTAAACAACTTGTGCAACAAACTTAAACTACTTATAAAGGAGATTAAGAATGAGTCAGTTGCAAGCTTCCTAAGTAACCTGACAGGTAAACCTGACACAGACTATTCCCTGTGGAAAGCCACCAAAGGTTTAAAAAGGCCTAAAATGCAAGTGCCACCCATTAGAATGGTTGATGGAACCTGGGCTCGCAGCGAAAAACAAAAAGCTGATCTGTTTGCCGAACACCTAGAAAATACCTTCAAACCACCAACTGGACAAGCGGATAATGAATATCTAACACCTATAAGCAAAGTAGACGAGGCATCTGTGCTACCAGTTACTCTGAAAGAAATCAAACAAGAAGTAAAAAACCTCAAAGATAAAAAAGCCCCTGGATACGACTTGATAACGGGGCGAATAATCAAAGCTTTACCAGAGAAAGCCCTAAGGAAACTACAGCACATAATCAATGCTATCTTTAGACTATGTTATGTTCCGAGACAGTGGAAAGTAGCGGAAATCATAATGATTCCAAAGCCCAATAAATCACTAAACGACAAAACGTCGTATAGGCCTATTTCTTTGTTAACAACAACATCAAAAATTTTCGAGAGACTGTTTCTCAAGAGATTAAAGCCAATTATAGAGAGCAGAAATCTTATACCAGAACATCAATTTGGGTTTCGAGAAAGGCACTCAACGATAGAACAGGTACATAGGATTACTGATACTATTGAGGAGGCGCTGGAAAAAAAGGAAGTATGTTCAGCAATATTCTTAGACGTAGCCCAAGCATTTGATAAGGTTTGGCACCGCGGTCTAGAATTTAAGCTCCAACGAGATCTGCCAAAACAACATTTTGAATTGCTAAAGTCTTACATCAACGACCGTTACTTCCGGGTGAGACAGGACGGAGAATACTCTAAACTGAAGAAAATATTGGCAGGGGTTCCACAAGGCAGTGTTCTAGGCCCCGTATTATACCTCCTGTATACGAATGATCTACCAGACATAGAAGAAGCTAGAATAGGAACGTTTGCTGATGACACAGCTGTTATGACCACCGATGCTAGTATCGTTGAGTCCACCAGGAAACTACAAAATGCTATTAATATAGTGGATAGCTGGACAAAACGATGGAGGATAACACTTAACGAATCGAAATCAACACATATCACCTTTACAAATAGGAAATTAGAATATATTCCGATTAGTCTGAATTCACAACCAATTCCATATTCTGATAATGCTAAGTATCTCGGCATGACGCTAGACTCTAAACTCAGGTGGAAAGCGCATGTTAAAAAGAAAAGGCAAGAACTGAATTTAAAATTCAGAAAAATGCACTGGCTTATTGGAAGAAACTCCGAACTTACAACGCACAACAAACTGCTGCTATATAAACAAATCCTAAAACCTATCTGGACGTATGGTATTCAGCTTTGGGGCTGCGCAAGAAAAACTACAGTAAAGATCATTCAAACATTTCAAAACAAAGTACTACGTAGCATTGTGAATGCTCCTTGGTACATTAGAAATGACAATCTCCATCGAGACCTAAACATGGAATACGTCAGCGATGAAATAAAAAAATTTGCAAGGAGTCATGTACTGCGACTGCAGCAGCATGACAACGAGGAGCTGCGGAACCTACTGGATCGCGCCAATAGACCAAAGCGCCTAAAAAGAACAAAGCCTTTAGAATTAGTGGTTCCTTGAGCCGCTTAAATCAAAGGACTAGCAGAGCTGGGATGAAGCAATAGGTCTCATTCCATAAGAATAGACTACAAAAATAATAAAACAGTTACTAGATAATCTATATGATTAGTTGTAATATTATACAGAAATAAAGATTTCTTAAATAAAAAAAAAAAAAAAAAAAAAAAAAAAATTTTGATGCAGAAGTGCAACCAATGTCACAAAATTGGTCATAAGGACGGTTATTGTCAATAAGCCACGTGCTTCTTCATCTTACATACCACGTATTTCGACATCAAGCAATCCAAGTAGACATCCACGAGCATACGTTCTACGTATCAGCGGAACCATGAACGACAACAACCATAGTGGCATAATACCTCGACGCAAACACATCTATGTTTAGATTAATGAAACCAGTGTAAAACTACAGATCGGCATGGCACCCGTTCTGACCATAATATAAGAGCAAACATGGCAAACATTCAGGTTACCTAGAACCCCGTACATCCCCATTGGAATAAAATTGGCTTCAAAGAACAGTGTCCCCATTGCACAGTTGGACCGTGAAATGAGGATTAAGAACATCGGGCAAGTAAATTTTGGAATATGATTAGTCACAAATGTTACAGAGTCTGGCGGTTTAGGCATACATTGGATCGAGCATTTAGGCATTTGGGATCGAAAAATCAATACAATTTGCAATGTCATTCATACGACAAAAACGGTACATTTTGCCTTCATTACGGAATTGAAAAACAAACTTCGATTAATCTTCAGCGACACACCCGAAAAGTGTATAAAGGCTAAAGCGACCATCTACCGGCAACCAAGGCGCCAACACTCTCGATATCTTTCGTTGCATTAGAAGGAGTTAAATGCGATTTAGATCTTCTTCAAAAGTCGACATTTCACCGATTCAGTAAATAGGGTGGACAATACCAATCGTCGCGGTAAAACGTCCCAATGGTCGTAAATCTTGTTGAACCTGGCTGAATTCATGAATTGAGGCCAAAGCAAATCCACTCCCAATTCCTGAGGAAATGTTCCTGACGATCAACACACTCAACTGCCTTTTCATGTTCAATCATCTATCGGAATAAAATCCGCCCGGCATTACAAAATCCGCCGGTGTACAAAATCCGCCCGGCATTTTGTACACTTCAAGGACGAGCAAACTCACAAAGCGGCATTAAACCGTATTTTTCAATGACTGGAGAAATTCGGTTTCCGAGTCAAGTTAACCAAATGTATTTTTTTGGCAGTGAAGTCGTTAGATCGTTTTTAGGAGCAATAAACTTCCATGGAAGTTTTGTCTGACAAATGCATGAGTTGTGATCTCCATTGCACCGACCCTTGAATACAAATATCAATGAGAATGATCACGCGAATGTCAACAATTATTTAAATTAATATTAACGACATATGACTGATATTTTATACATGTCAACAAATGATTTTAAAACCGCCGATATTTTATCACGACTCATCGCATCAACCTGAGTTGACAATAAAGACTACGTGATTGCCTATTTCCGCACCTCGAGAGAGAAATTAACGATCAGAACGAGAAAACTAGAAAACCATCGATGTCTTAACCATCACCCGGAAAATTATCAAAACTTAAACAAAACGCGAGCGAACTCTTAGAGAAATTTCCAGACAACGAGGAATTGAAGCAGATGTACAACCGACGTGGAATACTTTTAACTGCTTCTGATTGTGATTTGTTTGGCGACAGAAAGCTGATATCACGACAAACGCATAAGGGACATTTGGGCACCGGGGCCGTGAAAATACTCCTTCGAGCATATGTGTTTTGAGCGAATGACTACAAGGATCTGGCGCGCTTTTGCAGTCAACGTGCAGTCAAAACACTTCTGTAGCAGTCGTGGCCATGTGCAGTTCGTTCTATGAAATGATGAGTGCATAGGACCACTTAACGAAAACTGGTCAGTGTTGATTCCTATTCAATATTTTCCGACGTCACTCTCTTCGGGACCCCTGCCTTTCTGTTATGCTCGAGCAATTAATCACACCTTAACACCGCTCTACGTCCCAATGGCGAACGGGTGACTAATTTGTCGGCATACTAAAAAAATGCAGAGGTGGAAGGAACCAACAAGGAAATACTGGTTAAATTCCATGCATATCGATTAACACCAAACCGAAACCCACAACAACCTAAGCAACCAGTAGAACTATCGTGAGTGGTCCAGTTCGAATGGAGCTCAACTTGTTGAAACCTAATCCAGAATTCGGCATTGATCGGGATAATCAACAAAAGCAACCGTCCAACCGACACAACGAAGCCCAACATCATAGTTTATCTCCAGGCGGAAATGTATACGCAAAAGTATATCGCCGCAACGAACTATTAGCTAGTAGCTACTAACTAGTAGCTATTCAGTACATCTACTACACGAATCGATACGTCACAGAATTATGCCAATCAATTAACATTACGATACACGGAGAATAATAATAGCGAGTCCATTGGATCCCATACCAGCAATTGATGTAGAGGCATCATTCTATAACGAGGATCTTCTACAAGGTCAATTACGACCATCATCGCCAGTCATGATGTACACACACAACAACTAAACAATTCTGTGGAAGCTCGACCACAACTACAACGACAACAACCTACTCAATTAGCAGACTACTTCTGCGAGTAAGGAGGAAGAAATTGGACAGCGAATCATAGTTCAACTTACTATAGAAACGCAGTATTCTAAAATGAGAACTTTGCCTAACGGGCAAAGCGAACACAATTATAAAAAAAAATTGTAATGGCTGTCAAACCGTCTCGGTATTAAATAAAATATAATTCGAAAACTTCTAAATCATCTTAATGTTTTAGAAAACTTGTTAACCTATCGAAAGAGGTAACAAAAATCATCTAAAAAAATATTAAAAGAAAATTATTAGCACATCAAATACAGGGTCCCTTGCATGGAGTATAAACTAAAATATTTCGAAAGTTTACAAATATTCCCTGTTCCTCCGGAAATACCCTCCAGATGTTGAAATAGTCAGATACTCATATTAAATATTAATGCAGCGTAGTTTGATCTCTCTCTCTCTCTCTCTCTGGCACTGTATCCCATCAAGGGATCTGAACGCCTCAAATGAGCTTTCATAATCATATTTTAATTTCGGATAATGAGTGATTAATTAATCCTAAACCAGCCGTGAAATTTTTTCCTTGTCACAACCGGGAATCGATCCGGGACCTCCGGTCGCTGGAGCAAGCATGGTGAACACTTTGCTTTGATCACTTGGTCATAAACATTAATTCAGCGTGAAGTGGTCGGTTATGGGCCCATAACTCGTGACATTTGTTTGATAAGTGACATCTAGGTTTAAGTATTATAAGTAGTTTTATAACAGTTGTATATTATGACAGAATTCTTTTACAACAGTTTAGTTTTGAACAGATCTTTTCGAATGTTCTTTTGGCATAGAGCAGGACGCGATAAACGCAAATGGGAACCTTAATGACGGCGATGTACGCGAAGAGTTAAAAGCGAAAGTTTATTAGTGGTGTGGTGAGCAAAGTGAAATTGGTTGTGCAATTTAAAGAAATGGTAAATGGCATAAAGTTGATTAATAAAAAATTGTGGAAATTATTGTTGTTGTGTTTAGTAGATACAGGGTGTCCATCCGAAAGGTTTAAAGAAACGTTGCCGCCATTTAGGCGAATATTAATATTGACAGTTCATACTTGACACTCACAAAGTACGCACGTGGCAAATTAATCATGCACAAATATTCTATTGAACATCGCGTTTTAATTGTGAACACCTTTTACACAGGTCAATCATCAATTACTTTAACATTAAGAAAAATATTTCGGTAGGAATATAGTACCATCAAAACCTAAAATTTACCGGATTATCAAAGAATTTGAAAAAAGGGGGACTGTGGCAAATAAGCCAAAGTGTGTGCCACAACGTATAGCTAGAACAACAGAAAACATTGCCGCGGTGTACGTAAAAGTGTACGAGAGAATTCACCGACATTAATCACACACTGCAGTGCGCAAGAACTCTTACTTCGAAGAACAACACTAACCAATATTGCAGATTTGGATTTTTCCCAAATAAAATTCATTTATTACAGGAGCTGCTACAAAGAGATTATTTGCGGCGCCGTACGTATACAAATAAGATGATGTTGCTTGACAATGACAATCCGGATTTTTTTGAAAAATTAATTATGAGTGTCAAAGCTTATTTTCACTTAAGTGGGAATGTAAACAAACAAAACAACTGGTTCTGGACAGTATAGAATCCACAAATAATTCATCAATCACCATTACTTCCCTTGAAAGTGACGGTATGGTGTGCAATTTGGGTTCGAGAGGTCATTTGACCATATTTTTATTAAAATCCGAATAGTACAGCTGCTACAATCACTGGCGAACGTTATCATTATATGATAAGGCACTTTTTTAGACCAGAATTGCATGCCAATGGTTTGGTGCACATGTGGTCAGTTAATTTTGAAATTTGAGTACATATTTTGTTCGAAAACTGAGACTTGAGAGTTGGGAGTTTTGCTGCTGTTTTAATAACCTACTAGACGCACAAAATCAATTGTTGATTGATGTAAAAAATAAGAAAATGTTATATTTACATCTATCAATTTTGTTCAAAGTCCGAGGCACGAGACTTGCCCTTTTTGTATACGTGTAAGGAGTATAGTATACAATTTATATTAGTGTGTGAAATTTTTCTGTGGTTATATTTGTTTGTTTTCTGTGAATGTATGCATCAAAAATTATGAATCGGTACAAATCGGTTCAGGTTTTGTGGAACTTGTGTCGTTTCGTTTTGTCACACTTTTTTGACATCTCCCAGTAGCTTTTAAACAGGCGAATTAGTCAAAATATGTAGCTGTTGAGTTATGAAAAAAAATGTTAACACCGATTTTAATAACAACATACTGATAAAAACAAATGTTATGTCGGATTTTTTCAATGAGTTGTAAACATAAATATTTTTTTCGCAAAAGCACAAAAATTGTATTTTGAAACTAAAATTAAATACTTCTATAAATTTAATTTTGTTTAAAGCATATTTGCATTTACAAATTTTAAATTATAAATGGAAATGTCATATTCAAAAAACTTAAATGGCACACATTCATACTAACACAAACGCACATACCACTAGTGATTGCAATCCCGGGATCCCAGCTCATATTTGAATCCCGTAATCCCGAGATTTTTTTAAACGAATCTCGGGGCTTTATAAAAGTATAAATATAATTTAATATTTCTCTTAAATTCATTAATTGCCCGCTGAACATTAACAATTTTATTTTATTCCTTATATTTATATTCTCCTATATAGGTACCTTATTTTTAAAAAAAGTAACTTATGCCACTTACAAAAGAAACGGCTCATAATATTCTCTTTATAATATTGGACACCAAAACACGATGGAATAGTTTGATCGACATGATTGAACGATTCGTTGAATTAAAAGGATCTATTCAAAAAAATTTTAATTGACATTAAATCTAAAGTTGTTGTAATCGAATCGGAGTTTGAGCAGGCGTCAACTTTACTTTCAATATTTCGTCCCATTAAAGTAACCGTTGGAGCTGTTTGCCGAAGAGGTGCAAATCTTCTAACTTGCGATACCGCGCTCAAATTTATATTAAATAAGCTACAAAATCGTGGCAATACCTTAGCTCATGAGCTAATACATGCGTTAAATATTTATATGAAAGAAAGAAGAGCTACAAGGCTGGAGTCTTGCAGTATCTTCATAATTGCAAAGAAAGAGTTTCTGACACTGACATATTTCCAGTTTCAACAAGTACTTATATAAAAAAGTTTACTGTTGACTTATTAAAACTTTATAGCGTTGAAAGTGAAATGGAGCCAGAACTTCAAACAGTTGGTCCTAATGATATTGAAACTGATTCCGAGGAATAGTTCTACTTCAAATAACTTAAATCTAGAGACTATAGTTGGTAAGGAAATGAAAATCATTGAGGGATGCGGACACCGAGGGTGAAATTTGCAACGGGTTTATAAAGACTTAATTGCAATTCCTCCGACTAGTGTAGATTTGAAGAGGGCATTTTCGGAAGCAAGAATTGTAATTTCCAAGCTGCGGAAGAGAATAGGATAAAACTCGATATTTGTTTTTTAAAGTCATATTTTAAGAATAGTGTGAAATTAGCGTTTAATATTATGTGTCTTGCGTCTTACTTAAGCTGTGACAAATATTTTTTTCCTTTTATTTATTATGAACTTTCATTTAAATTTTTTGAATAAAAACTATTTCTTTGGAAACTGAATTATTTAAAATACGTACATATATTGTTTATTTTGTTGATTTGTGTATAACCTTAATCCCGGGGTTGGTAAAACGGTCCGGGATTGCAAACACTCCATACCACTACTATATGCTTGCGTTTATTATTTTGTTAAGTAGGAAAAAATAAAAAATAGTAAACCTTTCTGGTGGACACTCTGTATTAGGAAATTGTGGAGATATTGATATCGATTCCTTGTAAATCTTCAATTTATATTTTCTTCTATTCTTCTATTATTTCAAAGGCCACTCGATATTTATTTCAAAATTTTTATTTGAATTTATAGCTTGCTTGCTTAAATGCATCGAGTTTTCCTAGTAAAATTAGCAGCTTAGAAGAAAAGAAAAATAGAAGATTCACATTGAATCGACACAATTATTTCGATATTTTCTAGAATAAACCAATAGTTGAGAGGACAACTTTAAAACAGCACTTACCTTCACATAGATATGGCAACATAGATTGTAAACAATGTATTTGGAGTACAACAATCTCATGAGTTCCACCATTAATGCATGTCTAGCTAAATCTACAAATAAATATTTTTTCATAACCTATTTCTAGGAAACTCTAAAATTTCCCATGCCTTCTGAAAGGCACAATAGAATTTATTGTATTCATTATAATGATTTCCATTTATAAGATATGAAAGGTCAGAATCATAATATGTACTAATGTTCTATTCAGACATGACCATTCTGACCTATTTTACAATATTTTATTTATAATATATTTTTTTGTGGGTGTTCAGTATTTCAATTCAATTATCTTTTGCGACTATTACGGCACGTATTATATTATGACGATACAGAAAAAACGTTTGGGTTTAGTAGAATGGCCTTATCAAGATAAAAGTCAGTAATAAAACATATAAATTAAAAAAAGTATTTAAATAAAATTGAATTAAAATAAACTTTAATTATTCTTATTGTGATAAACCACACCTTTGACTTTATGCAAATACACACACACATGCACAATAAAAAATTGAAAATGAGTTTTCAATTTTAAGGTTATTTTTAGATCACGTTCTAATTATATTCTAATAATTCGATACCTGCAAAAAAGCTTAGCCGTATTTTGAAATTGTAATTTTCAAAATAATTTAATTGAACTCATGGGCGGTTGCGTCATTCAAAATAGTTAACAAACAGAGATATTCCGCCTTAATTTCACCTTTTAACCCGAACCAATTTTGGGTGTTAAACACACATGACATATACAATAGAGAATATAGAGGTAGATAACAAAAATGTCCATGTTTTCAATTTGATTAAAATTTTGGTTCGGTACGTAATTAACTTTTCAAAGTAACATAGTTTTACATGAAAGTTTTTGGATATACAATAAAACCTAAATTGTACCATCATCATCATCATCATCATATGCGCAAAAATAACAAAACGTTGTTCGTGTAATGTAATTTTTTACAACTTTTAATTTTAACTTTTTTATGGTTTTATGTTCGTACATACGATAAACGAGACGAAAGGGCATGTACACAATATATTTAGTTTATAGTTTGGAACAATTTTGGGTTAGACAAAAACTTTATGATAATCGAAATGAACAGCAACATATCCCATCATCATCATGTTCGAAAATATAAACCATGTCGAAATATTATATTGGACGCTTTTATCATGAAGTTTTATATTTGGATGATTAAAAGCTTTGATAAATTTTACATGGAATATATACTCAATATAGGTTAGGTCGAGGTATTTATGCAATTTTAATAATTGCTGGCTCATTATGTAGTTCTATGTAAAAAATACTACTTTGTTCTATTAATTGGGTTGGAAAATTGCATAATCGGTTTTCGTCTATTTATAGTACGGAACATTGTCGATGCTAATTGTTTGGTTTAAATAATGTATATATGTAGTAGAAATTTACCAAAATTTTGTTTAATATGATAATGAAAGAGAACTCACTGAAAATGCGGTATGATTTGTACAAGGTTCAATTAGGCCGCAAATGTCATTAATTTATAATAGTTGATAAATTATCGAAAAAAGTTTTCCATACAAATGATATTTAAACAAAATTAATTAAGATCGAAACTCAAGCACATACTGGCTTTGACATGTGTGTTCAAAATCAATGCTCGCTGCGATCGAACGTCGAGCATACAATACTACGAATGATAGAACGAAAAATTAAATAAAAGAGGTATATGCCCAATTCCACACGAGGTATCTGGGAACTGGTAATTTTTTCAAGGCCAACTAGTCGTAATAGGTAATGTAATTATGTTGTAGTATGTGTAACAAAATTTACAAAAGAAAAATTATTGAAATCTCTTCGCATATCTCTTTGCATCTCATCGGCTGATGCCACACGGGGTATCACAGAAACCGTATTTTTCTTCGTTTCTTTCCCCGTTTACCTATGATACCGGTTTTAATTGCGACTTAGACAAATTTTCGTTGCAACCACACTAACACAAACATAAATGAAATAAAAAATATTTCAAGGCCATTTTTGACTTATGCCAGCGTTTCCCAAAGTGGGTTCCACGGAACCCCAGGGTCTTGCGAAACAGGATTTTCCATGAATAGGGTTCCATGAAATTTGAAGAATCGGAAAAGGGTTCCGTGGCAAAACAAGTTAGGGAACTGCTCACTTATATATTTTAGTTTAAATTTTATTTTCGAGAGAGCAGAATAAAACAAAATAAAAAAATTTAGAGTTATGTATATACACGGATGAGATGCAAAGAGATATGCGAAGAGATTTCAATAATTTTTTTTTTCAAATTTTGTTACACATACATATACATTATCTATTACGACTTGTTGGCCTTGAAAAAATTACCAGTTCGCAGAAACTTCGTGTGGAATTAGGCATCAGAGTATACATAACTTCAAATTTTTTTATTTTGTTTTTTTCTGCTCTCTCGAAAATAAAATTTAAACTAAAATATATAAGTGAGCAGTTCCCTAACTTGTTTTGCCACGGAACCCTTTTCCGATTCTTCAAATTTCATGGAACCTTATTCATGGAAAATCCTGTTTCGCATAAATGTGTTATTCAATAACAGCAATATAACTCTAATAGCCTTTTTGGCTAAATTTTTATATTCATCAAATTTATTACAGCAGAATGTTGCTAACGGCACCTCTTCGAAGTTAGCGAGTACCCGAACTAATTTCAATTAAATTCTCGTATTCTACTGCTAGTAGTCCTGTTGGCTTTTCATTGCTTTTGAAAGGATGTGGTACCCAATAGTATCGTTATTGTTTAATTTTAGTATGTATGTATGAAATTGTAAAGATCGCGCATGGCACGCTTTAATATTTTTTTTGCTTACAGATTTTGTGTTAGTAATTGTAGTGGAACCATATGATCAATGTTTGATGTTAAGTACTATAGTAAGTGTAAATTTAAATAAGCGGTATATTTATAACCGGTTAGAATTCCCCTACCAAAATTTAACAAAAATAAACAGGTGAAGTTTTTGAAAAAACAGAGGATGGGACAGTTGATTGCTGGTCGTAAAGCTGAACGATCGAGAATTTTGTTTAAAGAAAAGTAGAATCCGAAAAATAAAAGCGAGAATTTAAAAATAAAAATTGAAAATTACGTTTACGGAAGAAAATTCGTGATGACTCGTGGCGAATTAGCTATCTTTTCTTGCACAGTACCATACGTGTATGTGGTTACGTAATTCAAGTAGCTTGTGAAAAGTCCTCAAAAAAAATTAACCAAATTATAAAGTATGTATAAACTATAAACGAATGTGAAAAAGGAAAAAAAAAATTAAAAAAACATTCTGTGTTAAGATATAAGATTAAAGATAATTTCTATTCAAACTTTGTATAAAGTTAATATTGTTAAGTGAATACCGAAATAAATGATAATATAATGAAAATGGAAGGTGGTTGTTTGTTATACCATTGATTTGGTCCTGGCTGGATAATGGAATAAGTTATATAAATTCGACGGGTGGCAGAAACAAGCAGGAAAATTTCATAAAGTGATCACGTTGGATGTATGTACCTGTGCGGTGTTATCTATTCACGAGTAAACTGGACGGCGGAAATTACGGTTGCTGTTTAACGGGGCATAAACCAAAACGGTCGAGCATTCATAATTAAAACAACAAAAATCGAGAAAAAGATTATATTTGTATTCCCATATTATTGGTGCACTAGTCGACGCTGGAGAGGAATAGTATCCTGGCCATAGCATGTAGTATCCATGAATTTACGTGGAATCGGGTCAACGATAACTGCAACAGAAACCACCTTTCTATAACGGTGGAGCGCCACTTTTAGGTACATAGAGGTATTGGATTATTACTGTAAGTACTTAACATTCACATTCGGGTATTTCATAAAGTTTCTTGTTCGATTTAGCAAATTTTTTCTTGGTATAAAAAAAACACATGTAAAATCCATACACGGGTAATACTGTCTGATGAATTGGTTAATAAAAGCCACAGTGCCACTCTACCGTTTTATTTTTCTATAATTGGGTTTTTTTTTGAAAATTTATAATTTTATTGAGCGATTACGACCACAATGCTAAATTAAAAGGACATGTGAGTTGGTGATGATGTGTTGAGGGAACCACACAGATGCCGAATCCAGGTGTAGTAGTTACGATCCAGCCTTGTACTGGGGTTTTCGACAAACGAATCCTAGTCCGACGAGTACTACTCCTCCTAAACCAATTATTAAAAATCACCTGGATGTCGAAAATAATGGATCGTTACAAAATGTAGTGTGGATGGATGTGTATGTGTATGAAATGGAACTTTATGGCACGGATTTTATCTGATACTAGCTCGTGGAACCCCTAAGAATTGCCACGGAACCCACTGGATATTTTTTTATTTCATTTATGTTTGTGTTAGTGTGGTTGCACCGAAAATTTGTTAAGTGGCAATTAAAACCGGTATCATAGGTAAACGGGGAAAGAAACGAAGAAAAGTACGGTTTCTGTGATACCCCGTGTGGCATCAGCCTATTAGAATTGTTTCCTATTTCACCCAGTGTTGTGCGTCGTATTTCGGAATTGTCTACATGTTAGTGTCGAAAATACACTTTTTCAATTTATAATGGGGTTTCCCAATAAATTCAATCGCCTGAAGCACCGAGTCCCCTATCAAAAAATGACCTGGAGTTAAAACGGATAGGTCTGTTGTTAATTCTTCAAATGTGAGAGTTTGGGCTCCCACTACTTTTTTTAAGTGATTTTTTGTTGATTTTACTGCCGCTTCCCAAAGGCCTTCAAAATTTGATGCTGCTGGTGGGATGACATGCCACGTTGTACCATCCTTTGCTAAGCTTTCTGTGAGCTTTTCGTTTGCTTCCTTTAGGGCCTTTATTCTTTCTCTTTCTAGTTCATGATTTGCGCCGATGAAGTTGGTACCGTTGTCGCTATATACATCTGTGCATAAGCCGCGTCTTACTGTGAACCTTTTATAAGCTCCCATGAAGGCTTTTGTTGTTAAATCTGACGCTACTTCGATATGTACTGCTTTTGTTACCATACATATAAATATGGCTAGATATCCTTTATATGATTTATGACCTCTGCCTTTCGTAGTTTTTACTTGGAAAGGTCCTGCATAATCTACCCCAGTTCTGGTGAATGGCTTAGCCTGGTAGATTTCCCATAAGTTGGTGTCTTATTTTATTATTGAATCGATGACACCTAACGCATGCTCTTATCTGTTGTTGAACGCACCTTCGACTGTTACTAATCCAAAAGCGTTTTCTAATATACGCCAAAGTGAGTTGAGTTCCTCCGTGCATGGTTTTCATATGAGCTTCATCTATTATCAATTTTACTGCTGGATGCCCTGGAGGTAATATTGCTGGATGTTTTTCTTCATATGACAATGTTGGAGAATTTTGTAATCTTCCTTCAACTCGTAACACGCTATTTTTATCTACGAATGGATTTAGCGAGAGAATTTTGTTCTTGATAGCAATCTCTTTGTTCTTCTTCAAGTGATTTATCTCCTCACTATACTCTGTTGCTTGTAAATCCTTTATAATGTATATTAGTGCTACTGAGAGTTCTTCTGCTGTTATTTTTAAGGAATTCGGTATGTGTTGTCTTTTCATACTCCTTGTAAAACGAAGCACGAATGCCATTACTCTTTGTATTTTACTCAAAATGGAACATCTTTGTAGCAGGTGAGATAGTACTGCTGGAGTACTCTTGGTAATCAATACTCTAATTGTCGTTGTTTTCTGCTCTGGAGGATGGCTTAAACTTAGTTTGTAGCTTGGAATTGGTATCTTCGACGTTTGTAACCATTTGGGCCCATGCCACCACAGTGGATGAGCTTGTAGTTGTTCTGGTTTTAAGCCTCTGCCGGCGCAATCTGCTGGATTGTCAGCTGAACTTACATAGCTCCACTGTGATGTTGACATCATTGTTTGTATTTGTGACACTCTGTTCGCTACAAATGTCTTGAATTTGTGTGGATTTCCTTTTATCCAGCTCAGGGTTACTATTGAATCTGTCCATGCATATGTAGTTGTATTGTTGAACCCCATGTTTTGTGAAATGGATTGTAATAATTTGGATAGGAGTAGAGCATCACATAATTCCAGTCTTGGTAATGATACCTTGGTTTTGATAGGAGCCACCTTTGTTTTTGCTGCTATAAGTAAGGTTTTTGTAATGTTACCATGTACATCCATAACGGAGTAATAAATGACGGCCGCGTAGACCTTTTCGGATGCGTCACAAAATCCATGTATCTATCCCACGCTGTTGTTTGTGTGTTTTATCCAACGTGGAATCCTAATTTGTTCTATTTTGTGGAGTGCCTTCTTGTATTTGTTCCATTTTTCTTTTATTTCTGTTGGTAGTTCTTCATCCCATGACCATCCTGCTAGCCATAATTCTTGCATTAATAATTTTGCTACAATTACTATTGGCGAAAGACATCCTAAAGGATCAAATAATTTTGCTGCTTCTGATAGTAATTGTCTTTTTGTTGTGACTGTCCTATCCTGCTGACCGTTTACCTTGAATTAAAAATGGTCGCTAGTGTGGTTCCAATATAAACCAAGCGTTTTTATAGTATTGTCTGGTGAAATTTGTAGTTTATCGTTGTTCCATATATTTTTGGGAATGTTTGTCAAGATGCTGGAATGATTACTTGCCCACTTATGTAGTTTAAAACTAGCCCCTTGAAGTATTTGAATGAGTTCTCTTTGTGCTTTTAATACTTCATCCAAATTATCTCCCCCTGATATTACATCGTCCACATAAAAGTCGTTTACTAATATTTTTGCAGCCAGAGGATGTGTCTCTGCCTCATCTTGAGCCAATTGTTTTAACGTTCTTATTGCTAAATATGGCGCTGATGCTGTACCAAATGTTACGGTTGTTAATTGGTAATCGTTGATAGGCATTGTAGCCTATCAATCTCCATACAATTTTTTTAAAGCGTTGGTCGTCTTCACATATCTTGATTTGCCTGCTGATTCATTTTCTCGAATCTCGATGTCTGCAGTGAATGCGAATTTATACTTTCTAAATCGCAATATAATTGACATTAAGTCGTCTTGTATTGTCGGACCCACAAGCTGATTATCGTTGAGACATGTACCATTTGACGTCTTTGCGGAAGCGTCGAAAACCACTCTCAGTTTTGTTGTTAAACTGTCATCTTTTATTACTGCATGGTGAGGAATATAATATTCATCTGAATTGGACCCACCTTCTTCACAGGGTTTCATGTGACCCAAATCTATGTATTCTTGTATACATTTCTTATAGTCAACTGCTATCTTATTTGATTTGTTTAGTTTCCTTTCCAATTGCAGAAATCTGGCTATGACTTGATGTCTGGAATGGCCTAATGGAGTGTAGTTTGGTTTGAAAGGCAGACTAACCACATATCTTCCTGTTGAGTCTCGGCGATGAGTTGTTTTATGATGTTCTTCTGCTAGTTGCTCTTCGTGGGTCATTCCCTTTTGATCTGCGATTTCTTCTAATTCCCAAAATTTTTTTATATTCGCATCAATTTCTGTAAGTGTTATCAATGAGTGAATTTTGCTTAGTTTGTCCGGTCCAAGTTGAGTGAATTGGAAGTTTTATATGCCATTTAGCAAATTTACATCGTGAAAAAATTTAGTGGACGGACCTAAATTGTGACCTACTTTGGTTCACTTAGCGAACGTCTCATTGCAAGAATTATAGGTCACGTTTGGATCACATAACAAGATTTATGTGCACCATCTATTGAATAATACTAAAAGTATGGCTTATGTTCTCATCGCAGTTCATATTTTTCTCATAAATAATTCCAGTAACATTTTCTAACTTAAAATCATAAAATTTAGTTCTACAGTTATTAAATGAGTCAAATAAATTTTATGCTGATATGTTTAGTTAATATCAATGCCACTACCGGCATCAATTTCATGATGCGAAAACCCTTTAAGTTGGTGTTGTTTACATTACATTTTTCATCGACCTAATTTTGGTCAGTCCACACAAAAAAGTTACCTAACCTAATTTTGGGTAACCATGCGTTTACATCATGGGTTTAGGTCAGATATAGTCTATAGTCCTTGGACTAAATGTCGATGTAAACTAGCTCATTAAATAAAAACATATCACCATATTCGATTTGTTTTAATTTGTTTGAATTTTGAGCAATTTCATGATCGGCGTAAAAATGAAGACGAGTTAAGGACATGGTAGTGTAGTTCACTACACCATGCACGACACTGAAAACCATCCATGAATAAAAAAAAATCTAAAAAAAAATCAAATTGGCATTTCCATAGTACCAACCGAGTTATATACAATTCGTTTAAGGAAGGTCTTCATTTTATGTTATTCTCATTTTCTTCATTAATCTGAGATCCGTTCTCTTCTATTGAGAAATAAACTGGAGCATCTGTAAATAAATTTTCCAAAATCGTATTCCATTGTATTTCTTGATACTCTAAAATATCCTCTCAAATTTATTTTTTCAAGGAGGACCCGAGCCCTACCAAAAGAAACCACTAAACTAATTTCCATAAAATCACACCCATCGAAACCGATTTTCATCAAAATCGTCCAAGTCGAGTTTGAGGTGGCAGAAGATGTGAGAAAGGGACTAAGTTCAAAACGTTAATTAGACGGCAAAAGCTACAAATCAATATATGTATTAATCATAACAACCAACATTCTCAAAAATGACGTGATTAGTGCAACCATACATAGTCACCGTAACGCAAAAACACAACATGGTGATGGTGCGACATTCCGCAATATGATGGAACAGAACGCCAGATATCTAATAAAATAAAACCTTAAGAACCGACACGAAGCAATATGGTACGACACCGTGCAACATAATGAATCATTACGCAACATGGTGTAGTATCGCACAACATACAACATTCTGTAATATGACGAAACAAAGCGGAACACTAAACTGTATCCCCCAACTATACGAAACATCATGCAATTGGCGAAATATCACGGAACATGATATTTCGCCATGTTGCATGATGTTTCGTATAGTTATAAGATATGACGCAATATGGTGCAAGTTCCCAAAACTTAGTGCAAAATCCCACAGCATGTTGCAATATAACGCAACATTGTGCCGCATCACAACATATTGCAACATCGTGCAGCGGCCTATCCAGAGGACTCATAAATGAATTATTCAGAAATCAGAACTCATTGTAATCGTTTCCTTACATTCAAACCTTGTCTCGCCTAATTTCATCAAAACCGTTGAAGCGAAATAAAATGTTCAAAGAATGCCTCAAGCAAACAAGACACAACATAGTTTAACATCACACAACATCTCTCAAAAAAACGCAATATTGAGCAACAAGGTGCAACATCACGCAACATGATTTTTTCGTATGCTAGGCAGTAATTCGCTAGTACTACAAATACATCTATACCTATACTGAGGCGATTATTAATACTGATTCAGAATTGGATTTTAGAATGGCATTCCAAGTGGAGTTGAATATGGAGATAACGAAAGGAATTGCAAACATAACAAAATATAGACAATATTCCAATGTACTTAATAGTGTCATGTACTCAGACATTAATGACAAATAAAGTCACATTCTTGACCATTAAAATTATTTTTTAAATAAAACACCCCAGTTGGAAATTTGTCAACATCCATGTGGATTATTTTTCACGAAAACATACGTTTCTATTTTTTACTCTTTTTTCTAATTGTGTATGAAAAAGAAAAAAGCTTAGTTTTTGTCGTTTTTTGATGGTGTGTTGACAAATGACTAATTTATGACAAGCAACATTTGATTCTCAAATGACGCGTTCAGTGTCTGTTGATGAACAAAGACTAGTGTGAGACATATCATGTACACAAGTTCTTTCTTGATAATGTCTTGAGCGAGACATGTATGATGAGTCTTCGATATGTCTCATTTCATCGCAATGTTTTGTAAATAACGTAAGAAAACAAAATTGATAAAAATAAAAATAAAATATTTTGCGTGCCATCTTCAGTCTGTCTTCTATGTAATAATTTTTCATTTCATGTATAATTTTTTTAAAAATATATGTAGCTACCTAGTGTTGCAGCATATTTTTAACATTTTATTTGTCAAATAGGTTAGTAAACGATTTGTAGCAGTAAAAATTTTGTGTTTTATATTCTAGGCAAACTTCCGCCATTTGAAGTACCAACGGTGAAATTTATTTTTTTACCAACATTAAGTTTTTATATTTTGAAAGTCATTCATAGATAAATATTTGTCATAAATTAGTAATATGTAGTTTAAATAAAGTGTTTAAATAAAATTTAAATAAAATGTTTTAATTACAAATGTCAATCTCATCTCAGACAAGTTATGTACAATAGATTTTTGGTAAGCCACATAATATACGTCTATGAACTGTCCTAGCATTGTCACACACTATTTCTCATATACGATTCATCTCAGACATGTCAAACACGATTAATATCAGACATGTCATCTAAATTCTTCTCAGTCATGTCATGTACGACTCATCTCAGACATGTCACAAACGAAAATTAGTCCCATTTGCTGAAAAATTTCTATATACATGTCATGCTTGACTGTCGCTGATGAGAAATTGATATATCTTCAATAACTTTCCTGCTGGGACATTATTTAAATTCAAAGTTCTATACCTCGAAATGAAACATCCAAGGAATATTTTGAAAACATTTTGAAAATTTTATTGAGTTAAAACTTGTGTGGAGTCAACCGCACATTTTTATTTTATTGTGGTGAACTTTTTTTAACAACTAAATGTGTTCATATACCCATACTTGGTAACATCTCTACTATTCCTGGAATCGACCATAGTATAGCAAGTACTTAGGCCGTTTGAATGCCATCTAAGTGTCGTTAGCGGCAAAAAACAAATATTCCATTCTTTATATAAACGCATGGAAATTTTTTAATTTATCTATTATTTCATTCTTTGTTTACAAGCCACTTGAAATTGACGTGTTTGTGTTTTGTTATAGTGAAAACTTTTAAAAATCGTACAGTCATTGAATATTTATTTAAAATAGGTTTTTCCAATCAAGAAATTCATATACCGGTATGGTAAACGTGTATGGTGAATGTGCTCCTTCATATGCAACAGTAAAAAGATGGGTTACTGAATTTAAACGTGGTCGTATAAGCCTTGAAGATGAACCATGCAGTGGACGCCCAAAAAGTGTCACTAAAAATAAAAATAATTCGAAAAGTCTTTGATATGGTATTGAATCATCGTCGAGTGAAAGTGTGTAAGATAGCTAAGGTCATAAACATTTCAACAGAAAGAGTAGTTCATGGGTGCCGCATTTGCTAACAAATGACCAAAAACGGACACGAATAAGATTTCTGAATCATGTTTGGACCGTTTTAAGCAAATAAAATCGATTTCAAGCGTCGTGACAACTGTTGATAAAGCTTGGGTCCACCATTATACACCAGTGCGAAAAGAACAGTCAAATCAATGGATTGAACCTGGTGGAAGTGCACCGAAGAAGGCAAAGTGAGTTCCATTAGAAGGAAAGGTTATGGCAATAGTGTTTTATTGGTCGATTGTCTTGAGAAAGATAAAACAATCAACACAATATTATTCAAGCCTTTTGGATCAGTTGAATGTAAAAATTAGTGAAAAAGGTCCTTCAACGTTGGACTAAGGAAAAAACGGATTGAAGTTATAGGAGATTATATTGAAAAATAAACATACATTGAAAAATTTAACCATGGTTTTCATTTATAGGCGCAATATTTATCAAACGGTTCTCGTATTTTGACGAATATTTGACTTGTTCTAAACTATTACGAGTTTGGACTTGTGTGAAGCCACTGCAAATCTTTTATTTTATGCGGTTAACTGTGTTAAACATTTAAATTCGTTCACTAATAAGTGTTATATTCACTTGGTAGCAACTCTGAGATTCCTGGAATCGGCCATATAGTGTAGCAAGTATATTGTGCGAGTATTCGACTTTTTACGAAATTTGACGTATAAAATCTTGTGTTAATCATACCAAATCTTTGTATTTTGTAGTGTATCTTGACGAATATTTGATTTTCTCAAAAATTTAACGCCTTAACACATTGAATGCCAACAGGTTGTTTTTATAAAATGTAAAAAAAATTTCTTTGTTTTAAAATTTTATGTAGTAAGAATGAGAATTCTGTGGCCAAGTTGTAATATTGTACAAAAGGGCTGCGTCAACAATTGTGTGAGGCCACCCGAAATCTATTTATTTGAATGCAGTTAACTATCTTGAAGAACTAAGTTTGTCCACTATTTGGCAACATATGTCCAAACTTGCTAATATCTCTGAGATTCCTGGAATTGGCCATAGTGTAGCAAGCATTTTGAGGAATACTATGTTGTTCAGTAAGTTTTGCCGCTCGATAAGAGATAGCACTATTAGGTTCGTACTTTTATTTTTCTAAAAATGGTAGTCCTTTTTTATGAGCACGTGTGAAGTTTCATGCAGATCTGTCAACTCATTCGTATATTAACAGTTGTTCAGAGATGACGTGTCACAGAATTTTTCTATACGAAAGTGAAGAGTTCTTATACACTTTTAACAATCAATCGTTCAGGAATTTCTTTTGGTGCTACACCTTCAATTAGAACAGTAGAATTCTATCACTGCAGGATATTCAATTTTTTTCATTGATTCATTGATTGATAGGACTGTAAGACCAAGTGCTTGACAAGTGTCTCGGGTAACACAGGGCCTATTCCTACAGCCTGTGTACCCATAACAAAAGGAATGAAAGAAAAAGTATTATTTTTTTGGGGGGGACGGAACGATCCGGTTTCAGATCCGTAGCGATCGTACGACACAACACAATTCTAATCTACTGCTACTCTACTAGAAGAAGGATAAAGGCTTAATACGTTTAATGGATAACGATGGTATTGGTCTTCAACAATTGCATCTATAAATCAGCAACCTGAGAAAAAATATTATTATTTCACGTAAATCTGGATATTTCCTGAAATTTGAATCGGCCCAGATACAAACACCTAGATAAAGTTGATAATTAGTAACACATTGACAACACAATTCTAAACCCTCGTCACTCCTCAACCGATTACTCAAATTACTGTCAAATATGGTATGCAGAATTGGATTGACACCCTAACATAATGATCAATGAAACTAGGCCATCTCTCAACAAATGATGGTCAAATTCGCAATGCAAAGCCAAATTTGACGAAATTTTGGGTTTCAACTACAATGAATGGAACCAGGCCGTTTCCCAACCGACAACCCTCCAACTAAGTTTGCAGAGCTGGGCCAGGATACTAATACAAAAAGCTCAACTTGTATGGGGTTTTAACGTGTCATTTTAATGAAGTTCTATAATTCGATTTGGGTGGGGATTTAAAATTGGATTTTAGAGAAGCTCTGGAATTCGTCAGTGCTAGGGAATTTCTTAAGTAAGTATGCTCGAATGAAACTAGGCCATCTCTCAACAAATGATGGTCAAATCCGGAATGCAAAGCCGAATTTGATGAAATTTTGGGATTCGGCTACAATGAATGGAACCAGGCCGTTTCCCAACCGACAACCCTCGAACTAAGTTTGCAGAGCTGGGCCGGGGTACTAATCCAAAAAACTCAACTTGTATTGGGATTTTAACGTGTCATTTTAATGAAGTTCTATAATTCGATTTGGGTGGGGATTTAAAAATGGATTTTAGAGAAGCTCTGGAATTCGGCAGTGCTAGGGAATTTCTTAAGTAAGTATGTTCGAATCTGATATTTTGAGCTGAATCGAGATTCCAACATAAATCCTGGATGAAGTTATGGATTTTTCTACAAAATAAGTTCCAATATAATCAGCCAAGGAACTATCCAGTTCCTTCATTCACCATATAACTGAACCAAACTTGACCTTAACCTACTAAGAGATGACCCAGTCAAATTCATCTTCCCCAAAACTAAAATTTGTTAAACCTTCCGCAGCATACTGTCTAGGACAGTTTGAGAGTACTCTGCTCAGCTCAATCTATCAAAAAACTCAAGGTTCACGTGAGGTGACGACACGAACGGAAGATAAAACCACGCGGAAGACTTCTTGGATTTAGAACAAATCAATTGATATTCGTGTCTGACATTCCCATGCAATAGCGAACCTATTTGGAGAAATAATGTTGAGCTAGATAAATATTTTCATAGCAAATAGCGCTAGCAATAAACAATCTAAAAAATATTCAACATTAATAGGCCAAGGGAAAAATTCTTTGATGTATTTAGTTGTCGTTACAAACGAAAATAAAAATTAAGAACAATTTCCCTTTGCCATGCCGTAACAAATATCAGGTCTCACCCTTGTCTATAAAATCATATGTTTTATTTATAATATTTGAAATTGGAAATTAAGTCCAAAGTTTTACCGTGCATTATTAGTAATTAGAGAGAAAATTAATTTAATTAAATAAATTAAAAACTAATTAAACAAACATTAAAAGAAGTTAATACAATAATAATAACACCTATCAATGTATGTACATATTATACATTTACAATACGCATACATGAATTTAAATTGCATTGGGTGAACCCACACGAGGACTCATTTAAAACCAGTTTCTGCTCTCAAATTACCATTCGCGTTCACACACAAGTCTTATGAGTCCGGACTCATCAATAATCAAATCATTTTTGAAATGTCCTCGCATAGTTCACACAATACAATTTATAGAAAATAATTTATACAAAAATAGGTTGACAAATATAAAAATTTACACATACACCCAACCCTGTTCTTCCACGGTGTTTTTTTTCTTTTGCAAGAGTTTGAAATAACACGGCTAACTAAAATAAAATAGTCCTGTTTTTACACGATTATTTTATACGAAACAATACCTAGGGAAATAGAAAAATAAATCATTTCCGAGTTATATTTTTTCTCTCTCTAATCATAATTAGGGATTTAGATTGCTCATACACTATATTACTATATACTAGAGATGAAACCATTGAAAAGATGGAAAAGGGATTGTTTACATTTATTGAAGATGATAGCCAAAAACGAATACTTCTGGACGGTATTACTACTAAGGAGAAGACCTAAGTAAGCATTTATGAGAAACTGTAACAACTGGAACCATCAACGTCAGCCCAACTAGACCTAAAAAAAAAAAATATTGCAAATAACGGATTGTTATATTACTTTTACGAAAACATGGCATTGTTGATGTTTAAATTAAATGTAAAGCAGCATCGGCGGATGCTGCAGCTACTACAGAATATCCTTCTACACTTGCCAAAATAATTGAAGACGGTGTATATATACGTCTGACCAAATTTTTAACACTGACGAAACCGATCTTTTCTGGAAGAAAATGCCAAGCAGAACATTTGTGCTTAGAACGGAAGTGTACTAGTAGATTCAAAGTTGCAAAAGATCGCAATACGTGTTGGCTTTGCAGCAATCTCTTCGGAAATTATATTTCAAAGACTGTCATAATTAATCGACCACTCCAACTACGAGCATTAAAAGGTGTCATTGTAAAGGAACTTCCAGTTCATCAGATGGGAAATAAGAGCCTGGATTGTGATTCGATAAATATTTTATTCCGAAGGTTAAACAGTATTTGAAGGATAAAGGCATTCCTTTTAAAGTTCTGGTGTTGATCGAAAACGCCCTAGACCTCAAGTTCTTTTCGAAATATCCTAATGTAAAAGTCATATTCTTGCCACCTATTACAACTTCTCTTCTGCAGCTCGACCTGGGAATAGTTACAACTTTTCGCTAACTCTTGTTGATGTGGGGGAAAATTCAATCCTGGACTGTATAGAACATCCAGTTTTGTCCGTGTCTGAAATAAGGCACAAGCAGTTGGCGGTGAGGGATTTTACAATCTCACTATTTACGATATTAATGAAGTAATTGCCGACAGAAAGCTTATTGAGGAGGAGAGGTTGCTAGAAGTGCACAAGAAAAGATCAACGTAAACGGCAGCAGCGTTGAGGATGAACCAATAACTTTATCTGCCAGTTTAATTCTTGAAGGTCTCCAGTTGGTAAATTAGAAAATCATTTCATGCTGAATGACTTAAAGATCCACCAAATTTACTATTTATTTTTTGTCGCTACAAAGAATTTAATAAAAAACTATTGAAAACCGGTACACAGCAAATATTACAGAAATTGCTGTAATTGTACTTGAAAATTTCTCAGATTTACGAGAAAGTGAATTGCCATAGACCACAAATGATACTGAACAAACCATTTACGATTAAGAAAGCAATCTCACGCAAATTCGGTAAAACGAATGCGCGTACTATCCGGAAATGCATTGGACTAAAATGAAATAAAAATTAAACCTCGTATTTCGAAGTTCCTGAATTTGTATCTTTTTTGTTTATTATTTATTACAATACATATTTATTTTTTGTCAAAAAACAGAAGTCGTGCTATTATCAAATTTAATTCCATAAAGCTGTATACGTTATTTCGTTTTTACTCGTAAATACACGGTTTTTTAACAAATGTTGTATATAACTGCACGGTTGTGAGAAAATACTGTGACACGTCAACTTGGAACAGCTGTGAATATGCGAATGAGTTGACAGATCTACTAATCACTTTACATGTTTACATGTGTTCATAAAAAAGTAATACAATTTTTAGAAAATAAAACGTCTACCCTACTATCTCTTATCGAACGACAAAATTTAATAAACAACCCAGTATTTGGATTTTTTTTTATTTGACGCCTTAACATTTGTGTGGGGCCACCCCAAAAATTTAGATTTTTTAATATAGTTAATTGTCTTCAATACCAGAACTAATCCACTTTTAAGCAATATATGTGCGCACTTGGTATCATCTCTGGGAATCGTTAAATCAATGGAATCGACCAAACTGTAGCAAGATTTTACGAATATTTGACTTTTTCAAAAATTTGTTACATTAAAACTTGTATGGAGCCACCAAAATTCTTTCAATTTTAATGTGCGGTCAACTATTAGGAACATCTAAATTCGTCGATTAAGCGAAATATGTCTACACTTGGCAACATCTCTGAGATTATTTTAATCGGCCTTAGTGTATCATATGTCATCTCAAACAAAGTACAAAGAATTATTTTTTTAATGAACCCAAGCTAATAGGCTAGAATTATTATGATCATATTTAATGTCAGTATCTGCATCTTATGTACATTTTTGATGATATTTTGTAGTGAAGATTTATTATTTACACGTTTTCATTACTACACTTTTAATAGTTACACTTTTCGTAAAATTGTGTAGCTACACTTTTCGTTTATTTGTGTGGCTCAATTTTTTTAGGCTGAGTCCAAACACTATAATAGTTCATTTCTTCGTCTTGACGTTTGTTAGAGAAAATATTAAAGTTATAATTTATTTGAATTTGCAATGCTTAGCGTGTTGGAAATAAGAGTAAACTCTGTATTATCACATAAATGTCAACAGTACAGCCGTAAGATGATAATTTGACAATTATTTGCGAATGTCCATTGAATTTGTTGAAAACTCTTTACCGCGATTTAACTTAAAATGACGTGAATTAAAAATCTTGTTATGTTTAGAATTGGACATGGAAAGATGTTTCGCTGATCGGTAGTTAAAAAAATATTCCCGTCGCGTACATTTTCCAATAGAAATTTCTAAGTTTGAAAGGTTTATCTTATATCTGCGAATCCTACATTTCAGCAAAAAAAACCAAATCACTTGAAATAAATCTTAATCTGTCGACAATTACGTATAGTTTTTATTTAAAATTGATACTTAACAATGTTAATTTCAGGATATACACAATAATTACCACCTTTCCTGGCTTAACCTCTTATTGTTCCATTCAAATTTAATTAAAATTCATCGTGAAGGTGACGTAAAAATTTATCTTATAAGTAAGATAAATTTACATGTATTTTAAAGTTTAATAACAGAAACTTAATAATCAACTAAATATATTCGTACATCCGAATGTATAATTTGACCTTGCATTAAAGTGTAATTTAAGTACATATATATTTGGTCATGTGCGTGAAGAAAGTAATATAATTAAGTACTTTACTAGATGTATAATTATATAGAAAAAATGTTACGGGAGGAGTTTTCATTTTGTAACATGCAATTTTAACGATACGATATTTAAATAAAATTTTCAACATACATTTCAAAAGAAAATCCATTGTTAATCCGTGGTCATATAAACGATGTGAAAGAAAAACTATATAACACTTTAATGAATTTCACACTTTTAAATAGAAAAGAAAATTCTTGTGTAAAAATTTATATTTTATGACTTATTTTTTTTTATAAATTTAAATTTATGCTTCAAGCATAATATATTTTCACTCTAACTGGAAGCTTTTCACTTTAGTATTAAAGCACAATTTATCACTAAATAAAACAAAAAAAAATTTTCACTGTAAGTTTCGTTATAGCAACATTTTTCACATGCAACTTTTTATTTTTTCACTGTTAATATTTTAAAGCGGAATTTTGGTCTTAAATCATCAAATTTCGGAATAAAACTAACGAAATGAAAAACTTTAATTTAAAAATTTATAAAAAATATCATACAATAGTATTACAGCAACAACAATATAACAGTAGCAATAAATAGTCTTCATAAAAATCATGAAGCAAAACACTATATGGGTATTGTTTTCCTATATATACAACTATAAGTGAAGTGTTTTTGTGTTGTGTTTTGGGTGGGTGGATTGACTGAGGCATTACAATATTATTGTTATTTGTTTGATTTTGTTTGTTATTACTTCTTCTATTAAAATTTTCTTTTCTTTTATGTTTTATAAGAATGGTATACTCGTATATGTTTTAAGTCATTCGATTCACAGTGTTAGTAAAATTACTGGAAGCCGAGATTTACTGAAGTATTAGGGCTATGGCATAGCTTCCCAAACTTTTTTTTTATTGCTTAAGCTTTAAAAGGCTGGGATTTTTTACCATCCCTATTTTCGACTTAGTTTATGTCTCAATTTTCAAGAATAAATTAGTATTCTATTTCGCGTAAACAATTACATATTTTGCAACTCGATTTCAACCTCTTGATATAATTGTGAGCTTTGTCTCCTCTCTATATTTCGATAAAAGAATCACGGAAATTTTTTAGTGATAAATAAAGTCGATAAATCTAGTGTCTTCGAAATTGTAGAAAAGAAATAGAATGATGTTTTACTCGAGCAAGCTGGGAACACAATAGAAAATGTTGAGTCTGTGAATATGACTCCGCTCTTTCCCAAAAGGTGACGTTACTAGTACTGCTTACGTGTACTATAAATGGGCAATACTGTTAAAGTATTCTATAGTACTTAATGTCAAGGATCGTATTCTTGAAATCTGTGGAAATACCCTCAATCGGAATACAATTTGCTTTGAAATTCTCTAAATTATTGAGACATACCCCTGTGCTCTCTAAGAAAAGTGATCTTGGAAAGTTTAATATTATTTGTAAGTTGCATTAAAATATAAAAATCATAAATTTATTTACAATTAATATTAAAATTATCAATTTGAAAATGGAAAAATTGTCTCGAGTGCATCTGAAGCAAGCTTCATTCTTTTCCACTGGTAGCGTTTTCTATACTTCCCCTAGTCTCAATTCGATATTTCTGGCCGGCTACTTTAATCATTTTTTCAAATTAGTTTTCAAGTTACTAATATTTGTTTTCCTGCTAACGGAATAGTTTCGAATCGAATTACCCAGTCGAAGTTTTATGTTTCTATTTAGGGGAAAAATTATATTTCTTAATTTAAAAAAATAAAAGTAATTTAAAAAAATGATAAAGGAGCCGGTGAAAATTTCGAATAATATAGAGAATTTCAAAGTAAATGGTATTCCGATTGGGGAAATTTCCAGCGATTTCAAAAATACGGCCCAGCTGCCAAACCCAGTATGTGACATTTGGTTTAAACAATTATTATTTTTAACTCCTTGAAAATGTTGAACTTTATTCCAAATAAATATCATTCGAGGGACGTTTAATTACATTATTTTATTGCAAAGAAAAGTGGAGCGAAAACTTATTGTTTGCTTATGAAAATTTACGATGGGCCTGCTCCATCGAATACAACGTGCAAGGAGTGGATTCGACGGTTTAGAAATGATGATTTTGGCATTGAAGATAACGAGCATGGAAAACCATGCACCTTCTAAAACACAATCAGAATTGGCTAAAAAATCAGAAAAAGGTTTAAAAGAATGAGACCTCGAACGTCAAAAACCATTTGTACTGCTTGAAATACTGCTTCAAAGACAACAAAGAAAAAATTTTTTGCAAGTTAGTGGAGATAAAAAATGGATTTATTATGAGAATCCAAAGCGCAAAAAATCTTGGGAGAGGCCTGCAAAGTGAGATATTCATTACAATAAGATTATGTTTTGTAGTGCTAGACACAGTAATTTAATTTTTCGACAATGCATAAAACCACATGTAAATGTTGTGAAAAATTGCTTAAAAGAACGGGACTGGGAAGCTCTACTCCACCCGCCGTATTTACCAAACAATAGCTCCTTCAGTTTATTACTTGGTCCGGTCGATGCAGTCTTCTCTTTCTGAACAACGGTTCAGTTCTCATTAGAGTCATTTTCACACGCCTAATACATAATTATGAAAGTGAAATAAACTGCCGTTTTACTCGTAAGTCATGAGACCATTTACAAAATTTTCATGTAGGTTAAAAAAAGATCTTTCAATAGGGATGCTCGAAATTTGTTAGATAATAGCAGCCATGTTGTGAAAGCAACATTTGTCATATTTGTTGTGAATTGGTCAGCAGTATACGGCAATTTACCATGGAAGCGTTGAACAACGTGTTCAAATCATAAAATTTTATGTTCAAAATCAGTGTTCCGTTTGAGACACGTTCAGTGCATTACGTAGTTTTTAACCTCGCCACAACCGTCCTGCCGAGTCGACATTCGACGTTTGGCGGGCACTATTTCAAAGTCATTGTTTAGTGCAGATTTTGTCTAGTGGCATCATCGGCCCGTACCTCTTCCAAAACGAAACTAGCATTGCTATAACCGGCAACGACGAGCGTTAAAGATCCTTGATAAGCAACTATACTTGTAACCTTAACTCAATGATATGGATACCGACGACATATGGCTCCTATAGGCATTACGTGCCACAGAGAGCCTCCCGAGATGGACATTCTGCAGGAGCGTTTAGAGGGCACGGCTATGTTGCATGGCAACGAGGTGTGGCCACCTATATCGTGCGATTGCTACATTAAATCGGAGGTCTAAACAATTGATGCCCTAAAAGCCAACATAACGAACGCAATCCATTAAACTGTGCCATATTTATGCGACAAGGACATCGAGAATTGGACCTCATGAATACGTGTCGACGTATATTCCATACTTAATGCCATGAAAATGTCTTTCAAATAAACAAAATTGATTGGACTTCTCTCATTCAACTTGTTCAGGTCATTATTGAATGACCTTTTAGTATTTTGGATTGCTTTATAGAATATTTTTATGAGCAGAACTCAGTATAAAATAAAAAACCTCCCTATAAACAGACACAAACGATTTAAAATTTATGAAGAACATTTAGAATTTTCAAATTTGTTATTCTAAATGAAAATTTACAATTAAAGCGGTCTGCTATTTAGGAAAATAACTTGAATTTAAAAAACCTTTATGCTCCCAAGCACAAAGCTGTGATTATTTTTAAATAATCTATCGAGAATTTTTGTATATTGAGTTTCTCTGCGAATTTTACTGGTGTTTCTAAACGTCGGCCATCCTAGCGGAAACTTATTTCGACTAGGTCATGATCTACTCTAACAGAAAATAACTTATTGCTTAAAAATTATATGATCCATTTCTATGGTTTATTTCCTGTTAGTGTAAATCGTGTCCTCCTCAAAATATCCTTCCGTTAGGATGGCCGAAATTTAGAAACCCCAGAAAAATTCAGGGAAATAACATAAATATACGATAATTTTTTATAGAATATTCAAAAATCGTCAATCCTATGTACCTATGGGACCATATAATTTTTTTCGAAATGGCGTACTCCAATAGGGAGGAGTAGGTCGTGACCTACTTAGAAAGATTAGAAAGATAACAAAAATTCAGAGAAACTCGATATACGAACATTCTCCATATGAAATTCAAAAATCTTTAATTCTTTTAAAAATTATCTTATTTTCTGTTTAGTGTTGATTATGATGACCTACTAAAAATGAGCCCGGAACCATAGAATTTTTCAAAGTGGCTTCATTTCTGAGATGGTTGTCTATTCAAAATAAGTTTCCATACAGGATTGACAGCGTTTAGGACACAAGGAAAATTTAGGGAAACTCGACACGATCATTTTCTATAGACCGTTCAAAAATCGTCAATGTGCCAGTGTGCCTGAAAACGTAGTTTTAACTGTTTAGAAAAATTTTCTACACAAATAAATCAGAAGGTTTTCCGACACGTGAGCAGACATACAGTTGTCCACGTAAGAATCATGGATTTTTGAAATTTAGTCTACGCAATTGTAGCGATAGTCCCGGTGCTTTGTTGATGGTAATTGCAAATGCGGGGAAACAGAAAACTACAAACGTTTGAATTCGAATGGCATATCTGTCGGAATCATTGGGATGTGTGCCTGCAGTGGATGTGTAACGAAATCCCGGTTTGTCAAAGTCCCAGTTTTTTTATAGATGCCGGTTTTCAAAATCCTGGTTTTCAAAATCCGCAGGTTTTTAAAATCCCGGTTTTCAAAATCCCGGTTTTGTAAAACAAAATCCCGATTTTTAGGAAATTCCGGTTTAAATTTTTAAAACTTGACATGTGGAAAAATCGGACTCTTCAATGAATTTTTGACAAAATCCAAAAATGAGTTTGCGAAAAAGGTCTAGAAAATAGCTAATAGGGATTGAATCTGGCCATTACTTAACAGGTTTTTGAAAATTCGATACGTGCGATGGAAACGGGATTCTAAAATGATTTTTTGATAAAGCGGTCAGTAGAGATGGAACTAGGCCATTTCTTAACCAATTTTGTTGAAATCCTACACGTGCAATGGAAATAGATTTCTAAAAAGATTTTTTGATAAAGTTCTGAAATATGGACATCGCCATTTAACTGATTTAGTTCAAATTCGACATGTGGGTCTTAAATAGGATTCAAAAAATTCGTTTTTGATAAAGTTCTGGAATAAGGCGGGTAGGGATGAAACCTGGTTCGTCACGAGCGATGGAAATCGAATTCTTAAATGGTTCTTTGAGGTACAAAATCTTGCAATTACAAAATGGTGTAATTATTGTTTTTTTTAATAGGTGTCATTAATAGATTCTATATAATCCGCTCCTACATGTAGTAAATTTTTGGTCAAGCTAGCTTATTTTTTTGTTAAAATATTGTTAGTCCGGCTTGCCCGAATTAATTAAAAATATTCTTTTTAAAAATCAAGACTTTAGAACTAGAAGAAAAGTAAACCGGGATTTTGAAAACTTGGATTTTAAAAACCTGGATTTTGAAAACCGCGATTTTGAAAACCGGGATTTTGAAAACCGGGATTTTGAAAACCTGAATTTTCAAACCGGGATTTTGAAACCCTGGATTTTGAAGTCGGGATTTTGGAAACCGAGATTTCGTAGTACACCCCACGTATATATCTGTGCCACTAATAATTTTTGTAATTCTGTGATTTTACAGAAGTTTATTGGCAATGTGATACATTTTGTGGATTCATCGATTCCCATCCCAATATCTAGCAATTGTTTTGCGAAATGTTCAGCCAATGCGTCATGTTGTAGTTGAGTTCTCATATTGGGCTTCAAAGTCAATTTCTGGTTGTTGAACGTGCTATATCTTATTGCCAAACATGTCCGAGATCTAGAGATCTTTTGGACTGGCTGGAAAGCATATTATCAATATGAATGCAAATAACGTGCGCATTTGGTCTGTTTCAGAAGTATTCGATGCATTAGTGAGTGTAGTGTCCCAATATGGGGTACATAAGTGGCACATACTTGATTGTTAACATTTCTCAATTCTGATAAGGATGTCGGTCCTTGTAAGCGTCGGTCAATAAGTCACGAGGCTAACTGCCAAAAAACAATATAACAACCTTCAAACGCGCCGATAACGCCAAGCAATATCCGCTGTTGGTGGCCTTTCCTTTCTCAAGATAGTCGACGAATAAAATACCTTGCACATCCCAAATCGCTGCCAATCGATTTCGCCGGCTGCTTTCCACTCAACTGATTAACGAGTCGATTCCGGACTGTAGTGGTAGATCGATGTTTCATAGGTTGTCAAATACCGATGCCTATATGACCTACCGATAATCCTGTTTATTACGGTTAAATAGTTTACGGTCTTTCAAATCGATTTTGTGTACTTTTTTATTTATGTGAAGTTGGTCCAACATTCAAGCCAAAATATACGAACTATATACTATATGTGAGTAAGTATCAGCCCAAAAATATTCCGTAAGAAGTTATAGTTAATTACTATAGTCAACCCCAAAAAAACTATCTAACTTGATGAAAAACGCGCAATATTTGTACTGTCAAAAATAAAACTGTCGTGATACTATAAAAATGTCATGATAGTCGACATTTTATTTTTAGCTCAAAAAATAATTATTAAATTAATTGAAACCTTTACCAATAGAATAAAAATCTACGAATAGAATAAAAAAGAAAAGATTAATTAAATATTAGCTTTTGAAACTCTCCAATTAAGTTAATTATATTCTCGATATTCAATTTTAGGAGAATCAAAGATTTGGAGTGGTCCAAAATCATTTTTACAAATGTGTATAACGCATTAAATTGGATTTTACTATTCGTTTTACGTCTGTACCAAAATTATTCGAGTACTGCCGTTATTTATGAGATGCTTTTATATTAAAGGATACTCAGGAGTCTCCAAGCCAATAATCATTTTTTGGAGAATCGGAGTTCTGCAGGGTCCTGGTTGGCGATATTTTAATATGTATACCTTTCAAGGGAAAATTGCGTTTGTTTTCATTCGTGTCGAAATTATTTGAGTACTGCCGTTAACTATGAGATGCTTATTTATTGGAGTGTACTCAATCCATGCCAATAACCATTTTTTGGTGAATAGAAATGTTGGAGGATTTCAGTTGCTAATATCTCAATTTGTACAATTCAATAAAAATTTGCGTTCGTTTTAAGCCCGTGCCAAGATTGTTTTAAATTAACAGCAGTATTCGAATAATTTCTTGTTGAATGGTATTAATTGGAATATTGGCAAAAGTAGACCTCCAGAACTCCGATTAACCCAAAAATGTTTATTGGCATGGATGCTCCTGCGCACCACTACTAGCAAAGCATCTCAAAGTTAACAGCAGTAATCGAATGTTTCGACCCGTGGTGACATGTTCTACCATCACATTTTCGGTACTTTATCGAAGTTTATTTCTCATTTTCTTAAACTAAAATGGACAACTGTTTCATTTATGAATTATTTCTTTTGTATTGCTATCACCACTACTAGTACAAATGCGAACAAATTGTCTTTCTCTAATTTCGTTCAAGTATCGAAAACAAATTATTTCTGGATAGAAATGGAGTAGAATATCACAATTTTTCAATCTAGCAACCTGAGGGTAAATGATATAAAATGTGAAATAGTGTCACTTTTTATTCTAAAGAAGCGAGACATAATCTACGATAAAGTATCGAAAATGTGATGGTAGAACATGTCACCACCGATTTTGGAAAAATTATTTGGTTTTGTTTTAATTAATCGGACTTTGGTACAGACAATTATGTATATTGTTACGGTGACACCTGGATTAGAATAGAATAACTTAATTTCATTAATTGTTCAATTGCATTTATGATTTATACTCAACATTTAGGCGTCATTTCTATACTAACTTATTTGCTCGATGCGCATTTAGGATTATTCTAGAAACAAATATTTTGGTATATAAAGGCGCGCGTTGACGTGGAATGCTGAGTTTTATTTTAAACGTGATACAGTGAAGGTTAAATAGAAAGATTATTAAAGTGATTATTAAAGCGATTATTAAAGTGATAATTAAAAAGTGTGTTATAATTATAATAATTAATTGTGAATTTTGTATTGTGTCAATAAATTGTGTGAGTTCAAATTTGAAGCAGTTGTATTTATTCACAATCCAGTGATTCGAACCTTGAGTGACAAGGCAAAATCGTAACAATATGTTACGGTTAAAGTCCGAAATCGGTAAATATCCGAATAAAAATTGGAAAAAACTATTTTATTGCTCCGAAACAGAATATGTACTTCTTATGGTATTAGTGCAAAGCAATTTGGAATAGTGCTGGCTAACGGCTTAGCTTACTCTAACGTGCTCGCCCCTCGAGTTGCTAATTGCACCCCTCGAGTCGCGTAACCCTTTGTTGGGGAATATTTAGGCTAATACTATACGAGGTTTTATTGGGGACTGCAATTTAAGTGTTGGCGATGATTAGGCGTACTCGTAATTTTACTTTTAAAGCAGCGATTTCCATTACGAAAAAATTTATTTAAGTAAAAAAATACTGAAAAAACGAAAAGAGAAAGGTAATATTAAATCTACAACAGAATGAAAGAAAAACTGCGATTTGTTTCTTTTGTAGCAAATTTTTATAGTTAAACAATTGATAACCTAACCTAAAAATTTCATAATTTTTAGTGATTTGAAACCGAAATAATGCACAACACGAATGACAAAATCAAACCATAAATGAACTATAATCAAAAAAGGTTTTGTAGTGTGGGTGAATTTTGTTCATATTGCATCACAATTTTTATATAGATGTGTTAGAATGTTTGCAATAAAAAGTACTTCATTGAGTATTTTTCCAATTTTTTATGGCAGTACACTACTACTAATACAATAATTTTGTCAGTAAAGTTTTACTAGATACAACTTTTGTTTCTATCCCACACTTGACAAATCGATAAGTTGGTCTCGCTTTTTTTTACTGAGAAAAAATTTGGAATGTGGAAATCGAAAATAATGTTATTTTTTTGGTTCGCAGTTGATTAGACGCAATTTAGAAATATAATGAAACACAGTCATTTATATTTTAATATTTTTTTTTATTAAATAATTCTTTGACCTTTTTAGCCATCTTTAGTAATGTGTATGATTCTGTCCTTGAGAGAATCATATAAAGATTTTAAGTAGTCCAACGAAATCTCTGCCCAAGCAGCTTCAATTACTGCAATCAGCTCTTCCTTGGATTCGTATTGTTTAATCCCTTCATAAACTTTGCGAGTAGGCCAGCCCCAACCGTTTTCGATGATACTTAAATCAGGTGGTTAAGGTGGCCATGGTAAAATCTTAAGGTTTTGACTCGTAATACACGATTTTACAGCACGGGCATTATGTATGGGCGCATTAGACTGTTGGAAAATTCACTGCAGAGGCGCAAATAGCTCCCGCATTTCTGGAGAAACTGATTGCAGCATATCCTTATATGAAATTCCAGTCATTTTATTGGAAACATAATTCAATTTAATAGCGCCCCAATATTTAATTGCACCCCCTCCTTTTCTGGCATAATGGTGAGTCAAAAATTGTTCTTCTTTGCCATTGTCATCAAAATAATAATTATTACTGGTCCATCTACGCTAAATTTTTTTTGCATCCGAAAAAACAACTTTTTCCCAATTATTATTCATTGTTTGCGGATGCACATCCCAAGTCATGGCTTGGCGAATTCCAGTCTTTGTTGCTTGCGTATAGTGCTTAGTGGTGGTTGCTTTTCTTTATTAGTTCAATTGGACGCTAGCCCATGAATTTTTCTTTTATCTGGCGGCGCCATAACTGTTGCGCACTGCCTTCCATGGTAGTTGTTTCCATTTGATACATTTTCTTAAATAGTTTTAATGCTCACTACGATCGATTTTACGAGCTATAGCGCGATTAGAAAATCCCTCCGATCCCTTCGATTTTTGCCTTTTCTGTCGTATTTAAGATATTTTTTCTACCCATTTTAATTACTGATCAGCTACCGAATACTAAATTGTATTAACAATATTTACAACAAATACTTAAATTTTACAATGTGTATATTCAAGTGAGCCGATAAAATGAGTTTAATATAAATAAATTTTCCAAAAAAAAAAACAAAGAAAAGTGCAGTTAGTTTGCTATGTTCAAATTTTTATTCATTACCGATTTACTGAGTACTAAAAATAACATTGCAAGTGCGTGTAATCAAGTAAACCGCAGTGTATAACTGGATAATACCATTTTACTATGTCGTGAGAGTTTTTTATTTCACGATTATTATTTTGTTATTGCTAGTCTATGAAATCACGCTTTTTGGGATAGAATTTTGTTCTTCCTGTGGCCCTATTCTGGTAATTCCCGGGGAATGGAAATTTTAAATTTTGTAGCAGTTTTATTCCCTTTTCCCCAAAAGTGTATTCTGGCGTTTGGGAAAAAAAAAATTTCGGGAAAAAATTATTCCCCATTATAGCAGTTTTGACGTTTATTATTCCATACCTATTTTAGGAAAGAACTAAGTGGGAATAGAATTTAACGGAAATTTATTGTATTTTGTACTTATAGCAATATTATGACTGTAAATTTCTACTGAAAACTGGTAATATTTATTGGAAATATTAATAGCCAATGTTTTACTTTAATAACCAAAATTACTTTTTAAGTAAAATTCGGTTAAAATATCAACAAAAACCAATTAAATGTAGTAAATAATTTTTAGACTTTTGTTTTCTTGTTTTATTCCCTTGTTTCCTTGTTTTATAAATTATTCTCTATATCCTGTGAGCAAACATTTTATTTACCGGTAGAATAAAAACTCTTGCTTTTTAGTTAATTACATACGCCTGATATGTAATGTAGTTTTATATTACTTCAAAATGGTTTAAGGAAGTATTGTTGTTAGGTGCTCAATGACATATTCATTCCGATGTGCACACGAGGTATTGATGTAGTATGTACATGATATAAATTCGTCGGAAACTGAAATGCATATAGTACGAAGACAATAAATTTACAATAATATATTAAGTGCACAACATACTACATATACAAAAAAAAACACGTAAGAATTGTTAAAAGATAAAACAAAAGCACAACAAAATTGTAAAATAAGCATTTACTGGAAGAAACAATGAAGAAAACAATTGTTTCGGGCACGAGTTATATGCGCCACGGTTGCATGAATAGTGAGATCTTCTTTATACGGTTTCATGAGCACATTACGAACAAATTCGCATTAAATAATTTAAATATTTTTTATAATTTTAAACATTTTAATATTTTTAAAGTTATTTAATTCGTTTACATGTGTTTCTTTCGTCTTTTCGTGGAGAAAATTATTCTGTTAAACGCGTGTGTATAGATTCGTGCAGGCGTCTCATAGAAATAGTCAGTTACGAAAATATGTTGAATCAGTTTTTTTTTCGTGGAAGGGGAAATTTATTTGGTATCTTGTGCCCTTGTTTTATAATTGTTTTTATAGTTACGGAAGTTAATGTTTTTCATTATAGCAACGTTTTACACCAAAAATAACGCGTAATGCCCAGAGCACAACAGAAGTGAATTTAAATTTTACGTACAAATATGACATAAGCGAAAATGAAAATGAAAATTCACCGCTGAATTTTATTTTGCGGTACACAGTTTTGCTAGTGAAATTGATATTTCTCGTATTAGAATACAGACGTCTCTGTTTAAATATAAGTAAGCTAGATTTTTGACATTTCATCAATTATTTTTATTTTTTGTTAAACAAACACACATAAAAATATTTTGGCATGCAGTTATAAAAATAATAATAATTCAACGTGAAGCTATCTGCGTTAAAATTTAACGAGAATCGACAAACCAATTTTTCATGGAAAACATAATTTAACTGGTTAATTTTGGAAATAAACGAAAATTTCATTTTACGTAAGCTGACGTTAAACTTAACTTAAATTTTTCAAATTAGAATTTTTGAACATTTATACCTTAACATAAGTGCCGTTCAAATTTATGACCAACTTATTGAACAATATCAGGCGCGTTCGACTCAACTGGAGAGCAGCAACTCTTCACTTCAGAAATTGAGCTACTATTCATTTAATTGAGTTACTGAAGAGAAAAGGCGTTCGTTTGATACTTATTATATCAAAATAACTAGTTGTCAATTTTAATACGTAAATGTAATTTAAGACGTAATTGTAAATAAAATAAATATCCTTGCAAACATAAACGCTGATAATATTTTACAAATTTTTTAGATACAATTTTTGGATGGAACCAAGCCTAAAATATCGTATTAGAACTTCGTCGACGAGTTCCAGTGATAGCGAAGATGAAAAAGATAGGCCCTACATAGAGTCAAAAATTATTATGAAAATACGGTACAGGCGTATAATGACGTTCAGTTTAAAAGTAATTTTCGGTTGAAGAAATTTTCCTTTAATTCTCTCATGAGTAAGTGATATACCGTTTTCAGTTAATAAAATCAATTCTTAGATCACATTTTTAAATATGCCTGCCTGTATAGGTGTGTTGGAGCCATTATTGACCAGACCCAATTTATCACATTCTGGAGTAAAACTTATGATTCCAAATAAAAATAAGGTTTTATTACCATTTTTTACTTGGCAAACTAAGATAGTTGCCGGCAAGTTTCCAATTTATTTGATGTTTCACAAAGTACCGCTCATGTAATAATAATTCACAAAGTACCGCTATAGCAAGTAAAGAAATGTATTTTAATAAAGGAGAGTTAAGAAACGTGCGTTCTGTTGTATTGATGGCTCACATATCCCCATTCTAAATTTGGATGAAAATAATGATTACATTAATCGAAAAGGTTATTCAAGTATTCTGTTGTAGGGGTAGTAAATTTTAAAATGGAATGCATTGACATATTTTGTGGTGAACCGAGGTCCATGCATGACTCTAGATTGTTAAAGAAGTCAGGTTTATACCCATTTAAAGATAAAGGTGATTTAACATTGCAGGAAAAAAAAATTAATTACGTGCATTCGTCTTTACGACCGCGAGTTGAAAATGCATTTGGAATGCTCAAAGGAAGATTTCGAAGGCTTAGAGAGTTCTAAAATCTAAATGAAACATTTATTATAAAAGCCACTGTTTCTGATATTGTACTACATAACATATGCATAGCACAAAATGATGAAACGGAAATAGACTCATTTTCGAAAACAGCCTCAATATTTTGATCCAGAGGGTATTTTCCTCGAACCACGGACTAATAGAAGACAACAAGCATTTAATCAGCTATTTGAAAACTAATGAAACTCTGATTGTATTTTAGTTTAGAAAATATTTTTTTTTTTAATAAATTATAATTAAAATAATTATAGTATTTCAGCCTTTTTTATCGTTTCATTCCATCAGGTATCATTTCAAATAAAGAATTTTTAAGGTATTTTTTGTATTAAAGCCTTTTCTCCTTTTCCAATTTAAGAAATTCTTCTTCCCTTTTTTCTTTTGCTTCTAATTTTTTAATTTTAAGTTGATAGTATTCTTCCTTTAGGCTTGGACGCTACCTTTTAGATTGAGTGTCAGAAGCTCGGTCCGGATTTTCGGCTTTGGAATTTACATTCGCAACTTCGTCTTCCGATGAAAGACCTACCTATAAATCCACACCATCACCAGCATTACTATCCTTTGATCCTAGAATATTATCCAAAACTTCAAAAAATGCAAACCGAATTGGGCCTCGTCCAGTTTTATTCTTGTTATCCTTACATGCAACGTTCGTTGCAAATTATTCAATTTATTGTCTGTTGCCGATTTCTGAAATCAAAATTATTACGTTTTACAATCTTAGTACAATCTTTTGTATTTTAAATTAAGATTTTACTCACTTCCACATCTAGCGCCTGCAAATGCGTCGAAACCATTCCCCAAGCATGTTTACTTTGTTTTACATGGTTAAACGTCTCTTTGTATTGTTCGTATGTGTCAACAAGGTTCAGAGTCTCCGTTTTGGTCCATTGTAGATGATTTTTAGAAGAAATGCGTTTTAACAAATATTATATTTTACATTGGAGATCTGTAGTACTTTCACTTGCTGCTCCAATGGCAATTCGACTGGCACTTTCGACATCACCGTCACTGCAAACTCCACTTTCATCTACTATGTTATTTTCTCTTTCCAAATCTACATATTCAATCAATTCTTCCATATCAACACATTCCATTTTTCAAAATTGATATAAACGTATGTATTTAGTAAAAAAAACAAAAATTTACAATTAACGACTGATTAAAAATTTTCAAATTAAAAAAAAAAAAAAAAAAAAAACCAATTTGAAGTATCTACCTAGCAAATTATCTCTTCAGTTAACTCAGTTGCTCAATTTGTGATTGAAGTGAAGAGCAGCGAATTCTTTTCACTTCAAGTACTTCAGTTGTAGCTACTACTTCAATTAATCCAGTCCAATCGAACGCGCCAACCCTCGGAAACTGACTTCAGTTTGCCATCTGTGTTATAATAGCGGAAGTGTCAAATAGCATAGTTTAGTCGACAACCTTCCGACACAGTTTAGTCGTTTACTTATACATGCCTATGTGTTGAAAACCAATTGAAATTAGAGGAGACAATTTCTTTTTGGGGTATGTTTTCAGGAACATCTAAATATCTGCATAGTACAAATTTTGGATCATCACAGTTTTACAGGTTATGAGCCTTGAAGTATAATCACAGAATAGACAGAAACGTCATAACGCTATTTTTGTATGGAAAAATATCGACTCATTTGTTTGGCCTTGCTTCCCGAAAAGGTAGGAAAAATTATTTGTAGGGTATCCAATAGAAGGAGAAAAACATTATTTTTGAGTTTAAAATTTGAAATATATATTAATAAATATTAAATAAATTATTAAAATTTAAAAATATTAATATAAATATTAATAAATATTAAAATAATTACAGTTCAGAGTAGTAAAAAAAGGTAGGAAAATGGTTGATAGGTAATTTTTTCTTGGTCTACTCAACGGCGCTTCTGGATAATATCTATTCTGTGGTTATACTTCAACTGATATTTTTTTTTGCAAGTTCTTTTAGAAACTGCAAATATCAGTTACCTGAAAAATCAAGCAACTGGTAATTGTAGCAAACATATTTACGTTTTAGGAGTGTACATTTAGGTTCCCAAGTAAGATAATTGAATTTTTGTTGGAATACATTTCCAATGAGAGTTGACGTAAATAATTTTCGTCAGCGATCCCGAGTGAAATCTTAAATTTTAGGTCATCTGGTATATGTTAGTGGAAGGTCGTCAATGTTTACCTGGTAAGAAAGATTTTGAAAAAGAAATATCTGAGAGATCTGAAAGATCTGAGAAGTGGTATAGCTGAGGTATAAGATGAATAATGAGCGCTGATCAGTTTTAGAACTTTGGTCATCAGGGGTGAGGATGTCTTATTCTTTTCAATTCGTATGGCTGTGATATTATAATCAATAATTGCCATCAATTTTTGGTAGAAGGACATCATTTTTGGTTTTTTGATATTGAGATGTAGTTGCTTGACTTGAGACTTATCGCTGATTCCATCTATCTTGTATTGCAATACTTTGAAATATAGTTTGTGAGTTGAAAATGATATTAGATATTCCATCGATAAACATTAGGAATACCCATGAAACCACTTGCTAGCCTTTTGGAACACCAGAAAGACCTTTTTGTGTATGCTTGACATATGTATGTGAAAAAACGCATTGGAAAACTCGGTAAAAAGTCAAAGAAGTGTTTTATTTTTTTATTTATTTTATTTTAGTATGTTCACTTGTTCAGTGGCTTTAAGGACACAACTAAAATACTAAATTTAATTTATCGTTATTGATTTATAGGCACAAACCCATGCTTTCTCAGTAGCGGGAAATATCACTGCTCCTCTGTTTGAAAATGAGCTTAATTTTCGACGTCTTCCTTACCGCAACCACTACAGATATTATTGCAGAGTTATTGGAATTTAAATTCAGTTGGTTAAAGTCTTGGATCTTCAGTTTTTTCGCCATTCACTAGATGAAAGAACACAATGAAAAAGATCGCCCGGAACACTTATTCTCAAAGAATACTCTCTCAACCAACCATTGCTTGCGTTACTACAAATTTGGGAGACAGTCTGGGGACATGATAGAATAATGGGAAAAGATAAAATGAATGGAAACATTCCCCTTCGGATACCTGACTCAGAAGCTCTAAGAGCTGGCTAGGATTCAATGGACTAGCCATTTATTAATCCGAAATCATAAAAAAGCATAAACAAACAGTAGAAGAAATAATACAAAATGGAAAACATCAGATGTTCTCTGAACGCGACGATACGCGTAATAAAGGCGTGGGCACATTCCAGTTAAACCAAAGAAAGAATTCACCAATGTAATGGAAACCAGTTAATAGTTCTATAAAAATTTCCCATTCCAAAATATGAAACACCACCATCCCACAGTGCTATGTTCAACAGAACACTGAATTGAAAGTACAATCCACAATAGTTAGAAATCAAGATAATTCAAGGAAAATTCAACGCAAAAAAGACCACCAACTGATCAAAATTATCACCGACATATGGGAAACTAAGAAAGGAGGAAGCTGGCTTTAGACTAGGACGAAGTTGCACCGATCATATCAACACAATACGAATATCAAATACTCATCATCATTGAGTAGTCCAACGAATGAAATCCACCACTATATCTCCTGTTCGGGGATTTCAATCGCAATATGGAACGCGGTTTGTGAAACGGGCAACCCAAAGAAATTAATCGAATTTATACAATATACGTATACAGCCAAGGAGTAAGGCAAGGATCAATCCACTCGCCACTTCTGTTCCTATAGGATGGTCTTCTACACATTAAGGATGTTTTGGTATATGTTGAAAACTTCTGTGTACGACTTGTAGTAAATATTGCATGTTGTCTTCATTTTTTTTAATTTCTCATTATAATCTTGTATTATCTTAACACCATGTTCTCCACATTTGTTAGGTTGTAGATTTCGAATAAAAAATTCAAAAAGAATTTTTCTATAACGATTCCAATTAGATGCGAATAATTTGAAAACATTAACTAATGGCCCTTGCACAATTTGAACTTCCATTAAATCGATATGTCCAATAATTAAGCAATTTGTACAGTGATTTTGGACTCCAGTTAAAAGGCAGAAGTATACATAGGTACATTTTTTTTAATAGTTTTTAATAGTAATAGTCTTATTTAAGAACGATCATTTAGACGATCAAGTTTTGTACACTTAGACGATTTCTTAATCAACTACGTACACAGGACGTGAACTTTTACTGGGGTGAAGCGCAAGAAAAATCGTTCAATGAACTGAAGTCATCGTTAATACGTGCTGCCCAATTAAGGTATGGGTACCGTAATTTCTCATCGTTACCCTGACAGGACTGAACACCCAATTGCATTTGCTTCAAAAACACGCAACAGCGCACAAGAAGGGTATTTGCAACTCGAAAAAGAGGCATTGTCGATTTTCTATTCTGGTTACCAACCATAAGCCATTGGTCTCGTTATTTAACCCCAGCAAAAATTTTCCGGTTCCGTCTTCAACGGTGCACAATCATATTCACGATAACGTATAAATCTACGAAATACCATGGCAAGGCCAACGCACTATCACGTTTACCTTTTAAACCGAATGAAAAATCTTACAAAAGTGAAGAGGCCTGTTTTCAAGTCAATGAAATTTACAGCGATCGCGTTCTCGATTATCCAATCGATTACAATTTACTAGCACAACACACTCGCTGCGACCCTCTACTTCGTAAAGTGAAGTTCTACGTAACAAATCGGTGCGCCCTGAAAAATTAAATGTCTCTGAATCGTTTTACTCAGATTATTATTTAGAGCATCGTCATAGCTTGAGCAAGTTTAATGATTTCCTTTTCACAGACAGAACATCTGAGTATCACCCGTATGCATAAATTGGCTCGTAAACATCGATCGTGATATCGAAAAATTGTCAAAGAATTTGAGAACTGTCAACTAAACGCTGTCGTACCAATAACGAAAACAACATCATCGCTCACAATTCGGGCGTTAGAACAAATCTTCGCAATCGAAGGTTTACCATCGGCCATCGTAAGTGATAATGGTACTCAATTTATGTCTGCAGAATTCGAGCATCTGACATTAGCACCGTTTCACCCACAATCGACTGGCGAAGCCGAACAAATGGTCCTAACTTTCAAAACCGCAATGAAAAAAATTTGTTATGACCCGGGACCAACGGGGACAATGCACTATTGAAGTTTTTATCGTCTTATTGTTCTACACCGGTAACAAATGTAGACAAATTACCCGCGGACCTGTTACACGGTCAACAGCCTTGCACTGTACTGTCATCAATGAATCCGTATTTCCACCGAAGATAACATTGCACCATATCGACCATATACAACGTGCAATGACAAAGTTTACATTAAAAAATTTTCAGCGAGAAGTTCACAAAAATGGAGAAAAGCGTTATCGTCAAATCGTTGGGAAGAAGAATGTTCTTTGTTGGCACAAACTATGATATTTGGCGACGACATCAAAATCAACCAAGAATTTTGTTACCAACCGATAACTATGGAAAATCGACAGAACAAAATCTTCATCAACCAATTTTGTTCAATGAGAACCGTATCCAAAATGACATGCAAGAGGAATCGCGAAATGGCGTACAATCACCTGCAAGTGCACAAGAACAAAATTCCCCGAAATCAAATAGAGGTCTTCGTATAGTAGTAAAATACGGTTATTTATTTATTTATTTATTTATTTATTCATTGCCATTAAAAATTTTGGTAAAGGAAAAGCACATATGGAAGCAATATAAATGAACAACAAAAAAAAATACTTCCATTAGGCATAAAAACCTCAGATTTTTTCAAAAAACAAATCCACTCCATGCTAGTACCCTCCGTATTGAGCTCAAGCTCATTTGTTACAGAGAATACAGAGAATACTTATAGACTACATACAAAAATAATACAAATACTTAAATACAAAAGTATTATTACAAAAATAGAACTATATGCATTGTCATTCAAGCGCGCCACGCTAAATAGCACGCTTTAAAAGATTTAGGCGAAGCTGACCTCTTAATATCTAATGGAATAGAATTCCAAAGAGAAATACCCCTAACAGAAAAGGACGTATTTAAAGATCTGCACAGGTTTATAGGGGGAAGTAAACGTAAATTTGAAGAATGGGACCTACTGAACAATAACTTATTAAATAAATAGGGAGGTTGCTTCGTTCTGAGAAGCTTAAAAATAAAAAGACATACACGAAGTTCATAAAAATCTACCAAACTACAGCCAAGGATCAAATTTAAAAAGGGTGAAATATGATCATATTTTCTAATACTAAAAATAAAACGAGTACAAGCATTGAAACATCTTTGGAGAACATTCATATTATCCTGAAGCATTCCAAACAAAACAACGTCACCATAAAGAAAATGTGGAAGAATGTGCGAGAGGAACATACGCTTTTTAGTAGTATCAGTGAACCCTACAACTTTATACAAACAACGAAGCATTCCAAAAACCGTTTTACTAACCTTAATCAAATGATCACCCCAAGTAAGAGTTTTATTAAAAATTAACCCTAAATTTCTAACAGTATTAGAGAATGGAATTAAAGAATCACCGAGAAAAATTCCAGGAAAAGTGGAAGTATCAATAGATTTTTTATAAATTATAATGGACTGGGACTTACTAGCATTAAGAGCGAGTCGGTTAGATAATGACCAATTATAAATTCTTACCAAATCATCGTTAATAAGAGAAATATTAGAGTGAATGGAATCATTATCCAAGCGACTACTCCTATATATTTGGACATCATCAGCAAATATATGAAAAGTTGAATGACGAATGGAACATGCAATGTCATTAATATACATTGAGAATAGTAAAAGACTAAGAACCGACCCCTGAGGAACGCCAGAAGAAACAGGTATGAAGTCAGAAAAAGAATTGTTTTAAAAAAACTGGTTGAAAGCGACCCGAAATATAGTCAAAAATCAATTTAGCAGCAGGGAGAGAAAAATTAAAGTTCGAAACAAAATTTGGTGATTAATTGAATCAAACGATTTAGAAAAATCTAACAGAGTAAGACAAGTCATTTCTCTTTTACTCATACTACAACGAATATCATCACAAACATTCAGTAAAGCAGTGGTAGTACCGTGGAACCTTCTGAAACCCGATTGAAAAAGACTAAGCAAATTAAAGCTACCGATATGAGATTGAATTTGGTTTTTTACTACCACTTCAAACGCCTTGGACAGAGAACTTAAAATGCTAATAGGGCGGAAATGGGAAAGCTCAGAAGGATTGCTAATTTTAGGAATAGGAATAATTTTACTCATCTTCCACTGAGCGGGATATGAAGAGGTCGTTAAAATAAAATTGAAAATATGTAACAAGTACCTTGATACAAAAGGAAAAATACGCCTAACTAATTTTAAACTAACCATATCTAGACCAGTGGATTGCGATTTAACTTCCCAAATTGCAGAATGCAAATCAACAGTAGATATATTGGTAAACGAAAAAGAATTAAGTGGTTCGACGGACACTAAATCAATATTAGAAATATCATGGGAAGGACTAGAGTTAATAAGATAAAGATTAAAGTCATTAGCTTTGAAATCTACAGAAGCAGCCCCTTTGCAACTACCAAGGCCCAAGTTGCACACGTTATGCCAAAATATCTTAGAGGGAAGCGAGGGATCTAACTTATTCTTGAAAACATTTTGCTTAGCAATATACGAATTAAACCTACCACTCTATTTCGAGATTGCTTATAAGCTAGATAAGACAAAGAATTAGGGCTAATTTTCCAAAGACGATATTTGGAAAAACGAACAGAAATAGCACTCAAGATCTCTTGCGAAATCCAAGGCGGGGATGTAGGTCTGAAATCAACAGTAGTGAGAGGAACGCAATTATTAAATACATAATTAATAGAGGAATTAAAATAGTCAATTTGATCGGTAGAATTAGGAAGAAAAAATATATTGTCCCAACAAATAGAACCACAAGTTGATGAAAGGTGAGATTCATCAATTTTAGAAAAATCCCTAAAGCTGAAACTTTTAGGTTTAGGTCGAGAGCAAAAATTAACAGAAAAAACAAGAAGATCATGATGAGAGCCAATACCAAGAGACAATTGATTGAAAAAACAAATGGAATTATCAGCAGAAGCGACAACGTGATCAATGAGTGAATAAGAACCACCACTTGCGGTAGCGTAAGATTAAGTGGGCGCTTCAGTATTATAAACCGAGAGGTTAATGCTACTTAAGATATTTAAATAGCTACGAGAAAATAAAGTCTCTTGAGAAATATCAAAATTAAAATCATCCGAAATGAAAACCTCATCATACCGATAGGAAAAATAACTAAAAAGACATTCAATGTCTAAAAGGGACTTTTTAAATCGAGCATACGACCTCTTATTCGTTTTAGGAGGATTATAAACTACGCCTAAAAGAAATTTCCGCTTATCCGCGAAGACATTTAAAAAAAGAAACTCAAGGTCAGAAACGAGCTTCTGAGAAATTAAGGGAGGTACGGATACAATACTACATTTAATACGCTCATTAACGTATATACATAACCCGCCATAATTCACCGGTGGATTAACCCTATCTCGCCTGAACAAATTGAAGCCACTAATGGCCAACGCAGAATTGGAAATATCAGAAGACAAAAAAGTTTCCGATAAGCAAATAACATCAATTGGGACCCCATTAAAAGTGTGACGAAGTTCGTCAATTTTTAAAAGAAGACTTTGGACATTCAAACTAACTACATTGAAATTGTTGGACCTAGTCCGAAGCATCGATTTTAATACAACCGAGGGCAAAGAAATACTCTCGGTGGGCATCGCGAGTCGTGGCGCACTTCAATAACACACGACTTCAAGTATCAAAATCTAAAAAGAAACAAAGAAAAAGAAGCCAAATAATATAGGAAACAGAAAACTAAGTAAGAGGAGCGATACTTATCATTTGAAAAAATCCTTGAAGCCAAAATCCAGGGAGAAAGCCGCAAATTAAAATTAATCAAAAAAATAAATAAATAATTTGATTTTACGACAGGAAAACAAGCACAACCGTCTTCTAAGCTGACTAGATTCAAAAATGTTACCAAACATGTTTCGCTTATGCTGCTACCTAGTGGTGTTTTTTAAAAAATCGTGCGGTGAAAATATGGCGTAGCTTCAAGGCGGTGTATTCTCTTAGATTTATGGTGTAAAATACCAAACGTGTTTTAGCATTACGGATGAATTTTTGGTCGATTAGTGGCAAGCTAGCATATACAAAATTTAACTCATAATTGTTGGTATGTTATATGGCCACTTTTTATAAGTTTCGGCACACCCATCTCGTAATAAGGTCCAAAAACTTTATAAATATAATAATATAACCACAACCGGTCCCTATTCATCTGTCTAATTTCGGATTTGGCAAGCCACCCTTTAAAAGCCATCATCCGCAACTGAAATGATTAAAAGCAAAATGTACATGCATATTAAAATTAATGTTGAAGGTAAACATTGGAAAATATTACAATAAGCCATTTCCATCATTTTTTTGTTGCTTTACTTTGTATCATTATCATCTAAGGCAATATCAATTTTTTACATTTTACGAAACATATTTTTACGGTGTCATAAACATTTATGTGTCGTAACCATCACAAATTGTTGAATATAGAGCCAGTCATACTGTGTACGTTATGGGAGTTAACCCTAAACAATTCGAATGAAGACGAACTACAAAAAGTTCAACAAAATATTTCAAGAACGTCAACATCCCTTGTCGTTTCGGCAATAAATAAGTGTTTTTTTTTTTTTTGAAAATGTTTGCAACGCTTTTGGTTGTGCCTTGTAGCTCATTGTTTAGACGCATTGAGTGTATATATACAATGTTATATACGTACAACAACAATAACAACAACAAAAAAGAAATTAGAAGCATTATTTTAAAAACGTTACATACCTAAGAAACTAACGACCGACTGTATAAGTGGAAAGAAATATAAAAAAAATTTCATGCCACATGAATAAGAAAAGTAAAAGTTGGTTAAAAATTGTGTTTAATTATGGATTGAATGGTAAGTCTAGTACACTGTCTGCCTATATACTTGCAAAAATGGTTGTTGTATAATCAAAATTTGTACATATCTTACCTATGTGATTCAACTAAAAATTAACACAATGTTGCAATTAAGAATGTTATACGATACGACACGGTAGTGGCGTGATAATCGCAGGATGTATTTTGCAAGCGATTTTAATTTTGAATTGGCGTAATTCTAAAATTTTGATATTGCGAGACCTGAACGTGAGGTTCTTGACATAAAATTCTTGTTTCAATAAAGTTGTATCAAATTTTAATGGGTATGTTTACCAATTTTAATAAAAAGCGATGTCCCAATTAATGAAATATATATTAAGGAGTTACATTTAGGACTACATAGATTTACACGTTTCAAATGGTTCTTATAAACCGTGCCATTAAATATGAAGAAGCATATGGGCGTTCGAAAGGCAAGCTTCGCTTTTACTTGAGCAACCCTGCAGTCGTAAAACAATCTTGCAATCTTGGCACAGTCTGTGGTTCCAAATTGTCTCGCACGTGTTATATTCTAGATCCGATGATATTCAAACGGGTTAATTAGCTTCTTGCAAATTTTGGATCAAATATTTCGTGGTCACAGAAATTATATTGTGTGAATAAAGTTATTAATTGATTAAGAAATAGTAAACACAAACATCTTACATCACAGATGTGCGGCTAGTTTTCCAAAAACTTATAGTAAACTGATTCAATTTTGATCTGAACTATGTATACTTGTGTTATTTGACTGCGGTGTCCAAAATCGTTGTACAATTGCTTAAGTTCAAATTGTGCAAGGGCCATTAGATAAGATTTCTTAAAAAAAAACACACTAATTGTTAAGGAAATTGAAATGTTTTTTATTTAATGTGAAGTACAATCGATACAATTAAGTTCTGAATAAAACGTCATTCAAATGGGCTCCACGACTTCTTCTGCAGGAACGAATTCGATGAACCCAATTTTCGAGCACTTTTTCCACTAAATCAAGTCGTATGTCATGAATAGCACGTTCAATATTGACTTGTAAAGCTTGAAGAGAGTTTGGTTTGTTGCTAAGGACCAATGACTTCAAATAACCCCACAAGAAATAGTCTAATGGTGTTAATTCACAACTTCTTGGAGGCCATTCAATATCACAATTTCTTGAAATAATCGAATCTCCAAACTTTTCTCGCAATAATTCAATGGTTGCACTTGCTGTGTGGCACGTAGCTCCGTCTTGTTGGAATGAAATGTTGTCAAGTTCAACTTCTTCCAATTTCGGCCATAAGAAGTTGGTTATGATCGATCTATACCGATCTCAATTGACAGTAACGGTGTTACCAGCTTCATTTTCCATGAATAATTTGTGGATTTTCTTTGCACCAGAATCGACAGTTTTGTTTATTTACCACACCACTCAGATGAAAGTGAGCCTCATCGGAGAAGATGATTTTCTTAAAAAAAAAAACGATATCGTTTTCAAGTTGTTCCAAGGCAAAATCAGCAAATTCACGACGTTTACGGTGGTCCAATGGCTTCTTGAGTGAGAACAATTTCATACGGATGCAAACCCAAATCCTTTCTCAAAATCCGCCAGGTTGTGGTTTGAGACAGTCCCAATTCTTGAGAACGTCTTGGAATCGACAGATTACGGTTTTCAGCCACACTTGCTTATTTCGAGCGTTTCTTTGTCTTATTGGCACTTGAACATTATGTAAAGAAAATGTACGCTCATAATTTTCATCAATTCGACGAATAACGAGCACACTTGGACGATTATTACGACTATAAAATGGCAAAAGCGCACGAAAAGTTGCAATTGGAGAACGATTATTTTGATAATAAAACTGAATAATTTCTAAACGTTGTTCTTGCGTATATCTCACCATGATGAAATTGTAAACATCGCTGAATACAATGAAACAAAAAATGACAGATCATGACATATTACAAACGGGCGAAACATGTATAAGAAGTTGGCCCGAAATTTCCATCCCGAAAAGGTTTTTTTTTCATAAAGTGTCGGTCTTTGCTAAATCACATAAAAATAATTCCATCCAGAAAATTTTATTGTTAAATTAGAGAAAAATTAACAACCCGAAAAAATTTTAATATTTTATTACTGTTTGCAGTAAAAAAGCTGCACAATGTATTAATAAATTAAACCTATTCAAATAGATCATCTAGAAAATCACTTTTTATCCATCACTTTCTATTAACTGATTTACGTGAAATATGTCCTAATCTGTCCTAAAACACAACAACAAATATTTAGGACAATCTTAGGAAAAACTTCACATCTCTATATAGCACTATGAAGTTTTTCTTAAATCCTAAATATGTTTGAACGTATTAGTGAAAATAATAAAATAACGTTTAAATTCAATTTGATTTGCCGGAATGTTGGCCGGCAAAATAAATTACTACGGCAAAATAAATTTAAACTCCCATGCAAATTGTTAAGAAATAACAGTGTATAAAACAGTGTATAAAATAACAGTGTATAAAAACGAATCAGAATTAAAGTTATATTCAAAAACTAAGTAGCTATGACAATATTTTCATGTCTATGCTGGGATGTTCTAACATCGTCTTTAACTCATCTCTATCTCCATCGTTTTATTTATTGAAGTTTATGTTTCGTTTCTGTATCTTATCTCTGATTCAAATATAATATCATTTACCAGCCTGAGATTGAAATATGGTGATGTTAAATATAACTATTTTTGATACTAAAATGAAGTTGGTGAAACAGGTATTGTTCAAATGTATTCTAGTAGGTTGTGAAGATCGGAATGGGAAGAAATAGTTGACAAAAGAAACAGAATTCAAATTATTTCTAGCAGAAAGACAAGTTGAGAAATTTTCCAAAAAATAAGGTAAAGTAACGCGAAGGTCTGTTGAAAAATTTTGAAAGTGGTATTCATTAACTATAAGATTAAAGTAAAGTAATTTAAAAAACCATGATTTTTCTTTGAATTATTGCTAAGAACTACCACAACTGGAATGCATATTTTTTAAAACACAAAGGGTATTAATAAGCTAAAACGTAACGGTTTTTTTGAAAAATCCAAGCTATAAAAACGATAGTATTCAATGATTTTGTTCGACAAATTCACTACGATTGAAGTAGGAAATTTTCATGAATTTTCTTTGAATAAACGCAGACGGCTACCACACCTGGAATTGAAATATTCTTATAGTAGAAAGCCTGAATTACTCGAAAATTAACAGTTCTTTGAAAAACCCAGAGGAGAAGGGGGTTAGTATTCAATGTTTTTGATTGACCAATTGACTACGATTGAAACAGGAAATTTTCATGAATTTTCTTTGAATAAACGCAGACGGCTACTTGTTGAACACATTTATATAGCGATCCACTTGATACAAGACAGACGCCCGCTTTAGCCTCTTCTTATCTGTAGGCGACCGGTTGTTAATCAATTGTTTTTAAAAATATTACAACAAATTCTTTATAAACTGTTTAATTCAAACAAAATATACATTTGTCATTATTTATATTAATATATTTTGTGCAAGTTTTATGTACTTGACGTTCACAACTAAGACATTTGTGGCAGTCATAGCCCGTTACTTGACTATATAGCAGTACAAACAATGATCTTCGAGGGATTTGGAATTGTCGTCTATTAATATTTTAAGACGGTTTCTATATTTTTGCAGTGCCGTACCGCTTATATTTTCATCTTCGGAATGAATTGCGGCATATGAAATTGATTTACGATGTAATCTACTGCATAAATTATTAAAACACCGCAGTTAAAACCGTCTGTCTGTTGTGGTAGATTACTGCAGGACACAATTTTAAATTTTTTATGCGGTTTACCATAATATGATAAGCTTTGATTTAAAAACTGGACTGTGTTTCCTATATCAAACAAGCATTGAGTTGGGTTTATTGGATTATAAGTTAAAATCGTACAATTTTCGAAATCTACAAGCGCTTACTCAAAAAGATTATTTCTACACACGGGTATAATCAAAAATCGACATTCGTTCGACCATTTTAACTCAGGCTGGTTCTGGTCATTCAAAGCTTAATAAGCAGGTTTTTGTTGAAAAATTTTGTAAATCTGAAATTGATCAAGACAGATACTATTCGAATTTTTTAAAATGCAACTGATGGCAACATAAACTAGTTCAATTGAAAGAAAGTTTTTATTATTTAAAGAATTATAACAGAAATTATAAAGACATGTTTCTCGATTCTCGTGGAAGTGAAATTTAAATACAATAATATTAAAATTTAAATCAGTCATTTTTTGATAATACTCATCTTTGAGTGGTCTTGAAAAAAAGTAATTGTTTTGGCTGTAAATAATTTTGTTTATAAAATAGGCATACTTTTTTTTGGATCGTGTGGCACTTTTGAGATGAGATGCGCATTCCACGGCCTTTAACAACAAATTTCCTGCTTCAATCGTAGTCAATTGGTCAATCAAAAACATTGAATATTAACCCCCTTCTCTTCTGGATTTTTCAAAGAACTGTTATTTTTCGAGTAATTGAGGCTTTCTTCTATACGAATATTTCAATTCCAGGTGTGGTAGCCGTCTGCGTTTATTCAAAGAAAATTCATGAAAATTTCCTGTTTCAAACGTAATGTTTCAATCAAAAGCATTGAATACTAACCCCTTTCTAATCTAGATTTTCCAAAGACCTGTTATTTTTCGAGTAATCGAGACCCTCTACTATATGTGTTTTGTAGTTCCAGGTTGTTTGCAGTATTGCTTTCTCTTTTACTTTTCTATTTTATGCATACTTTTTTTTTGTAAAAATATATACGTATTTGAATTACCAAAATTTCATAATATAAAATATAACAGAACACAAATCTCATTATCCCATTTTCAATGTCGCCTAAATGTAGAGTTTTTTATTTTATTACCCTATTACTAATACATTCTCACTATAAGTTTTTTTGTTGTTGGTTTAGGAAAGTTAGGACAAACTTCCATTCCGTATTAACTGAAAGAAAATATGCTCAGTAATAAATTTCCTTGTGGCGAACACAGAGATGACCCCACTACCTTGGCATATGGAATTAGGTGTGCCAATGTGCATAGAACTTATATTCAGGTGTCCGTTCGAAAATAACGTGGATTGATGGTGAATATTGATTATCCTGAAAACCACTTTTTATACATTCTTCAGTTGAAAATATGTTCATTACCAAATTTCCTTTTGGCGAACACAGAGATGGACCCTACCTTGGTATATGGAGTAATGTGTGCCAATGTGCATAGAACTTGCATTAAGGCGCCCGTTCGAAAATCACAAGGATTGAAGGTGAATTTTGTTCTGTTTTGTTCTGTATTGTCACTGTGTAATGACGGTTCAATACAAGCATATTTTGTCATGACATTCTGGCGTCATGATTAATATATAAGATGTACGGCTCCCTGAATTAAAAAAAGTTGAAATTAAAAAGGTGGACTTAAAAATGGCGTTTTTATATGAAAAAATGGGACCTTTTTTAAGTCATACTTTTAACAAATTTTCTGACTTAACAAAGGTGTTGTACAATTTAATTTCAAAATGACACAAAAAAGGCATATGTTATGTCATTTTACAAATATATATGTTTTAATTCATTTTCAAAATGAGTTAAAAAAGGCATATTTTATTTCACATTATAAACATAAAATTTACATTTGTTTTTAATACACATAGAAATGCATGCGTAATTTCACGTTTTTAATGGGCCTATGCCATGGAAAAATACTGTTGTCAGCAAAAATAAAAGCGAGAAAGAAATATAGATTTTACTGGTTGTGTACGAAACAAAACATGTTGTCAGTAAAATTTTACTGAGAGAATATTCGTAATAGGGGAAGTTTACTGCCATAATGGGGAAGTTTACTGCTATAAAAATTGTAAATTGGAGTATTTTTTATGGCAGCATTTTTCACACATCTACAAAAAATGTATGTAAAGATAAGAAATTTTTCTCAGACTCATACAAAATAAGTCGTTCGCCATTTTTATAGTCAAATGACGATTTAATTTTTTTTTCGTGTTGAAATTTGTTAACGTTAGTGGTTTTTTGTGGTACATATAAAAATAATGGATCCATTATTTTTGGTACATATATAAAAATTAAAACATATAAAAAAAATCGAATTGTACGAAAATGTTCAAATTAAAAATTTTATTAAAATTTTTAGGTTATGCCAAAATGTAAAACCATAAAGCCTTTATTCCACAATGAAACATATTTTTTCAGTAAAAAATACTGAGAAACCGAAAAGAGGAGAGTATACATGTTAAAATTACGCTAGAGTGACAAAGACAACAAATGTTGCCATAAAAAGTATTGAGTTTCATACTTTTTATGGCAACATATTCCCCAGTAAATTTTACTGAATTTTTTTCTTTCCTTTTGGTACGTGGCGAAATTATAATTTTATCTCGCTCGTTTTTTACTGAAAAAATATGTTTCATTGTGGAATAAAGACTTAAAATTTTTCTATAAAATGAAATAAAAAATATTTCTGTTCTTTGTCACTCTTAAGGAAATTTTTTTTGCGTATTATCACCAAAAAATTGCTGTCAGAAAATTTTATCCATGGAATTAAAGCTTTATTGCTTTATGCTTTAATTCCATGGATAAAATTTGCTGACAGCAATTTGTTTTGCTGATAATACGCAAAAAAAAATTTCCATAAGAGTGACAAAGAACAGAAATATTTTTTATTTCATTTTATAGAAAAATTTTATGGTTTTACATTTTGGCATAACCTAAAAATTTTAATAAAATTTTTAATTTGAACATTTTCGTACAATTCGATTTTTATTATATGTTTTAATTTTTATATATGTACCAAAAATAATGGATCAATTATTTTTGTATGTACCACAAAAAACCACTGACGTTAACAAATTTCAACACGAAAAAAAAAATTAAATCGTCATTTGACTACAAAAATGGCGAACGACTTATTTTGTATGAGTGTGAGAAAAAATTTTTATCTTTACATACATTTTTTGTAGATGTGTGAAAAATGCTGCCATAAAAATACTCCGATTTATATTTTTTATAGCAGTAAACTTCCCCATTATGGCAGTAAACTTCTCCTATCACAAATATTCTCTCAGTTAAATTTTACTGACAACATGTTTTGTTTCGTACACAACCAGTAAAATCTATATTTTTTTCTCGCTTTTTTTTTGCTGACAGTAGATTATTTCTATGGAATAGGCCCATTAATTTGCATATTACAGAAATAGCCCGATTATCCGGCGTCCAATTAACCGGAACACTCAGTTAGCCGGAATCTTAATTTTTAGGATTTATTTTTTGCTTTTTCTCATTTCATATGAATTTTTTAATTTGTTTTGGAAATTTTGGAATGGCTTTAATTTTCATATTACAGTAAAAGCCCGATTATCTGGCATCCAAATAACCGGAACACTCAGTTAACCGAAATTTTAATTTTTATGATTTTTTTTTTTACTTTTTCTCTTTTTTTCTTTAATATGCATTTTTTAATTCATTTTTGAATATGCAATAGTTTTGTGCATAGTTTCATTAATGTTAGCGTTAGTCGAAAATTTGGAATGAATTTAATTTTCAAATTACAGTTTCATCCAATTAACCGGGACACTCAGTTAACCGGGATTTTCATTTTTAGGAATATTTTTCTCTTTATTTTCTCTTTCAAATGCATTTTTTTAATTCATATTGAAATTTTCAAGTATTTTTTGAATCTATGAGTTTTCTGACATTTTTATTAATAAAAGCATTAGTTAAAAATTTTGATTGGCTTTTATTTTCATATTACAGTAAAAACCCGATTACCCGGCATCCAATTAACCGGAACACTCAGCTACCCGGAATTCTAACTTTAGGATTTTTTGTTGCTTTTTTCTTTTACTGTAATAAGAAAATGAAAGCCATTTCAAATTTTCCACTAAAGCTTTAATTAATGAAATTGTGCAAAAGACAATTGAACATTTCAAAATGAATTAAAAAATGCATATGAAAGAGAAAACAAAGAGAAAAATGCCTAAAACTAAAATTCGGTTAACCGACTGTTTCTGTTAATTGGATGCCGGATAATCGGACTTTCACTGGAATATGCAAACTAAAGCCATTCAAAATTTTCAACTAATGCTTTCATTAATGAAAATGTGCAAAAAACAATTGAACATTTCAAAATGAATTAAAAAATGCATATGAAAGAGAAAACAAAGAGAAAAATACAAAAAAATCGTAAAACTTAATATTTCGGATAACTGAGTGTTCCGGTTAATTGGATGCCGGATAATCGGGATTTTACTGTAATATGAAAATTAAAGCCATTCAAAATTTTCAACTACTGCTTTCATTAATGAAAATGTGCAAAAAACAATTTGAGATTTCAAAATGAATTAAAAAATGCATATGAAAGAGAAAAGAAAGGGAAAAAAGCAAAAAAAAATGCTAAAACTTAAATTTCCGGTTAACTGAGTGTTCCGGTTAACTGGATGCCGGATAATCGGGCTTTTACTGTAATATGAAAATTAAAGCCATTCAAAATTTTCAACTACTGATTTCATTAATGAAAACGTGCGAAAAACAATTGAAAATTTCAAAATGAATTAAAAAATGCATATGAAAGAGAAAAGAAAGATAAAAAAGCAAAAAAAAATCCTAAAAATTTAAATTACGGTTAACTGTGTGTTCCGGGAACAAGATTGGATGCCGGATAATCGGGCTTTTACTGTTATATATTTTTACATTTTATTTCGATCTTAAATACACATTTTATTTCATTTTCTAAATGACTTAAAAATACACATTTTATGGCATTAAAAACATACTTCTTAAATCAATTTCAAAATAACTCATGATATGCATAAATAAAGTCAGCTTTTTTTATTTCATTTTCATTACAGATTTTAAGTCAATTTTAAAATGAAATAAAAACAGTGATTTTAAGTCCGAAAAAACACCATTTTTAAGTCAGCCTTTTTTAGTTCAGGGAGCCAAGATGTACAGTATAGGAAAAACGTTTCTTGGCTTTTACACCTGTTTCCCGTCCACGTTCCTTAATAAAACATATATTTTGCACATATATGAAAAAATACCTTTCCTGATATATGTTTAATTAAATATGCGCATGGGAAATAGGTTAAAAAGGGAGCACAAACTAAAAATTAAGCGTATTAATATATAAGACTAGCTGACCTGTGACTGAATAATCAGTCACATGATTACATTTTATTGAATTTTTGGTTAAGAAATGGTTAAGAAAATTTTTTAAGATGTAAATTTGATGCACTTTTATCAAAAATAAAGTAAATTCATATACGCTATTAAATATTTAATAAGAAATGTACAAAAGGATAATAAAATATGAATTTACATTACAATTTACATGCGTAGAATCTCTACAAAAACAACATTCTTTGTTATGATGCGCCCGTCTCGATCAGCTGATTCATCGCTTGTCTCAACCAAAAACACCTTGAGTCCGTCAAATGAGCGGTATCGTGAAAAAACCACATACAGCTGACCGTGTGTAAATACGGGGGCCGGCAAGTACACTCCTACCTTCTTCAAGCTTTGGCCCTGAATCTTGTTGATGGTTATGTCGAACGCGAGCTGGACCGGAAATTGGAGGCGAGACATTTTAATTGAAAAGGTGCCTTCCGAGGGTGAGAGCTTCATGCGTGGGATGAGAACGCGCTCGCCTTTTGAGAAGCCAATCTGCAAATCAAATTCCAGACTGAAGCGGTTTATTTTTGCGACTCGCATGCGTTTTCCATTGATAAGACCCTTGAGTTCCTCATTCATGTCGTCACTCTCAACTTTATCAACACTAAGTTTGACTTCTTGTCCTCCGGGCAGGAGGTCAAACAACTGCCGATTGATTAGCGCGCAATCATCATTCTTGGGTATAATGATGGCGCGCTCTTCGATTGTTCCCTCGGCTAATGTTGTGTTGATGTCACCATACACAAAATCGATCACACTTTGAGAACTGGAAAAGCACACCGGAAGTGTGATGGATTCGGTTCGAGTGTTGACGTTTCCAACAGAAAGCATGTATTGCGTAAACTCGTCCTCATCTTCATCGATGCGCATGTTCTTGGTGAGTGTAAACTTGTTTACCAATTTCCAAAGCAGGCTCAACTTGATGCTTGATTCGCAAGTTCGCGCGCTTCGCTTTTGGTACTACAGGCAAGCACTTTCGGAAGTCACCGCACATGAGGATGTTTTTTCAAGTGAATAGAACACCCTCTTCCGGCTTTCGTCTGTACAAATCTCATAATAGTCTGTCTATGTTTGTGAGCGCTGCCCCTGGCATGATGCTGGCCTCATCTCCCATGATGAGTCTCGCGGTTTTCAACTTGGTAGCGCGCGAGGAGTTTGGCTTCATTGATGAAACTGATGACTCATCCATTGGAACCGGCCGTTTGAAAATATTATGTAGCGTACGCCCACCTTCCATCAAGCTCGTGGTGATTCCAGGGAAGGCGGAGCAAATGGACTCCAAGCCACGCCCCTTGGTAAATGCAATGAGTGATTGCAATACAAATGTCTTGCCATACCCGTCGGGAGCCTCAACGTAAAAGGGTTTTGCTGACAGGGTTTCAAATTCGAGCGCGCTTCAGACCTCATTAATGGCGCGCTTCTGGCCTTCATTTGCACTCGCATACATGTTGTCGAAACGCGCCATTTCTAAATATTAAAATCACAAAAGGGAAAAGCACACAATTGCCGAGGCGCTCAACTTTAATCTAAATATTTAATAAGGAATGTACAAAAGGACCGCGGATCTTTTGTATATGAATAATTTTGGCGTTTTCCAAAGCATATCTTGTATTAACAACGTAACCAAAAGTAATGCATTTATGTAGATTATATAGGCGACTTACGACCACACAAAAAGCAGAAACACGTCACGCTATTTCAAGCATGAAATTAAGGGCTTAATAAATTATCCGGTTACGAAATATACTGGGACACAAATGAACCGCATATCGGGACGAAACTTCCCACTTAACCTTTTCTCATAAATTAAAAGATCCCATGACTTTTGCCTGACATCGGACGGAAACGAATATTCCAAACTTTCCATAGATATTATGTTTGTGTAAGTATTAAGGTCGATCATCACTCGCAAAATTTTGTTATCACGATAGAGTGCCATGATAAAATTCTATTTTTACACTCACACTTCTTAACACCAAAATGTTTGTAGTATATAAATTCAATTTATGTTTTCTGTTTTGTTCTGTATTGTCATGGTGTAATGACGGTTCAGTACAAACATATTTTGTCATGACATTCTGGCGTCGTGATTAAAACATAAGATGTACAGTATAGGAAAAACGTTTCTTGGCTTTTACACCTATTTCCCGTGCACGTTCCCTAATAAAACATATATTCTGCACATATATGAAAAAATACCTTTCACCTGATATATGTTTCATTAAGATATGCGCACGGGAAATAGGTTAAAAAGGGAGTACAAACTAAAAATTAAGCGTATTAATATATAAGATAAAATAAATTATAAGGTACACATAACTAACACTATTTCACCTCATTACCCTTCGACATAGAAGCAGGTGGTCTTAACAAAACAACTTGGAGAGAGCTGACACTGTCTGATCCAAATTTTGACTTACCTGGTCCAATCGATATGATTTTAGGAACACAGGTATACGCCATCATCTTGTTAGTCGGCGTAATAAAGAAATCATCAATCAACCGATAGCTCAGACAACTGAGTTAGGATGGATGCTCCTGGGTCTCACGACAAAATTAGGGTTAACGTCAAATTCACTATCTCTGGTATTTTACAAAACAACCTAGGCGTGCAGCTGGGTCAATTCTGTGAATTGAAGAGCTACTCAAGAGAAAGTTATATACTCAGAAGTAGAAGAGGTGAGTGAGCAACACTACGCAATTACTCCCAGAAGACTACCGGGAGGACGATATGAAGTCACTATACTATTAAAGGATAAATTGGAAATATGAGACTCAAGGAAATGTGCGGTTTCAAGACTAATTCAAGTAGAAAGAAGATTAGAAAGGGACCTATAATTAAAACAGGAGTTCCATAACTTTATGAATGAATACATAAAGCTAGGACATATGGTTCTGGTTAATTCAGAAGATGCCAAAGGGCAAATACGTTATCTACCTCACCATGCTGTGGCCAAGCAGTCAAGCACAACAACCAAGGCGAGGGTAGTCTTTGATGCATCAATGAAGACAACAAACGAGATCAGTTTCAACGATATTCAACTAGTAGGTTCAACTACACAACGAGATCTGTTCTCTATTATAACACGATGGGTGAAATACAAATACGTATATACATCGCAGATATTGAGAAAATGTAAAGGCAAATCCTGGTAACAACACAACATAACTTACAAAGGATACTATAGAGAGCTGACCCAAATGAGCAAATTAAAGAATACATCGTCCGCTTCATATTTGGTCAGAACACATAGAACATGCGCAGTAAAATATCAGCAACAGTTAAGAAAAACGCTTAATAATGGAGGTTTTAAGCTGAGAAAATGGGCATCGAACAACAGAGCCATAATGAAGGGTATTCCTGAAGAACAAAGGGAGTCAACAACCACACTCATAAATAAGGACCACGAATCCATAAAAACGTTAGGAATATTGTGGAATCCCCAACGAGATGAATTTGAGTGCCAGGTCAACATGGAACCCATGACAATAATTCCAACAAAACGATTCCTTATCTCGGAGTCATGGATAAGGGGACTATCATGGGATGAAGAACAACCTGAGGAAATGAAGAAAAAATGGGTTCAATATAAAACGACGTTCAGCGAGCTTCAAAAAATTAGGATTCCACGATGCGCTCATACCAAGGACAAGTGCAAGCTACACCAAGGATTTAGAGCTGCATGGGTTTTGTGATGCATCGGAACTAGCTTACGATACAGTAGTTTACTGCAAGGTGACAGATGCAGGAGAATCAATAATTACACTTATGACCGGGAAAACTAAGGTGGTCCCAATAAGTCAGAAACTACGTCGTCCAAGATTAGAACTTTGTTGGGCAGTCCTTAAAGATAAGGATTGTAAAGAAGGCACAAGCTTCTCCATTTAAGGACGATATAAGAAAATTAATTAATTAGTAAGATTCTCTCCTTACATCCATTCGTGGACACGAACGGAGTATTTCGAATAGGAGGACGATTGCAACATTCATTTTTGCATTATAACGAAAAACATCCGATCATCCTACCGCATAAGGGTCATCTCACAAGTTTGATCATCAATTGGGCACATAAAAGTACTCAGCATGGAGGTTTGAACTTAACGCTCGCATTCATAAGGAAGCAATGTTGGATCGTTGAAGGCAATAGAGCAATAAGACAACACAATCGCCAATGCCAGAAGTGTTCAAGCGCATTTACCCATACGGGAATAGACTATGCTGGGCCTATCAATTTTCGAATGTCCAAGTGGCCCAGAACAAAGAGTCGGAAGGGGTACATCGCCATTTTCATCTGTTTAACAACGGAAGCGATGTATATATAACTGTGTTAGTGTTTTAACAACACAAGGATTTCTCGCTGAGAACACCACGAATTTTGAGGCTGCAAAAAATATTTGCAATTTGTTCATCATTCATCCGATATTTTAAACGTAATAACAAACCAAGGGATAGTAGACACACATACAACGGCTTACTTTCTTCTTTCTGTATCTTCACTTGCGCTTTAGTTTGGGCCTCACCCGTGGTAACCCAAACTAATATTGTGAATCCATAAACCACAGAATTTAAGTACCAAAAAATATTTAACAATTCGGAAGCAATTTCGAAGCGTTAACAGTAGTTTTCTCAGGTATTATTGTTGCCTTCAAACTAGTGTAGTTAACCCTCGTACTAGACACCTTACCGAACAGAGCTACATCTGGTCCACGAAATCTTTGTATAATTGATGGATTCAATCCATTGTCATCGCTAAATCATCCAGTATATCCGTATATAGTTGTTTTAGTACCAGAATTTCGCAAGGAAATTAAAGAAAAAATTGATAAATATACCGGCAATCACTAGAGTTGCAGTTTGCTTTATTTAATCTTTTAGCCTACCCCTGGAATACGGTTGATTTTTAGCCTAATGGCATTTCTAGTTTCTATTAAAAGACATTTTTAAGCACGTGCGATTTACTTTCATTGAAAATACGTTCTACATATTTTAGATCGCATAAACATGTTTTTGCTATTAATAAAAAGCATTTACTAAAATAACATAAATAATAAGATGATTCAAACCCTTTAACGTGAGCGACAATTGGCACAAACTTTTGTACATACCAGAGGCAGAACATAAAATATCGTATGGTCAAAAAAAGACGTTTTTATATCAAGAACACCAAACATAAGGTCGATCAACTTTCTTACAAACCTTTGTTGTTTCCTTTTCATATTTCTTGCTGTTTGGAAAGAATTAACAGACAAAATTCTTTTCCGTGCCCATTTTTCGTTTGCTTGGTTTTCATATATTTGAGAACAAGTTTTTATTTTTCCTTTCATCGTACGTATAAAATGTGTGTTCATATCCATTGACGTCAGCACGATCTATAAGATATAAATAAAGAGACACACCTCCCGCCAAATCTAAAAGGAAATATTTGATTTGTACCAAATTTTTGTAATCTATAATGAAAATATGTAAACGAAGGTTAAACAGATTTATGGAAATTCTAGCTGCCGTTCAAGGTAATTTCTCAATTATTCATATTTACAATGTGTTTTTTATTGTTTATTGCATATTTACATGTTGTTATTGTTATTAATATTTCTTAGAATGTAATTACTTGTCGATGAAAGAAAAACAAAAATAAGATCATGCGATCAGCTTTTAGGTCGTGTGCATACGTCGTAGATCACGCTGCGCACACACCTCTAAATAATTTGCGGCGGGATAAAAATAGAAACCGACTGTTTCGTATTATTTTTGTTGAGAAATTTTGCGCGTTTTTCTAATACGCGCAATGTCCAAATGAGTATGGATACACTACGCAAATTTAGGTTATTACGATTAACAGTTGATTGATCGGTACATAACACGTGTTACAAAATTTCTTTTAATTTTGAACAGAGTTGTTATAAGCATAAGTGAAAATCTGTTTACTTATATTTGACCTCTATATCGAAATATGTACACCCTGTGCATATAAACAGCAAAACATAAAATAAAACTAATTATAACTAAATAAGAAAAAATCCGCAAAAAATAAGAATAACAAGTAAACAACGAAACATTTCATTTCACCATTTGAAACATAGCAAAAATAAATTTTGCATCAATCCAAGTAAATCAGTTATAATCAATCTTAAGATTGGAAAGGATCTCAGCAAAATAATATTCTCTAGTATCAGTATTTTTTAAATTATTTTTAATTTTTTTTTATTGTGATTTTATTAAACGTAAGAATTATTTAATTTATTTTGTAATATTTTATAAATAATTTTGCACATAAAAAAAAATTCAATTGGTCATCAATGGATCGGAAAATTTGTTTCGTAAATAACCCAAAAATAATTTTTTCTATGGTTTCACATCAAGCACCACCAGTTTGATGGAATAATCAATTTGTTGTTGTAATTTTCTATTGTTCAAAAAATTGTGTGGAAAATTGTGCGTGGAAAGTGAATTTATATATGTGATTTTGCGGTACACCGAAAATATTAGTGTTTGTGATTTAGTAATTTGATTAGATTTTGTTTTTTTTTTAAATAAAGGTGAAAGACTTGCCTTTTGTTATATGTGGGTATCGAAGGTACTTTCAAATTGCGAATGCCAAATTTGAAGACAAGGTTTTTTCCCAATCAAAACAACTTTCAATTGTGATTTATACGAACACGTTTATAGGAATCTTTTATACTTTGTGTGCAATATTTTGCAGATTGATTGATTGGTTCCAAAACATTTCATGGGAATCCAATTGAAACTCAATATTATGGTGTAAATAAAATATTTAATTAAATTGTTAAAAAATTAGATGCGAAATTTCAAAAAATTTTAATAGTCGCTTTCAAATTAAGTCGTTCATCAATACTCTCACAATATCTAATTTGATAAATCGATAAGATATTTATGTTCAATTTTCAAATCACAAATATCCATTAAAGTTAGTTTATTAAAATTTTCAGTGGTGTGATCTTAAAATTTAAGACTGCTTTTATTTATTCTAAACTCCTTGGTTAGGCCAAGCTCAAATCGACCGATGATGCTTTCAAACGATATTATGCAAATCCGGCAAACTATATCAAATTCCATTTAATTCCTATAAAAAATACAAATTTTTAATTTTCTCCAAATTTATCTAGCCACTTGTTTTTCTTCTCGGCAAAAATTACCTAGTAATTTATTGGTGGAGCATTCAAGCCTATACCGAAATTTTTGATCTATCATGAGCCTTTGATGATTTTCAACAGAGCAGCATTTAAATTTTATCAAATCATTTTTGATTTTTGATTCAAGCTCAAATCGATCAATGTTGCTTTCTAACAGTATTACGTTCATAATTAATTCGACAAGTCATCAAATTTACCAAGACTAACACTCATTTCGTAGTTTTTATCTGCGAAAATTCCCTAAAAATGTTTTCGTCTCAATGCTAAAATTTTTTTATTAATTATGAAACTTTGGAGCATTTTGAATATGGCAACGTTTAAATGGGATCAAGTTATGAGTTGGGTACAGTTGCCCGTGTTACAAAATGACGTATTCCTAAATCCCGTATTGCAAAATCCCGTATTCTAACATGATAAATCGGATAGAGGGCGAAAATCCCGATATTCATAATCCCGAAGGTTTATAAGGGTCCCGAAGTAAAAAATTCCGAGGGTACAAAATTCCGAGGATACAAAACCCCGAAAATACGTAACATAATTATAAAAAAATTATTGGGGTGGTGACATATTGCCGAAAGACAAAATCCCGTGGAGCAAAAACCCGAGAGTCATAATCCCGAGGATACTAAATCCCGATTGTACAAAATTCCGATTGTCAAAATCCCGAAAGGCCAAAATTCCGCAATCCCGAGAAAATCCTCAATAATTTTATTCGGGATTTTCTCGAGGTTAACAGAAATCTAAAAGTTTCCAAAGAAGGTTTTTTTCATTTACTTAATGATGGTTATATAAAATGTACCATCCAACGTAAATAAATATGCTTATTTATTTCTATTTTGTTTTATTTTTTAATCACATTGATATGTTAATAATTTTCTATAATTATGTGATGATGTATTTATTGTTAATTTTAAAAATTTTAAATCATAGTTTTGCAAAAATCATAATTATACTTAAATTTTTAATATTGCGAGCGAATGAATGCCAATGTTGGCCAATACGTTGATGTAACTACGTTGTTCTTAAAATCTGCAATAACAGCTATAGTTTTCTAACAAACAGACTTTGAATTTTTCATAGGTTTTTGGGATTTTGCTCCCGAGAGACTTTGAACCTCGGGATTTTGAAATTTCGGGATTTGGTATATTCGGGATTTTCTATATTTTTCATTTTGCACCCTCGGGAATTTTTTCCTTCGGGAATATCAATATTTTTCCCTCTCCTTGATTAATTCAATTAACTTCGGGGATTTTGTTCATTTGGGACCTTGTGACTCTCGGGTTTTTGTTCTGCGGGATTTGATCTTTCGGGACTATGTTACAAACCCAATAATTCGGCTTAGGTTAAATTTAAATGATTTAAATTCATGCTATTTTTACTCTAACCTAAGCCGATTTATCATGATAGAATACGGAATGTGTGTGTATGTGTGCGTGTGTGCGTGGGTGTGTACGTGTATGCGTGTATCTGTGAGGGGGGGGGGGGGAGGGGTTGGTGGATGTGTGTGGTTTTGAAATACGGAATTTTGGGTTACTTTCAGATCCCAACTCATTTGGTTTTATTTTCGATAAATTTTGGGATTTTTACCAATGTTGGGCCAAAATATTGAACTAACTACGTCGTTCTTAAAATCTGCAATAACAGCCCTAGTTTTCTAACAAATAGACTTTGAAACTTTCATAGGTTTTGAGGATTTTGGTTCTCGTCATTTTTTTTCCGGGAGTTGTAAATTTCGGGAAATTTCGGGATTTTGCGCCCTCGGGAATTTTTTAGTTCGGATCTTTAATAACCATTCGGGGTTTTGTACCCTCGGGATTACTAATATCGGGCTGTTTTCCTTCTACTTGATAAATTCTGTTTTATTTAGCATTTTCTGGGGATTGTGGTGTTTAGCCCTTTCGAAATTTTGTCTCTCGGAATTTTGTTTTTTAGAATTTTGTCCCTCGGGATTATGTAACTTCGGGATTTTGTCTTTCGGGATTACGTTACTTACTCGATAAATCGGCTTAGGTTAGATTAAAAATCGTGCGACTTTTAACGTGACGTTCGCCAATTTATCATGATAGCGTGTGTGTGGATGGGTGTGTATGTTTTTGAAAGACGGGATTTTGAATTACGGAATTTGGCATTTGCCTGCGCGAGACTTTCAGTAATTATTTGCGAAGGTGGTATTAGGAAACGAGTAAAACTAAAAAATGTTTTTTTAGTCCCGTAATCAGGTAACAAATTCATACTACGGAACTTTCAAATACGGGTACGGATATACGGTCTTTTTGTGATCTACGGGATTTTGTTCATTCGGGATTTTATAATACGGGCATAAGTACAGATCCTGCAAATAACGATCGCATTTTGCTCTAATCATCGCAAGTGTTGATGTTTCAATTATCTTCTAAGACTGCGGTCCAATTTATGACTTATTTTGTGTAGACTGACTTATTTGAAAGGCTACAATAAGTCACCTCACGCGAGGACTTAGTGTCGACTTTCTTGACTTATTTTGGAGAGTTTCCACAAAAATGACATTTCATACATTTTTTGTTCGTTATAAAATTAATTCCCAAATGTTTTTTTTTTGATAAATTCTAAAACTAAAGTTGGTTGTACAATATTTCAAACCCTAGACCAAATATGAATTAGACAATATACGAAGACGCGTTTCCAAATACTTTAGGATTTCTACATCATGTTTGTTGATTTTATAGTACAGCCTAATAATCTTGTTTACTAATATAGTCAGTAACATCATTTGACGCCGACGATTTTCCATTTGAATAATTTTTTGAATAATTTATATTTCTATAAACATAAAATAAAGACCACTAATTATTAGAACTGTGAACTGTCATTGTCAAATATGAAATGTAGGGTAATATTCAAATAAGTCTCGGTTTAAATTTGACCAGCAGATTACTTATTTCAAGCCGCCATTTTGAATAAGTCAAATAATTCGTCTTATTTGAAATAAGTCGATTTACTTGAAATAAGTCGCGAATTGGACCGCAGTCTAAGCTTCTTTTTATGTTTTAATCTATATTGCAATCTGTTCTGCGAACGAAGCACGCCCAACTCTTTCGCGGTTCAGTTTCCTCGTCCTTACCTTAGGCAATACTTGCCAAATCGAGGATATATGGTAATAGGTCCGATTTATGTAGAACCATCTGCACATTGCTTAACTCCATGCCAGCTTATAGTACTGACATTCAAGATGGGTCGGCCCATGGGTTATGCACTCCGACAAGGGCTCATAGTTGTGTTTATTTCCATCACCGATCGTAATCAGATGATGAAAAAATCCCTATTGCATTGCTCTACCGGGATTAGAACCTGGTACCTTCCGATCCACATGCCAAAGCTATAACCACTGTGCCATTTGGTCGGTATCTTACAAGCTACCTTTGTCGATTTGCTATGCGTGAAACTGGCAGGTAAATCGATTTTGCAATGAAAATTTTATCACTTTAACGATTAGAACATCGCAGATTCCAAGTAGTGGATTTTTTTTAAACTGAGGTAGATATATGAAGTTTAGTTTGAAAATCATTATTATTAAATTGTTTAAGTTTGTTACGAATTATAAATAGAATTTTATGTCTCATATATATTTTTCCTTAGAGTGGTTACTGTTAAAGTAGGTAGCAATCGTTAATACAAATTTTGTTGTGTTGTTTTAGCCGGCATAATCTAAATTTCAAATTTTCTTTTCAAATTTGATTGAGTTGATCAGATTGTTTCCTTGCTAGCCGTAGGACTGACTATTCTGGCATTTCCTGGAAAAATTGGACGGTATGAAATTTCTGTTAGTTATCAAAATATTTGTCTCAAATTTGATAAAATTCTCTGCTAAATATAAAAATGTCACAATCATCAAACCAATTTACTCAGACATTTTAGTACGTCTTAATCTAATTTTGCAAAACTATAACTAATCTAAATAGGCTCAAGCGTTCACTAATTTAAATGTAATAGTGGCTAAATTACAAAGTCTTCGAGATTTTTGTAAATTGGTTTAATATTTGTCACATCGAAGTGAGGTTACCAGCCTCATTAGACTGCAGCGAACAAATTCAAAAAATTTGGAAAATACTTTTTTTCATAGTATAATCACATTGCCTTAGCGAATTATTATAATTTCGCTAACTTTTGTCAACCCCTGAGAATTAATTCGAAACTGCACTTCTAAACCTCTTTGTAATCTCTCTTCGAGTGACTGTCTATAAAAACATGAGATTAACGTAGTACTTTATGAAAATTTATAAAAAAAAAAATTATCTCCCTGGGGGGAGAGGGGAGGGGAGGTTTAATTGTTTAAACTGGATGCAAATAACATGATAAGACTCACTTTCATAAACTGGTTTTATTGAACATACTGACCAAGTTTCATGATTGTGTTTACTCCCCATTCACTAGAGTCGCCCAAAGAAAATGGTAAAGAAGTTAGGGTTGAAATTAGGGTTTTCTACGTTTCTTTTTCTATACGATTGGTTGTTTCTATACTGGTCCATGGCAAGTAGATACAATCATAAAACTGGATCAGAATGTTCAATGAAAAATTATGTATTGCAATTAGGGTTGAAATGACAGTTTCCTAGAGGCGATACTGGCCATAGAGAGTATCCACAATAATGAAGTCAGTATGTTCAGTACAACCATAAGATATTTCTCTTATAAAAAGTGGGATTTTCACAAATCATCCATTTTACATTTTTCAAAAATATTCTTTTGTAATTACGGGTGAAATAATGGTTTTCTATGAGTGATTCCATCCGATGGAAACAAGAAATTAAGAAATTTTATCAATAAAAGTTCGGATTGGTTAAAAAGTTCAGTACATTGAGTTTAAATGATTTCATTAAAAAAAGGTAAGATTTCCAGAAATTACCCATGAAATTTTTTTATAAAATTTAACTTTTGGAAATAGGGTTGAATAAGGGGTTTGTTTTGTCAAATGTGGGTGGTATGATGAAGTAAGCACAGTGAATCCTGGTCTTATTACGGTATGTGCATCTATTTTATAGAATTTGACTATTAATCTTCAATATTTTAGAACTTTAACAGATTCTGTCCGTAATACACAGATCTGATCTTTCTGATCAATTCTTTAGAAGAATTAAATTGTTTTTGAAATGCATAGATTAGCACAACTAAACTAAAGTAAAACATATACTTCAAGGTTTAGACGGATCTAAGGAATTTATTGTGTGATAATCACGTCAAGAATTCCACATTATCTCCAAAAATATTGATTGACAAATTTTGTTACTTTTTTTATGTCAGAAAATTTAAACAGAAACTTCATTCTGGAATTTATCAAAATTAATTTTTTCTTGGACTACTTACTATACTTCAGTTAAAATTGAGCTGCTCCCTAAATCGCCGCTACTGCATTTTTCATAATTTTAAGAAAATAAATTCAATTTATAAATACAAATTAAAATTAAAATTGATATATGCGTAAGTGTTCAATTATCCTGATTACTCAAATCCTCATACTAAACTTATAAGCTCTGCAAGGCCGCATATCCTTTTATTATTTCATTTCATTGAACCAAATTATTGGAACCATAACTATAAAAATGCCAAAAAATGGACCTAGATTCACAATTTCTGGGCGTTTTGAAGGTTCTAGAGCCCCAGAAAGAAAAACCAAAAATGTCATATCTGGATGCCTTTCTTTACAGATGTTATCGCCAGCCTTGTGCTAAAAAAATTATTAAAAAATTACACTGCTAAATTTCTTATTTTTTGACTTGGATTTTATTTCCTAAAGAAAATTATAAAATTTGACACGATTCCAAATGTTGTACCGTTGAATCTACAGCATAGATTTATTTCTGCGATTTAAGGAAAGCATGTTTTTAAGATTTGTTATATTAAGATATTGGAGCCAGCCCCTGCATTTTTTTTCTATCGTTTCTCGCCACTTTATGTGTTTAGTTCTTTATATTTCTTTCGATTTTCAGCGGTATTATCATTGCAGGAGGTAATTTCTGCTAACAGTTTTCCTCAGTTTTCTTCCGATGGTTTCTTTTTATAATCGCTAGTAGCCAGGGATGTTGGTAGCTGTTTTGACCGTTTCATTGAAGGTGTTTCTTGTGTCACTATTTATCATTCATGAATGTTAAATTTTCTCCAAATATTTTCAGATTAATTATAAGGGAGCATAGATATAAATTATTGTACTCCAGAACCGCCGTGGTTTCCATTTATAACTAAATGTTCGTTGTAGTGGCCTTATTGAAACCACAAATTAACTTTAAAGCAATTTTTACTCTTAAATTAATTTTATTTTAACTAAATTAACGTTTTCGATCACTGAGTGATCATCTTCCGATTTAATTTACAACTAAAACAAGCATAGATATTTCTAGAAAACCTCAAAATAAATAGAAATTTCTAAATTTTTGTAAAAATCACCAAACCCATCAGAGATCTACCTTATAAATTGGATTCGTCACTTATTTCTGAATGTCAATTAAAAATTAAAAATTGTAGAAATTGGTAAAATCCAGCAAAAGGAAATAATAATATTTTTTTCAAAATCACGGTACATCAAAAGTACAGAAATCATTGTTGGCTCATGAAGATTTACTCATATTCGCCCCTTACAAAGAAAATTTGATGATACAGAAATGTAAACAAGGTTCTGTAGACATCTATCTTAATAGCAGTCCACATGAAAGGATTAATTCTATTATAGTCTTAGCAAAAATCATTAGAATCGAGTACCAATTACTATAACGGTAGAATATTGTGTAGTCTGAAGACGTAAACTCACCGAAAACGACAATTCACCGGAAAACAATTCACCGAAACGACAATTCTTTATAACTTACAATGCCACTTGAAATCCCTTTTAAGACTGCGGTACAATTCGTGACTTATTTAATGGAGAGTGACTTATTCGAAAGTCTACAATAAGTCTGCTGACGTATAGACTTAATGAAATCTTGCTTGAATTATTTTAATGAGTTACCAGTTTGGGCACAAGCCTCCCATGAAAGAAAAACAAGTCTACAAAATGTCCAGTCGACTGGATTGTTAGACTTTCAAATAAGTCAGTTTCGCCCAAATAAGTCATGAAATGGAGCGCAGTCTTAATCATTAAATTGAGTTAAATATTTATCGGTTGGAATATAAATGGCTCGTTCCTCTAAAACTAACTCTTTGACCAATCGAGAGAGTTTGTAGTTTGCCAAAGTATTGCTTGAATCTGTGAACTGTGGCAAAGTTGATGACACTCTATTTTGAGAATTTTACAACCAGAACTTTTTTACCTGGTACTTTACTTCTTTTACCTGTTACTCAAAATTACTTAAAATGAAAATTTTCTAAGTAAACTACAATGAGATGCCCATTAAGCAGATATAGCCTGAGTGTTTAGGCTGAATAACAACGCGGACTGAGTGAGGATAACCAACAGGAAAATATTTGATCTGGTAGGTTTGTTTTCAATTCCTGTTAAACTCCATATCTAAGAAATTAAAATTTCATCTTGATCGATTAAGACACGTCTCAGAATCACATTTTCATCCTACATTCCAAATGTCATGTCGAGAAATTCCAAAGTTTTCTAGTTCCAGAACTTCTTCCTAAAATCAGTTTAGAATCCTATGTATATTATACATTCCCAACTCTCAGTTACGTTCCAGTCGGCCGTATTTCCGAACATTTTCTAAAAAACATTTTAGAGTTCCATTTTGATTCTACAACCCAACTTCATTATGAAGGGTTATGAAATAACCTAGTTCGATTCTAGTTGGCCACACTCCAGAACTAATTTCAAAAATCATTTTAGAATCACAAATATATTTGTCCTTTATAGATTAAAAATGAGTTAGCTTGGCCGAGTACAATGTGTTCTAATTTCTTAAAAATTCGTCCCCCGATTCTGTTTTTCCTCGACAGGTTCTGTTTTTCCTCGACATCGTTTTTTTTTTTTGTTTTCTGTTCGTGGTCAAAATAAATTTATCTGAAAATTATATTCGAATATGAGTTCCAAATGTAACTCTGGAAATCGTCAAATTTTAATGGAGTTAAGTGATTTCTTTCAGATTCACATATAGTTCCATTAAAATTTGACAATTTTCCGAGTTACGCTTGGAGCTCATATTCGAATACAATTTTCTTCAGATAAACTTATTTGATCACGAACAGAAAACAAAAAAACACCAGTGTAGAGAAAAAAGCGATCCTGTGCATAATCGGGGAACGAATTTTTAAGAAATGAGAACTTGGTACTCGAACCAAACTATCTCAACTTTTATCTCCATCGCTCAACAGAAATATGATACAAAATGCAAACCAAATGAAACTATTCATTTGAAATATTATCGGTGAAGTGCCGCTTTCGATGAATTGTCATTTGCGATGAATTGTCGTTTTCGACGAATTGTTGTTTTCGCTGAAGCGACGTTTTCGGTAAACTATCTTACGCCAATTAGCAGAAAGCAAGAATTCACCGAAAACAAGAATTCGTTGAAAAAACGAAATGCCGAAATGGAGTTCTAATTTCTTACAAAATCATCCCTCGATTGAGCACAGGTTACGTCATTTTGAATGCGATCATGATGAAATATGGTATAAAGATATTTCATCATGATCGCGTGAGAAACGATTTACATAATTTTGACGATTTTCGGAGTTACATTTTTAACTGAAATTCGATTACGAACAAAAAAAAACGGTGTCAAGAAAAAACAGAACCTGAGCACAATCGGCGAACGAATTTAAAAAAAAAATAGAATTCTTGGTTCTCAAACCAAACTAGCTCAATTTTTATCTCAATCTCTCAACAGAAATATGATAAAAAATGCAAACCAAATGAAACTATTCATTTGACATATTATCGGTGAAGTGCCGCTTTCGATGAATTGTCGTTTTCGCTGAACTGACGTTTTCTATAAATTATCTTACGACAATTAGCCGAAAGCGAGAATTTACCGAAAACGACAATTCATCGGAAACGACAACTCACCGATAACGATATCCCTCCATAATCATCTATTTTAATCATTTTTAATTATAATATCGTTATAAATGATTTCTGATTTGTCGGTTTCGATGAATGGTTTTTCGGTGAATTGTTTTTCGGTGAATTGTTTTTCGGCGAATTCTCGTTTTCGTTGATATGTCGTTTTCGGTAAATTTGTTTTAAGTAAACTGTCGTGGAACCGATTGAAGGTAGTTCTAGTTTGCCTGCAATTTACAGATTAATTTAGGATGCTTGTTTTGTAGGCGATTTTAACTCAACAAGTAATCTTATTGTAATTTATTTTCTTTATCTCATTTTAGGTATACGAACAAAACATTAAACCATGCTCTTAAAAAAAGCCGTCTCATCTATCCTAGCGCGACACGCAACAATCGCATTAAGAAACAGGAAACTGTCATACACTACAAAACCACCCAGAGTATTAATTACAGGTAAGAATCAACAAATTTAGTCTATTTTCACTTTAGTTCAGGACGCACCGAAAACCACTAAATATAGCTTTTTTTTTCATGGTCACGATGAGTCTAGTAATAGAAAAATGTAATGTTTGTGGACGCATGTTACATGCAAGTTCTGTTCAATTTCGTTTTTTTTTCTGGGAGATTGCCAATTTTATAAGAATTTTTTTTTATTCAACCTCAGTTAAGTTTAAGTTCATGGCCATTAAACAATTTAGAACTTGTGCAGCCTAAAATTTTATTGAAATCGACCGTTGGCAGAATTATCGCGTGATTTTATTTTCATGCCATGGACGTCTAGTAATAGATTGATTTTTTACAACTCGTGGTCTGTTTTCGTTTGACAATTTGCCAATTTTGTTTGCCCGACAAAATACAACTGAAAAATCGTGGGCTTATCTTAATTGATTTTGCAAATGGGTGCCCGCAGCAACACGTAAAATAATATTTAATGAATTCGTGACGAACGCACGTGGCATGATTTTATATTATCATAACAATTGAATGCCTCCCTATACATATTGCTGTTATTGTTGTTGTTTATATTTAGTATTATAAGAAGACTTAGATGTGGTTACTATTAATAGACCGAACGTCACAACATCATTAATATATGATTTCGAGCTGCGGTACTACTGTAATAATATAAATACTTGTATCATTTTCAGGCGGCCTTGGACAACTCGGATTAGAATGTGCAAAATACCTACGATGTCATTATGGCGAAGATCAAGTAATACTATCCGATATTGTGAAACCGAGTGGCGATGCAACCGGACCGTTTGTGTTCACTGATATTTTAGACATCAAGGTTTGTGTTAAAAATATACGTGTACGCCTAACCAAATATTAAATTTATATATATTTTTATAGGGCCTTCAAAAAATTATTGTAGATAATCGTATCGATTGGGTTATACATTTTTCCGCTCTTCTCAGTGCAGTTGGGGAGCAAAATGTTCCGCTAGCGATTAAGTAAGTACATTTGGATAGGCCAACGTATATCATTGTATAATTTATGTGTGATCTATTTGCAGAGTTAATATCGATGGATTCCATAATGTATTGGAAATTGCACGGCAATATAATTTGAGAATTTTTGTTCCAAGCACAATCGGTGCATTTGGTCCTGATAGTCCGAGAGACCCAACACCTAATTTATGTGTAAGCAAATCAGCTCAAATAATTTAATTATATAAAATTATCGTTGTATTAATAAATAATTTTGCAGATTCAACGACCGCGTACCATTTATGGTGTGGGTAAAGTTCATGCCGAATTGATGGGAGAATACTACCACCATAAATTTGGAGTAGATTTCCGCTGTTTACGCTTCCCCGGAGTGCTTTCAAGCGATCCACCAGGCGGTGGAACAACAGGTATGTCGATATTTACTAACCAAGACATAAATTATTATGTTTTGCGAAAAATTTACAAATTAGCATGTCGGCTGGCATATACAATGACATTTCCTTATGGTTGAATTTAAACAATGCGCGCATACCATACACAAAAATTTCTTTATTAAAGGCGGAACTTGTGTAATCGCACAATGACGACAAGAAACTCTATGCTTGATGTATGTATAAAAAAGACATTCACTTTATGTTTTTTTTTCATATATATTTACAGATTACGCAATTGCCGTATTCCATGATGTATTAAAATCCGGAAAATATGAATGCTTCCTCAAACCAGGCACCCGCCTACCTATGATGTACATCGACGATTGTTTACGTTCGATTCATGAATTTTTGGAGGCGCCGGCTGCAAAATTGAAACGTCGTACGTACAATGTGACCGCAATGTCATTCACCCCCGATGAATTATTTAGAAAAGTACGAGAACACGTACCCGAAATGCTAATTACGTATAATCCCGATTTTCGGCAACAAATTGGTAAGTGGTTCTTATCTATACCTTACGATGTTATCGAGTCGAGTAAAGCAAAAACATATATTTTATTTATGATTTCAGCTGATACATGGCCTAAAGTATTTGATGATTCGGAGGCACGTCGTGATTGGGGCTGGACACATAAATACGATATAAATAAATTAGTGGAGTTAATGATTAAAGGCGTGCAAGATAAATATCTTACTAATGTTGATTCAACAAATGAGCTAGCTGTTAATGTTAATTAAGATTTTAATGATATAAAATAAATTTTTGATTTTCGTAATTTGTGTTTTTGCCCCGTGAAAATATAAGCAACACTGATCGTTCACTGACCGCGATGTCAAAATAACAAATTTTAGTACACATTAAACCAACTCTTTATATAGTCTTAAGGTTTAGGTCAGTATAGGTATATACTGTACTACTATAGGTATATGATTAACAACGTAAGTATTTTACACAACTGAACACAAAAGTGGAAATTTAGTGTATACAGAAAGCCATCCTTCCCAGCGTGAGTTTCAAGAACCCGTCCCAACTTCCACCGAGTAGCATTTAATTGATCATCATTTATTAATATACTAAGTCATTTACCAACAAGTAAGGCTGGATCTTTGTCCACTTGGTTCGCTGCTGAGGTTGGTGAATATAGTCAGAAGACCATCGTTTCCAGAAATGTTGTATTAATTGTTCGGTCAGGTGCCATCTTGTGTTCAACGTCATAGTTTCGATGGTGGCGCCTTCAATGAATCACCACGTAAGAAATACCGTGGAGTTATTATTGCCAAGTCAGAGACATCATTTGAGAGTGGTGTTAAAGCCGAGAATTAAGACACGCTTCAATTTGAGTTGTCACCATGCACACTTCCTCGAATGTTAATGTTGAATCACCAATAACCCTTTTGAGTTGAAATTTTACTGATTTTATACCTGCATCACAGATACCTCCAAAATGAGGAGTGGGAGGCGGAATGAAGTGCCAATTGGTTCCATCAATAGCTAACATAGCTGCAATGTCGCTCGGTAATGTTGTCATGGCCTTGCGATATTTTTTTTTAATACAGAATTTGATCCAACAAAGTAAGTTCCATTGTCGGAGAAAATATCGGTACACAAGCCTCTCCTGGAAACGAAACGCTTGTAGGCAGCAATGAAGGATTCCGTTGTAAGACAGCTTACTATTTCGATATGGATCGCCTTAGTAACCATACATACGAAAAGAGCTATAAATCCTTCGTAGGCCTTGTGCCCCCTTCCTTTTATTGTTCTCAATTAGATGGGACCGGTATAATCGACTCCTGTCTTGGAAAATGCTCTTCCTGGTTACACTTTGGTAGCTGGCAAAGTTCCCATTAGTTGTTCTGACATATGTTGCTTGTGTCGGAAACATTTTAGACATTTTTGAATCACGCTTCACACCGCTCGCTTGCCATCAATAATCAAGTATTTGTTCCTTAAATGTGACAAGGTTAATTGAATGCCATTCACTCTTAGTATTCCATTATTATCTAATAACGGATTCATAGATAAGAGTCTATTTCTTTTGTCTAAATGGTTAAGGGATTTGAGGCACTGAATTTCGTTGTGGAAGTCTTGTTCCTGCATGATTTTAAGAATTGTAATTTGTGCATCTTGAAGCTCCTTATTCGATGGTAATCCTGGCTTGTTGAATGTGGGAGTTTTGTGGTAGATAAAACGTCTGCACGTATTGCGCGATGCCTTTTAGTTTGTTGCATCTTGAATGCTGCTCAAATAGTTGGAAAAACGGGTAGACTTCTATTACGCCAGCCAGATTAAGTATTGAGTTTTCTTTTAATTCCTCCAGATGTACGTTATTAGGAATGTTGTTTGGTGTTGGATACATCAAGATGCAACCGTAATTCTTCTTAAAGAAAATCTGGACCGCTCCACCATAAGTTACTGTTAGCAAGAGATAATGGGGTTGTTCCACGTGATGCTCTGTCTGCCGGATTTTCAATTGACCTTACATGAGAATCCTATTGGCAGAAATCCTATTGGCCACAAACGATTTGAATCGGTTTGCCTCCCCTCTGACCCAGCATAATGTAATAGTTGAGTCACTCTAGACGTAAGTATTGATGCAATTGAGTTTCAGGGCACATTGAGTATAGCTTATGAGTTTCGCTAGTAGCAAGGCTACGTTAATCTCTAGACAAGGGATTGATAATTTAGTCTTGATAGGCGCGACTCGTGTTTTTACTGTGAGTAAGTATGTTGTAATGTGGATGCGCCAGAAAATCCATGCAGCTCAATTGATGATTCTGTTGTTGTATCAATCCACCGAGGAATCATTATCTGCTTCATTATGGACATTTCTTACCTGTAGTTCGTTCATCTAGCGTTTATTGTCGCTAGTAGCGAATCAACCCATTATATTCCAATGATCCATTGGATCATTAGTTTAGCCGCGATGGTTATTGGTGACAGCCACCCTATGGGGACGAATAATTTTGATGAATCCGACAACAAAGATCGCTTGGTTGGTTGACCATGTGATAGTTGCAATCTTGAGACATCGAACTCAAAAGCATCTGTAGAAGCATGATACACGATCCCTAAGGTTTTTACGCTATCGAATAGTTTGATTTGTACGTTGCCTTTATGATTTAATTCGTCTGGGATACGTTCCAATATTTTCTCGGAATTGGAAGTCCATTTTCTTAGGTTCTAACCACCTTCCTCCGTGATTTCCCTTAATTCCTTTATAGTTAAAAATGCTTCCTCTAGAGTATCAATTCCAGTTAGCATGCCATCAACGTAAAAACCCGACGACAAGACCTTCTAGAAAATGGCTGCTGTAGTTCCATAGGTCACCGTATTCAATCTGTAGGTAGTCATATGCTTAGCGGGGTCGTCTCTCCATAATATTCTCTGGTAATCTCGATCTGCCTCGTGAATCCTGTCTGTACATTTTCTCGATATCTGCAGTCAGTACGAATTTATACCGTCGTCATCGAAATAAGATGTCCGCAAGATCCTGCTTCAATTTTGGGCCGGTCATCATTAAATCCTTTAATGACACTCCCGTGGTGGTCCTCACTGAAGCATTGAACACAACTCGTAGTTTGATTGTTGTACTGCCTTCCTTGACAACACCGTGATGAACTTTTACTCCATGTGCTTTAGGTCCAGGTATTGGCCAATGAACTGGTGATACATCTACTTCGATGAGGCATCCTTTGTAAATTTCCTCTCGAGCTGTAGAAATCTGGATACGGCCATTTTTCTGGACTAGCCTAAGTTGTGCTGGCTTGATTTGAGAGGATTCCTCACCGTGTACCTTTCATCTGAACTGTGCCCTAGGTTATCTTTAAAAAAATCTTCGATTTGTGTAATTCTTCGGTGGGATGTCTTTGTTCGTGGATATATTCATTATCAATGAACAATTGTAGTTGTTGTTGGATGTCCTTTGTTGTCACCATAGTGGTTGTTGTTTGATGCTCATTGTTCCCCAGATTGCCAATTATGACCCATCCAAATTCAGTGTTTTGAACCATGGGTTCATGATGTTTGCCCTTTATGATGTTGTCGGTTATTATTAACGGATAGTAATCCGCTCCAATCACCAAGTCGATTGGTTGCGAGCGATTGTAGTGGGGATCGGCTAATTGTATTCCTTCCAGATGCTTCCATTTTTTTTTGTCAATGTTGGTTTCAGACAGCTGTTAAGTGAGCTTGTCGAATACCAAGGCGTCAACAAGCATAGAAAAATATCCCAATGATCTTGGTGTTAGCTTGATGTTGATGGAGTGTCTGCAAACGCCAGTCTTGTTCCCACCTATGCCAGCAATATTCACGTTGATTTTTATTTTAATTGCATTCAATAGATGAGTGACTTTTGATAATATTAAGGTGGCTTGGGATCCTGAGTCTATCAAGGCCCTTAAAGTAGCGACCTGTCCGGTGCCTGAAGTTGCTTTGATTAAGGCGGTGGGTAATAACACAGGTCCTTGTTGATTGATCAGAAGAGTTTGATTTGTACTCTTGCTTGAAGATGCTGCGTTGTTGTAATGCAGACGGTTGCTTTTGTGCTGCCCATTGCTTCTAGTGACTGGAACTTCTCTCCATAAAATCAAAATACTCTGATATTTTTGGTATTCCTCTTGGATTAGATACTGTTGATTCATACAGCCTGGCAGATTCTGGATCCATTTTTTTGATCAAGATGAATGTCACAAATGACTCAAATAATGAGCTCAAATTTAGCCGTTCTATGTTGTGTAACATTTTCTTCGCGGAGTCGTGGAGATTTATTAACGCCCCGGTAGTTGCAACTTGTATCGTTGGAAGTGACAACATTGAATTGAAATATTTGGCAGCCAGCAGTAGTAGGTTCCAAGCCATTTCATAATTTTCGCCGGTTGTTGAAAGGTGGCTGATTAGTTGCGCTGCACCTTTTTGTACGTGCGACTTAAGATATGACATTTTTACTGTATCCGAAATGTTGTTGTTTCGGTGAATGAGTTCAGTAATATGTCGTTGAATGAACTCCAATTTTCGTAGTCTCTAGCGAAATTTGGCACGTCCTATGTCGGCAATTTGATTTTTGGCCCTCCTGTTGTAGTCGGTATTTCTCTCGGGAGTTGTTGTAATCTAATAATTGTTGCTTCCACATTGGCCTGTAAGGTGCCGTGGAAGTCCTTTTTAAAATACGATTTCACTTGGTCATCTTCATCGATTTCTACCAAGTTTGTGTGTAACTGGTCGATCACATCCATGTGTTTGCTGCAAATATTCTTTTGAGCATTCTGCGGTATAATTAGAGCATGAGTACATCTTGTTTTTGAATAACCGGATTGTCATGCTGCTCGATGGATTCAGTACGAGGTGGCTCCGACTTTTTTTTGATCATTGTTGTTGGCATTAGAAGATGACGATTGTGATTGATCGGATAGCGACTTTAATCATTGTTATAATTCAACCAGCAGAACATCGTAATTTTCCACTACCTGCTTCCTACATTTATTATAGGGGTGATTGTCGCTTAGCGACGACGTTTCGATGATTTTGTTGTCGGCTGAGATGAATTTTGAATACAGCTCCTTCAGTTTTTCCATATGTTCTTGTAAAAAACTCCAAACATTGCGATGGTCGCCGTCCTTTGCACAGTTCCGCCTCATGGCGTATATTTTATCGGCGATGACATCTTGTTGTTGTATGAGCTCCTCTACTTCGAGGGTCATGGTGAGTTAAATTTGAAGATTGCACGCGTTCATTGTTAATTTTTTGTACACAATTTTATTTCTTGAACAAAAATTTATAAAAACGTGCAATTTTAACAGTGTATGTAGTTTATTTTAAAACAATTCAAGGTGAGAACTTTTCAACGCATGCGCAAACACAATCTCCCACTTTTGTTGACGAGCGATGCCATGTTCATATTGAGGCCGGAAATTGTTTGGGCAATCTCTGAGTGTTTTGCTATTTGGTTTAGTGTTGTAGAATATCCAAGTTTATACAATACTTGCTGTATTGGTAAAACTTCAAAAATTCGACACAAGAGCATTGCAGGTCGATTCTGTTTGTTATCACTATACATTATAAACTAAAATGTGCACGTGTTTTCTTTTAACTGGTATTCAGCGCCTTGTTGTAGAGTACTAAAACTAAAAATAAATAATCCTATTTTTTTTATTATACCAAAATACAACCGTCTTGAAGTTATACCATATACTTTCATCCCACGATTTTTAAAAAAATACTACTACCTAGCAGCACAAGTGTTAAAAACTCATCCCGCAAACTTTAAGTTTTTATTCAAAGAAATATTTTACTAGAAAGATGAATATTTATATATGAAGTCCTTTTGCAGAAACAAATGCGATCGATTTCTAGATTGTGTTCAGCACACAAGATTGTGTTCTGAACTTTTTTAGATGTCTTGAGTCCAAATTATAAATTCCTTAAATCGAATAAAATCCACAATTTAAATTTATGTGACACTTATATAAGTTCTGAACGCCAATGGCCATCTACTTTGCGAGTATATGACAACCCGTTGATCGTGGGAATATATATTCTACGAATTTGTGCAACGAAAATTAGTCTGGGATAGGTACTTCTATTAAAAGGACCGCTGATTTGTTATTACGTGACGTATGCTGCTCGCAGTCACATATACTGCCGGAAATTAAAACGATGGTTTCAAATAATTTAGCATTTCAGAATAGTAATTAAATGACACAAGAAGCCAAAATTTAGCACTGCTCCAAGGCATAGGATTGGGACCACCTATCCTTCTATACACATATGTTCTCAATCAATCAATTAATTTGGGCTGAGTGCTTTCTGACAAATTTTGAATTTTTTTATACGATCGACAATCGATAAATTAATTCAATTCTAAAGTATTGATAGCTATATTATAAAAAATTTGCATTGAGATATGCATTGTACAAGTGGCTCAGAAAAGACAAAAACCGCTAATGTCTATAACTTCCAGATATTATGCAAAGAAGTTGTTTTATTTAGTTTTTTTCGTAAAATATAAAGTTTTCGTCAACATTGACGTGATACACGGCATCTGCTTCATACAATCCATATAAAATTTCCCTGGCACATTTGACTGATATTCGTAGGCAACACGCCTCGATACCCCAGTCAATATGGTTAAAATATCATCGATATGCCCATTTTGCAGTAATTCAGCGCACAGTGCCTGTATAAACCATGAACCATCACTAGGATTCCGCCACGAAAAATGTCCCTCAAATGTGGAGAACATTACCAGTAAATCAGCCATTTGCGGAATGTAATAAGTTACCTTGGTTGGTAATGCTACCGAATCAGCACGGTCACCACCCGTTTTACCGTCCTTTTGATATTTTGAACCAGCATCAAATTTCTCGCCACGACATGCCTAAAATAATATTTAAAAATAAATTGAGCAAAATGTTTTATATAAAACGGATTAACGATATGCTTACGTTAATAAATACCAGTTTAGGTTTTCCAATCAATGTTTCGCAATTATTCCCCACGAAACTATTCCACAATTCGCTTATGGTGTACGATGAATCGCTTGCATATAGAATTCCATCATCACCGTGTGTCATCACCACAATCACAATACAATCATTATTCGTATGGTCCTCGTTGGCCACCTTGTATAGTACGTTCATTAGCTCGACATATCTTAAATCATTGTAGACGCGCACATCAAAATTCATCCGCTTCAAGACATATTCAATATCATCACGATCTTTGTTCGTACCATTGCGGAGACTTAGTTTGGTGTTCACAAATTTGTAATGATTGAAAATAAGCGCAACACCACGATTATCGTTTGTTGTGTCGTAATATTTACTAAATGTCGCAATCGACAGTGGTTTTTCGTTTGATGGTAGTGGGGGCACGGGTGGTCCCCCTGATTGTGTTGTTGTTCTCGATTGGGAGCTGAAATAATATTTATTGATTTATTGACAATTAGAATTCACACGCCTTATCATTAACAAAGAGTTATAATAACTCGTCAAACGCAAATTTGCTTTGTGTCACTTAAAATTAATTTAATTAATCGATTGATTGATCTACGTTTATGGTTATCATAATGATAAACTTAACAACTTTGGTGACGCATCTGCATACCACACGTCTATCTCGATTTACCTTGATTTAGCACTAAACAGCGTACCAATCGCATCTGTTCTATCACTCACGATCACTTGATCGTCATCCATCTCGAATCGGTTCACGTCACTATTTTCACTTTCCGCACTTATATTTTTTTTACACCTCCAAATGTCCAAGTTTAAACGAAAACTAAACGAATATTTAATTTATCGTATTTATTTATATATTTTGCTTATCGTTATCTTTAATACATAGCGCTATGTGTTTGATAATTTTCGCTTGATGCCATTTACTTATCTAATTTCTTCAACCAATCTTCACACTTTTTTTTCGTCACTTCTTTATCGTTCCAAGCCATATCGTCACGCTTTAGCCAATCGATTTTTTTATCTTCGTAAATATTGTAACCAAGCGGGCTTATCGGAAATCCGTTTCCTGTTGATTCCGCGTCCAACATACGCCATATGGCCGATTGTGATTTGGTATCGTATTCAAGACTGTCCACCGTTCCAACCGCACTTAAATTAGCAACCGACGTACGTTTTATTAAATTTCGTGATTCCTTATCATGTTTTCTCGTATCCCTGTTCTTTGCTGAACGCTTCATTGACGCTGGAATTTCAATATTGTCTATCATGTCACGGGTCAAATCATCGATTTCCTTGTCGTCGAAATGCTCGATCTCTTTTGGCACCATATTCAATAAATCTTCCGAGCACATATTTGGACCGATCATCATTTGCTTTCGAACCTTTTCTTGGGTCTGACGGTGCTCCTTTGAGAACGAGTTCATCAAGTAAATATCGCTTTCTAATTTGCTGAGTCGCTTGAAATATGTAAAGAAGAAAATTCAATAAGATGTTCTAAGATTTATATCCATCTATATGGCATATTATTTACCTTCTTTGATTGTTCTCGATAATATTGGGCCCCATCAAAATCCGAAAATGGGTCAGATAATTCACTCGAGACATTTGAGCGATTATCGTATTGTTCGAATATGTACGCCTCCTCAGGTGTTATATACCGAAGTATATCGTGAATGCTGCACGCACTTTGCTTGCGTGTTACTTCTTCACTATCGATTTCTGGATATGATAGACTATTACTAGTTGATGGTCCATCAGTATCACGGTCGTTACATTGAGTAATTTTTACAGTTGCCATTCTTACGTTGTACACATAAAACATATTTTTTTGTATTGATCAAACAAAACGTTGAGTAACTAACCAATTTGATTACGCCTTAATGTTGGTTAAGTTCTGATTTATTGAAATGTATGCAATTTTGGTTTGTCTCTTTGATTTATTTTTATACTTTGTATTTATTTTTATAGGTGTCAGAACAATCGGTATAATGAATAGAATAAACATTTCCGTCTTATGCACGTTTTCCGTAGATGCAAGTAAAAAATGTATATTATTGGTTCGTCTAAAATAACCAATGTAAATACAGATCACTCTATTCTATTTGTCTTGTGATATTATTGATCTTATTGTAAATTAAACACATGTTGATGTGCTTCATTAAATTCATCCTCAACGGAAGAACAATCAGAATAAAAATTTATCTCATTTTGCTCAGAACCCCTGGTTCATAAGTAAAACTTTATAAACTGTGTGCAATCTCACTAACTGCTATTCCATGTTTGAGGCGCGAAAATTTTGATATACTCGTCTGATGAAATTCCAAACCCAATGCATAATACGAAATACCACACCTCCCAAAATCGATAAACTCACAATTTGTTTATCATGTTCACAGTCTGAACACAGAAAACTATATGCCAAATTCAGGTAGAAAAAATTTAATATTTTTCACAAATTAAGCAAAAGGCATCCCTTGACGTGTTTTCGCCGGAGAAATACTAAAGAAATTTATTGCCGCTTTTCCTCGTTCAAAATCCCGCATCAAATCGTTCTTCTTGTCTGTAGTTGCCGTTCGGTTGTAATTTTTCTCAGGTTTCAAAATGCAAAACTTGCTTCTTGATAGACGTGTGAGTTCCACTACATAAAATTATTTTGAACCGGAAGCTCAACAATAAAATATTTTCAATTTTTTTGCAAAAATCCCTGATGGTTAGTTAGCCTTGCCGATTTTGAACGGATAAAATTTATTGTCTCCGATTCTTTATGTTTCGGTTATTTTGCATTAATAATGTAATTTTGGGAAGATCAGCGTTTAAGTTGCTGCACTATGTAGCCTCATTCGCCTGTAATCCAGGTTCGATGACATAATATAACCGCGGATTTCAAAATACGCAATTTCCATAAACCGCGCTTTCCAAATGCAACCAAACCGTTAATTTCTTACACAATATGTAATTTTCATTACCTATAATCATTTTGAACCGGAAGTTCAACAATCAAATATTTTCAATTTTTTTGCAAAAATCCCTGATGGTTAGTCAGCCTTACCGATTTTGAACGGATAAAATTTATTGTCTCCAATTCTTTATGTTTCGGTTATTTTGCATTAATAATGTAATTTTGGGAAGATCAGCGTTTAACTTGCTGCACTATGTAGCCTCATTCGCCTGTAATCCAGGTTCGATGACATTATATAACCGCGGATTTCAAAATACGCAATTTCCATAAACCGCGCTTTCCAAATGCAACCAAACAGTTAATTTCTTACTCAATATGTAATTTTCATTACCTATAATCATTTTGAACCGGAAGCTCAACAATAAAATATTTTCAATTTTTTTGCAAAAATCCCTGATTGTTAGCCTTGCCGATTTTGAACGGATAAAATTTACTGTCTCCGATTCTTTATGTTTCGGTTATTTTGCATTAATAATGTAATTTTGGGAAGATCAGCGTTTAACTTGCTGCACTATGTAGCCTCATTCGCCTGTAATCCAGGTTCGATGACATTATATAACCGCGGATTTCAAAATACGCAATTTCCATAAACCGCGCTTTCCAAATGCAACCAAACCGTTAATTTGGATTCTCCGATTCTTTATGTTTCGGTTATTTTGCATTAATAATGTAATTTTGAGAAGATCAGCGTTTAAGTTGCTGTACTATGTAGCCTCATTCGCCTGTAATCCAGGTTCGATGACATTATATAACCGCGGATTTCAAAATACGCAATTTCCATAAACCGCGCTTTCCAAATGCAACCAAACCGTTAATTTCTTAGTCAATATGTAATTTTCATTACGTATAATCATTTTGAACCGGAAGTTCAACAATAAAATATTTTCAATTTTTTTGCAAAAATCCCTGATGGTTAGCCTTACCGATTTTGAACGGATAAAATTTATTGTCTCCGATTCTTTATGTTTCGGTTATTTTGCATTAATAATGTAATTTTGAGAAGATCAGCGTTTAAGTTGCTGTACTATGTAGCCTCATTCGCCTGTAATCCAGGTTCGATGACATTATATAACCGCGGATTTCAAAATACGCAATTTCCATAAACCGCGCTTTCCAAATGCAACCAAACCGTTAATTTCTTACACAATATGTAATTTTCATTACGTATAATCATTTTGAACCGGAAGCTCAACAATAAAATATTTTCAATTTTTTTGCAAAAATCCCTGATGGTTAGCCTTACCGATTTTGAACGGATAAAATTTATTGTCTCCGATTCTTTATGTTTCGGTTATTTTGCATTAATAATGTAATTTTGAGAAGATCAGCGTTTAAGTTGTTGTACTATGTAGCCTCATTCGCCTGTAATCCAGGTTCGATGACATTATATAACCGCGGATTTCAAAATACGTAATTTCCATAAACCGCGCTTTCCAAATGCAACCAAACCGTTAATTTCTTACACAATATGTAATTTTCATTGCGTATAATCATTTTGAACCGGAAGTTCAACAATAAAATATTTTCAATTTTTTTGCAAAAATCCCTGATGGTTAGCCTTACCGATTTTGAACGGATAAAATTTATTGTCTCCGATTCTTTATGTTTCGGTTATTTTGCATTAATAATATAATTTTAAGAAGATCAGCGTTTAAGTTGCTGCACTATGTAGCCTCATTCGCCTGTAATCCAGGTTCGATGACATACAACCGCGGATTTCAAAATACGCATTTTCCATAAACCGCGCTTTAAAAATGCAACCAAACCGTTAATTTCTTACCCAATATGTAATTTTCATTACGTATAATCATTTTGAACCGGAAGCTCAACAATAAAATATTTTCAATTTTTTTGCAAAAATCCCTGATGGTTAGCCTTACCGATTTTGAACGGATAAAATTTATTGTCTCCGATTCTTTATGTTTCGGTTATTTTGCATTAATAATGTAATTTTGAGAAGATCAGCGTTTAACTTGCTGTACTATGTAGCCTCATTCGCCTGTAATCCAGGTTCGATGACATTATATAACCGCGGATTTCAAAATACGCAATTTCCATAAACCGCGCTTTCCAAATGCAACCAAACAGTTAATTTCTTACTCAATATGTAATTTTCATTACCTATAATCATTTTGAACCGGAAGCTCAACAATAAAATATTTTCAATTTTTTTGCAAAAATCCCTGATTGTTAGCCTTGCCGATTTTGAACGGATAAAATTTACTGTCTCCGATTCTTTATGTTTCGGTTATTTTGCATTAATAATGTAATTTTGGGAAGATCAGCGTTTAACTTGCTGCACTATGTAGCCTCATTCGCCTGTAATCCAGGTTCGATGACATTATATAACCGCGGATTTCAAAATACGCAATTTCCATAAACCGCGCTTTCCAAATGCAACCAAACCGTTAATTTGGATTCTCCGATTCTTTATGTTTCGGTTATTTTGCATTAATAATGTAATTTTGAGAAGATCAGCGTTTAAGTTGCTGTACTATGTAGCCTCATTCGCCTGTAATCCAGGTTCGATGACATTATATAACCGCGGATTTCAAAATACGCAATTTCCATAAACCGCGCTTTCCAAATGCAACCAAACCGTTAATTTCTTAGTCAATATGTAATTTTCATTACGTATAATCATTTTGAACCGGAAGTTCAACAATAAAATATTTTCAATTTTTTTGCAAAAATCCCTGATGGTTAGCCTTACCGATTTTGAACGGATAAAATTTATTGTCTCCGATTCTTTATGTTTCGGTTATTTTGCATTAATAATGTAATTTTGAGAAGATCAGCGTTTAAGTTGCTGTACTATGTAGCCTCATTCGCCTGTAATCCAGGTTCGATGACATTATATAACCGCGGATTTCAAAATACGCAATTTCCATAAACCGCGCTTTCCAAATGCAACCAAACCGTTAATTTCTTACACAATATGTAATTTTCATTACGTATAATCATTTTGAACCGGAAGCTCAACAATAAAATATTTTCAATTTTTTTGCAAAAATCCCTGATGGTTAGCCTTACCGATTTTGAACGGATAAAATTTATTGTCTCCGATTCTTTATGTTTCGGTTATTTTGCATTAATAATGTAATTTTGAGAAGATCAGCGTTTAAGTTGCTGTACTATGTAGCCTCATTCGCCTGTAATCCAGGTTCGATGACATTATATAACCGCGGATTTCAAAATACGCAATTTCCATAAACCGCGCTTTCCAAATGCAACCAAACCGTTAATTTCTTACACAATATGTAATTTTCATTACGTATAATCATTTTGAACCGGAAGCTCAACAATAAAATATTTTCAATTTTTTTGCAAAAATCCCTGATGGTTAGCCTTACCGATTTTGAACGGATAAAATTTATTGTCTCCGATTCTTTATGTTTCGGTTATTTTGCATTAATAATGTAATTTTGAGAAGATCAGCGTTTAAGTTGTTGTACTATGTAGCCTCATTCGCCTGTAATCCAGGTTCGATGACATTATATAACCGCGGATTTCAAAATACGTAATTTCCATAAACCGCGCTTTCCAAATGCAACCAAACCGTTAATTTCTTACACAATATGTAATTTTCATTGCGTATAATCATTTTGAACCGGAAGTTCAACAATAAAATATTTTCAATTTTTTTGCAAAAATCCCTGATGGTTAGCCTTACCGATTTTGAACGGATAAAATTTATTGTCTCCGATTCTTTATGTTTCGGTTATTTTGCATTAATAATATAATTTTAAGAAGATCAGCGTTTAAGTTGCTGCACTATGTAGCCTCATTCGCCTGTAATCCAGGTTCGATGACATACAACCGCGGATTTCAAAATACGCATTTTCCATAAACCGCGCTTTAAAAATGCAACCAAACCGTTAATTTCTTACCCAATATGTAATTTTCATTACGTATAATCATTTTGAACCGGAAGCTCAACAATAAAATATTTTCAATTTTTTTGCAAAAATCCCTGATGGTTAGCCTTACCGATTTTGAACGGATAAAATTTATTGTCTCCGATTCTTTATGTTTCGGTTATTTTGCATTAATAATGTAATTTTGAGAAGATCAGCGTTTAACTTGCTGTACTATGTAGCCTCATTCGCCTGTAATCCAAGTTCGATGACATTATATAACCGCGGCTTTCAAAATACAAAAATCGTGGATATTTACGATAATCTTTATCAGCGGATTGGAAGTTCAGTGTGATTAGTTGAGGAAATATTATTGACAACAGTTTGAGATATCTTAATCGGATTAAAAGTTTGAATATCGCTAAGAATTATTAATATGGAAAATCTAGAACGTGGGGTGCAGGAACTAAAAAAAGTAAATAATATTTCATCCTTTTTATCGTCGAAAAACCCAACATACCCCATACGCACAAACTGGGAAAACATCCAAATGAATAAATATTGTTTATGATTTTATCCTGGAGATAAACAAACAAAAAAAACTTTTTTTTATTTTGGGGAGGGTTCGTTCCGAAATTGGTTAATTTGGGTAGTAAATAATTAAACGAAAACTATAAAAGTTTTACCCTCGTACAAAAGAGGGGTGAAATAATTTCGACGGAGTAAGTAAAACATGAGACAAGATGAAATTATTGGGTTTGGGTGTTGAGTTTGATTAGGGGACGCAACATAATAATTATTCTGCTATAATGACTTAATTTCATTTGTTCGTTGGGTCTATAAAAGCACCTGTATTTTCAATATTGTTTATGGACAATTTTTTAGTAACAAAATATGTAGCTTTCAAATGACGTGACTAATTAGCCTGAATGTAAGTTTTGGTATGAACCGAGTTTTTCCAAAATGTTATTAAGTATCTTTGATAACATAGCCAAGGTACAAAAGACTATCATTTTCCGGAAAATATATGATATCTTCATCGTGAGTGCAAAGTAGAAATGCAACACGAAAATTATACCAGACGGTATCTACAACCTGAGGAGTTTCGAGAGTCATTTGCTGGGAGTTTCGTTAAAATCGTTTAAGGTTCTTCGGTTTAGTTCTCCGGTCAGATTGAATTACGATTTTGGCGATAATTGTGGCAGGAGATATC